>CM047817.1:92236772-93479460 GCA_026214975.1 Gentiana macrophylla
AGTATCTTAACTATTTCCAATCCGGTATTAAACGATTTCTTTGAGTAAAAATGTTAAAGACAGGCCGAGTATGTTGAATTATGGGTCTACATATCAGTTTCAGATCAAACTATTTTTTTACGCTTTTAAAATTTACAAACCATATTAATTACCATCAAGATTTTGCTAAAAATATTTTTAATACACCCGTTAGTTCTATTGACCTTTTTCAAATTTTAGAATCATACATCAAAAAAAGAATCAAAGATAGTAGAATAAAGAAGATTCTCTACTGTAAGAATTGCCTATATATAATAATCGTATGCATTGACTTGGTGTTGTTTTATTAACATTTTTTGTTATCCATTTTTTTATAATGCGCTTGTGTCGCAAAATGTATTACAATGATAACTGATTTAGCTAAACAATTGTATTTACGTCCAATATTAAAGTTTCTACTTGCAAAGCATGATGGCAAAGCGTCTCGGTTAAAACCATTTAAAAGGACATACAAATGCTCAAAGGATTAAGAAAGTTCGTATAAAATAGAAATCACTTCATTACAACGAAAGACCGATTGCTTCATCGACGCTCAAGACCGATCACAAAACGGGTGTCCCACGAGAAACTCATTGCAATGAAAGACCGATTGCTCATAGATATGGCCTTACTTTGATTGAATGTATTAACAATTGTTTTCTTAAAGCGATTTTCAAAAGAGAAGGTGAAAGTGAATTCAATTGTCGAATTCATTTTTTTTTCTTTCTGTTAGATCATATGTATGATGTAACGATATTGTATAACTCAACGTATTCAATTATGGCGGTTTTCATGATTATCAGACGATAAAACTTTATAATACTTGACCGTAAACTTGAACCTACATAAATTTCTTAGGGCCTAACAATGAGCGTATATTCAAGAGACAGGGTCGGCTTTGATATTTTGGCCTTCGCAACTTCACCGAAAGGGGATTTTAGTTTGATTTTTTTCAAGTACATACTTATAAGACTTACTTCAACGTGGTTGTTTTAAAATCAGAATACAAAATTTAATTTACTGATGTTAGATATTTTTTCATATATTGTTATCGTTTCAGATTGGATTGCAGAACAAACGAGGTTCGATCGGGTTGCCGAATTCAAACACCCTAGCTAAACGGATACACATATGTAATTTGAATCGATTTATCTTTAGTTATTATAAATTTGAGCTTATAATTTTTCTAAGTGTGTCTATTGGCACTCCGAATATATACTTTAGGCATTACACCACTTTGGATACTTATAAAATTACTTCAACAACACAATTATTTTTAGCGAAAAGAATGCCAATAACGCATCGACTACGACATTATTTTTACAAAGATATGTGCAATACGGAAGTAACGTCACTGTCATTAATATACTTTTATAAAGTAATGTCAATGCTACCGACATTTATAGGAACGTGATCGACCACTACTTTAATGTATCATATGCCTTTCAAATTTTGCAAAATAAAAATGTTAACTACTCTTAGATGGTATGAAATGTTGTGCTTAAAAAAAAAAAAAAAAAAAAGAAGAAGAAAAGAAATGTTGGGCTCGTTTCGTCACTTTAATAAAAGTTCGGCCCATCGTCCCAATGAATAATTCCAAAGCCCAACCTAGGTATAAAATTGAATTAATGATATTTCCCAGATAGTTTCATTTGCACTACAAAATTCGCTTGGACATCCGATTTTTAGATTGAAGTTTTTTTTTTTGTTTGGCATAACAAAATCATTTTAGCACATTTCTTATGAACGTCGATGTGATTCTTGCTCGTTGACATTACCTACAATCATTCCCGTGTGGTGACTTTAAATCGGTGAGGTGTGAATCAAGTTTGAAATGAGTATGAAATATAAAATGAACAAAACGATATTACATGTGATGGCGATGGTGGTGGCGGCAGCGGTAGCGGTGAGCCGCTTATTGTGGTGGCAAGATGATATACATTTCTATTACATCACGAAAAAGGAGTTTTATGTTAATTTCGTTTCAACGAAATTTCATTAAATCACATTTCATTACAACCATCGCTACACGTTATAACATATTGAAATGTCATTCCATCACAGTCATTCAAGTGCACCGTATATATATATGCATGATATATCAATCTTAATCATATAAGTTACATATTGTGGATTGGGCAAATTCGATTATAAAGTGATGGGAATCGATATTCCTATTACATTCGGTCAATGAAGTATACAAATATAAATCACTATATATTATGACCGTTTATCAGATTAATAAGACTAATGTCGATATCATCATGGTCGGGTGTCAAAGTCTCAACGGCTTACGACCAACATCCTGATGTCTATACAATGTCCCTTGTCCAAGTGCTCACTTTGCATGTAATTTTTAATCGGAGACAACCATAAAAACCATCATATATCCCCACCAAATATAAGATAATTAAAACTACTCCGATCCAAACAAAATTAGGAATAGAACTTTAGCGACACCACACAAAATCTACTCGGCACACCAAAACAAGGTTTAAATACATATGAATCATAATGGTGTCAGAATAATAATAATAGTAGATTTAATACGACGCCTTAAAATTTCACAATTAAGAAATTAAAACTACTTTTAACTTAAAGGACGTTGAGTTATTCATTATTAACTTTTTGACATTCCGTCGGCAGAGTGAATTTCCATGAAATGCCGAAATACGTAGAGATCGGAAAGAATAACAACGGCGTAAAACACTCTGTTGGGCCGCTCACGATTTTTAAAGTGACGAATTTTCTTCTTACTATAAATTTCGTTGTTGTCGTCATTGACAAGCAGAACAGGATATATGCTAAAAAAAAATGAAATCAAAACTACTCCAACCAAAACCATTATTTTGTTACAGCAAAAACCATTTTTTTATATTTATTTATGAAAAACCAGTATTTTGGATTACCATATTTCGGACAGCTGCCAGCAGGTATAAATATCAACCAATCACAAATCGACACGTACAAAGTCCAAGTGTTCGACCCAATCAGAAACAAGACTCTGACGCTTTCGTGTGTGGACTCTAAAATTACTCCCATTCTTCACCGCTTAATATATAAACCGCCAAAAGCCTGTTGAATATTATTACGGAGCTAAACATTTTGCGAGAAAAACAAGAGCAATCGAGGAACATCCACCGCTAAGAAGCTTATCACCGTCAATTTCTTGAGCATTTCTTCCGCTCTCCGGCACAATGGTTAGATTAATTTCGTCGATGTGATGAATTTGTTGTTTAATTTGCATAAAATGTTCTCTTTTTGAATAGTTATTTTTTGTCTTCTTCGATTTGACCTACATTTCATTAATTTTAAGTCGATTGAGCATTTTTTTTGACTTGGTAATTTGATCGTATTATTGATCTGGTGGTTTCTCAGCTAATTGTACAAAATTTATTGATATGTGATTGTTTCGATCATCCAATTGTATTGATTTTTGTTCTGTGATGGAGATCTGTAAATATTAAAAAGTTATTTGTCTGATTTTGATCCATTGTCAAAATTTCACGCGATTTCCAGCTTCTTATGTTAAATGTCTAATGTTGCATTGAAATTTTAGAAATTAAACCTCGATTAAAAATGTAGTAGGTAGTCTATGATTAATTTGTTCATTAAGTTTGGTATTGATGACAATGAGCATAACCCTGGTCCCTGGGGGTTCCAGGTTTAAATCCTCCTATATGCTGGAAATAGGTACATATGCAAAACAAAGGTTTGGTATTTGGATGCTTTGGGGGGTGGGGTGGGGGGCATGGGCATTCTTGTAGAATTTTCTTTTGCATAAGCACTGCACAATAACACAACCCATGATCCTGTTGGTAGCATTTTTTTATAGCATCATAGGAAAATTCTTAGGTAGAAGAGGATCCGGAGCAAGTTTGGAACAATATTGACTCTATGAATCAGTCTATGAGATAACTCGGTTTTGCCTTGAGCCTTTTATTCTTGCATTTCTCTATCACTTCTTGTGTATTAATACAATTAGCAACATAATAATGAATGATTTTGTATCGATATAAAGGGCAGGGTCCGTGAAAGGCATGTCATTTGAGATTATCGTAGGCTGCCTTGACTTTACCTTTCTATAAGATGGTGTTTTCTTATTCAAATCTGTGACCTATGATAAAAGTTTATATTTTTACACCATTCTAAGCGTCCCTATAAGGTTCATGTATTTGTATCAGTATTGTTGTGTGACCTTAAGCCAAAGTGGGTTGTTTCTGAATGTCGGAATATTTGAATTGTCGCTTGAAATTGTGATCTGCTGCAGCTACGAATTAAACTTTAACATCAAATACTAATGTTTGTATACAGACAACTTCAAGGCGTTTAGCTGACAGGAAGATCGAGAGATTCGAGAAGAACATCACCAGGAGAGGTGCTGTTCCAGAAACTGCTGCAAAGAAGGGAAATGACTACCCTGTTGGACCTATCTTGCTGGGATTCTTCATCTTTGTCGTTATTGGATCATGTAAATTACCTTAACCTTCTCTTTCCTTATCTCTATTTGTACCATTGTTACTATATATCTATCTATCTATCTATCTATATATACAAATACTTATGGACATACACATATATCTATATCTATCTGGCTGTCACTGTGTAATATTTTTATGTTAGCTCTCTCATCTTGCAAACTGATTACCTTTCTAACGAGAGTAGATCCTCTACCGTGAAAAGATCATTTGTTTTAATATTCATTAAAACTGGTCAGTATAGTTTTACCATGTACACTTTGGTACTTATATTCTTTATATTTACAAATTTGCCTTCCGTAATCTTATATTTCTCTGAAATCCCGTATTATGTATCCTCCTTTCTGTGTCTGTATCCGTATATCTATACCCGTGCAACCTAGGGAAAAACTCCTTACCTAAGAAAACACATAACCATTTCATTGTAGAGGATCTGAACTCCTTTGTTAGCGCTTTTCAGTATTATTTTATGCACTTGTAGTTTATGCTACTTATAAGTTTAATAACGAGGATTTTCTTTTGCTTTGTTCAGCTCTTTTCCAGATAATCAGGACTGCAAACGAGCGGAGGCGTGGCTTAAACAACTGAATTTGGCTTTTGAATATCAATCAATGGCTCTCTTTGTTTAATTGTGTTATCGCTGTCTTGTTAGTTCAAAGATGTAGACTGTAAAAGATTTGTTAGCAACAGTTACCTTTATCCCCAACCCCCTATGTTTACTGTCTTTCTCTTTATACTGTTACTTTTGTTATACTTTAATGGAGGATGAATTGTCCTGTTTGTACTTCTTATTCTGTTGTTTACTTTTTCTGCCTGTTTATACTTCTTTCTTGCCTTTTATTCAAAGGGAAAACACACCTCAAACTCTCTTTTAACAACTTGACCTATTTCTGAATGCATGATTGGGGTTTCGCCCTCGAATTCTCGTTTAAAATATACTATTTACGTCCAAAACGTAAGTCCTAAAACGTAAATCTATTTCGGGTTTTTCTTTTACGCAAATTAAGAAAATTCATTAAATTGGTTATGATCTTTAATTATAATGAAAAAAAGTCTAAAATGGTATTTAATTGTTATTAATGTAAATTAGTGGAAAAAAAATAGTGAAGAGTGAGAGGCTAAATAATAAATGAGAAGAAATAAGAAAAATATAATAAATGCTTTTATTGGTTATTTAAATAGGCCATAAATGAATTTAGATTTTCGCGGATTTGAGGTTGTATTAGCCGGTATATCACTACTTTAAAACGAGCCTTGATCCCCTACATCATCAGAGTAAGATAGACAGTTTAAGGCGCTCAAACGACGTCGCTTTGAAAGACCTAAACGATGTTGTTTTGTTCTTTACACTGCACTGCACCCTACGGTTCTGTAGGGGATCCGTCTACCTATAAAACAAGTGTAAGGAACCTTGAAAAAAACAATGTAGTGAAAGAAATAATATGTTCTTCAAATCAAACTGCATTTCATTTGGTACTTATGCATACTGCATACATGAAAACAGTAAGAAAAAAACAACCGAGTTAAGCTCATACTGCAAAAGTTTAAAGCATCCCAATAAAAACACAAAGCTACAAATCCAGTGGTTTACAAAACTAAATAGTTGAGAAACTCAAACATAACCAAATTATTAATACGTGATCGATTCCCGTGCTCTCTCTCCCGAGTTTTTAGCACGACGATTATATCCATCCTCCAGAAAACGCACACACGAAAATGGTCACAACAAAAGACACTGTAAGTTGGACTTGATGTTTGAAACCGGTACTGGTTGAATTAGCAGCCGGCGATGATTTCCCGGTCGTTGCGGGTGCCGATGTTGAAGATGGTGTGGCTGAAGCAGATGCATTTGTGAAAAACGCTGCGTCTGGGGAATTTGGAGGCAGGTCGAGTAGCTCTGTGAAACAAAAACAGAGTATTATCAAGTTAAAAAGCCATAAATTATGTATAACAAACCTGTTGTAAGATAGTATCAAATGATAGCTATTAACGAGCCAAACTAAACCGAGCTGAGTATTTTCATGGTTTAAGATTGATTTGTTCATGTTACAAGCTTGTTTGTAATCGTTCGTTTAATAAATAAATAAAAATCTATGTTCAAATTTGATTCATTTAGTTCACGAATTTCTTAACGATCATCCATTGAATAAACAGAAAAAAAAAAAAATTTAGTGTAAAAGTTTGCATTTCAAAAACATATTGCAGGTAGGGTAAGATATGAGTATATATCCCTTTCAGTCTCATAACAGTCACATTTCCCAATATGTTAATATATTATATAAATTTTAATATATTTATTGCACTTTCTATTGCAAATAGGATATGACAAGAGTATATGTCTCATTCTATCCTAATACTCACACATCCCAATATATAAATATTTTATACTGTACAAAATTTTAATATAAATATTGTTAAGCCACACAAGCTTTCAAACATGGTTTAAAATAAAAACAAATTACAGTGAGTGATAAACTGTCCAAACCCAATGTCTAGACACAAAGAATAAAAATTGCAAGATTGAGTTTGACTCGTAATTCAACTCGACAAATAATTAATGATTTGTAAAAAAATATTAATCCACTAAAAAGAGATTATTTAATACTCCCCAGTTTTTCTTCCCCAAAAAGATATTTAGTCCTTTCGTTTTTTGAAATTGTTGCTTCAAACAATTTGTTTTTTTTCAGATTTATCTATCATTTTAAAAAGAAAAATTAACACAACATTTATTATTATTATTTTTCATAATCTCCTCACATCATTTACAATGGTCAAACAACGCTTTTAATAATTTTCAATATTCATAAAGAAAGAAAATGAAAAAATAGTACAATTCAAAGTCAGTGACATTACTAGTGCATTGAATCGCCTATTTTCCATAAAGATGTACATTTTCCAAGTTGGGTATTATTCAACATATGATGACTATTCAAGAAAACAATATAAGGGCAGTTTTGTCATTTAAACTTTGATTTCAGATATTCATAAATTTTTAATATGTGTCCCAGGCTTAAACACCAGATAAAAACAAAACAGAGGAGAAATTTATTTTATAAATATAATTAATCAAATAAATATTCAGTATAGCTCGATAAACGATCAATTCACTATATAACTACTCGTTTCCTATATTTTTAAAAAGTCAAGATCAACAGTTAATTATTCTAAGAACTCGACTCAAACTCGCCTCGAAAAAACTTGAATCGAAAGTCAAAGTAATGTTTTTACGAAATGAAAGACGAATAACTTACTCGGACAGTCGGCACTGCTGGCGTTCTCCAACTTGCAAGCAGAAGGCAACTGAAGTAAACGATCTTCTTGAATACCCATACTCTTAAGCTGTGGATTACTACCATCATGAATCTGCTGTATTATATAGCACAAACAAACCGGGTTCTTCGCTTTTATGTCCGTCGCCGACGTACAGCACTCTTTCGACGGCGTGTCCTGCTTTCCGGTGGCGAACGTCAAGCATGCCGTCACCTTAATTTCAATTTAGTCCAGAAAAAAACATTAGTCGTACGAGCCGATTCATCTTAGGAAAACTTGAAAAATTATGTTTGAAAAAGCTGTTATTAACATAGTATGGTTCAAAATATAACATTTGAAAATTATGCCTGAAGCAGCAGCGAGTAGTATTGTCAATGCCATAATTGGTATTGCCAGGGCAGAAAGTGTATAATCCAAGAAGTGTTCAAGGGAAAAATGCCCTGGCTATACCAATAATAGCCCTAGAAATACCATCCGCCTTCGTAGCTATTTCACGACGAATCCGTAACGAATCAGCAATGAAATGCTTTGCACACGTATTTTTCAAATGTTATTATTTTAAAACATACCGCATAAATAATAAGTTTTTTAAGCATATATAGAGGTGACAAAAACACATATATATAGAGGTGTTTCTCATAGCATTAAACATATAACTAAGGATGTATAAGATCACGGGGACAAGTAAAAGTAGTCTACGTCATTGACATAACACAAAACAAACACACACACACACATATATATATATATATATATATATATATATATATAAAAGATCACGGGGAGAAGAAAAATTAATCTTTATCTGTTCTTTTTACAGACAAACAACAAGGATGGATCGAGGGTTTGTTTTCTTTTTCAGAAATGAAAAAAATAATAAAATAAAGCAAAAACAAAGAATTACAAACACACAATACCTTTTGGAACTCGTTAGCACACTGATCTGGAATAGTTGCACCACTAGCCAAACACCACACAAGATGAAGCACAAGAAAAACCAGCAGGTTTTTTGCAATATTCATTTTTGGATATGGGTTTTTTTTTTTTAATTAAGCTTCTTGATTGATTATTATAAGAAATTAGAAATTTTTTTCTTTTTTATTGTTGAAATTGTGGTGTTTGTGTTTTTTTTTCTTTTTATGGGAGAGAAAGAGAAAAAGAAGAAGTAGAAGTAGAAGAAGGGGAGGGAAAGGAGTAAATGAGAGTAGGTGTGAAATGGGAACTTAGTTGGATAGATGTATATATGCATTTATTGGTGATTTTCTTTTGTTGTTTTGTTGAGACACTTGTGCTTTCACATGATCATATTACAACATTCGATGTAGTGTAATGTGGCAATCATATAATCATCAGAATACTACTTCCTTTGTTTTAAAACGACCGGTTTAAATTTATCAAAAAAATTTGTGACAAATCATATAGTTATTTTTTTAATATAATATTAATTGTGTTTTCTACATCTATTATTATTTATTTGGAGTGAGAAAATAAATAAATAACATTATATTAATTATAGGTGCCGCTTTTTTTTAATCATTTTAGTATTCAAAATAAAGATCAACTCACATCCTTAATATGCGTGCTTTTGACAACTACCTCAGTTATTTCGGAACGGAAGAAGTATAATGATATGTGATTAGTGACGAAGGCAGGATCTCATTTAAGCATCTAAATATAACGGTATGCATGTAAGCATCTAAATATAACGATATGCGATCAGTGGCGGGCGAAGGATTTCATTTTATACCTAATTTATTAGTATCATTTCAACCAATTGAATCCGTACATTGCAAATATTGCAATGATGATAATTAAAGTGTATTTCAAGACTTTGATCAACGCAGGGGAGTCATAATGTCCGGTCATGGTACTTTTTGGCCTTATCACTTTACAGGCCATCGGCCGTGGCAGGGCCGTCTACGTTGGAGGGAGAGAGCAAGATTTGGAGAAGCTGTTGGCAACTTCTTGTTCAGCCACGTATTCAACACTTTTTGTGGTGTTGCTTGCATGACTGTCTTGCTATTGGCCAAGGTTTGCAGAGGCGGAACACGAGGGATGGTATTTGCTTGGCATGTGGGGAGACTCTCGAAACGATACGGCATGTGATTTTCAAGTGTGAGATGGCAGACAAGGTTTGGAGGGCGTCGCCATTTTATGGGACTTTAGAGCATCTTCGCTCTGCCTCCTTTGTGAAGTTCTTTATGAAGCTGTTTGAGGAACATGGCATTCAGGATGTGGCACGATTCATGTGGCTTATGTGGGGGATCTAGAATGTGCGTTGTTCTGCGGTTTGATGATCAAGCGGTCTATGTCGCTCTGAAGACGATCGCGATCTCTAGATGCCTCGGTTGAGTATGTGAAGACCATGAAGAGCTTTCGGATACTGGACTTCGGCGGCCCATTTACGGATGATGGATGAAGCCTTCGACATATGTAGTGAAAAGTAACGTGGATGCATCAATCACCGGCGGGTGCGGTATGGGGTTGTCTCGCTCTTAGATATTCTCTACGGCATTGAGAGGTAAACTAATGTCTACGGAAGAATAAACCACCCGCTTGGTAGCTCACACCGACCTTGGACTTTACGAGACTCGAATGTACTAGTTCTTTATTCCTTTCCATATCACTTCGATTCAGGTGACCCGGTCGAGTACATGGAGCTTAAGGCTGTTTCATTAGCTTTGGAGGAGGCGGAGCATTTAGGGATTCAGAGGTTCGGGGTGGAGAGTGATTGTTTGACGTGCATTCTCCGACTTCAACAGCCAGACGTGGATCTCACAACTCAGGGTTGTTTAGTTCAGAATGTTTGGCTCATGTACCGAGCTTTGTATATGTTTCCTTTTCCTTTGTTCGATGCGTGGGGAATGTCTCTGCAAGACCTTTACTAAACATGATTTGTTTGTTATCGCCGGACATTCAGGATTCCTCATCTCCGGATGACGTTTTAGCCGATTGTTTGGCGGATATTGATTAATATAATCCTTTGTTCCCTAAAAAAAATTTATCATTGAAATTTGTGATATTAATTTAATTATTAAAATGAATGAAATACTATTTTAAAAATTTTAAAATAGCTTCCTTTATTTACATCCCGATAATTCTACTCATACTCCCCATGTATTGTTTTAAAAAAAAAAATTGATACACCACACTTATTATTTTCAGGTCCCACATTTTACGTATACATCCCATATTTAAAATAAAATAAAAACACTTTTGCCAAGGAAATTTTACTCCTACTTAAGGTAATCAGATCGCTTTTTAATTCAGCCTTTTTTGGCTTTCTAAAAGTAGATGAAAGACAAAAGAAAATTAAGCACTAATGGCTCTTTTTTCAGCACTTTTTTTTTTTTACCTCATCATTATATACCTCGTAAAATAGATGAGTGGAAGGATGACCTCTTAACATATACACTTTTTGAGAGTCATTACAGCCGAATGGGCCAACTTGTATTTTAATATTTTTACAAGTGAGTCATAATATTATTTTATTTTATTTTTACCTTTTCAGCTGGGATTTAGATGGCCATGAACAAACTGGCTACTACGACTACTCTTAGTCTTCTTCCTCATCTCCTCCACCTGAGCTCTGTTCACCGTGTAAAGGAACTCGTGAGCCGACGGTGCCGGAACCCTCCTCTTCCCTCCTATTCATTTATAGGTTAAAGGTTGTAAATGACTATTTTTAATCTAAAATAAGGAAAATGACAAAAAAAAAGATAGTGGTTGAGAATGACAAACGCGTAGATATTCATTACATGTGGCTTTTTCTTGTCTTTTTCCCATTTTATATCTTATTTTCATTCTTCGACTCTCCTACCATTCATTTATTAAACAATAATAATTAACTTAAATAAATCAATGTACAAACCAGTAACCTTTGCTCTTTCTTTATGCATGACAATTTTACCACATTACTGATACGAACCAAAAACTTGTTGATATTATCATTATTATTATTAGAACATATATATATATATATATATATAAGTGCAATTTTCTTGGAAGGAGAGGTGACAGTTGGTTGTGTGATAAGGAAGAGAGTACCGGTGGCATTGATAATGAATGCTCTTTATTATTCCAATTTTTTTTTTGATAAAAAGATAATGATAAATGCTAAGTATGGAGGGTGTTGTTAGGTGCGACAATTAAATGATGTCATTTATTACCAAATTGCTACTCATCTGCCCCCTATCATTTTCGGACCCCGATCTCCGTCGTGACACGATGACAAATTTCGCCTCGTTACAGATCCAAACTACCAGACGGACAGCTAAACGACGCCCGTTTGTTCCGATCTAAAAAAAAAAAAACAAAGATCGAAGCGCGCCGCTCGATCCAAACGACGCCGTTTTAATGCACAGCTGGGGGAGCTGTACATCATGTACCGTCGGGGATCTTTTTCCTATCATTTTCTATGGTAGTAGTAGTACCTGTTTTCTTTACTAACCTCATGTAATATGCTTACGGTCAAAATAATTAATACCCTCACATACTTACAGTACTACGGTCAAATAATTTATTTCAAACCACTATTGTATAACACTTATTTACATGAGTTCAACGTAACAAACGGTTTTAAAAAACGGACTTCAAAACAATCGGCAAATTCACGAGCATAGTTAATCATGGCGAGAGGATTTTGGAATGCATTTTTAAAGCACAAAACATAGACTTTAGAGATAAGGCGCACAAAACATAAATTTCTGAGATATCTATAAAAGTAGTGATAGTTCGATAACAATATTACTACAACATACTACTTTTATATCATTAATTATAATGTGATACAAACATTTATATATCAAAGACCTCACCCCCATACGCACAAAACAGCTTGGAATTAAAAGCTTATGTTGATTCAGATTGGGGATGATGCAATGATATAAGGAAAATTAATTACTGGGGTTTTTGTTTTTCTCAGAGAATCTCTTATCAGTTAGAGATGAAAAAAGCAATCCAATGCCTCTAGAAGTTCATCAGAAACAACAAACAGAGCCATGGCAATGGCATCTTATGAGCTCTAGTGGTTAACCTACTTGTTGTCATATAATTCAATATACAACATAATTGACCTATTCGATTATTCTGTTACAACAAGAGTACTTTGTACATAGCAATTGCATGTGTTTGACGTCGGAGAAACAAGTTTATTATGAATGACTTCTTGTGAAGCCAAAGAAACGGGGATGCCACTTCCGTGGAAGGAGTTAGACACCAGAATTCCTTAATCCATAAACGATCTCTCAAAACATGAAGCTCAAAACATGAAGGTTTGATTCAATGGATGAGTGACAGATAGCATAAGTTGCATCCACCTCCGGCATCCTCTGGTGGATGAACAAATTGGTTTTCAAGATCTCATGTCTTGCCTCCCAAACTAAAAGATTAAGACGTTGTGGGGCCAACAATTTTCAAACCTATTCCAGAACCGTTCTTGTAGGGTACCCCCTCCCCGTCTTGGAGCACATCATAGCATTATCATTTCGAAAATTTCCTATATGAGAGTGTTTCCATTCTCATTTATCTTTATTAATATTATGTGTCTTAAACAACCGTGATGTTGGAAATGTTCTCGAGTTGCTCTCGCTCAAAGATAATTAAAAACAAAACAAAAAAGAAACCAAGTGTTGAACCCCACTATCTTCTTATAGGCCCACAATTCCCAAACAAAAAAAAGACAAGTGTTGGGTCTCTCCCCCTTTTATAGACCCATACTTGAGGGGGCGTGATATGTGGTAATATAGTAACACATTTACTAATACCAATTGATTTTGATACAACGTTAAGCATTTGATTCTAATAAGATATCAATAGAAGTCCTTAGAGAAAAGAGTCCATAGTCCATTGAAGCCAATTCTAAGTAATCAAAAGACTTGAAAGTTTCGTAAAGCCCATCTATCCGACAAGTATTTGGATCTGTTCAACGAGATGAACATATGAATTTAATGAATTTGCTAATTTTTTTTGGGATTTAATGAATATACTAATTAGTTATTTATAAATATACTTATTATTCCACTCAAAAAAATAGACTTATTATTTATCATGTTTTGGCAAGTGTTAATGACACCACATTACATGTTTATTTTTAAATATTGTTGTATTTATCATGTATTGACAATTGTTAATTAAGTTTAAGAGGCCTCACCACCTAGGCATTGGTCCTATGTAGAGGTGGCCAAATGGGGCAGAATCGCGCCGGTTTGTCAAACCGCCGGTTTTCAAAACCGGCGGTTTCTTATCGCTCAAAACCGCCGGTTGCGGTTTGGGCCGTTCCGGTTTGCCCCGGTTTGCTCCCGGTTTGCTCCTGTTGAGATCACTGTTCGAGATCACGGTTCCGCCACGGTTTTAAAATTTCATTTTTTTCTTTTCATTTTTATATAACACTTATTATTTTCACTACAATAACAAATTATTATTATTTTAATTATAATTATTAAAGCGAATGTAATATATATATTATTTTAAATAGATTTCTATTCGGTTTTAAAAATAATATTAATATTGTGTTATTTTATTTATATGTAAATAATGTTATTTTAAAAAATTATGTTGTTTTTCTTATATGTAAATTGTGTTATCTTTTCAACGTCAGCATCAGTAATTCGTACGCTTACGTATTTTTATGTGTAATCGTGTTTAGTTTATAACAACACATATAAAAAAATCAAAGCGAATGTAGTTCTAATTGTTTATGTTTTTAGTCTTTTATAGTTTGCTGTAATGATTTTTATAGTTATTTAAGTAGGTTTTAAGTATACTTTGATTATAAATGTTGTTTTATAGTTTCTTATAGTTTTTTTTTATAGTTTGTTATAGTTTTTTTTATAGTTTGTTATTGTAGTATTTTATAGTACTCTTATGTGTTTGTATTACATAGTTTCATATAACTTTTAGGTTTGTATATGGTTTTTTTTAGGTTAGTATATAATTTTATAGTATTTTTTAGGTTTATAATTTTTTAGGTTTTTTTTTAATTTATAGTTTTTATGGTTTATTTGTATAATTTTTTTATGGTTTATAGTTTTTTTTATGGTTTATAAATTGTTTTTATTTACATGCATCCAAAAAAAAAAAAAAAAAAAAAAACTGTTGGGCCGGTTAAACCGGCGGTTCCGTTCCGGCCGGTTTTACCCGGTTCGGTCATCCGGTTCCGGTTCCGGTTACCAATAACACAAACCGGCGGCAAACCGCAAACCGGCGGTTAAAACCGGGCGGTTTTCGAGCCGCCGGTTTGACGAACCGCCGGTTCAAAACCGCCGGTTCCGGTTTCGGTTTGGCCACCTCTAGTCCTATGTTAATTAATTGTTCCGGTTCAAGTTTTGAGAGACAAAAATGTGTTGCATACATTTCGTATCCGTCAAAAAAAAAAAAAGACCTCTAAAAACATACCAGTAAATCTATTATTACTATAAGGACACAATAATATATCTTATTTTTAATGTTGTTTATCGTGCTCGTTAGATTTTGTTGGTGCTTCTTAAGGCCACATTATAAAATTTGCAAACCTATACATACAATATCCAGATAGCATGGGTGCACACGTTTCATTACACCATTTTGTTTTAGGTGTGTTTTTTTTGGCATCGCAAGTTTACTTTGAACATTAAAAAAAAATCTAATACGTGAATGTTATACATTTAGCAATTTCTCTAATAAAAAAGAAAAAACAATTTTTTTGATGCCAACCGATTTTTTTTTTTTTGGGATTAGATTTGAAATGGGCTTTCTTAGTGTGCCCGTATGCGAGGTCTGTAGGAGTTTAGGCCCCCCAGAAGTTGGCCCGCTCAGTCTATAATAACTTACTATCTCGAAATAGACATGGTATACGAGTATACGACTCCAAAAATTTAGGGCCCCTCAAAAAAATAATAATACTAATAAATTGTGGTGCTGGTGCCTTTTTTTGTGAGAAAAATTATGGTACCTTTTGAATTATTTCGACTTCGATCTGAATAGAATAAAATAGAATAAGATAAAATGACATATTGATTAAATAATTAGTTTGTGTAGATGAAGATTTAACCGACGAGAGAAATTGTAATACTGTTGTTTAGTCAATAAAATAATGATGTCAATAAACTCGTGGAGCGAATAAAATGAAATGATAATATATTGATTAGATGGTTTAATATTTTGGAGGAAGGGGTCACAAAGACAAAAAAAATTAATAAATGGGTCTGGAAGGACAAAAGTAACATTTTCATGATTATAAAGAACAAAAATCACAATTGTTACTTAAAAATTGTTACTTGGCGTGTTAATATTCTTTGTGTTTACAATTATTCTTCATATTTACTCTATTCCACATTTATACTTCATATTTATTCTTCATAATTATTCTTTTATTCTTATTAAATTACTGCTTTTCATTATCCTAAATTTTTGATAATTTTATCCTTCGATCTGGACAAAAATCTATAATATTTTTTATCTGCAGATAAACAAATGATTAATAAAAGAAATTATAATAAAGTAGTACGTGTAGTAAATAAAATTATGGTTAAAGAATATATTTGAATGATTATGTCGAATCTTCGTCCAAACTCTACATCATAATCCAACAGAAGACTTATGGAGTTATCTTTTTTTTCTTCCACAAAAGAAGCAAGATTTTATTAGAAGGCAGAAAAACCGGACTAATGCCGGAAAGTACAGACAAACGCAGGAGCAGCGCCCGGAAACCGGAAACAACAAAATACAAAACAAGCACAAAGACCAAACCTACAACACAAAAAAAGTCAAGTAATTAGATTAGAATGAGGGTGCTGAACGAAAGAGAAAAATTCTCAAAGGATTAGGGTTGTTCATACACTGATCCTCTTAGTCAATCTATTACCTGACAACACAATACAAAGCAAAAACAACTAAAACAAGCTAATGCATTATTAAAAACACAAACTAAAATGAAGAACATCCTTCAACACCACCATCACCATGGTTCCGCGCTTGGAGTGGACCACCGCCGTCAGAACCAAAACCAACACGAAAATCGGCCATCGCCTGACCCGAGCAACCAGAACTCCAGATCTTCACCATCAGCAGGAAGCAATCCCCTGGAGCTTGAGAACAGAAGATCCAAAGGACGTCGCCGGAGCAAGAAGCTCCTTGATCGCTGGAGGCACACAAGATCAGATCCAGATTCAAACGGTGATAAGGGAGAAAAGCCAAAGAAACCTTCATGTTGCAACAAAACCGGTCGATCTCCCGCACCACAACGACTGGTGGCCGGGAATAAGAGAAGCAGTACCACCGAACCATGGAGATCGGCTTTAAAAGAGACAAACATAAAAGAGAACAGTAAAGGAGACGAAAGCTACAAAGAGTCGGCGGAGATGCACAAGGAGAAGCTTTTATGCGAGAGTTTTGAGAGAAACCACGAGAGAGAAAGAGAATATCCAAAACCCTTGGAATTATCTATGGGTATGAATTTGGACCTTACAATTTCATCTTGGGTTGAAATTTCTTATCGGGATAACTCCACAAATAGAATTATCAACTAATAATTTCCCAAATAAAATAGTACTGGCAATTATGTGTTCAAGCTCAATCACTCATGATGCATACATGCCTAACTTCTGGTAGGATACCTTATGAATCCGTGTTTTCTTCCATATATATGACACATATAAATGTTAGACATAGTGTCTGGAAAAAAAATATTGTATTATTTTTATGGTACAAAAATTGATCAATATTCCCCTCTTTCTTGGTTATTCACGTAGTCATAATGAAGAGGATAAATTGTAGATATGTTAACGAATAGAACTGTCCGTGAACAAATTCATATTTGGCTCGTGTTCCTTGTGCCTCCTCAGGAGATAAAAGAACAAACGCTTCATGGCTAGAGGCGTCTACTCTAATTTTCTCAGTCTCTCTCAGTCCATGGTAAAAAGTTTGCATTAAAAGCCAAAGAGAGATATCATGATGATGACACTTTCTCATAGCCTCCTTAAAACGCTCCCAAGCTTGATCAAAACTCTCCCCAGGTTGTTGCTTGAATCCTAAGATATCCTGGCGTAACTTAAAGGTTTTTCCTAAAGGAAAATACTTATTCATGAATTTTTGCAACAATTGTTCCCAAGTCGTGATAGATCCAGCCTCTAAAGAGAGAAGCCATTGCTTAGCTTTATCTTTGAAAGTGAAAGGAAAAGCTTAAGATTTAATGTTACCCTCCGGGATTAATTTCGGCTTCACAAAGTCTTGACGATTTCAAGAAATTTGTCACGTGAACACCAGGATCCTCGTTTTGGAATCCATGAAAAGTGGAATAGTTGGTCACCATTTGAATTACATTAGGCCTAGGGTGATAGACTTCCGCAGGGTCTTGCGGTGCTACGATAGCGGGAATGAATTGCTCAATAGTAGGTGTTGCATAACTTTATAAAGTACGCCTCGCTCCTTGGGCTAGGGCTTGGTTTCCATTATTAGCATTAAGATTATTCGCATTAGTAACATTATTGGCATTATTAATAACTTCAGGATTAAGTACCTGGTTCGGATTGTTCAGAATGCCTTCCATTTCTGCCTCAGATTCAGAATGATCGGTTGTATGTCCTTCTTCCAATCCTTGCTCGCTTTCCTCAAGATTTGGATCCTCTTCTCCTTGTTTAGCCAGTTCTCTAGCCAACTTCCTATTTTGCCTTGCAAATTTCTCTATTTCAGGATTATATGGCTCAAGCGGTGCCTTCGATTTCCGAGTAGCGTACTATAAAATAACAAAAACAATAAAACAATTAAAACTTAAAAGGCTAGGCCTTTAACTAGACTATATAATAAAACGAAACTAAAACATACTCTAAAAATTATGAAAATACGAAAACACAACGCAGAAACTATGTAAACGAAACAAAGCGAAACCGACTGTAGAAAATCGGCTCGCTCCCAAATGAATTCAGTGCATTTGGGAGCGAGTTCACCAAATTCTGCGGGACTGCCCCGATTCGTTTTATGACACTTATATGTTAACTTTATACTACTAAAAATAATTTAAACAAACACTATTCACAATATTTACAAATTTACTTTTAATAAAATAAGGTATACTTGATTAATGACACGAGTCCCCGGCAACGGTGCCAAAAACTTGATTGTCGGGTCAAGTAGTAAAAATACTCGATACCTAAATAACACACTAGCAAGAGAACTAGGTTCAATCGTAGTATAGTTAGATAGAAGTCGATGTCGATCCACAGAGACTCGGCTTAAGCGAAATATGACTTATTAAACTAAAAGCAAATTAAAGGCGGTCTACGACCAACAATTAACGTAGAATTAAAATTGACACAATAGAAACACAAAATCAACAAAAGACACAACGACACTAGGACACTTATTTTTATAGGTTTTATAAATGATTAACAAACGGTATTGATAACGCTAGTAGTAATTACTCCCCCATGCTATGTAGATTGACGACGAGACAAAACAAAACATTTAAGATTAATTATTCCGACTACGGAGTCATCCACAAAATAGATCTAGCTCCGGGTAGGCCATCTAGATCATCGTGTCTCCATTACGTGACTTCATATTTTTAGTCTCCATCTCATATAATTTACGACACAATTACGAAACTAGGGATGCCGGTATAAACCGTATCCTCATCTAAGCAACATTCCTATGGTTAGGCGTGCTTCTTAGACACCGATTCAATCTACGTCCTAAGTAACAATCACTTTTTGGGTCTCGTGTTAAATTATGATGACAAATAATTAAGTTGATCAAATTTAATTACTCGTTTTAATTACAAAGAGAGAACCTGACGTAGTCGAAGCCGTTCACGCAGACAAATCAAGAACATCACAGATCTTGCTACGGCGGCGAGACATAGGCTCATCGCCGGCAAAGCTCGGATCTGAACAGATTTGCTCGTGAAACGTCTTTTACGTCTCAGATCTACATAAACATGGGTTCGTTAATTAACTACATCACGAAATCAATACACAAAACAACTACTCCATCACGAAATAATATAGATCTACGAATAAAGATTGCATAATTGAGTAGACATTACCTCTCGAAGGCGGCGTGATTCCCACTCCTCGATACGATCTCTAAACGGCGATTCTAACGACTCCGTAATGAAAGGACATAAAATAAAGAAAACATATATTGAAAATAAAACAAATGTTGTGAATTGTATTTTGCTAAGTATTCTAGAGTGTGGTTTAAATGAAATTAAATCAAATTTCATTTATAGGGGTTCAAGGTGATTTAAAGATATATTTCAAAATATCAAAACAATTAGAGATAACTCCCGGCCGATCTCCGAGATAAAGCGAACTACGCCTCAACGAGTTGAGAGGGTCATTTGCCAATGAGTCCTTTATCTTGGATTGGCTCATTAGCTCTTGTCATGCCATACTCCTCTTTTCGCGCTTATCCGTTTTCTATCTTCAATGCACTCCGAATTTGCTTTGATTTATCTTGTAATTTAATTTGTCCATTTGCAATTATCCTCCAAAATTATCTCAATCTACAAAATAAATATTTATCCCAAAGTAAATCATATTTAAATAATAAAAACGGATAAATACCAAATTATATCTTTTGAATCACACAATATCAAATAATCATTATAAACACGTGATTTAATATAAAATATATATTATTAATCTCGATTTAAGGACAATGTTGATGACATTTATGGGTATAATTTGACCGTCATCAGCAACTTCCGTGATAACATCATCAGATAAGCACAACATGATGGTGGAATGTGCTTTCTCCTCTAGACTGGCATAATCTGCTGAACTGGCATTTCCTTTACCGGATAAAGGAGTCCACAATCCTTGTTCTTTTAACAAGGCCCGCATCTTGATTTGCCACAGACTGAAACCGTTCCTCCCTGTAAATTTATCAATCTTTACGTTAACTGCTGACATCTTTCTTGTTAATGAACAGACCTTTGATCACAAAATCCTAGCACCGGTCACCGGTTTTGGTGAAGATCAACTCCGTTCAACCTGCAAATCTCTCTGAATCTTGAACCTGACGCCCAAACCGGTTTGTTGAAACACATACGAGAAACTTGCACTTGAAGAAAGATAAAAGCAGATCCAATCTAACGAGAAAAATAAGGCGGAAATTGATAAAACATGAAACAAAGAGAACACGGTGATTTAACGTGGTTTCCGGCGTTGTGCCGACTACTACACGGACAGAAAAGAAGATATTTTATTATGCACAGAATTACAAGGTTTCACAAGTGTGTGAATAACACTTTGAATGACACGCATTGTATTGATTACAACATTGGTATTTATAGGCACAAATCCCAAACCTTAACCGCCAAAGATCTTTGTCGGAATTCTTATAAATACCCCAGATGTGGACCCCAGCTCCAGATGTTATCTACCAGACGAAACTCAGCTCAAAACTGAATTTTCAGACTTGTAATCAACTGCCCAGATGTAGAACTCATCAAACTTAGTTTCCACCAAAACTCAGTTTCTACCAAAACTCAGTTTTCACCAAAACTCAGTTTCCCCCAAAACTCAGTTTTCTCAGCTTTTCCCAAAACTCAGTTTCACTTCACAAAACTCAGTTTCAGCTTCCAGATTATTTTCACCAGTTTTTGAGATCAAGTCACAAAACTAACAAAAGGGAAGGGAAAAAGTTTTTATTTTTTTGAAGGTAGAAGTAAAGAAGTTTTGTTAGTACTTTTTTTTGACTTAATTAAATCAATTAATTAGTTTTATCTAAAACCTTTGCATTTGCACAAGATACATCGGTCTTGTGGTGAGCTAGATTATAATTTTGTGCGGAGATCAACGTTTGAATCCCGGTTGGGGCGAAAAAAAAAAAAAAAAAACCATTGCATCTATTGCGACTTTTTGCCACCTTTGTTTCTCCTAAAACGATAAAATATTATCAAACTCATCCACAATGATAAAAATATTACCTCTAATACTTGTCCTATAAGAGACGATTGGTTCGTTGTACTAATAATAAGATTGGAATTAACCAAAAAACCGACAGAACAACTTGAAATATTATTGTAATTATCAAATATTTGAATTTCAATAATACAGTACCAAAAGATATACCTGATGCCTAAAGAAAACCCATCCTCTAAATTAATTTGCAGGTTGTTTAACAATGCAAAAAGCCTCAAATTTAAGTTTATGGATATTTTGAATTTTTTTCCCTCATCGATACGAAATTACTCTATTTAGAGTGTTATATGATATAACCCACATATGTTTACGGTGAGACTCAAAACTGTGACATCTTTGTTACGAGTCTCAATTTATGGATATTTTGATTAAAATATTATAAATTGTCAATATTGGTTAGAATATATTTGGTGTGAATTGTAATAAAAAATGGATTTTAGGCTCCTTCTACCAAAGGTGGAGCTATAGTATGGACAAATGGGCTAAGCCAACCCGGATTAAAAAAGAACATATCAAAAAATCTATGTAATTCAGTTTGATTCATAATTTTTTTTCTTAATCTAGCCCACCCGACGAACTTGATATAATCTATTAGTCCATCCCAAACTAAAATTTTGGCTCTGTGCTTCCGCTTATAAATATTAAATGTAAATTAATATTTGAATACGAATTGCAAATTGTCCTAGTTGTGATGGTCTAAGAAAAACAAATAAAAAAAAAACAAACTTCTTCCATTCTCTTTTACATGTACATGTTTTTCGAAAAAAATGTACTTATATAGTTATATATAAAGTGATAAAGTAACAATAAAGAAATCTATTGTAAAGCAAAGATATAATCGAATAATAATAAACTCTTCTCTACTACTAATCAAGTCAAATTGTCGGCCAAAGTTTATCAAAATTTCCTAAACTCTGTACGTCACAGGTGACGAACACCACCACTGCACTTCCTCTTAATAAAAGAGGGATAATAATAAGTATTACCAAAAAAAAATAATAAAACAGAGAGAGATAAGTGTACTGGTTTACCACGTGTCTTCTTATATATTATATAGCTAAAAAAGATGAGCTAAAATTGATAACGTATTTCCAACATTTGTTTAAAAGTTTGTTAAGCTTCCCTCATGCGGGGCGAATATCTAGTATAAAGACTTGTTATCATTTGGATATGATCTAGTGGTGAAGGCATGGGTGTTGTAGTGACCGTCTGAACTATGTTTGGAGATCGTGATTCGATTTCCGTAATATGGTTGATTTCAGATTAACAGCCTTCAGCCCAGTCTGATGGTTGACCAGGCGGCGTGTTGGGGCTCTTAGATTCACGATTAATCTCTTCTCGCATTCCTGTGGGATTGGGGCCGATGGGCCGTCACGGTTAGGGTTTAACCGTTTTTTTTAGTATAAAGACTTGTTTAGAGCTTTCGCTTCAGATTCTTTAAACGAATGATATATTTTATAGTTTTAAATATGTTTTTCAATTTTATAAATCTTTATTCACGACAATATTCATTGATTTTCTATTTTACGAAATATGATTTATATAAAAGAAAATTCTGAGAATCCAGGATGAATGCTGAATGTAAAGAAAATTTTACAAAATCTGTAGTTTTGCAAGATTATCTCTATGCAATGTTATTTTCTCAATTACAATCTCTAAAAATAAAGTTTTTAATTGATTTACGGTAGCTACCGCAAGTGCTCTAATAAGGAGTTTGGTTTACGTATAATCAAAACATCATATATGTTTTGATTTTAATTTTTTTGCTTATAACATGTTTAATTTCATATGTCTTGTTTTTTCAGATGTAAATGAGACTCATTACACACTTTGATAAGATATATTTTTATATAACGAATATCGTAAAGTTGTATCAAGTCTCATTGATTATATCATTTCATTTTTATTATTTTTCACATGATACACACATGCTATGTAAAAATAAACAATGATCGGTATGATGCATGTAATTTTGTACGAGAAGAGTTATTATGCATAATTTTCTAAATTATACCAAGTGGATGATCGTAATACATCCAATTCACCCTACACACCCTACTAGTACATCCCTACACACCCAACTACATGTGAGAGAATTGAGAGTTGGGAATTGATAAATGCCACAACCACAACCAAGTTGGCACAATCTACGTATGTTATTTATTATTGTCTATGATATATTGATTGTATATGTTCCACAATGATCAATGATGTTAAATTAGATTTTGTCATTGGTTGTGAGCGTAGCATTGCCAGGATAATTGATCACAACACTATATAGTTGGTATAACACTTAAATACGATGCATCATGTACACTTATTTAATATAATATTACTACAACCATCATTATAAAAATTGTACCACATGTGATATGCATCATATCGAGGGAGCATCTTTTCACACTTCAAACACTATTCTGAACCAACAAAAATCAAAATGTGGTCGATTATAACTTAAGTGTTTTCTAGACTCAATACCGGTCAAAAAATCTATTTTATACATTCTGACCCAAATCCGGGCAAAGAAAATTCAACATTCTGACTAAATTTGGTCAGAATAAATATGCATGAAAATTTGACAAAAAAATTTGAAAAAAAAATGTATCTTAAGATATTCTACTGTGTGAAAAAACATTCACCATATTAATCGATTTCCTCTCTTCAAAATAATAGATAGATGGTCTAGGAAGATTGTATAATATGACAAGCATCATACTCACAAATTTTTACTCTGTTTTATATAATAGGTATGTATTAACAAAAAAGTATTAAAAATTAAAGGATATGGCGTTGCCGTGGCGGACCATAATTATTTTTTGGTGGAAGTACCAGAAATAATCGAAAAATATCGAATGAAGACTTTAATAGTTTTTTTTCTAAAATTTTATTTTAACAACAAAACTATATTATTATTTTTTAATTTTTTTAAAGAATAAGAACATTAACACACCATACTCCACTTGAGTCCGCTAATGTAGTAATGTATATCAATTGATGAACATTGATATATAATAGTTTTTTTTTTTTTGAAGGAAAAACGCAATTTTATTAAACCATATCGGCGAATGCAAGCATTTACAATTTACATTGGGGAGATGCACTAAACAATTAAGCCCCTCGCATGCACGGACTGCTTGGGCTAATAAATGGGCGGCATATTGCCATTACGCTTAATGAATGAAAAAGAACAAGATCTGGAAGGCCTTCGCTATACTTAGCTTGATCCGCAACAAGGCGACCGAGGAAGATAGGTCATTCAAGGGGCTTTAGCGTGTTATGCGAGGAGAGGAGTCCGTCTCAATGATCACGGACCTAGCTCGAGGAGTTCTTTGCAGATGAAGAGACTCTTTGGATGGCCATGAGCTCAAGAGTTTCGGCGTCGAGGTTTCCCAGATATGTTGCGAAAGGGCATCTTGAATTTGGCCTTCGGCATCACGAGCAATGACTCCGATGGCGGAGGATTCACCGGGCGGGCTGCATCGTGTTCAACTTGAGGGCACGGCCGATGGGAGAGGGTCCAAGTAGAAGGCCATTTCTTTGGCACTTGTGATCCAAGCGGGATTTTCGACCATAATATATTCTTTAGCTTCCTCCTCATCGCTGAAATAAGTGGATCGACAACGAGGATTCTTTGTCAAAAAGCCAGGCACAACGAGCTTTCGGATATGCCCGTAAGATGGTGATGGTTGTCACAACTTTTTGATCTTGACTTCCTTCAAAAGGTAGTCAAGGAAGCTGGCTAGATCCCAACTCACGCAAGAAATTTGAATCAACTAGGTACATCGTTGACGGTCTTCCAAACAATTCTTTGGCAACGAGCAATAAAAGAATAGGTGCTTTAGATCCTCATCGTGGTGCCCGCAAAGTGCACAACGCCCATCACTTAACTTCCGCCTTTTGAGTGATGCATTAGTAGCTAAGCAATCATGTAGGCCTCTCCAGATGAAGTGTTGGACTCGGGGTAGAAGCGGGAGATCCACATACGGCGCCATATATAATCCGGGGATGTGGAAGTGGATGCGGTGGAGAAATGCAACCCTCCTTGACTGAGCTGCCAAGCAAGTGTGTAGCCCGATTTAACAGAATAGTTCCCTTTTTTGTCATAGTGCCAAACAATATCGTCCCGGTGATTTCCGGTTGGTAAGGGGATGCTTATGATTGCATGTGCCTCGTGTGGTAAAAGGATGTGGTTACTAGATCATAACCCCAAGTGTGCAGAATGGATTAATGAGGAGTCCATTTTAGCATCTACCGGTAAGGAGGTCGAGGTAACTGAGAAAGAAGCCGGTAGTGCCCGGCCGAGGATCGGAATAAATGTTTATAAGAGCACCATTACCGACTCGCCAACGAAGCCCCTGTGTCAGGAGGTCCCTTCCCTCAAGTAAGCTGCGCCAAAGGAAAGAAGGCCTAGATCCAAGATTGGCATCCAAAATATTACTGTTGTTGAAATATTTGGCCGAGAGGACCTTGCTCACCAATGAATCCGGTAGTTTGAGAACTCTCCAAGCTTGTTTTGCAATTAGGGCCAAATTAAAGGCATCAGGATCATGAAAACCGAGGCCCTCATATCTTTAGGCATTGTGCGGATGTCCCATTTTTCCAATGAATTTTACGCTTGTCGTCATTACCACCCCAAAAAAAGCGCGGATCAATTTTTCAATAGAGTCAATGAGGAACCGGGAATGCGGCTCTTGCATTACGTAGGTGGGAATAGCTTGGAGCACAATTTTATAAGGACTTCTTTGCCCGGTGGAGATAAGAATTTTCTTTCCACCCACTTAATTTTTGAATTTTATCTTGAGGAAAGTGAATATCTGCTTTTTATTCGCCGGTCATGAAGGGAGGCCTAGATATTTTCCGTTGCAAGTGCCCAGGGGAACATTGAGAATTGAGATGACATCCACCTTGTTATCGTTTGCGACTAACTTGCTAAAGAAGAGGCTCGACTTGTGCTTGTTAATCGCTTGGCCCGAGAGGCGTTCATAATTAGCGAGAATGTCCACGGCAAAGATGGCCCTTCCGTATCGACTTTAAAGAATAAGAGACTGTCGTCCGCAAAGAGGATATGGGAGACACGGACCTCATTGTTCCTGCCAAAAGATAATCCCTCGAGAGTGCCATTAGAGATGGATTGATTAATAAGTGCTGTGAGGCCCTCGGCACAGATAATGAAAAGGAACGGGGATAGCGGGTCCCTTTGGCGGATCCCTCGAGATGGCATAATGCGGCGAGTAGGCTTGCCGTTAAGAAGAACTCTGAATGAAGCGAGCTAACCATTTTCATGATAAGGTGGATAAATCGGTCCGGGAAGTGCATAGCCCGCATGGAAGTGAAAGATAGTCCCATTCAACACGGTCGAATGCCTTGGCCATATCTAATTTTAAGGCGACATGATGGTCACAACACCGCAGAACCGGCATTAAGAGAGTGAAATGCCTCAAAAGCGGTGATAGCATTATCGGTAATGAGTGCGCCACTTACAAATGCTCTTTGATTGCCGGATATCACAGAGTTAATCACGGCTTCACCGATTCACAGGACACGGAGATTAATTTATAAGCGGAATTGCGAGAGGCTAATAGGCGGTAGTCCGAGACATGCATTGGTTGCTTAATTTTGGGCAGAAGGGAAATATGTGTTTCATTGATAGCAGAGATGTCCGCCTCTCCGTTAAGGAAATCAAGAATGGCAGCTGCAATAGACGGGCCAAGAGTGTCCCAGCATTTTTGCATAAAAATGATGTGCATCCCGTCTAGGCCAGGAGATTTGCACCCCGGGAGTTGAGAAAGTGCCTTCTCAATTTCTTCTTTGGTATACGGGGCCGATAAGAGGGCCATGTCATCTTCATCCAAGTGGGAAAAGTTTAAGTGGTCAATATCAATGGGGTCGGTTCGGGAACTAGAGAAAATATCATGAAAATAATGAACTGCAATATCCTCCATACCGGTTTCAGTATCATCCATCTGACCATCATGTCTCTCTAGAGCATGAATGAAATTCCTTTCCTTGCGGGAAGAGGCTTTGTGGTGAAAGTATGCGGTATTTTTATCATTGCATTTTAACCAATCAAATCTACCACGTTGCCGTCAATAATCTTCAGAAAGATTCTGTAAATGCTCAATATCTGCTATAAGGCATTTTTCCATGACAAAGGAATAATCAGGCTTGGCTTGCAAGGTTGCAAGCTCCTCCTCCTTGTCCTTTATTTTTCTTGATAAATTCCCGAATTTTTGCCGAGCCAAAACTTTTAAGGAGATGCGAGTGTCAATGATATTACCTTGGAAGCGGCTGACATTTGGTTGATAAATATTGCTCCAAGTAGGCGAAATAAGGTCCGAGAATTCGCGTCCCACAGCCAATAAGGTTAAGTAACGAGGAAGTGCATGCCATTTATTGTTTCTTCTCCCAAATTTCTCCCGCTTATACGTGATTAGAATGGGAAAATGGTCCGATCGTGTGCTCGATAGATGGAAAATAGCATGATCCGGAAAGAGTAATTTCAATCGCCATTGGCTACCCCTCGGTCAAGCGCGACCAAGAGGGGTAGGGATCATGCTTGTTACTAAAAGTGTACGGTGAACCAAAATACGGTAAGTCTATAAGGCCACAATCACCGAAACAAGATTTCAGAGCTGCCATTGCTCTTTCAGAACGACTTCCCGGCCCTGAGTATTCATGGGCATAGCAAATTTCGTTGATGTCACCGGCCAAGAGCCATGGGAGATCAAAAGGCCATGCAGATGTCGCATAAGTTCCCAAGAAAAATCGTTCCTCTTGCTTAGGATTGCCATAGAAACCGGTAAGCGCCACCTCCTACCATCATTTTTGGTAATTATGGAATCAATATGACCTCTACCATGAGTTTTGATACTAACATCAGTATTACGATCCCAAAGTAAAGCTAAGCCCCCGCTTGCCCCATCACTGCTAACCACAAGAGCATAAGGAAAACCAAGATAACAACGAACATAATCAAATTTATTGAATTCAATTTTGTTTGGAAAGGAAAATAATAGAAGGATTGCGACTATCTACAAGAGCCTTTAAAGCTTTAATCGCTCAGGGGTTGGCCCAAGCCCAGCGGTTCCAACACAAGATATTCATGGCTCTTGGCGGGAACTCTTGGCGGAACTCGCGAGGATTTGTAGGTGTGATCGGGGTCAATCTGGTTATAATATACTTGACCACCATAAACCAATACTAGCAAGAGGACTAGGCCCATCGTAGTATAGCTATAGTGAATCAAGGTCGATCCCACAGGAACCAATTGTGGATCATCTTATATACAAACAATTAATTAAACATGTCAAGGACATAGAGGCGGTCTACGACCAACATAAGACAAGAAAGGTAAAGACACGACTCGACACAGCGTAATTAACCTCCCAATTATAGTCTTTATCGTTTGGACCTAGATAATTTATATAATATCTTGAACTTATTAGCTTGTCAATCTGTTTGTATCTATCTTAGATTGGCTCACGGAGTCATCCTCTTTAACTTGACTTAGCACCGGTTGGGTTGCTAGATCACTGTGCTACATTACGTGACTTCACCTTTTGGGTATCCATCTCATATAACTTGCACGCTTACGACACTAAGGATGCCGATATTAATCGTACACCTCGTGCAGGCAACATTCTATGGTTAGGCGTACTTATACTTCCTAAGCGATTACTCAAGCTCTCGTCCAACTAGCAATTACCAAGTTATAGTCTCATGCTAATCTACGACGTATGTATAATCAGTGCATGCAATTCCCAAATATAAACCTACCTAGATATTCTTTGAGCGTCCGTGAAGAGCAATTCATAAGCCTACCTAAGAGTTTTATATTGGTATTTCCTTTTTACACGTTTTAATTAAACTAAGCGAGTAACGTAGCCATAGCCATAACTACTGAGATAATAAATTCAACTAGGCTAAACCTACCATAAAGACGTGGCAGAAATAACTGATGAAACACGGCTCGGTCGACCGAGTGTAAGGCCTCGGTCGACCGAATGACACCTTTCGGTCACCCGAACGATTTCAACCCAGAATACATCTTAGAATATATCTCTCAGCGTTTCATCATACAGAGCAGTTAAGCGAAGAATTCGCATAGTATTCATATAAACTAACATAGATACGCATTAATTAAATCAAGTAGATTCATTAATAAATACTAAGTGTATGACGTAGGTTATGGGATCCTCATAGACAAGGTATCGCCACCTTCCCAACGTCATTTTCTAGATCTACATCATCTAGCTATGATTAACTAATTCAAGCGATAAAGCAAAATTGGGAAATTAATTCATGAAAATAAAAACAACGAGAAAATTAAATGCTTACATATTTGCGGCCATAATAAAGCTATTTGAGATGGCTACATTGTAACGCATACCAAAGCTATGAATGTAATTGATAAAAAGGTATAAGGTATTGTATGTATATCTAAGGTGTGTGTTGGTGTGTTTTACAAATTTCGTAATTCTTTGCTTATATAGAGGTTTTGCCAACCTAGGAAGGATCTAGAAGATATACACGCGATTTCTACCGGATAAACTTCAAGTGACCGAGCCGACTCTCTCGGTCGACCGAATGGATAGGCTCGGTCGGCCGAGCCCTTTACACGTGTTAAGCGCGTCTCTTTGTCGACTTGTTCCCACTTGCATTCTTTTGAAATCGATCTCGATTTATCCTTTGATTAATGCTCCGATTTTCCTCTTCATTATCTTTAGATTTCTCGATTTTGCGATATTTATCTTCCCGATTTATCACGATCTACAAAATCAAGCAATTATCGCACAATAAATCGGTCTTTAATAATAAAAATAGCTAAATACCAAAAATCATATTAATAATCACTTAACATTAAATAATAAATATAAACAAGTGATTTAATATGAAATATACATTATTAATCTCGATTTAAGGTCAATGTTGATGACTCTTACGGGTATAATTTGACCGTCATCAACTACTTCCCCACTTAGACTTTGATCGTCCCGAACAAAGCATCAATAAGTCATTCCCAAGACAACATTTTCTATGGTCAAATCATACTTACACAAGAAACTCAAGTCAACTCATACTAGTCATGCTCATAAGATATCCATTATTAACTACTTACTATGAATCGAAGTGATGTGTGCATGTGCATTGGTTTTATATAAATGTGGCAAGATTAGAGTTTATGCTAACTTCGCAATCTCAACCTACCAACCTCAGCATTCATACTTCTTATGCCTCGCAATGGTTAGAGCACTAGAGCAATAAGCAAGAGCGTATCTATAGGGATTTTGGACTTGGAGACCGAGTACTACTCAAAGCCTCTTAAAAGTTGAATTTCATCAATTCGTCATATTTTTCAAATACTATCAATCTCAAGGAAGAAAACTTTTTAGAGTATCCCCCTATCTTAGATCATGTATAGCATCGAATATTACCACAAGCGCGGGGCTACTTTGGTAATGTCACTACAAGCCCAATGTCTAACATTTTGCTAAAACACAGGTACGTCTCAAGCTTATTACTCTGCTTTAATGGCTAAAAGATAAGAATGCATCAGCAGATAGATATTGATACTAAGTTCACATAACCAATTATCTATGCAATGTACACATAATTTCTTGATTATTATGATTTGCACGGTATACTCGATTCACAGATTGAGTAATTGAATAATAACTACTACATAAAAGCGGGCATGAATATCCTTAAATTAACTTTACATAAGTATAAAATGATCACGTACTCATGCAACTTGGTTCATTTCCTATCAATTCTTAGCTAGGAACTCACAATTCTAAAGTACGAGATCGTAATACGGTATTTATTCAATTTTCAATTTTCTACCGTTTCATTTGTTAAGGGTGATTTTATCGTTTTATAAGGATATATTTTGTAACAATTCTCTCCATATTCGTATGTTTCTCATAGAAATCGAGCTTTATATTGAAATATTGAGCAAATGAGTTTTAGAAGTATTAAAGTGCAAAATCGAGCTAATTATGTGATTTTATTGGATAAATATCTTTAGATGTAAGATGTTACATTTTGCATGTTTTTATCGTGATGTAGGTACGCTTGTATGAGGTGAAAAGAGCTTAAAATATGTTCAAGTGATGATTTGCATGGAAGGAAAGAGATAGAGATGAAGTTGGAATGAAGATCAAGATGAATTTGGAAGAAAAAGGGACTGAACTAGCGTCCAGGCTGAACTGGCGTCCAAAGAAGTGGACTGGCGTCCAGGAGAAGAAAGTTGATTCAGAGAGTTTGGACGCTGAGTGGACGAGCGTCTGAAGCAAGTCCAAGGCACCTTGGACGGGCGTCCAGAAAGTCGGACGGGCGTCCTTAAGCCGACATAGCAGCAGCCGCCTTACTTTTCTATAAATACCAGCGCTTATTTCAACCCTAGAGACATATTATTGAGACCTATTGATACACAATCATTAGGAGAAAACCTAAGCGACCCAGTACTTTTAGGGGAGAGGTGGGTTGCATTTTTCTTGTTTTATTTTCGCTTTCTATTCCGTTTTGCTGCTGTTTTATGCTGAATGCTTGGAGGCTGAGCAATTGTTCAAACTATGTGAATCTGTTTCAGCAGGTTCTTTATTTTCAATCTAGATTTGTTTTGTGAATTTGATTAAAGTTGTATCTTTCCCATGTGTTTATTTTGTTATGCAATCAATATCGAGAGATGTATTGTTATTGATGTTTACCGTATGATGAGAATCGGTGTAAACCTTAGATCACCATAGGAAAGATGGGATTTTTAATCTTGACATAACGAGAGTTGATAGGTTAGATTTCTAGGTTGCTAGATTGAGAGATCTTACACCTTGGTTTGAGAGCGTCAATCTTATATATCGAGAGATAAGAGATTGATAGGCGAATTATCTACGAGAGTAGGAATTCATACCTCCGTTAGGTGGACCACAACTTGAATTAAATCATCACAAGATAACTTTAGAGAGGAAATTAAGGGTTGCGGGATCGGTGGATAATTACTTGTTCGATTGTTTAATCACCATGATCATCGTTGTTATAGTTGTTTTTGTTTCCTAGTTTATAGTTTAGATTTCGTTTTTGCTTTTATCCTTCCTGGCTTTGGACTGACAATCCTCTGTCCAGTTTATTTTATCGTTTTCAGTTTCGTTTTAGTAGTAACAACCTTAGGAAAATTAATGAACTAGATACCCCGATTCCCTGTGATCGACTCCGGTATTAATCGCTGTACTACGATCCCTACACTTGGGGAATACCGGATTTATAAATTTTATTACTTGTTGTTTTCATTAGATAAAATCCGTGACATCATTCAAATTTCAATCATAACATAGCTAAGTCTCCTACCCCCCACTTAAACATGGCATTGTCCTCAATGACAAAAATAAATGAGAATTTAAGAAAAAGACTTAGCTCTGGAAACGGCTCTCAGTAAAGGAAAAAGATTGGAGTAAATTTATGCACGTCGTGGAGAGATAGACACATCCTGTATAAGCAAACAAACTCCACGAAACCGTCAAATACCATGTCTATGGAAGTTATAAAATAATGTGGCAGTAATGAGGTATAAATACCTAAAAACAGTTTAAGCCACTTTATTTTATACAACCAATGACAAGGGAAACCAAAAAGAAAAATACTAAATAGAAAGAAAAATAAACAAGCAACTAAAGATGGTGGTCTTCATCTACAACCTCCACTGCCTAAATATGCTTAAAACCGGGTGGAGAAGACAAAGATCAAAAGCATTACCCGGCGTGGGAAAACACGAGAGGTGACTCGATCGAAAAGGTATTCAATCCAGGAAAAGTGAAACTTGGTAAGGTATAACAGATTGAATGCGACCTATTGGCTAAAGATAAAATCAAATACTTCACGCAGAAACTTCTCGCTTGCATTGGATATCAACAACTTAGGAGATGTAGCTACTCCTAAAATTACTAATAACCCGGTGTATCACGTAAAAGTCATAAGCTTGTCATCAACAAGGTCGGATCGGTGTGATAGTTCAGAACAAAACTTATCATCTAGAAATGCCGGAATAGTCGGAAAAGTGTGAAATTTAAAACTTCCAGTAGAAAGATAGGTTGTATTTTGATTGAACCAAAAACTCTTAAAATCTAGCTAGGTTCAGAGCTACACTTACCCCAACTAGTATCATGAAAATCAAAATGATAAAAGATAATCATTAAAGCTTAGCAATATTTCAAATTCCGCAACACATAGGTATTGTGTAAACAAAATGGAGGTTGAGACTATGATGGGTTTAGAAAAAGATACACATAAGGATGGGAAGAAATGATAAAGGGTGGGTAAGAAATTGTGTTTATGGGATTGAGAATTGTTTAAAGGAATGGGATTGGGTGGGAGAGTGAAACGGATGGAAAGAAAGAGAGGCGATGAAAGAATGGTTAGAAATGTATTTGTCAAAGGTGATTGGTGAGAGGATCGAAAAGTTTGAAGGTGAAAAAAAGTGTAAAGGGAAAGATAAGGATAATTGCAGAATGAATTGCACACTGCTTTGGATTTTCACTTGGATCACCTTTCTGAAAGGTTTTAGAAGTTGACCAAAATTGTTCTTGTTCACACCAATCATTCACTGTTACATTTTAGTAATTCTCAAGTTCTCTTAATGCCTCCATCTTAAGGTGGATTGCTAAATTTCCTTTTCTTTAGCAATTTCTTGACTCTCCTACGGAACTCTATTTCACGTGGCCTATATTGAGTAAAAAAGTTTTGCACATCCTTAGCCCAATGGCCATCGGAACACGGCAAAATAAAAAACCTCAACATATGTCACGTTACTTTTATTTGACTCAAAGAAAACAAAACCTAAAATCCTAAAAAGAAATTCTAAGGGTTTTAAAGAAGTAGTTCTGAGTTTAAAGTCCTCAGCTCGACTTTCCAAAAATTATCCTTGTCAGTTATCATTCTTGGATCGCCAGACTTTGTTCCTTCGCGCACTATAAGAGGTGGGCTTGTTGCTTTTGCGGATTAATATCCTTCCCTTGGTTGTGAGACCTAGGAAACGACATTTATCCAAAGCTCTTACCTCGGCTCTCATTTTAGGAATTAGTGAATTCTAAGAAACTCGGTTGAAATTACGGTTTTGGCCTTGACAATAAGAAACAATGAATCAAAGTACTCCGAATAAGGTCGGTTATGTAGGCAGGCCTACGCCGTCTTATTCGTTGGAACATATGTGACAGTTCAGGCCAATCCGTCAAGATAAGCCCCGTTTAGCCCGAAGGCTTATTGGCTATGCTAAGTCTTGTTGAACTGCTGTAACGTACATCACACGTGGAGGGGAGTCGATTGAGCTGAAGCTCGGTTGAACTCGCCCAGCCATGGTTAGACCATTTCCGAACCCATGTACTACGATTCTCCGATTTCTAAATTGTCACCCAAAGCGTAATCTCGTTTATGTTTAAGGTGGGTTCACCGAGAAGCCATCACCATAAAACTCAACGAAAGCGGAAGATGGTGTTCTCTCAAAACTCAACGTCTTCTTTAGATTTTGAATGCTTAAACTACACAATTTGTTGCTCCCATGGCCAGTAGAAGCAATCTCATGCATAGGACAATGAGATTTTAACAGAACTACGAGGAACTCTTTTTTTTTTTTTTTTTTTTCACTGCTTCCTTTCAACGACTACATGTTTTCTTTCACCCTCTAGATGAGACAGATATGGGGCAAAACCTTCGACACTAATAAAATTATTCTTACAAACCAACTCCGGGCTAAGATTCAACTAAGGTTCATGTATAGGCTAACTTATGCTCAAAAAACCAAAAGGTAGTAAAACATAAGCAAAAAAAGGTAGTACCTTGCCTTCAACATTGTACCACGAAGAATTTAAGCCTTAAAATATATATTTTTTTAGGAGCCATCTTGGTGCTTTAATGGTATTGCTTCCATCGCTTTTCCCATCGTGAGAGTAGTAATTCCGCATGTTCTTTGGGTTATTTTCTCGGCGCCCTTGAAAAATTATGCGACTCAGATTATTGCTTCCTGGTTTACGCAAACAAAAGAAAAACAAAGCAGACCGTGGCGATTTTAACATGGTCTCACATCTTCGCTATCGGACTTACGGATTAAACATCTACGGGATAAGCAGACACACGAAGTCGAGAAAATAGAACCAGGCTCATTTGGCGGCGAGGCGATCTCACTGGGAGCGAAACCAATTATTCCAGATTCGGAATTTTTACACATAGCTTGAGACAACGAGAGGACTCAAAAGCAGACTCTAAAGCAGAAAACTTGACATGAATAAGAAAATTATTTATATATAAAATTGACCGTTGGTTCCCCGGCAACGGCGCCAAAAACTTGATCGGGGTCAATCAGGTTATAATATACTTGACCACCACAAACCAATACTAGCAAGAGGACTAGCCCCATCGTAGTATAGCTATAGTGAATCAAGGTCGACCCCACAGGGAACCAATTGTGGATCATCTTATATACAAACAATTAATTAAACATGTCAAGGACATAGAGGCGGTCTACGACCAACATAAGACAAGAAAGGTAAAGACACGACTCGACACAACGTAATTAACCTCCCCAATTATAGTCTTTATCGTTTGGACCTAGATAATTTATATAATAAAGCTGAACTTATTAAGCTGTCAATCCGTTTGTATCTATCTTAGATTGGCTACGGGAGTCATCCTCTTTAACTTGACTTAGCACCGGTTAGGTTGCTAGATCTGCGTGCTACATTACGTGACTTCACATTTTGGGTATCCATCTCATATAACTTGCACGCTTACGACACTAAGGATGCCGATATTAATCGTACACCTCAAATGCAGGCAACATTCTATGGTTAGGCGACTTATACTTCCTAAACGATTACTCAAGCTCTCGTCCAACTAGCAATTACCAAGTTATAGTCTCATGCTAATCTACGACGTATGTATAATCGGTGCATGCAATTCCCAAATATAAACCTACCTAGATATTCTTTGAACGTCCGTGAAGAGCAATTCATAAGCCTACTAAGAGTTTTATATTGGTATTTCCTTTTACACGTTTTAATTAAACTAAGCGAGTAACGTAGCCATAACCATACCTCTTGAGATAATAAATTCAACTAGGCTAAACCTACCATAAAGACGCGTGGCGAAATAAGCGATGAAAGCGAGGGCTCGGTCGACCAGTGTAAGGCCTCGGTCGACCGAATGACACCTTTCGGTCACCCAAACGATTTCAACCGAGAATACATCTTAGAATATATCTCTCGGCGTTTCATCATACGAGCAGATTAAGCGAGAATTCATACGATATTCATATAAACTAACATAGATACGCATTAATTAAATCAAGTAGATTCATGAATAAATACTAAGTGTATGGCGTAGGTTATGGGATCCTCATAGACAAGGTATCGCCACCTTCCCAAGCGTCATTGCCTAGATCTACATCATCTAGTTATGATTAACTAATTCAAGCGATAAAGCATAATTGGGAAATTAATTATCGAAAATAAAAACAACGAGAAAATTAAAGGCTTACATATTTGCAAAGCCATAATAAAGCTATTTGGATGACTACATTGTAACGTATCAAAGCTATGAATGTAATTGATAAAAGGTATAAGGTATTGTATGTATATCTAAGGTGTGTGTTGGTGTGTTTTACAAATTTCGTAATTCTTTGCTTATATAGAGGTTTTGCCAACCTAGGAAGGATCTGAAGATATACACGCGATTTACGCGGATAAACTTCAAGTGACCGAGCCGACTCTCTCGGTCGACCGAATGGATAGGCTCGGTCGACCGAGCCCTTTTACACGTGTTAAACGCGGCGTCTTTTTGTCCGACTTGTTCCCCACTGCATTCTTTTGAAGCGATCCGATTTATCCTTTGATTAATGCTCCGATTTTCCTCTTCATTCTCTTGAGATTTCTTGATTGCGCGATATTTATCTTCCCGATTTATCACGATCTACAAAATCAAAGCAATTATCACACAATAAATCGGTCTTTAATAATAAAAATAGCTAAATACCAAAAATCATATTAATAATCACTTAACATTAAATAATAAATATAAACAAGTGATTTAATATGAAATATACATTATTAATCTCGATTTAAAGTCAATGTTGATGACTCTTACGGGTATAATTTGACCGTCATCAAGGTGATAACATTTTTTTCTTCACGAAACCTCTCCGTCAACAAAGGATTCAGGTTTGCGTTTGCTTTCAATATTTGTTGAGTTTGTGACATCAACTAAAACAGCTCCCTCTTTTTCCCCACGTTTGGTGACGGTCTTTCTTCCGTTTGAAGTACACACGGTTGATTTAAAAGCATTTTTTGGTGGCTGAATTTCCATAATGGGTATCTCCACCAGACCTGTGCAAGTGCTTTCATGAATATTAGTGCTGGGAACAATAGTACCTGAAATTATTGGATTATCAGCCTCTGTTGGTGCCAAGACGAGAGGTAAAGAGGAGGGATCAACTGGGTCCAACATATCTGCATCTGGGGATCATTTGGAGGATCTTGTGGGCATGTTGGGGCCGACGTGTCTTCTTTGCAAAGTGTGAACAGGATCAAGATTTACTCTCTCAGGAGGTTTGATTTACGGCTTGCGTTCAAACCAGTACCATAGGGTAGGTTTTTCTGTTTCGCCACGGCACTTCTTGGTCAATTTGGGGCGGGAATTTGATCGTGTGATCTATGAGACCACAATTGAAGCACAAATTTAGCGACCTTTTCGTATTGAATCAAACCTTGAGTCTTCAATCCGTCTACGTTCAATTGGATGACTCGGCGAAGGGGGATTTGAGTGGGAATTCTGAGCCTCATACGAATGAAAAGCTGGCCGGAATCAACGTCTTCTCTGATTTGACATGCGGAAACATTTCCGATGGTCTGAGAAATGTGCCTGCAGACCGAGGGTGAGTTCAGGTGAGTGGCAAGCCCCACCACTTGTATCCAGAACTCCGCCGTATCAAAGAGGCTACCGGTGGTATCCCATTGATCATCCCACGGCTTAAGGAGGAGGAGAAAGCCTTTGTAGCACCACGGGCCACCAGTGAGCATCTTCTTCATGTCTGCCTCTTTCTCGAAAACAAATTGATATACATTATGCTGCAGCCGGATTGGGGTGAAATCGGTGCAGGCCCATGATCTGGTCATGGCGGGTTTGAGCCCCCTTTTTGGTACCTCCTTTGGGGCGAAAAACTTCCCGATTAGACTGGTTTTCCGGACTGCATCGCTATCGGAAATCTGATCTCGTGCAAGGGAGGAACTCTGTGATTCAGTTGGGGTGAGGGTGAGGGATTTTAGTAGGTAGGCTATCGTCTCCTTCTCCATTGAGGTTTGCCGGAGAGGAGGGGGAGTGCTCAGAGAGCGGCGATGATCTCCAGAGGAGGGGTAATCAAGATGAAATTTGCCATATAATAGTTAATTCGTTGTATCCTAAAATCTTTTCATTAATAAATCGTTAAAAGTACACTTTTACCACCAAATCAAAACCAAAAAGAAAAAAAAAGAAAAAAAAAAGGAGAAAAAAGTAAAATAGAAATACACGTTACCAATGAGCTCATTCTACTAGTAAAAGTCTGCTTTAAAAGTCTTCACCCTATAAATCTCACACCTATTTTGCTCATCAAAGTAATAATCTCCAGAAGTTATTCACAAGGAAAAATAAAATAAAATCCGAGAATCTGTAGCAAGAGAAATGACAGGAGTTGTAAAGCGAATCAAGCTCGGTTCACAAGGATTTGAGGTTTCGGCTCAAGGGCTTGGTTGCATGGGGATGTCGTTCTTGTTCGGCCCACCAAAGCCCGAAGAAGACATGATCAAGCTCATTCACCATGCTATTAACAGTGGGATCACTCATCTTGATACTGCTGATTGCTATGGTCCTCATACTAATGAAATTCTTGTTGGAAAGGTATGTTTTGTATCTTCAAACATTCATGATTAAGCACAAATTTGTTTTATTTAATTCTATTTTTGGGGTGATATGAGTTTTTGCCCAACCACGAACACTAATGAAGAAGCGAATACGAACTTACAAACGACCACAAACACTAGTAAATTAGTAATGAAGCGAATACGGATTTATTTGCAAACGACTCTGTTCGCTTGACAGCTCTGATTATTTCCTTAAATAATGTTTCCTTCACTTTTTCTTCTGAGCAGGCCTTGAAAGGTATCGAGAGAGAGAAAGTTCAAATAGCAACGAAATTCGCAGTGATTCACGCAGATGGAAAATATGTACAACAAATACGCGGCGATCCAAACTATGCAAGAGAATCATGTTTGGGTAGTTTGAAGAGACTCAACACAGATTACATTGATCTTTACTATGTTCATCGCATTGATCAAACAATACCTATCGAAATCACGGTTTGTATTAAACTATGTCAATTCCTTAATGCATAGCATAGCTATATTTTATTGTTTTTCATCAATATTTTTAAAAAAACGACGCGTATTTTGTTATAATATATATAGATTGGAGCTTTGAAAAAGCTGGTTGAAGAGGGAAAAATAAAGTACATCGGCCTGTCTGAGGCGTCACCCGACACGATCAGAAGGGCTCATGCTGTTCATCCTATTACGGCTGTGCAGCTCGAATGGTCTCTTTGGACTAGAGAATCTGAGGAAGAAGTTATTCCTACTTGCAGGTTAGTTGCTCATTTTTCATGCTTTGCTTGTACATAATGTGTATTGGATTGTTATATGTAGAGGTGTAAACAAAACGAGCTGAATCGAGTAAAAAATGCTTAAGTTGATGTTTGTTTAGTCGTACGGTCCCGAAAATTTTGGGCGCTTTGCGAGGAAGTCGTCGAGTTAGGCAGCTTTCTGAAAATACGCTTCTAAAACATTATTTCAACATCGCGCTTCTAAAATCTGTAGATACAAAATTTAAATACATTGATGTTAGATATGTTTTCATATATTGTTATTGTTTACATCTGGGTTGCCGTAACAAAGCAGGGTCGAGGGGGCTTGTGGGGGCTCAGGGGCAACGCCCCCGAAAGCTAAACGCCCCACGGATGCACCTATGAAATTCGAATTGATGCATATCAATTATTATAAATTTGAGCTTATATCAATTCATATAATTTTTTTAACAAGCTTTGTCAATTTATGTAATTTTTTTACACATTATATTAGATCGGTTGAGATTTGATCTACTGCGGTTTTTTACGAGAGGCGTAATTTCGAACCCTCGTGACGGTCGGCTTGTGTTTAGTAAACAAAACTAAATATATATATTGTGTTTGAGCTGTGTATACGTAAGATCCTTCAGTCGTACGCGCCCTTCGGTGCTTCCTTGATCATTAATAGTCCTAGAATGTAATTGTACCTAAAAGTTTTCTCTTTTTAAATTTTAGGGAGCTTGGAATTGGAATTGTTCCTTTCAGTCCTTTGGGCAAAGGGTTCTTCACATCTGGTCCTAAAATGGTGGACACTTTGACCAGCGATGACTTCCGAAAGGTCACTTTTCTGCCTTACTTAGACGCGTAGTATTAATAAATACTTCAATATGGTTTGGACCCCTCCCGAAGTAAAATTTTTCTATGGTGTATCTGTATGATACATATACATTTAAAAGCGCCAGAACTAATATGTGTAAAACGTTATTTTACACATAGCGCCGTAAAAAACGGTTCCCTTCTCGAGATCCCCATATATGTATATATATGGTAATTTTTCTGTGGTGTCTATTCTGTGTGGAGACATGATTTACACCGTAAGAGTGTGTTTAAGTTTTTTATTTTATTTTAATTTTTAATGATTTACCCCACACCGTAAAGCACGTGTGTTTTACCGTGCAAATCATCTCTCCACACAAAACGGAGATATGAGAATATCTCCAGCACTTGAGAAAATATCTCCGTACGTGAGAAAATACATCTCACGGGACGGATCAACATACAAAGATCACTGAAGAAGATCAGGACTCCATTGTATGACATAAACCGTAAAGTCCCGCATATGTAAAGGATTAGCCTGCTTACCCTCATTATAAGTGTGAGATATAAATGTCTTGTCAACTCGGGTTAGCCTTTTTATATGAAGCGAGGACGACGGTCTAAGAAATTGACCGGATCATTTATGACTCATTTAGTTCTACATAAACGATAAACGGGTAGTATCACGGAAACCATCGTTTATATCAACTACTTATTCACACTATGTTTCAATCATTGCAGACAGTGCCAAAGTTCCAGGGCGAAAACCTTGCCCACAACACAAAGCTATTCGAACGAGTCAGTGAAATTGCTGCTAAAAAAGGCTGCACAACATCTCAACTAGCTTTAGCCTGGCTTCATCATCAAGGTGACGACGTCTGTTCCATTCCGGGAACCACGAAGATCGAGAACCTGAATAGCAACATCAAGGCTTTGTCGCTGAAGTTGACGCCCGAGGAGAAGGCCGAGCTCGAAACTGTTGCTTCTGCTGATGCAGTGAAAGGTGATAGATTTGCAAGAATCTACTTGGGAGCTTCTTGGAGATTTGCAAATACTCCACCTTTGTCCTCTTGGAAAGGAGCCCATTAATATGGTTTGATGCTCTGTTTTTTGAGACATGAAAGTTTGTAGTATTTGTATTTGTATACATATGATTCTGCCTACCGAACAAGAATGTGTTGTTGGAGAAAAAGCCTTTTTTGAAGGGTTGAATAGTCAACTTTAGCGCGATTTACGGATAGGCTCCGGTGTATGTCATCGAGAGTTAATGATATCATTAAATACTCCATACGGAGTAGTTGATGATGGGCTTTTGAATCACTCGATTCGGATGTCGGGTGAATGAGAAATTAATGCCTAAAGTTGGTTGGAAATGTGTTGGAGATAAGAGTTGAAGGGAGTACCTCAACTCAATATCCCACATTGAAAAGATGGGAGACTTGAGCTCCATATATAAGAGCTAGTGTATGCTCTTATAAATGTGCCCCAAGGGGCAAGGCACTTTTGTGCAGGAGGGAGGACTTAGATATTTCCATACGCGCGCGAACGCTGCCGTAGTCCGGCCGGCTCGGCTCGAGCTCGGTTCAGGTGTTACAATTAATTTTTTGGACAAAATTTCTTTATGAAATTAACCATAAAATTAATTTTGGAATATTATTGTGTCATTCGACCAATCAGAATTCATTGAGTCGTTCGACCAATCAGAATTCAAACGACACATCATCCGACCAATCAGATGAGTGGAATAATTTGAAATTAGCCTAATAATTTCGGCCAACCTTCTTTCCTTGAGGGAGAAGTCGGCCATTACTTTTCCAAGGGGAAAAGTTTGGTGATGTGTCTCGGCCAATCATATTTGAGCATTGGTTCCTCCTCTGCACTATATAAAGAACCCCATGGATGAGAGTTTAAGCATCGAATTTTCTCTAGTCTTTTCCACCACAAAACGTCTAGCATATAGATCTAGATATTGAGTCGAAGAGAAGTCGGAGAACTCTGTAAGTTCGCCGGAGCTCGGGTTTTTGAAGTGGCTCTAAATCCGAGATGAAAGCCGTTGTATCTTGGGAGACGATTGCTACTACCGTGCACCATACCGGGCAATTTGTCTTAAGGAAAGAGAAGCTACTCGCGCTCGGTTTGTCATTTAATTATGCATCGCAATTTACTTTTCCTTCATTTTCAATCAGATATGTTATGTGATAGCTTTACTTTATTAGATCTACACCGTCGTAGCTTTATTTTATTAGATCTACTTAATAAAATAAATTTTATTTTCGAGTTATTTATTTTCTAATAAATAATTCATAATTAATTCCCGGTAATTACAGATCTGCTCCGTAAATCACTCCACACACGAACACTATCCCAACAAGCTTAAGACAAAGTGGATTCGTGTGTTATAGGATTGTGTTGAACCTATTACTTTTTAGACCTGGTTATCATTATGTCGGATGTTAGATGATGCTGAATAGTCCCTTCTGAGATGCAAACCTTACATGTTATAATGCTTCGACGGGCTCAGAATTATGATATGCATGCTATGTGTATACAGCCGTATTTTTGGAAATCTTTCTTGCTTTTGAAAGCTCGTCTTTGAGCCTTGTTAATTTGTTTTTTGTGTCGTAGCTTTGTTAATTTTGTAGAAGACTGTTGAGCCTACTCTTTTACATATAGATACAATGATACATGCTACGGGAAAGGAAAAAAAATAAAATTTAAAAGGAGCAATCGATTCAATTACTGTTAGGAAATTGGAGGTCGATCTACACATATTTGATATGTTAATACTTTGAATCGATGCTGTTCCACTCACAGTAAAAAGGATCGGTTGTGGTGATTTTGCATCTTATTAATTATTTGCTTAAAATTGAATATGTATTATCTTGAAGATTACTTAAAGTGGTTGAATAATATTTTGGCTGCTTTCAGTGTTGACTTTAATCTAGTCATAGTTATTCTAAGCAATTTTGTGGTTGGGTGTGTTTCTAAATTACTCAACAAATGAAGCTTTAATTTGATGGACATGAATGTTCTATCATCAGCATGAAGCTCAATTTCTCCTGAGGTCAGTAGTTCAATTTGAAAGATGTATTCTACTTAATTAGATATATAATACTTCTTGCTTCCAGTGACTTATATACGCAACATATATAAAACACAGCTACCGTAACTATCCACCTTGTTCACATATTTTGAGCGGTATGTGTTTTAATTTGGTAGTTATTTAGAAACTTGAAACATTTATTCGTGAATACTCTCTTGATTTGGTATTAAGGATCTAATACTTTGATTTGTTTAAGTACGTACTCACGGGTATTCAAACTTTATTGATCTTCTGTTGTTGAACAGAAGTTAAAGAATAGGTCGAGGTGAATTCAAATGTGATTGTGTCTTTTGTGACACCAGTGTAGGTGCCTGTAGTAGCACTAGAAGTAGCACTAGTGACCGGTTAATCTCATCCCTTGGATGGAGGAGTTCGGTGGTGCAACGAACGATTGTTTGAATGGTCAAACCGAATTGACCAGTATATCGACATCGAAACTGCCTGTTGAGCACAAAGTGATGCTCCGTATATAGCCATTGAGATTGGCTTTAAGATCTGCTAACATGCTTGAGTAATCTTGCTTGTGACACTGTGACTAAGACTTGAAAATTTCAATTTCGTTCGTCTTTTGATGAACATGGTGTTGTTACCAAATTTGAAATTTGATCATCATCACAAGTGTCTAGTATGTGTTGAAGCCATGTTGGCTAACTCACCGGTAGACCGGTAGAAAGGAACACATAACCTCCCGATTCATGCAAACTAGAGGTGATAAAAGTATAATGTTACTTTTATTGAGTATAGCACCGAAATATGATGCTGAAAAGCGAAGATAAGGCTTGTGATGCAGAATGAATGTGATAATAAACTTAGCTAACGGATGAGATGTATCCGTAGTGATTGTGGTGGTGGATATGATGTATTGTTTCATGAGTCTTGCTAAGGGCCCGGCATCATTCATCAAACAACTACATCATACACACCTCAGTCAAGTGGTATTGCTAAACGCAAGAACCTAACTCTTAAAGAGTTGATGAATGCTATGTTGTTAAGTTCGGGTTTACCTCAGAACTTGTGGGGGAAGTTTTCCTCTACCAGAATTCATTCTGAACATGATCCCTTCAAAGAAGAAGGATGAGACCCTATAAGAGTTGTGGAAAGGCCAAGGTCTAGCCACAAAATCTTGGAAATGTGGGGGTGTTTGGCTAAGGTCGAAGTACCTAAACCAAAGTGAGTGATAGGATCTAAGATCATTAGTGCCTATTGGTTTTGGTGCATAAATCAGACATCAATGATGTACATGAACATGTCATCACCGAGTCTAAGAATGTGGTGTTCATTGCGGATATCTTTCCTTGTAAGGAAAGTGTTAAAAGAAGAAGCATGCATGAGTAAGCAGGCATATGAGTCGAAAAGAGAGTGATTCTCAAGAATTTGAAGAACCCCCATCGTAGTAAGAGGGCTAAGACTTCCAGATCTTTTGGTCCCGATTTTTCGACCAATATGGTAGAAAAGCTAACTAAGGACATATCTTTGAGGCAATGTCTACTACTGAGCTCCTTTCTGGAAAGAGTCTGTAAATAGTGAAATACTATCCATCATGCAAAACCACACTTGGAAGTGGTTGGTCTTCCAATGGGAAATAAACCACTCGAGTGCAAGTGGATCTTCAAGAAGAAGTTAAAGGTTGATGGATTTATTGTAAGGCGTTGTTGGTAGCCTAAAGGTATCGACAGAAAGAAGGCCTTGACTTCTTACTCACCAGTTACGAGAATTACTTATATAAGGTATAGCTGGAGACTATAACCTGGAAATCCATCAAATGGATGTTTGATGTTTGTGGTGAGTTGAAGGAAGAGATGTACTTGGAACAACCCAATGGGTTCATAGTTCCAGGCTAAGAGAGTAAGGTGTGTAGACTTGTTAAGTCTCTCTATGGCTCGAATAATAGCCAGAGCAACGGCATGTCGGTTTTGACAATGTTATGTTGTCAAGTGGGTAGGACATATATATGTCTACGTTAAGAACACACCTATGTGATAATATGTCTATGACATACTGATAATGGGAAGTACTTGTTCGGTAAAAACGTGTTTTAAATTTATAAACCGAAACACCCCAAGTATAAGGTTCGTAGTATAGGATGTTAACGGGTCGTCCTAAGGGAGTGGAATGTTTATCGGATCAAGGAATAATTATTCTATCGATTATGTCACAATTATTAACTAAACTAAGGCTGAAACTAACTAAAACCTAAACCTAAGAATTAAAACTAAAACAGGAATAAAAACAAGCAGAAAATAAGAAAACAGAAAAGACGGACGGCGTTCACTTTAATGAACGAGCGCCTGAAACTAAATCTATTGGACGAAAGCTGCTCGCTATGGCGGACGGCGTCCGATTACGAACAGAAAGGAAAAGTGCAGAAAACAAGCAGAAACTAGGGTTTATAAAACTAAAACTTAAGCTAAACTTAACCTGGCGATTTGATTCGAGATAATAGAGGAAAACACAGCGAGGCGACTAGATTCCACCCATCAACCAACAATCCCAACTAGATGGTGATTAAAAAGACATAGTTTTTAGTAGTGATTTATCACGAATTCAATTGAATTTCTACAACCAAATTCTAGGGTTTCGTTCATCTTTTCAAACAAACTAAACATGCAATCAAAACTCAATCACAAGATTGTTTCCAAACTTTTTACTCAACTAAACATGCTTAATCTCTTATAACATGAATAATTGCATTACTTTGAACAAAATAGAACTCAAATAATATACTTTCATATAATCATTCAAGCATAAAATAAACCTAGATCGTTTCATCAAATCTTAATTCAATAAAACTTAAACAATACAAAACAGATCCAAAGTAATGAAAAACTATGAATTAAACTCACTACACATAAGCATCGAACTCCTCTAGTTGGTTTTGTTGTTGACGAGCTTCCTCCGTCGACTCACTGCAAGGTTTCTAGCCAACAATCATGTTGAAGATGATTGTTGGATTGGAGAAATTCATCTCTGTGTAAAAAGGCTTGTGGCCGCAGCTTTTTGGTGTAAAATTGTGATCTCAATTATGTGGTATGAATTAGGGTTAAGAGGCTGCTGCTATATATAGAGTTTTGAGTCGGTTATGACTAAGTCGGCAACGGACGCTCGTCCGAATATCCGGACGCCCGCCCGTAATGCCTCGACGCTGAGTAAACGCTTCGTTCATCCTCGGTCTCGAACTCTTCGAATGTAAAATACGATTTCGACTTTGCATGGACCTTGATTCACTACGGACGCTTCGTTTAAGATCGATGAGACGCCCGTTTGAAGCTGGCCGAGGATCGGATCTCTTCATCTTTATCCAATTTCGTCAAGCCAATTCCAACTCTATCTTGAATAATTCGACTTGAGCTTCATTTATCCTCATTATATGCACGAAAATTAACTCCTACATGATAAATAAACAATGCAAAAATGTAATAAAATCCAAATAATAATAATTCCATTAAATTAAACACTTAAAATCATCAATTTTGCATACAACCCTCTTAAATCATCTTTACTCAATATTTACACTTAAACCCTTAATTCTTATATAAATTACGCAAATGTGGGGAAAATAATAATGAAATAAACCTTTAATAATCATATAAATATGGCCTTAACAGTACTCATGGGAGTATCATGAATACGATAATGGTGCTGACAATGAACTCCGATACTAGGGAGTAAGATCTCTAGAATATTCGATGGACTTGTGGTGACAAACTCATTATATTGAGTCTGTTTGAGAAGATTTAATGTCTTTGATAAAAGTACAATGAGCACTCCACTTGACCTAAGTATGCACTTTGTCAAGAATAGAGATGAACCTATGGATCAATTGAGATATTCTCAAGTGATCGGAAGTTTGATGTACATAACCAAGTGTACACGACCAGACTTAGTATGTGCAGTATATAAACTGAGTAGGTTCACGAGTAATCCAGATCACAATCATTGGAAAGCCTTAAATATGTTGTTAAGGTAAGTACACTATAAGTCTGGGATTACGATATACGAGATATCCAGCAGTATTAGAAGGATACTGTGATGACAACTGGATATTAGATACGAACGATTTGAAGTCCACCAGTGGATACTGATCCACGATTGGTGATGCTGTTGTGTCCTGGAAGTCTACGAGACAAACGTGCGTAGCTCGTTCCACAATGGAAGCCGAGTTTATTGATAAGGCTGGAGAATAAGCTAAAAGGCTTAGGAATTTCCTAGAGGATATTCCGTGTTGGCCTAAGCTCGTGGTCGCTTATCGACTTACACTCGCGATAGTCGATCCGCGATAGGAAGGGCACAAAGTAGTATGTATAATGGTAAGTCTCGACACATACGCCGTAGACACAATACCATTAAACAGTTGATCTCTAATGGTGTGATTTCCATCGATTATATAAAATCGAAAGAGAATCTTGCGGATCCGCTTATAAAAGGTTTAGCTAGAGATCAGATGTCAATTCTGACAACCGGAATGGGACTGAAGCCTATTACACATGTTTCCTTGTAGTGGCAACCCAACCATGTTGACTGGAGATCCCAAGATCATGGTTCAAAAGGGACAACTAAGCTATAAGGAACAGTCTAGCACTTACCCATTCTAAGAGAATAAAAGTGCTGTCTGTAGAGGTGTGAGGTTAAGCTTAGCTTTTAATGATTCCTATATCTTGATATTCAAGTGGGGTAGGGCAGAATACCCTTGATAGGAGGTCACCTATGTAAGTGCGAAGTGGGGCCGCTTCTATGAGAATTTTGAGGCTTGAATTCTCTAAAGCACTTTCTGAAACCAAGTGTTGTCCAGGGCCGAGATGGACACAACCATGAGAACCGAAGGTGTGGGAAATATTGTGTGAGTGCTATTGTCTTGGTTTACACTAAAAATTTGAACGATTCAAGACCTAGTTCAGCTGATTAGCCGAGTAAATCCGATCGTACTTCACTAAGGCGGAGTTCAAGGCGAAGCTACCTCTCCCGATGCAATATTTTTCTGTCTGACTTCTCTTCAGAGTCTGCATTTGCATTTGCATTAATTTTCATTCATGTGGGGGATTGTTGGAGAAAAAGCCCTTTTTGAAGGGTTGAATAGTCATCTTTAGCGCGATTTACGGATAGGCTCCAGTGTATGTCATCGAGAGTTAATGATATCATTAAATACTCCATACGGAGTAGTTGATGATGGGCTTTTGAATTGCTCGATTCGGATGTCGGGTGAATGAGAAATTAATGCCTAAAATTGGTTGGAAATGTGTTGGAGATAAGAGTTGAAGGGAGTACCTCAACTCAATATCCCACATTGAAAAGATGGGAGACTTGAGCTCCATATATAAGAGCTAGTGTATGCTCTTATAAATGTGCCCCAAGGGGCAAGGCACTTTTGTGCAAGAGGCAGGACTTAGATATTTCCACACGCGCGTGAACGCCGCCGCCGTCCGGCCGGCTCGGCTCGAGCTCGAGCTCGAGCTCGGTTTGGGTGTTACTATTAATTTTTTGGACAAAATTTCTTTATGAAATTAACCATAAAATTAATTTTGGAATATTATTGTGTCATTCGACCAATCAGAATTCATTGAGTCGTTCGACCAATCAGAATTCAGACGACACATCATCCGACCAATCAGATGAGTGGAATAATTCGAAATTAGCCTAATAATTTCGGCCAACCTTCTATCCTTGAGGGAGAAGTCGGCCATTACTTTTCCAAGGGGAAAAGTTTGGTGATGTGTCTCGGCCAATCATATTTGAGCATTGGTTCATTCTCTCCACTATATAAAGAACCCCATGGATGAGAGTTTAAACATCGAATTTTCTCTAGTCTTTTCCACCACAAAACGTCTAGCATATAGATCTAGATATTGAGTCGAAGAGAAGTCGAAGCACTCTGTAAGTTCGCCGGAGCTCGGGTTTTTGAAGTGCCTCTAAATCCGAGATGAAAGCCGTTGTATCTTGGGAGACAGTTGCTACTACCGTGGGCACCATACCGGGGCAATTTGTCTTAAGGAAAGAGTAACTACTCGCCTCGGTTTGTCATTTAATTATGCATCGCAATTTACTTTTCCTTCATTTTCAATCAGATCTGTTATGTGATAGCTTTACTTTATTAGATCTACACCGTCGTAGCTTTATTTTATTAGATCTACTTAATAAAATAAATTTTATTTTCGAGTTATTATTTTCTAATAAATAATTCATAATTAATTCGGTAATTACGGATACATTCCGTAAATCACTCCACACTACGAACACTATCCCAACATGTGTTGTTAGAATCCGAGATTAATTAAAGTACCCATAAAATATGCGTGAAATAAATCAAGAACGCTTTTATATCCATTGATATTCATATTTATCTTTGTTAGGATTGTATCCTAACTAGGGTATGCTTTAGGAAAGCAGGGGCATTGAGGAGAGGTAATGAGGGATTGGGGAGAGGAATTGGGGAAAGGGAAACATAGACTTTATTAATGATCCAAAACTAACTATTACAAGCTATGAGCTCAAATTTATAAAAGGCCGACTCACTAACTAACTAATAGAATTGATGTCAGAATGACATCATCAACTAACTACTATCCGTCACTCTAGGTTCCTGACATCACCCTTCCCTTTAAAGCATCCTTGTCCTCAAGGATATAAAGTGAAAAGGCACACCAATCCGTTTCCAAAATATGATTTTCCAATGTTGACAACAATAGGAATGAATCTATAACACAGAGTAAATCTACAGTAACAAATGGCCCCAGCTCTTTATGATTCCTTTGGTAAGCACCCTTCATTTTCATATCGCCAAAGCATCCCATTATCACCAATACCTTCCTCTATGCATATCATCCTCATCCTCTTTGTATATCATCCTCTTTCCCTCCCTCTCAAAAACATCCTTGTCCCCAAGGATGTATATGAAGAGAAAAAAAAATGGCACATGAGACCGGATCCCAAACAAAATTTTCCGATCACATCATGTGTTCCATGTGTGAGTTGTAAACATAGTTCTTCAAAGATCAAATATGACAAAGGCAACTCAGTTAAGCTAAGAATAAATGTCCCAAATCCCGTTGCAGCACCAAAAGAGCAATTCTGCCAACTAGGATCAATTTATGGCACTTCAAAGTATTCCTGCCCAATTTTCCAAACACTTAAGTCATCATGTGGAATACTCAACTGCAGCATATCAGTTGGTGAATTCTCCCTAGATGATGGTAAGATCATGAATAAATCAAGAGCGTATTGTTGAGTAGCTTGGGTCCGAGCATTGAACACCCCAATAAAACTCAGTATGGGACATAAACGAGCCGTGGCCTTGTGCTAAAAAATCCTCCATGCAAGAAAAACCCTTTGACCGTATTTATAGGTCACATGATGTTTACAAAATAGACCACCAAACTCAAGAATGCTCTCATAACTCCATGAAAAGTATCCAACTTCATCTTGCTGACCAAGCATGATCAAGTGCTCAGATGCCTTACCACTTAACATTGGCCTTTCAAAAAATGCAATGGCTGTATACTCCATTTGTCTTCCCATATTTTCCACTGCCAAATAAATTCCATTCTTAGGATTTCCCTTGTAGTCAACTCTTACCTCAATAACTCCACTACTCAAAAGGCCCAACTGCATTCCCGTTACCTAATACAAATTCCATGGGCTCGGCTACAACACTGGTCCTAATCTCATAAGTGTATGTGAGCCCAAATGATGTAATTGCAGCCCAATCAAGGAAATCATTTTGCTGACCAAAAGGGACGACCAAGTCAAGTTGGAAAAACAACTAATCTTGACTCCTATCTCATCACTAAGTGCTCATCAACATAATATAAACTTCTTCCAATAGAATGCCAAATGCACATAAATCGAGGATACGAAACGGAAAAACCCAAAATGATCCAACTTTCATCTCTTATATATTTTCCATAAAGATGATGGAAGGGAATTCCAACAAAATCCTGAACATTGAAGACGTCCCCAACCATACAATATTGCTGCTCCTCCGGCCTTAGCAGTTGGGATGAGGATGATGTTCCTACCTCTATCGAATTTGCACCCTTTGTCTAAGGGCCTGAAAAATATGCAGCACTGCATGCCCACCAGTTGTTCCTACCAAGAATCCAATCAAATTGACTAGTGCTTGTAATTGCTTCCCATTCAAACACAATTGCATTATCATGCTGAATTGAACAGCTTGCAGGAGTAGCAATCTGAGTAAGATTCAGCTTGCTAATTTCATCACAAAGTGGTTCATTTACAAAACCCTCGACGTCTGTCATGCAAACGATTCGAAACACTGAATATTTATCACACTCGAAAGCCTTGCATCCCACATGGAGCAAAGTGCTACCACCTGGATCGAATATGAACTTCGATGTCTCATTTGCGTCCTCTTCATAGCCCGTCGATGATTCAACCACTTGCAGTACCACTTCTTCACGACCTTTAATCTTGTCATTATGCTTAACTAGAGATAGGTCTGACATTTCATCGAACATGCAGCAGCCAGTTGACAGACATTCAATCTTCATTGAGGATGGCTTAGGCATTTCATCAAACAGTTGGTTGTCAGTTTTCACATCTTTCTGTTTTGATGGAAATAACTCCTCAACCTCCTCCATCAACTGAATTCTAGCCTTGAGTGAAGAGATTTCAACTTCTTCAATCGTAGAAATAGAATCAAATGTCCCAGAATACGATTTCAAACCTGTAAAAATTGGCTCAGTCGATCTGTCGAACATCTTCAGAGCTTCATTTTCTGAACCACCAACATCTTGCTCAATTATTGCTTCTTCTTGAGAATGCAGCAAGCTATCGACATCTAAATCTTCATCAACTAACTTATATATTGTTGTTGTTGTGAAAGTCGACTGGGTCAATTCGTCAAACAACTTGCGGGTCTCATTCTTTGAATCAATTTGGCCCGACAAAATTTTCGTAATTGATGCTCCTCCTTTTGAATTGTTCTCCGTTTCCTTTTGATCAACGGTTTTATCAAAAGTTGTTTCATAATTTGTCGATGTAATGCTTTTGTAACCATCACTCTCTTTGGGCTGTAGCAATTTATCAACTCCTATTACCTCTGCAATTGCATTTGCATCTGCCATAGCTGGGTTGCAATAGTCATTTCCCAATGCAATTTCAGAGGACTCCATTGGTGATTCGAACCTTGCATCAATCTTATCCAAGAATGCTTGCATCATCAGCTTGATCGAATCAATTTGAGTCTTCGTATGATGAACAATTCGAGACCGAACTTCCACAAATTTTCGATTAAATTCTTCACCCATCCTCTGCTGTGAGGAACGAAGCTCCTCGATGGATTCCATTAGCTCTGCTTCTGTTAATTCAATTTCAGCCATAATCCACAGGGGCGGGTCGAATTCTCTGATACCAGATGTTAGGATAGTGATCCTAACTAGGGTTTTGAAAATAGAAGTAGGAAAGGGAGAGGGGAGATCAGAGGGAAGAAAGAGTAAGGCGGGAAATATATTTTTATTAGCATTTAAAAGTGAGCAATATACAACGCACACTTCCCTTATATACCTCTTGGCTCAAAGAGGTAAGGGACCTACACACTTATTCAACACTTAAAAATATCTAGTTCCTAACATCTACTTTATATTTCTTTATCATATATTTTTATATCTCTCTTTATCCATTGACATAGCCTTTTATATAGTGCTACCGCTAAAACCTTCAAAACCCGTAGCTCAGCTTAAACTGTGTGGTTCAGATCAAACAAGCAAAAATTTGATTGCTTTCACACGTTAAGAAAAACAAATCAATGAATATAAAAAATAAACCAATCAATCATTATAGTAATCGTTAATTAGTAGGAGAAAATAATAACGTCATACCAACCATATAAATATCTGATTATATTAGATAATTTTGAACATATGACCAAAGGAATTGTACTCATTTACGATTGCTTGAAATCGTTTCAACGACATATAAACAAAGATACAAAAGCTTGTTCTTTATAGGGACAAGTCTAGAACACTGTTCAACTAATCTACTAAATAGCAAATGTGATGTTTGTTTCGTAAGAATATATTTGAATGAAATGAAATAATGAGAACTCAAGGAAATAGAACATTGGAATGAACACATTCAATTATTGCGTTTAGATGTGAAAAAATAAAATGAAATAAATATCCTAATAAGTGACATATCAAGTGATGTGTTTGACAAGATGATAGTACGGTAAGGTACAATGAGGTAGGGTCTGTAAGGTATGGTTGAGTGGAGTGAGGTAGAATTACCCCTACACCCACCTTTCCCTACCACGGGCCCCACCTTATCCACCCACTCTTCGCTACATACCATCCAACCTACCATCACTGCATCCTGCCTTTCTACCATATCCTACCCAACCTTACCATACCACCCTAACACACCCTACGTCACACTTACCCAACTCTTGTCTACCTCACTCTACTTTACCTTACCCTGACATCATACCCTATCCTACCACATCCATTTTACTATACCCAACCTTACCTCACCACCCACTCTACTCAACTGCATCCTGCCTCACCTCACCTACAAACCCACCTTACCATACCGTCTTACCCCACCACACCTTACCCCACCCTTCCTCAACCACCCCTACCTTTCCGACATGTTGCACAATCCAACCCCAAGCCTTCGCAACCATGAGCCAATCAAGCTACCATGACTCATCCCAATACTCAATGGCTTATAGATAGTGGGGCATCGTACCATGTATTTGAATAATTTCTTTTTGTTTTAGCCTTATGATGGACAATATGACAAGATCGTAGTTGATGGCAGCTCCCAATCACATTTTCTGGTTTCATCACTTTATCTACTCCACTAAAAGAAATTACTTTACAAAATGTTTTTTGTGTTCCTAAAATGCGCATAAATATTTACATATATTGTTTTAATGGGTCCCGGCCGCTCAACCTCTCACATGCATCCATGCCACTCTCTTATTGGCCTCACGCTTTTTCGACGACTGTTTATCTCAAGGATATATTAACTACTTCCACTCTCCATAAACAAACACCTTCTGAGAGATAACTCATCACCAACAACCCAACTACACCACTCCGTGAACAAGTGCAAATTAGTTTTATGTGAGTAGCACATGTCTATTCCGTTGACCAACTAGCACATATCATGACAAAACCTTTACCCAAACCATGCTATGAGATCTATAAACCAAGTTGAACTTGTCTCTCGACGTCCATCTTGAAGGGGCACGTTAGAGATAGTGCTCTTAACGAGCCAAGTTGAACAGCATACCGGTGGTTCGAACCCGATCTCGTTTAGCTCACGAGCTCGTTCGTTTGTTAAACGGATAAAAAATATGTTCGAGCTCGGGTCATTTAAATTATGAACTGTTCGAGATCGTATGCGAGTTCGGTTCGTCAAACATATTTTTGCCTTTCGACTCGAGTTTGGCTCGATTTTGGCTCAAGTTCAGCTCGTTAAGGTATAAAATATGAAGTTCAAATGCAAAAATAACAAACTATTGATCGGTATTACATCAAAAGAATTTCTAAATATTATATAAAACCAATCTATAATATATGTTAGATAAATAAATGACTTATCATCTTTTTCAGTTAGAGTTATCGTAAATTTGTTTATCAATATAAGCAGGTTCACGAACTTAATCGAACGTTCACGAACCAATCTTGTCCGTTTGTTCAGCAAACGGGTCCACAATCATTTCGAGCTCGGATTGTTAAGCTAAACGGACGGAGTATCACAAACATTAACGAACCAAACACGAAGTTGTTGACGAATGGCTATGTTCGTTTAACGATGCTGGTCTGAGATAATAGTTAAAATAGTGATCATATTTTACAAGATAGAGCTAGAGATATTGTACAAGTAACATACCGGGTAGAATTAGTTTATCTATAAGAAGATTGCAGGAGATAGAATTAATTTGAAGCATCTTATATATAATACTAGTGGATGTGAGCCGTGCAAGGCACGGCAGGCCCAACATAAATCGTTACAAACGAAAATATCAAAGAATAGATCCCAACGTGAAATAAATCGCGTGCTTGAACCGTAACAAATTCATGACACAAGATAAAGAGAGCAACAGAAACATATCACATTTTCTGCAAATGGTAGTTATTTCTGATAGACGTGAAGATTGTGAATCACTTCTCTTCCAGCCCTATCAGGAGTTTCCACCTACAAAATAAACCACAATACGATGTATCGGAGAACAGTGTCATAAAGTCGATCATTTTAGTTTCAACTTTACGTAATGAAACATTATAGAAAAACAATAAGCGGATCATAACTACACAGTCTAATCTCCCGGGACGCCTTAGCTTCCAGATCATTAATATGCTTGAAAATGTGTTTTACTCATTTTCTATATGGCATTCCACTTTCTTATCATTAATGAATACGTTTGTGATCTCGTGTTCATTCATTTGGTGGGAAAAAAACGTGTCAAACGGTCTGAAGAATATAAAAGTGATTTGGTACATTACAGAGCACAACGTGAAATCCGTCGGTCTACCTTAACGGCAAAACATTTTAAGTTGGACGGAATATTTGAATTTATCCTAAAATTGAAAAAAAACACAAACATAATGTCCTAAAATTATTATTTTAAAGAGTCAATTTTGACAAAATGTTAAAACATGAGGTCCAGAAAATTGTCAAAATTCCCTTAAAAAATAACATTTTTAGGACCTCATGTTTTAAATTTTTGTCAAAATTGACCCTTATATTTTAAAATAACAATTTTAGGACATTATGTTTGTGTTTTTTTCCACCAAAACTTAATTTCCACCAAAACTCAGTTTCCCCTAAAACTCAGTTTTCTCAGCTTTTCCCAAAACTCGGTTTCAGCTTTCAGATTAATTCCACCAGTTTTAGAGATCAAGTCACAAAACTAACAAATCCCCATCTTAACTTGAACTCTCATTCAACGTCACCAGTTTGCATAATTCAAGATGTACTTGTACCGGATGCATTCGTCAATGCCAGGATGTACTTATACAGACTTCTCAACAGAATCCACTCAGCAGACCTACCTCAACCTGAGTTTCGAAAATCGATTATAAGCTTTGAATCTTAAGCAAGTCCGCATAACAACCGAAACTTGCTTTGTTGAACTAGTTTAGTTAGCATATCAACATGATTTTCTTTGGTGCCGATCTTTTCACTACAACCCTTTCTCATTCCTTAGAAAATGATATCTCACATCAATATGCTTGGTTCTCTCATGATGAACCTGATCCTTAGCTAGACAAATTACACTCGAACGTCACAATAAATCTCCGCTTGATCCCGATGCAGGCCCCAAATCACTGACTAGTCCCTTCAACCAGATTGCTTCATTGGCTGCTTCATTAAGAGCCATATACTTTGCCTCAGTTGTTGATAAAGCTAATGTTGCTTGCAGATTTGCTTTGACAACTAAATTCCACAAAGTGAAAACATAACCAGTCATTGATTTTCTACTGTCCACATCACTTGCCTAATCAGCATCACAGTATCTTGTGACCAAACTCTGAGTATCACCTCCATAAATGAGACCAACATTAGCTGTACCCCTAAGGTACACGAACATTCTTTTCATAGCTTTCAGTTGTTCCCTGATGTGATCCAAGATGAGACGTTTTGACTTTGGAGTCCACTTGCGTTATCATTTATCCCACATTGTTTCCGTGGAAGATTTTATTAGAATTTTATTATTATTTATTTCTTTTATTTTTATTTTTATTTTTGTTAAATAACTTTGTCCACATCGCTTTGGAGTAGTTTAGGTCTTTAATCCTAGCCTATAAAAAGGCTTTAGTTGTACTATTTGTAAGGAGACAAATTTTGATATAAATATTATATTTGAAGCTTTAAGTTTTGGTGAGTTTTAGCTCGCGTTGGTGTTTAAGTGGATTCCAACGCCGGTGTTTGAGTGGATTCCAAACGGGACTTATCGAGGTTGTGAAAGCGAAGCACTTGTGGGGTGTCCCATTATACAAGGTTTTTGGCTACAGGTTAGCGAGGTGGTCGTGATCTTCATCTTATTAGTGCGCTTGATCAAATCCAGGCATTTTGGATCGATTCTTGGCCACGGATCAAATCAGTTGGTTTCACTGACGGTATCCAAATATCCTTAGTTCTTATTTTTCTTTTCTTTCTGCGTTTTCTTGTTCTTACTATTCAAAAAAGAAAAATTTCCCAGCTTTCTTTTAATGGTCGATCTTCCTGTTAAAAAAAAAAAAAAAAAAAAAAAAAAAAAAAAAAAAAGTTCCAACCTTGTTCCATTTGTTTCCTGTTTGCGTACTCCTCTTTAAAAAATATATATATATTCTCAGCAAATTTTTTTTCTTTTTCGTTGTTCTTGCGTCTTTGTTATTATTATTCAATCCCAGCATCTATCTTTTCCTGTTTCGTTCATCTTTGTATATTAAAAATAATAAAAATTCCCAGCGTTGCCCGTCATACCTTTAGTAAAAAAAAAAAATCCAACTTCTTTTTTTTTTTTTTTTCCTTTTGGCCTGCGGCGTGATCTGTGAAAAAAAAAATGCAATTTTTTTTTTCCAGCTTTCGCCCTTGTCAATTGCGGCAGAGTGAAAAAAAAATCATTGCCGAATATACTTTTGTTTGATCGTTTTGGAGATCTTGAGAAATGCCAAAGTAGAGTCCAATGGATGTCTATTATTCGAATTTTGATGATATGATGAATCGGAATTTGGAGAAAATAGAACGACGTTTTGATGATATGATGGATGAGATAAAGAATATGTTAAAAAGAGTAACTGAGCAATCTAACCGTGGTGGTAGACATAAACGCAATGGTATAGGTAATCGTAGTGGTCGAAGTAATTGTGGTGGTACAGATGTTAAGAAGACTTCTACAGAGCTGTTTTCTGTTTATTGCGGTCATTGTCACGGCAGTGATCGTCGCTATTATGATTGCCCTAATCTATGGCAGAAAATAGATAGTTTACGTGGGACATCACCTAAGGATGACCAGCTGAATGTTAATATCCCAGAAAAGATTGAAGAGAACACCGTAGAAATTGTTGACATTGTTGACACTCAAGATGAGGAGAAGAATGCAGATATCACATTAGTGGCGGAGCAAATTGCGGCAAATGAGGACGTTGGTCTTATTTCACCGACTCCTTGCTCGAGTTCTACTTTGTTTCCTTTGCAGGCACACGATGATCATCCAGCTGAGGAGCACCCTGAGTTATTTGATCTGCCCACTCCAGGCCCTACATTGCCTATGGATGTTCTTGTTCCGGTAGACATTGGTGGCAAACCGGAGCACACTTTCATTGATCATTTTGCGGTTTATCCAGATTCTCATCCCTATGATTATGTTGCTGCTCCAGAGAACATTATTTGCATTGAGCACTCACGACATTACTATGCATTGGTTTCCTTGGTGATGTATTCATCATCAGATCGATGGTCTAGTTATTTGAAGCCGTATTTACGCCTTGTATTTGATCCAGGCATCTCATTGGTGTTTGTTATTGGTTCGGCTTGTTTTGTCCTTATTCTGTCGCTTTCTACGACATCCTTTTGATTCGAGGTCGAATCCTTTCCAACGGGAGAGGAATGATGTGATCCAAGATGAGGCGTTTTGGCTTGGAGTCCACTTACGTTATCATTTATCCCACATTGTTTCCGTGGAAGATTTTATTAGAATTTTATTATTATTTATTTCTTTTATTTTTATTTTTTATTTTTATTTTTTATTTTTGTTAAATAACTTTGTCCCACATTGCTTTGGGAGTAGTTTAGGTCTTTAATCCTAGCCTATAAAAAAGCTTTAGTTGTACTATTTGTAAGGAGACAAATTTTGATATAAATATTATATTTGAAGCTTTTAAAGTTTTGGTGAGTTTTCTCACGTTGGTGTTTGGTGGATTCCAACGCCGGTGTTTGGTGGATTCCAAACGGGACTTATCGAGGTTGTGAGTGAACCTTGTGGGTGTCCATTATACCAAGGTTTTTGGCTACAGGTTAGCCAAGGGTCGCGGTGCTCATCTTATTGGTGCCTTCAGTCAAGCCCTCGGGCATTTTCGGATCTGATTTGGCTACGGATCACATCAGTTCCTTTCCAGGTTGAGCCATAAACCTGCTGACAACACTGACTGCCAGAGCCAGATCAGGCCTAGTGCACACCATGACATACATCAGACTGCCAACTACACTAGCATAGGGAACTTTTGACATTTTTTTCTTCTCCTCAGCTGATTGTGAAGCATAAAGTAACAAATGAACATTTGATGCCATAGGAGTATCTATTGGTGTTGGGGAGATTTTGCATCATTAAAACAAAAGAAAATTTATAAACCTATACTACCATGCAAAACTACCTCCTAACCGGCCGAATACCGGGTAGTTGCTAGTAAAGTTGGATAAGTACGGGTATCGATCCTCAGGGAAAAGGGATGTTGAATCTAATCTAATTAATCCTCCTCTATTAACTAAAACCTAAACCTAAACTAAAACGGAAAAGTAAACTGGACAGAGGATTGTTAATCCAAAGCCAGGAAGGATAAAAGCGATAAAAACATAAATAAAACTACATCTACGAAAGCGGTAAATCTATCTACTGAACAACCATAAACAAACCATGATCAACCTCTTCCCAACAACCATCACCCCACCGAAAGAAATAAGATTAACACATATTCATTCACAAGTTATCTTGGATTATTATCTTATCTAAAGAAACGTTTCCTCTTCCGATTTATCACGCCATTCATTAGTTTACCTTCCGGTCTTAACTAACATCTATACAAATCAAAGATATGGATGAAATCCTAATCTAACAACCTTATCCCTCAACTTCCGTTTGTTGGAACAATAATTGTTAATCTCTATCATGGCAATCTAACGAATTTATTAACTTCCGTTATCTAAATTCGATTAACATATAGCATCTCGAAACATGAAAGAGAACAAGAATAACGTAATGAAACAAATACATGAAAATCTCATCTTTCCGGTAACGGTGATATCCCTCAATTCAAATCTAGGAAAATCTTGCAACGAATTAATCAAATTGTGGTTCTCTCGTAAACCTAGATAATTAATCTACGAACTTCCGTTATGTATAGATTAAAAATCCAAACTTTCCTACGGTGATCTAAACTACACCGACTTCCGTCATACGGTAGCATCAAATCATGCAATCATCTTCCGATTTATATGCAAGATACAAATAAGCATAAGAAAGAAACAATTTAAATAAAAACTTACAAAATCATCCAAAGAACTAAATCAAGTTGCATTTTGAAACAGAAGCTTCATAGCTCATCCATGGTTGTCGAGCCTTTGTTCGAACAAGAAAAAGAAGAAAAAACGAAAAGAAAAACAACTAATCTAACCACCAACCGACCAAGCTAGGAGCTTGGCCGGCCGGGCTGCTCTCAGCTCGACTTTAGGGTTTTGAGAAGAGGCTGCTGTGTTCTAATGATAATTAGGGTTGGGGCTGCTGCTGTTTTTATAGAATTTTAATTAAATTTGCACAAGATAAAGGTGCCGGACGCCCGTCCGTAATGTCGGACGCCCGTTCACTATTTTCAGCAACAGCATCCAAACTTGTAACGCTCATATCTCGGGACTCGTAAGTCGGAATGGAGTGATTCAAAATCCTGTAGAATCCTCTCTTCAAGCCCTACAACTCTTCTCTTGAGGTCCAGAGTAAAATCGGTTGTTATCATATCAAGAACTGCGTTGCAAGGTCGTCACTACTCGGAATCCTGATTTTCCGACATTTATCTTGCTTGATTTCTTTCCTTATATCTTTCAATCTTCCATAACTTTGATTGATCCTTTCCAAGCACGAATTTGGCTCTCTAAAATCCTCTCTTCCATCATCAATGAGTATCTACAACAATAGGAAAACATACCAAAGTGTAACGTATTTCCAAAATAACATAAAATCATCATTTAAGCACATAATTCGTTACGTTTTGCAATTAACCTCATAAAAACACTATTTACTCAATTAATCGATTATAAGCTCGATTCTATGAAAAACATCCATATACGGGGGAAATTGATGTAAAATATATCTATAAAAATCATACAATTTGACCCTTAACAACACCCCCACACTTAAACTTTTGCTCGTCCTCGAGTAAAACAAAACAAGAACATACCATCAAGAATCCACATAACCTGACACGAGATATAGTCAAAATCATGACAAGCTAGTATTCAGCAAATCGACCTCACTCGGTGATGTGTGTGCAGAACCTACTAAACTTCCACTGATCCCCTCTTGATATAATACATCAAGCACTAACAGTTATCCGGTCAACTAAACGAAAACTTCATTCTATCTACAGCACTTGCCTAACAAAAACTACTTACCAAGAACACCGTAACCAACTCACATTTAAAATCCTTTACTTGGTGCCAAGAAAATACCTTTCGGGTCTCTACTGGGTTTAGATCAACTTGACTTAGAATTCCAAAAAAAACGTATATTTTATACTTCCTATCGTCGCGTCTCAAAAGTATAACACACTCCCCTACATTAGAGGCAGTCACCCTGAGATCACTCAATCCTTACTGTCCAAGGTAAACCACACTCCCCAATTGGGGCAAGATTCAAATGGACTCGAGGTGATAGTTACAAACAAAATTCCCGCAAAGAAATTCTATTCATTTATTTCTATTTATAGATATATATATTTTTATATTTCAAACTCTTTGGAAACTCTCGGTCAAATATTATTTCTAACACATTCAAGACTCTTAAAGTTTTCAAAACGCTAAGGTATCTTGAGATTCTAGCGTGAGTATAGCACAAGTTCTTAACTTTCATTAATGCTAAATAAGTGTTATCTCAGATCAAGAATTAACTTCCCTTTAACTAACCGGAAGCTATTCTATATTTGGCTCTTCATCTAATAGGTTCATGAAATGAAGTTCAAGTGAGTATCGAATCTACCAAACCTATTCTTAAACATGATATGACTACTGATAACAACTAAAGGTGACAGATTATAAAACTAGCATGCGGTTGAAATGTTACTCGGGACTAAACAAAAAATTTTGAAAATTGAAGCACTTTTCATAGAAAATTATAACTAACATGAGCAAATGAAAGTAGATACATAAATCATCTATCCCCTCCCCCACACTTAGATTGCAACTTGTCCTCAAGTTATACAGAAATAATAAATAGAGAACTTAGCTTATTGGATGCTTGCAGTTCCGGAAAAACCCTTAGAAACCCAAAACTGCTGCATAGCTCAGTAGACTGTGGAGCATCACAGGACAACTGAATTCATCGTGAAAGTGCACAATAGCTATAGAAAGTATCCTGCAGACTTGATTAGTGCAAAAAGAGTCTACGGGGAAAAGATTAGACTACATATATAAAGCACATAAGGAAAAGAATTTATAGAGATATTCAAATTTTGCTCATATAAAGATGGAATACATATACATGAAAATATCACAAACTCGTGGGCTAGGTGCAACTACATGAAAATGCAAATTACATGACATGACAATCCTAAAAAAACTTTCTCGACGGCTCGGTGTAAGCGAGTCGGTGCGAAACAACCCTCTGATGACTACGGCTAGTACAGAACAAAAATAAAATAAAGAAAATAAGGAAATAAAATAAAAGCGGTAGCGTACGGCAAGCCGACAGTTACTACACGAAAAATAAAATAAAATAAAGAAAATAAAATAATTATGGCATATGGAAAACCAACAGTAGCCATACTAAAAAAAACGAGGTAGTATTACGGAAACCGACAGTTAACTACACTCAAAAAGAAAAAATAAAAGAAAGAAAAGAAAAAAAAAATAAACGATGTGGTGTTACGGAAACCGACAGTGACCACACTTAAGAAAACTAAAAGAAAAATAGAAAAACAATGCAACTAGATGAAATGCAACTAAATGAAATGCATTTATATGATATGCAAAAAGAAAATAAAATAAAAGAAAGAAAACTAGCCCACTAATTAGCAACACGACATGTATAAAATAAACGTCTACCAAATAATGACAGGTTACGATAAACGACAGTGCTGTTCATTACATGCAGTGTAGACGCGCCTTAAGACTCGTCAAAAGTGATAGCATTATGGAAACCCAACGATTAGCTATTCTAAATGTATATAACTCATAAGATGCAATGGTAGCATTACTTAAAACCGGCGATTACTACCCATATGAGTTATAAAAACAAAGGAAGCACGTAAGTCTTAAAAGCTAACAAGATTCATCATAACGATATGTAGCATACGGGAACCGACATTAGCTACTAATTAACTATAAGAACAGTTATAGCTTACGAGAACCGACAGTCACTATAACATGCCTAGATGAATCATGCATATAAAAATTAATCAGTTATTTAACATGGATTCATAGATGGAAAGGTAAAAACTTATAAGTTCGGGACATCTATGTAAACATAAACGACCACGAAGCTCTAACGGCAAAGAATCCATACTAAATAAAAGCATTAAAAACAAGATCAAGAAAAACACGGGAACTCGAATCGGCGTTCAAGACAAATGACGGGCGTTCAATGGAAATTGTAGCCCTGGGCGGCGTTCAACAAACAAACGCTCGTTTGCCCTTGAAAACACCTGGACGTGCGCTCGAATATCAGACGCGCCCGCCGATTCCTCAAAATCGGATCGATTGAAAATTTCGAACGGATTTAACGTCCAACAATTCCAAACGCTTCGTTTACTCGCACGTTAGTGCTGGGACGGGCGTTCACGTACCATGGACGCTCGTCCACACAACAAATATGCATGCAGGCAGGAAAAAACACAGCCAAAACCCTAAATACTTATGAACACAACACAAGAATACGAGATCACAAGACAAAGCGGCCTTATCAAATTAAGCATTGGGGATTAGATTAGGTTACACATAACACAAACTTCACGTAAAAGCAGTTGAGTAAAAAACTTTTGCACATTCTTAACCTTATGGTCATCGAAACACGGCAAAATAAAAACTCTCAATCTATTCGACGCTACTTTTATTAAAAACAAAAAATAAACGTAACAAAATCGAAGAATTAACTCAATTAAATTCAACAAAACACCGATTCCCCGGCAACGGCGCCACTTTTGTTGGGGAGATTTTGCATCATTAAAACAAAAGAAAATTTATAAACCTATACTACCATGCAAAACTACCTCCTAACCGGCCGAATACCGGGTAGTTGCTAGTAAAGTTGGATAAGTACGGGTATCGATCCTCAGGGAAAAGGGATGTTGAATCTAATCTAATTAATCCTCCTCTATTAACTAAAACCTAAACCAAAACTAAAACGGAAAAGTAAACTGGACAGAGGATTGTTAATCCAAAGCCAGGAAGGATAAAAGCGATAAAAACATAAATAAAACTACATCTACGAAAGCGGTAAATCTATCTACTGAACAACCATAAACAAACCATGATCAACCTCTTCCCAACAACCATCACCCCACCGAAAGAAATAAGATTAACACATATTCATTCACAAGTTATCTTGGATTATTATCTTATCTAAAGAAACGTTTCCTCTTCCGATTTATCACGCCATTCATTAGTTTACCTTCCGGTCTTAACTAACATCTATACAAATCAAAGATATGGATGAAATCCTAATCTAACAACCTTATCCTCAACTTCCGTTTGTTGGAACAATAATTGTTAATCTCTATCATGGCAATCTAACGAATTTATTAACTTCCGTTATCTAAATTCGATTAACATATAGCATCTCGAAACATGAAAGAGAACAAGAATAACGTAATGAAACAAATACATGAAAAATCTCATCTTTCCGGTAACGGTGATATCCCTCAATTCAAATCTAGGAAAATCTTGCAACGAATTAATCAAATTGTGGTTCTCTCGTAAACCTAGATAATTAATCTACGAACTTCCGTTATGTATAGATTAAAAATCCAAACTTTCCTACGGTGATCTAAACTACACCGACTTCCGTCATACGGTAGCATCAAATCATGCAATCATCTTCCGATTTATATGCAAGATACAAATAAGCATAAGAAAGAAACAATTTAAATAAAACTTACAAAATCATCCAAAGAACTAAATCAAGTTGCAGCTGAAAACAGAAGCTTCATAGCTCATCCATGGTTTGTCGAGCCTTTGTTCGAACAAGAAAGAAGAAAAAAAACGAAAAGAAAAACAACTAATCTAACCACCGGCCGACCAAGCTAGGAGCTTGGCCGTCCGGGCTGCTCTCAGCTCGACTTTAGGGTTTTGAGAAGAGGCTGCTGTGTTCTAATGATAATTAGGGTTGGGGCTGCTGCTGTTTTTATAGAATTTTGAGTCGGCTGCTACAGTAAAGGTGCCGGACGCCCGTCCGTAATGTCGGACGCCCGTTCACTATTTTCAGCAACAGCATCCAAACTTGTAACGCTCATATCTCGGGACTCGTAAGTCGGAATGGAGTGATTCAAAATCCTGTAGAATCCTCTCTTCAAGCCCTACAACTCTTCTCTTGAGGTCCAGAGTAAAATCGGTTGTTATCATATCAAGAACTGCGTTGCAAGGTCGTCACTACTCGGAATCCTGATTTTCCGACATTTATCTTGCTTGATTTCTTTCCTTATATCTTTCAATCTTCCATAACTTTGATTGATCCTTTCCAAGCACGAATTTGGCTCTCTAAAATCCTCTCTTCCATCATCAATGAGTATCTACAACAATAGGAAAACATACCAAAGTGTAACGTATTTCCAAAATAACATAAAATCATCATTTAAGCACATAATTCGTTACGTTTTGCAATTAACCTCATAAAAACACTATTTACTCAATTAATCGATTATAAGCTCGATTTCTATGAAAAACATCCATATACGGGGGAAATTGATGTAAAATATATCTATAAAAATCATACAATTTGACCCTTAACAACTGGCTTTCCAGCAGACATACCATACTTGGCCAAAATCTTCTGTATATAGCCTTGCTGAGATAAAAATAGTTTCTTCTGACTTATATCTCTCCAGATCTCCATCCCCAAGATTTTCTTGGATGCACCCAAATCTTTCATTTCAAATTCACCACTAAGAAGGTCTTTCAGATTCTGAATATCGGACTTCTTTCTTGCAACTATCAGCATATCATCCATATACAAAACAAGATAGATGTATGATCCATCTTCTAGCTGACTGTTGTATACACAACAATCATAAGGATTTCTACTATAACCCAGCTGGATCATGTAGCTGTCAAACCTTTTATACCACTGTCTAGGAGTCTGCTTCAGTCCATACAAGGACTTTTTCAGCTTACAAACAAATGCTTCTTTACCAGGAACTTGAAATCCCTATGGCTGAGTCATGTATATTTCTTTGTCTACCTCACCATGTAGAAAATTTGTCTTCACATCTAACTGCTCAAGTTCAAGGTCTTGCTGTGCCACCATTGCTAGTAACACTCTGATTGAAGTATGTCTGACTACTGGTATGAATATCTCATCAAAGTCCACAACTTCTTTTGGTGAAACCCTCTAGCAACCAAACATGCTTTATACTTGACTCATTCGGCCTCAGTCAATCCTTCCTTTTTCTTGAAGATCCATTTGCATGTAACATCTCTCCTATCAGTTGGATGATAAACAAGACCCCAAGTCTGATTCTTCAGTAATGACTCCATTTCATCTCCCATGGCAGCAAGCCATTGAGATGACTCAGAACATGTCACTGCTTCCCAGTAATTAGAAGGTTCAAAACCATCCACCTCTTCTGCAACTTGAAGTGCATATCCAGCCAAATCTTCAAACCCATACCTTCTGGGAGGTATCCCAACATTGGATCTTCTAGAGTCACGACAAACTACTTTGTCGACCAATATTAGTTTGACACTCGGTGACCCTTGTTCAAATTGAATGGCTTTGATTCGATTCGGTTCAGATAACGGATCGAGATGAAAACCGACTTTGTTCAGCTGAGTGTTGCATCTCAGCTGACTCCACCTGAAGCTCCACCTTACAGTCAGTTTTCTCAGTTTCAGCTTGATCGCGTGTAAGTCACTAACGTCAATATTACTAGCAACAATACTAGGTACTTCGCAGTATAGTAAATGCGAGTCAAGGTCGATCCCACAGAGACAATGCAACTTATACATATAAACGATTCTAACCTAATTAAGAAGCAACATATAGGCGGTCATTGACCAACAATAACATAAAAGAAAACAAACATGGTATACCTCTCCCTCTCCTCACCGAACTACTAACTTGGATTAGTTAATCGTTATGTTTACTTCCCCACATAATTTCCTTAGATTAATCGCGAGCTTTAATGATTATTATCATATTTGTCAGCTGCGGGTGCAATTCCTACTCCTATCTACTCCGACAATAGCAGTAGACAATCTATACGCAAGCTACCCTCCTTAATTGGTCCGTAATAGCCCATACGCATAAAGAACTAGAACTGCCGATATTGAGCGTTACCTCATACCGCTAACCCACCTAGACAGTTGTCGACATTGACCAACACGTTCCTAGGGTCCATCAAGACTATGTCCTAATTAACACTTCACTTGCGGTCCTTCATGTTAATTTACGAATTATGAATACTAGATTGGCCAGACCTATTACTCGTTTTAATTATTTTCGCCGATCAACGAATTGTAGTGAATCCCGGTTTAGGTTTTCTAAAATATGCCTCGGTAAACCGGTATAGACCGCCGGTTTACCGGGGGTGGCTTTTCCTAATTTCTTGATCTACATTGCTCAGTACGATTAAAATAAGTAAATTACGGGGTTATTAAACATGCAGATTAACTAAAACATATAAATACGAACAGATTTACCATATTGAAGACGATAAAGAAACGTTCAAAGCTTCATACCTTCAACAATGGAGATCTAGCTCGATCTACTCAAACTAGAGATGATGGAAGAAGGGAGGAAACCAAAAGCAACTCTCCAAAGCTCAAGAAAACTTTATTGCATAATATTTGTAATGTAATATATATGATTTGATAATAAACTATGAAGACTTATGTTGTGTGATATAATCAGCTAATGCGGCCTTATATAGATACAATGACCGTCTTAAGACTCTCTAAAACCCTAACCGACTTAGACAATGCGGCAGAATGAATTTCGTGTTGAATAAGTCACGGTTTTCTCGGGCCTAACCTCGGGTTACCGGGCCTTCTATTCTTCTTTTTCTTCAAGAGCTTCTTCTTGGACTTCAATCACTCACCCAATGCATTTCGATAACGGTGATTTTACGATATATATGATATTATTTCGTAGCAATTTCCTTCGTGTTTTATTACTTTTTATAGAAAAGTAAGTGTTTAAATGAAATATCGAAAGAATGGGTGTGGAAATCATTAAAATACAAAATCGAGCTTATTACGTGATTTTATTAGTGATTTTTCAACAATATATATGGTTCTACATTTTGTATGCTTTATTATCTTGAAGGTACATTTACATGGCATGGAGAGGGATTGAAGGAGCTGAAAAGATACTTGATTGAAGGTTTAATGGAAGGAGAAAGATGCAAGTTGAGGATTGGAATGAAGATTTGAAGATCGAACGAGTGTTTGCCATCCGTCCGGCTGGATCAAGGCGTCGAAGCTTGGACGCGCCCCAGGAGGAGAAAACGGATTCGAGAAGAGAGATTTTCACTGGGACGGCGCCCAATCGGCTCCGCCTCGACTCGAAGATTTCAAAGCAGCTGGACTGGCGTCCAGAATCCTTGGACGGGCGTCCAAGCACCGCCTCAGCCTAAACCGACTTCAAAACCTATATATAGTCGCGTTTTTCTGAACCCTAGACACCACAATTCGACCCTAGGCGGCCACAAGCCCCTTGGGGGCGCCCTAGCTGCGTTTTCCCACCGTCATAAACATCTTTTTATCTTCTTTTTACTTATAGTATTTGCATATAAACGATGAATAAAGGCTAAGCGATTTGAACAAGCGTGTGAAGCCAATCTCTGCAACAACTTGATTTCGATTTCTTGGATGCTTTGTGAGTTTTAATTAAAGTTTGTTTCTTTATTATGTGTTTATTTGTTATGCAATTTATATCGAGAGATGGTTGCTTTGTGATGTTTAACGTTTGATGAAAATCGTTGTTAGACCTAGATCACCATAGTAAAGATTAGATTTTTAACCTAAACATAACGAGAGTTGCTAGGTTAAATTTCTAGGTTGCTAGATTGAGAAATCTTACACCTTTGTTATGGAAGCGTTAATCTTTAAGATCGAGAGATGAGAGATTAATAGGCGAATTATCTACGAGAGTAGGAATTCATACCTTTGATAGGTGAACCACATCTTTATTAAATCTTCACTAAACGATCTAGGGTAGAAATTGAGAGTTGCGAGATAGGTGGATCATTGTTTGTTCCTCGTTACCTTAATTGAAAGAATCATTGTGCCTTGTTCTTCGTTGCTAGCTTAGAATTTTATTTTCGTTTTAGTTTATAGAATAGAATTAGTTATTTTAGGTTCGTAATCATATTTCTTGGCTTTGGACTGACAATCCTCTGTCCAGTTTTACTTTTTGTTATTTTAGGTTTTAATAATCATGGTATCAACCTTAGGAAAATTAATGAACTAGATGCCCCGATTCCCTGAGATCGACTCCGGTATTAATCGCTATGCTACGATCCCTGCACTTGGGGTAAACCAGATTATTTTATTACTTGTTTGTTTTTCATTGCATAAAATCCGTGACAAGTTTTTGGCGCCGTTGCCGGGGAATCGGTACGGTTGTCTAGTTTATTAATTTTTCTGATTTTCTGTTATAATTTTGGATAAAAGGGGATCGTTAGGGCACATGGTAGTATTTTGGCCGTAACTTTCGGCTCGAGTGTCTGTTTGGCGCACAGGACCCCAATTCGGAAAGCTCGTTCCGACGCCGACGACAGGGTGAACGGCCTATGGCCGTTCGACGCCGTTTTCGTGGTCAAAATCCGCTGTTTTCCCTTCCATTTTGTCCCCAGAAGATTTCAACACGTTTTTTTTTCACCGTCTTAGTGTTTTTTTTCTGTTTTAAATTTTTCGTAGGTAGGTTTCTGTTTAAGTTTTCCGTATCTTTTTCTTTATCTTATTATTAAAAAGATTTAAACGAAAAAACAAAAGGGGTCATACAATCTTCTAATCTAGGATTGAGGGCATGGATGAGCAAAGTCGATCGCCATCTATGCGCGGCGGTGGCGCTCTTATGATGTTACGCAATCCTATGAATCAGACCAGTCTTTTCCACGTAACTCTCGGGTTACGCTCGCGCAAGATGTTGTCGACCTGGCCATCTTTGTTGGCGGTGTCAATTTCTTTCCCCTCCTGCGTATCAAGTTAATACTGTCCATAATCAGGGAAATTTCAGTCTAGTCACATGTCAAAATTGTGACAATGTGGGACACCTTCGCTTCGTTTACGTCTATGAGTGGAATGAGCGCTGAAATAAATGCTTTCGGATGGCGGCAGATGATCGGAGATTTAATAATCAGTTCTTTGACCACAGCAATTTTCCAAATCAGGGTTTCAATCAGAATTGGAATTTCAATCAAAACCCGAACTTCAGTCAGGACCAACATATCAATTTTTCCAATCAAAATCAATGGTTCAATCAGAACAGTCCCGATCCTATGTTTCAAAGTCATTCTAGCCAATCTTTCCCACAGAACTTTCAGAACTATCAAGGCCCCTCTCAATCGGATGATCTTGAAGCTAAATTAGAGGAGCAAAACAGGACACTCAAGAATCTTGAGAGACGGCTCAGGCAATTGGCTCGAGACCAAGGCATTGACCTAGCTCCCACATTTCCTTATGATAGCGAAGAGGACAATGCCATGAACTTAGGATCCGGCATTCAATTCAGTGGTCCGCCAAAAGTAGAAGTGTCAAGTTTAATAGATTCATCTGTCTTTGGATCCGATGCTCGTATACTCTCAACTGATGAGAATTCTTATGGACATGGATTTAATAACGTTCAAGTGAGATGTTCGTATTGTGATGGAAACCATTATGAGGTTCAGTGCAGTGGAGGTAATTCACCCCACCAGTGGAATACTAATAGCAATTATGATGCAAGTTATGAGAATCCACTTCAATCTAATTATGCATCCACATACAATGGTGGTAAAGAGGCTAGTGTTATGAATGTAAGGTCCGACACTCAACTTAGTGGTTTCCCTATTCTGGATGAGAGTACTCAGGTGGCTGATCCCCTGAGAAATAAAGAGTTTAGTGGAAGTCAGGAGGCTGATCTCCTGATTGGTAAGGAAGGTGGAAACGAAGTAGATGATCATATGTCTAGAATGAAGGATGAAGAAGAGGAGGAACCTGAAGGGATAGACTTTTACCTTCCTCTCCAGAATGTTATGCATCTAGACAAGTGCACTCCTGATATTCCTTGGTATGCTTCTATCGTCAACTTCTTACATTCCCAAGATTTAAATCCGAAATTTTCCTATCGTGAGAGAAGAAGAAATTCTTCTCTCGATGTGAAAACCTTCGTTTTGGGATGAACCTTACCTCTTCAAGATTTGTAAAGATGGTTTCTTCGAGAAGATGTGTTCCTGAACCGAGCAACGTGATATTATTGAGCAATGCCACGGTGGACCTACCGGTGGTCATTTTGGTCCTTGGAAAACCGTTGCTAAGATCTTTCAATCCGGCTTCTATTGGCCCACGATCTTCAAAGATACATAAGCTTTCTGTAAAGCTTGTGATCGGTGTCAAAGAACCGGAACTTTAACAAGGCGTTTCGACATGCCATTGAAACCCATCCTAGAATGCGAAGTCTTTGATGTATGGGGTATCGATTTTATGGGACCATTCCCATCATCTTGTGGAAATAAATACATCTTATTCTGCGTAGATTACGTATCGAAATGGGTGGAGGCTCAAGCCACGACTCACAATGATCATAAGACGGTCATGAAGTTTCTAAAGAAAAACATCTTCGTGAGATTCGGGTGTCCACGCGCCTTGAATAGTGATGAAGGGACACACTTTTGCAACCGACCCCTGGAGAAAGTGCTTGAGAAATATGGTGTCCGGCATAAAATTGGCACACCATATCATCCTATGACGAGTGGTCAGGTTGAAAGAAGCAACCAAAGTTTAAAGAAGATCCTGGAGAAAACAGTCAACAGTCATAGAAAAGACTGGAGTCTAAAGTTGGATGATGTATTATGGGCATATCGAACTGCCTATAAGACCCCCATGGGTACATCACCCTATCAAATGGTTTATGGTAAACCATGCCACTTACCACTCGAGTTAGAGCATAGAGCGTATTGGGCCACGAAGTTTTCAAACTTCGATACCCAATCTTGTGGAAAAAATCGATTGCAACAGTTGCATGAGTTAGATGAATTTAGACTTGAGCCTACGAAAGCGCCAGGATAAGTAAGGAAAAAGCGAAACTCCTTCACGATGCCAAGATCAAGCGAGAATTTCAAGTAGGGAACAAGTTTTATTGTACAATTCCAGTTACATCCGCTTCCTGGTAAGCTGAGGACACGATGGTCCGGTCCCTTTGAAATTCTCCAAATCATTCCTGGAGGTGTTTTAGAACTAAGAGGTCATGGTGACCAGCCGTTCAGAGTGAATGGTCAAAGGTGTAAGCATTATATCGGTCAACCCAAAGAGAAGCCTTTGATTGTTCACTTCCTCAACATCCTCGGGTGTGGTACTCCTGTAGTCAATGAGTTTGATGAGTTTTCGCCCGATTTGTTTTGTGAGAATGACGGCAGTGGTCCAGTAGAGGAAGTTCTGGCTGGTAGTTGGGATATGGAAGAGTTTAAACGGGAGGCACAGTTAAAGAGAAGGCTGAAGAAGAAGTCTACAATGGGGAAAATTAAGAATGTTTGGAAAGTGGTAAAGAACCTGACCCCATGTATGAGATGATGTTTCTGTAGCCACACTAATGACCAGAGCTTACACGAAGTAGTGGCGGAAGGAAGATTAAGTGGCCCGATCCATTTGAATAGTACGTGTGTTCAGCCAAAGACACCAAAGAAAGGCGCTTGTTGGGAGGCAACCCAATAATAAGAATAGTTTTTTTTTTTATTATTTTGGATTATTTTGTTTTTTTTTTGTTGAATAAGGGGGGCTAGTTTTGTCTTGTGTCGTCTAGGTTTTTGGTGTCGGTTTTTGTGGCCAGGTAACTTGCATGAGCTGAATTTGAAAAATCCATGTGATTCCTTCCTGCCTGCCGATATTACATTTGTGCACTAATTTTCACATAGATTCGGTTTTTGTCAATTTTTGCATTGCTTATGCTTTGTTCCATGATAATGCCTTGTCTATCATCTTTTGTGCCCCTACCCCCGAGGTCCGTTTTGTTTTGTTTTTCAAGTGTGCAGGATATTTGCGATAGCAATTGTGAGCTTTCAGACAATGCCAGTTTTCCGTGGATGGTCCCGCTTCATCGACTTCTTCAAGCATTTCCGGATCGGATCGCGACCACTTCCGCAGTGCCACCTTGAACTACAAACCAGCTAATTTTTTCTTATTCTGCACAACATGAGGACATGTTGTTATTTAAGTGTGGGGGAGGGATTTCGTGTACCTATGTGCTCAGTTTATTATGCTTATCTTTTGTGAAAAATTGAAAATTTTTGAAATTTATTTTTTTAAACAAAATCCGTCCCGAGCATGATTTTATTTTGGCTTACTTACTTGTTATATTCCCATACTTGTGTTGATTTGACTAGTATTTTTGCATAGATCTTTGTTAAATAAGCCTTTACTCGAATTCTTTTCACGTAAGCCTCTTCGATGATGAGCTGAACTTAGGAAACTGTACCCATTTAAACCGATGATGTTTGATTCTCGTTATCGACCGTTAAGCTTAGTGCTAATGTCATGGAAATTGTAATATGTGCGTAGTTGGAATTGAAGTAGGAAGTATCGTGAATATACCGAAGCCTGAATGTGATAAGACGTGACTACTGTGCTTTGGAAAAGTTGTTTTTAAAAAAAAAAATAGAAGAATTATCGGGTGTGTCGGAAGCTGGTCGATGATTTGAGTGAGGTAGGTCATATATCGAATGTCCTATACCACTATAATGACCAAAAGCTCACGACAGTCAGAAAAAGCTGCCTTATGATTTGAGTAAGGTAGGGTATATCACGAATGTCCTATTCTGCTATGACAGGGCAATAGCTCATTCTGATGTGTGTTTAAATGTGAAGGATAATTAAATCAACTTATATAAGAAAGTGGTATGAATAAGTGAAAGACTTAGTTATCGCCTACCTTATCCCCAGTATAGACCAAGGTATATGTTGTAGGGAATATCCTCTGGGTACAACTGAAATGATTTCGAAAACACATGTATTACTCTAGTCATGACGTGAGTAGTTTTGTAAGGCGTATGTATAGTCAGGGTGATTCATTATCTGTCTTTAATGGGTATTGGTTGATTAGCTTGAATTTAATTGTCAAGTGTGGAATCGGTGGAAGTTGAAGAAGGCTTTGCACACACTACACATTCGAGTAATCGTTTATTGCATGGGATGTATGTTATTGATGCTAGTCGACCGGTTGTGATTTGATATATGGGATTTTATGTGGTTCAATGCATGAGTGCTTGGTTTTCTTGTTTTGTTTTGCTCGGGACGAGCAAAAGCTATGTGTGGGGGAATTGTTAACGGTGATTTTTACGATATATATGATATTATTTCGTAGCAATTTCCTTCGTGTTTTATTACTTTTTATAGAAAAGTAAGTGTTTAAATGAAATATCGAAAGAATGGGTGTGGAAATCATTAAAATACAAAATCGAGCTTATTACGTGATTTTATTAGTGATTTTTCATCAATATATATGGTTCTACATTTTGTACGTTTCTATTATCTTGAAGGTACATTTACATGTCATGGAGAGGGATTGAAGGAGCTGAAATGATACTTGATTGAAGGTTTAATGGAAGGAGAAAGATGCAAGTTGAGGATTGGAATGAAGATTTGAAGATCGAACGAAGCGTTTGCCATCCGTCCGGCTGGATGGCGTCTGTAAGCTTGGACGTGCGCCCGGAGGAGAAGCGGATTCGTAGAAGAGAGATTTTTCGACGACGGCGCCCAATCTAGCTCGGCCCGACTCAAGATTTCAAAGCGGTGGGTGGCGCCCGAGAATCCTTGGACGGGCGTCCAACCACCGCCTCAGCCTAAACCGACTTCAAAACCTATATATAGTCGCGTTTTTACGAACCCCTAGACACCACAATTCGACCCTGGCGTGCCACAAGCCCTCAGGGGCGCCCTAGCTGCGTTTTCCCACCGTCATAAACATCTTTTTATCTTCTTTTTACTTATAGTATTTGCATATAAACGATGAATAAAGGCTAAGCGATTTGAACAAGCGTGTGAAGCCAATCTCTGCAACAATTTGATTTCGATTCTTGGATGCTTTGTGAGTTTTAATTAAAGTTTGTTTCTTTATTATGTGTTTATTTGTTATGCAATTTATATCGAGAGATGGTTGCTTTGTGATGTTTAACGTTTGATGAAAATCGTTGTTAGAACTAGATCACCGTAGTAAAGATTAGATTTTTAACCTAAACATAACGAGAATTGCTAGGTTAAATTTCTAGGTTGCTAGATTGAGAAATCTTACACATTTGTTATGGAAGCGTTAATCTTTAAGATCGAGAGATGAGAGATTAATAGGCGAATTATCTACGAGAGTAGAAATTCACACCTTTGATAGGTGAACCACATCTTTATTAAATCTTCACTAAACGATCTAGGGTAGAAATTGAGAGTTGCGAGATAGGTGGATCATTGCTTGTTCCTCGTTACCTTAATTGAAAGAATCATTGTGCCTTGTTCTTCGTTGCTAGCTTAGAATTTTATTTTCATTTTAGTTTATAGAATAGAATTAGTTATTTTAGGTTCGTAATCATATTTCCTGTCTTTGGACTGACAATCCTCTGTCCAGTTTTACTTTTCGTTTTGTTATTTTAGGTTTTAATAATCATGGTATCAACCTTAGGAAAATTAATGAACTAGATGCCCCGATTCCCTGAGATCGACTCCGGTATTAATCGCTATGCTACGATCCCTGCACTTGGGGTAAACCGGGTTATTTTATTACTTGTTTGTTTTTCATTGCATAAAATCCGTGACAATTCCTTTTGGTCCAAATCCATTCTCCAATGCTCCAGATTCGGTACATTCTATAAAATACACAAAACGGACAAAACAGTACCAAAACATCGGGAAAATAGTATAGATGCAAAATTACGATCCTGGAAACACTCACATAGCATTTAACATATATTCTAAGCAATAACGAGCCTATCTATCCTCTCTTGAGCAGAATTCAGGGTGAATATAGGTATAATTATTGGTACCATTTAGAGTGTCATCACAGCACTAGTTTCAGTTTCAGTAATCCTCCCCACTGATGAACTGAGCATCGAATTTTCATCAAAAACTGTATCTCTGTTGAGAATGACTCTGTTTTCTGCTGATGACCAATTCTATAACCCTTAACTCCATCACCATACCCCACAAACACTCATTTATTGGCCCTTGGTTCCAGTTTCCCTCCACTAACATGATAATAAACTATGCTTCTATATACCCTTAGAACTGAGTAATCAGCAGGCTTTCCTGACCACATTTCAACTGGTGTCTTGGAATTGATCCCTGTGTGAGGACTTCTGTTGATTAAGTAACAAGTTGTGCTTACAGCTTCTGCCCAAAATCTCCTTGACAAACCAGCATTAGAGGGGATGCAACTTGCTCTCTCCAGAAGAGTTTGATTCATTCTTTCAGCTGCACCATTTTGCGGAGGAGTATTCCTGACTGTATGATGTCTGGAAATACCCTCATTTCTACACAACTCATCAATCTCATTCTAGCAGAATTCCCGACATTATCTGTACGGAGCCTCTTGATCTTCTTCCCCAACTGATTTTCACCTAGAGCCTTCCATTGCATGAAGTTCTTGAATGCCTCACTTTTGTGTTTCATCATCACCACCCAAGTCTTTCTTGAATAGTCATCTATGAATGACACAAAATATCTGTGACCACCCAATGAATCCACCTTTGATGGCCCCCAACAATCAGAATGAATGTAATCAAATGACGACTTTGTGCTGTGTATCCCTTTTGAGAACTTGCTCCTGTGAAGCTTCCCAAAAACACAATGCTCACAAAATTCCAGATTCTTGACATTACATCCCCCAAAAAGATCTTTCTGAGAAAGAATCTGCATCATCTTTTCACCCATGTGACCCAGTCTCATATGCCACAGTTTTGTCAGTTGTGACTGATGAACTTCAGCAGATGCTATAGCAGCAGACCCAGACACAACTGATCCTTGCAAAATATACAAGGTTCCCTTTTGACTCCTCGAGAATGAATCGAGTTTTGTAGACACTCGATTTTCCACCTTCACCCTTAAAATCGAATCCCTTATCATGCCTAAAAGGCGAGAGATACCAAGTTCTTGGTCATCTGTGGAACATGTCTAACTTCACTCAATGTACAGAATTTAGCATCTTCTGTCCTCAACTGAACTGAGCCAATCCCAACTATCATGCAGACCTTGTTGTTTGCCATATCTATATGATCACCATCTATCTATTGATAACTTGAGAACCTCTCTCTATATGGACAAATATGATAAGATGCTCCAGAGTCCATAATCCACACATCAGCATGATGTGCTGATTCTCCAGCTACTAGAACCATGTCCTCCTCTAAATCAAACTCAGCTACTACATCAGTTGTTCTAGAACAGATCTCCTGCTGTTTCTTTTTCTTTGGATAGTTGGACTTCCAATGTCCCTGCTCCTTACAGTAATTGCAAACATCTGTGGATTTATTTCTTCTTCTTCCCAGACTACTGCCCATGTCCTTTCCACCACTGCTGCTGACTACCAGTCCAACAGCCTGACTGTCTGCCCCAGTTGCCTTATGTCTCAGCTCCCTGGCATGTAAAGTTGACCTTACATCTTCCAATGCAACTGTATCCTTCCCAACTATGAAGGACTACACAAAGTTCTCATATGAAGCTGGTAGTGATACCAACAAAATCAGAGTTGCGCCTTCATCCTCAATCTTCACATCAATATTCCTGAGATCAAGTAATATTGTGTTCAATTGATCAAGATGATCTCTCAGCTGAGCCCCCTCATGCATCCTTAGGCTAAAAAGTCTCTACTTTAGCTAGCAGCAACTTGTTGGTCAATGACTTAGTCATATACAGTGTTTCAAGCTTTGACCATAACTTAGCAGAGGTGTCTTCCTCAGCAACTTCCGTGATGACATCATCAGATAAGCACAACATGATGGTGGAATGTACTTTCTCCTCTAGACTGACATAATCTGCTGCACTAGCATCTCCTTTACCGGATAAAGGAGTCCACAATCCTTGTTGTTTTAACAAGGCCCGCATCTTGATTTGCCACAGACTGAAAATGTTCCTCCCTGTAAATTTATCAATCTTTACGTTAACTGCTGACATCTTTCTTGTTAAAGAACATACATTTGATCACAAAATCCTAGCACCGGTCTTGGTGAAGATCAACTCCGTTCAACCTGCAAATCTCTCTGAATCTTGAACCTGACGCTCCGATACCAGTTTGTTGAAACACAGACGAGAAACTTGCACTTGAAATCAAATGCAATCTAACAGAAAAATAAGGCGGAAATTGATAAAACACAGAAACAAAGAGAATACGGTGAATTAACGTGGTTTCCGGCGTTGTGCCGACTACTTCACGGACAGAAAATGAGATATTTTACTATGCATAGAATTACAAGGTTTTCACAAGTGTGTTAATAACAATTTGAAAGACACACATTGCATTGATTACAACATTGATATTTAGGCACAAATCCCAAACCCTAACCGCCAAAGATCTTTGTCGGAATTCTCATAAATACCTCAGATGTGGACCCCAGTTCCAGCTGTTATCCACCAGATGTAACTCAGCTCAAAACTGACTTTCTTGACTTGTAATCAACTACCCAGATGTAGAACTCAGCAAACTCAGTTTCCAGCAAAACTCAGTTTCTACCAAAACTCGGTTTCCACCAAAATTCAGTTTCCCCCAAAACTCAATTTTCTCAGCTTTTCCCAAAACTCAGTTTCAGCTTTCAGATTAGTTCCACCAGTTTTAGGGGCCGTTTGTTAAATCTGAAATCTGAAGTCTGAAATATGAAATATGAAATCTGAAATCTGAAGTCTGAATGTAATAAGTAACTGAATATTTTAAGTGCTGAAACTCCTGAAAGAGTGTCTGAATCTGAAATCTGAAAATAATTAGACTGTTTGATAACTATCATTAATTTAAAATCTGAACAAGACTTTCATTCAAAATACGTACAACATGCACAATGCGTATTTCACACACACACACATGTGTATATATATATATATATATATATATATATGCAGTTATAATGTATTTTTTTTACCGAAGTTATAATGTACTTCATATTTAATAACACCTCGAGACCAAACAAATATATAAGCATATGATAAATTATATTACAAATGGACTCATACTTTCTCCATATATATTATTACTGAACGCTAATTTCTTTCCAAATTCCTGAAGCTAACGTATAAGCCTTGTTAAATACTACCTCCGGTCTAAAATATAAGTCATCCTACACTTTTCTACTTGTCCCATAATATAAGTCATTCTACATTACCAACGTCAACATTTATTGTGACTTTCTCTATCTTACCCTTAATTTATTATGAATTCAACAACTTTTCATTACTTAACAACTATTGCATTAATGATAGTCAAAGGGTATTTTAGGCATTAACCTTCAAATTAATGACATTCAACCAATTCCTTATCACGTGTAAAACTCCCAGGATGAACTTTATATTTTGAATGGGAGGTAGTATAATAATACTAGTAAAAAAAATGTAATAAAGAAAAAGAGAAAATTAGGTATTAGTACACTTTGTGTCCTGTATATAAATTTTAATCCACACTCTTATTTTTTTTGATGATTTAAGGACACAAAATATTGGGCTGGACCTAATTACCCTCTGTATCCACATAGATATGCAAACGCGCATCTGCTTCACTTTCACCGTAAAAAGCAACAACAAAGAATGGAGATCGAGAAATCGACGGCGAGAAAGGAAAACCCGAGCAAATATGGGTAGCTGCAATCGCGAATTCAACAGTGATGGCAGCGATTCAGCAATTCATTTGTATAGCGCAGCTCAATGACGATAAGCCTTCGATTTGCTGAAATTTCGATGATAAGAGAACCTTCGTATTCTCCATTTGGTTCCATTTCCATTCCATCTACTCAGATTCAGCATCATGCAGGGGAGGTATAGAACTAATTTTGAATCTACAATTAGATTCATCGATCTTATTTTCTTGGATTCCATGTGTTTCTCATTTCTACTCCTATAATTTAATATTTGTTTTCAGCTTCTTTCAATATTCTTCAATCACACATTACATGTTCGCTGAATTGACGCAATGAGTTTTATTATTTCAGATGCTTTTTTTCTGTGTATCATGTTGATTCAACATTAATGTTGCGATTTTAGGGAAAAAGTCCTGCCATGGCAAAATGTGATCCTAGGCATGGATAACAAAATGTGATAATCCTGGCTGTAGATCTTTGAAATCTCTGTCCTTTCTGGATTCAATCGATGTTAATGGATTAGTACCATTTTTTCTGTTTTTAATTCGATTTTTGTGTTTGTGTGACTTTCTTATCTATGCTTTTGGTAAGCTTTTAGCTGTGATCTAAAATGCGTGTTTGGTTTTTATGCCTCAAAAGGTGAACACACCCTGCTTATTTTTTTCGTCATTTTTGTTACTTGTTTTTCTATTTGTTGAATTGTTTTGAGGAGGAGAAGCATCTTTTGAGTGATATGCATCTTTAATCAATATAAATAGTGGGTAAATGCTGGTATTCTGCTGTGTTTATGTTTCTCATATAACCTGTTTTTCTTTCAACCGAGAATGCAATCTGCTGTTGATACTGTGGTACTGTGATACTTTGATCTTTGTGATCATCATTCTTTGTGATCATTATTCTTGTTGTGATCATCGATATTGTGATATCATTATTGTGATCTTGATCAATTCATTTTCTATTCATTTTGCAGCTTGAAATCTGTCCAAAAGCTGCTCTATTTCAGCTCTGAATTTCGCTTATAATCTGCTTCAATAACATCAAGTTTTAGCCCTCAAGCTGATCCAACTTGCTGCTGAATATCAGGCTTTAAAACAGCCATTAAAGCCCTGAGAATCTGGTCCAGTTCTGCTCAAACTTTCAGCTCGAACAAGCAGTTCAACAACTTCATTGATAATGGAATCTTTCATTGAGTATACAGCCTTGTTCTCTGCTATTTCCATCATCATTTTGGTTCGGAATTTGTTACTTGATAATGCTCCCATTTAGATGCATTTTTGGGGTTAGATTGCAGTGTGTTCATCTGCATTACTATGTTCTTGATTGCCTACATTTTCACTGCCTGTTTATGTCCTTTTTGTGATATCAACTTGGCATCCGAGTCCATGATTTTTGGCTAATCGTATACTATTAATGATAATGATAATGGTAATGGCGTCATTGTGTTTGTTAATAAAATGTTAATGTGATATTGTGTTAGTGTAAACGTTGTGAAAAAATTCGGCTTTCAAATACTACGTCGAAAAGGTTTCAAAATGACGATTAAAAAAAATATGAACTTTGGTCAAACAATTTTGATGATCGGCGTTCTAAATCAAAAGTTATAGTTGTTTAAAAGAAAAACGCTCCGGTTAATGTAAATATTTTTTCGGCTTTCAAAATTTACGTCGGAAGGGTATCGTATTTGGGCTCAAATTAAAGAGCAAAAAAAAAATGAATTTTGGTGAATTTTTTTTGATAATCAGAGTTCTAAATCAAAAGTTACGGTTGTTTGAGAAAAAGAAAAGAAAAAAAAAAAAGAAAGAAGCAGGAGGCACTAGGCAGCAGATGAAAGGAAGCGTATGAATTAGAAAAGAGGAAGCGTGCGAATTAAAAAGGGTATTTTTGTCCGTCTGATTTTTTTTAATCCTTTTTGCAACTAAAAAAAGGAGTATGTCCTGTTTATTTATTTTGGGTTACGATTTGGATTTTTCCCTCCTTCCCTCTAAAGAAAAACACACGAGGGGTAAATGCAAACGTGGGTTGTGCGGAAGTTACCACTTGTTTCGGCAAAGGAATGAATTTCAGCGTTCAGCTTTAAAATTATTTTTAGTTATGAAAATTTTACACTACAATTACGAACATCGATCTTAATTTATTAAGTGGTCCTATAAAACATTATCAAATACCTCTAATTTCAACCACCTCTTAATACTTTTAGATTATTTATTAAAAAAAAAAAAAAAAAAAAAAAAAAAAAAAAAAAAACTTTTAGAATAAGTGCTGAATTGAATTACTAAACAGGCCCTTAGAGTTCAATTCACAAAACTAACAAAAGAGAAGTAAAAAAAATTTTCATTTTTTTTGAAGGTAGAAGGAAAGAAGTTTTGTTAGTACTTTTTTTTGACTTAATTAAATTAGTTAAAAACGTGGATGACGGTTTTAATCTAAAATGGGAAAAAATGACAAGAAAAAAAGAAAGTGGTTGAGAAGAACAAAATGTTACTACATGTGTTACTACATGTGGTTATAGCAACATGTAGTAACGTGCGCATTTTGTCCTTCTCAACCATTATCTTTTTTTCTTGTTATTTTTTTCATTTTGTATTTTATTTTGTCCTTCTAACCCGCGACACGTAATTAAATCAACCTTTGCATCGGTCTAGTTGTGCCTTATATCTATTACGACTTTGCCACTTTTGCTTCTCCTAAAATGATAAAATATTATCATACTCATCCACAATGATAAAAATATTACCTCTAATACTTGTCCTATAAGAGACGATTGGTTCGTTGTCCCTTCTATATTAATAAGAAGAAGTTTTTTGTCAATTCGTGACACATGTAATTTTTTTATTGGTTGTTTTTTTCTTTTTTTATTGTTCATAGACCCAGCTCAAAATATTTTTACTGTTCATGGCCCGGTCTAGAAATATTTTTTCTTTTTTTTATTTTTTTTAGAAGAAGGATTTGAGTTAAATTGTTACATTTTAGAGGACTCAATTGTATCACATTTTAATGTGCGAATATATGTAACAAAGGTATGATTTATTTTCAAAATATAAAGCCAGCGACTTACATTTACGACGCGATCTTTTGTATCACACCAAAAAAATTGTGTTGACGCTTTCATGAAATCTTATAGATTTCTTAAAATAAATTCATTTCATAAAAAAAAAACATATCGTTTGTAATGGCGATATGACTATTTTCAAGATATAAGGTCACGACACGTATTGCTCTGCGATCTTTATATCATGTTTAAAAATATTTGGTACATGAAATATTAAAATTCTTAAAATGAAATTTTTTTGTAAAAAAACATATCGTTTATATAAAGTATTAAATATCACGAAAAAAAAATTATTTAAACCACAAATATTGTTAAACCCATTTATAGTGTATTGTTGATTTAATTTCTATGGAAATTGAATTATGTATTTTACCATGGCCGTTAAAATTAGCCTAGATCTGAGAATGAGAATACAAAAAGGGTTGATGAGTGTTGAAAGGTGTCGATTTTGTGTGTCGTGGAGTGTTGATGGTGTGTTAGATTTTAATTAATATTCATTTCATCAACCAACACCTGTTGGATATGGCGTTGGGGTGTATCGAAGCGTGTCGTGTCGTGTTTTTGGTAGAACACGTGTTGCTGCAAATAATGTCGAAGATAGCTTCATTTTTTCGGTTAAAATAGATTTAAGTATTAATTGATAAAAAAATTGTTCAGTAGTGTCGAAAAATATTCATACGATGTCGGGATGTGTCGGATATTCATTTCATCAACCGACACGGGCGGGACATGCATCGTAATGTATCAGAGTTAATTAAATACAAACCGGGACAACGCTCGTGCGGAGCATGATTGTTTATTTTCCTAGTACTAATAATAAGATTGGAATTAACCAAAAAACCGCAGAACAACTTGAAATATTATTGTAATTATCAAATATTTGAATTTCAATAATACAGTACCAAAAGATATACCTGATGCCTAAAGAAAACCCATCCTCTAAATAAACTTGCAGGTTGTTTAACAATGCAAAAAGCCTCAAATTTAAGTTTATGGATATTTTGATTTTTTTTCCCTCATCGATACGAAATTACTCTATTTAGAGTGTTATATGATATAACCCACATATGTTTACGGTGAGACTCAAAACTGTGACATCTTTGTTACGAGTCTGAATTAATGGGTATTTTGATTAAAATATTATAAATTGTCATTATTGGTTCGAATATATTTGCTGTGGATTGTATATATAGTCCAGTTGGATCCATAATTTTTTTTTTTAGTCTATCCCACCCGATGAACTTGATATACTCCATTAACCATCCCAAACCAAAATTCCAGCTCAGCCACGGTTACCGCTTATAAATATTAAATGTAAATTAATATTTGAATACGAATTGCAAATTGTCCTAGTTGTGATGGTCTAAGAAAAACAAATACAAAAAAAAAAAAAACTTTCCATTCTCTTTTACATGTACAATACATGTTTTTCCAAAAGAAATGTACTTATATATAAAGTGATAAAGTAACAATAAAGAAATGATGCTATTGTAAAGCAAAGATATATAATCGAATAATAATAAACTCTTCTCTAAAAAAGGAATATCTTATATCTCCACCTGGCAGCCCGTGGCACCTAAATTTTTTTTTTTTTCTCTTTCAGAAAACTGCAGTGATTTGATTATCTCGTTATATAAATAAATCGATTTCTTTTTTATTTCTCCGAATTACATAAATCGAACCAATGTGTATATTTTGATACGGCTCATTTTTAGTCGCTTCCAACCAGACGATGCATGATTCATTTTACATTTCAATCAACCGAAAATTTTCGATTTCTCGTTTTGATTTGTGCAACAAATTGAATATACACAACAAAATGTATATTTCGATACGGTTCGTTTTTTTCCCCTTCAGTAAACACCAGGGATTTGGTTATCTCGTTATATATAAACCAATTTTTTTTTCCGACTCTCCGTTAGATAAATCGAACCAAAGTGGTTCATTTTTTGTACATCCTACAGACATTGTGGATTCAATTTTACATTTCAAACAACCAAATTTTTTTGAATTCTCGATTCAATTTCGACACAACAAAGTGTATATTTCGATAAGATTCATTTTTTTTTACCCATTTTTTTTTTTTTGCAGCAGCTTTTTTTTCTTTTTCTTTTTCTTTCTTTTCCCCTTTGGTAAAAACCGTGATTTCGGTTATCTCATTATTTATATAAACCGATTTTTCTTTTTATCGTCTCTCCGTTACATAAATCGAATCAAAGTGTATATTTCGATACGGTTCATTTTTAGTGCCTCCAACAGACATTGCGGATTCAATTTTATATTTCAATCAACCGAAAATTTTCGATTTCGGCATAACAATTGAATATACACAACAAAGTGTATATTTCGATACGGTCCATTTTTCTTTCCCCTTCGGTAAAAACCAAGGATTTTGGTTATCTCGTTATATATATACCGATTTTTTTTCCGACTCTCCGTTACATAAATCGAACCAAAGTGGTTCATTTTTTTGCATCCCATGAGATAAGTCATGGATTCGATTTTACATTTCAATCAACCAAATTTTTTTGAATTCTCGATTCGATTTCGACACATCAAAGTGTATATTTCGATACGGTTTATTTTCTTTTTCCCTTCGGTAAAAACCGTGATATCGGTTATCTCGTTATATATAAACCGGTTTTTTTTCTGACTCTCCGTTACATAAAGCGAACAAAAGTGTATATTCGACGTCTGATACAGTTCATTTTTAGTGCATCCAACAAACGGTGAGACTTCAGTTTTACATATCAATCAACCGGAAATTTTCGATTTCGACACAACAATTGAATATACACAACAAAGTGTATATTTCGATCTGATTTAATTTTTCTTTCCTTCGGTAAAACCAGGGATTTGTTTATCTCGTTATATATAAACCATTTTTTTTTCCGACTCTCCGTTACATAAATCGAGCCAAAGTAGTTTATTTTTTGTGCATCAATCCAGATGATTCGGATTCAGTTTTACATTTCAATCACCCAAAAAATTTTGCTTTCTCAATTCGATTTTAACACAACAATTGAATATACACAACAAAGTGTATATTTCGCTACGTGTCATTTTTTCCCCTTCGGTAAAAATCGGGATATCGGTTATGTCGTTATATATAAACAGATTTTTTTCCTGACTCTCCGTTACATCAATCGAACAAAAGTGTATATTTCGATAAGGTTCATTTTTAGTGCATCCAGACATTGCGGATTCAGTTTTACATTTCAATCAACCGAAAATTTTCGATTTCTCGATTCGATTTCGACACAACAATTGAATATACACAACAAAGTGTATATTTTGATCTGATTCATTTTTAGTACTCCAACAGAGCGAGTGCGGATTCAGTTTTAAATTTCAATCCACTGAAATTTTTTGATTTCTCGATTCGATTTCGACAAAACAATTGAATATACACTACAAAGTTTATATGACGATACGGTTCATTTTTAGTACCTGCAACAGACAGTGCGAATTCATTTTTAAATTTCAATCAACCGAAAATTTTCGATTTCGACAGAACAATTGAATAAAACCGTTTTTTTTATCAAATATTTTTTTAAATATTTTTTTTAAAACATCATTTATTCGGTTTTCCCTTCGATAATAACCGAAATTTCGGTAAGCGTTATATATAAACCAAATTTTTTAATTCGACTCTACATTATGTAAATCGAACCAAAGTATATATTTCGATACGGTTTATTTTTAGTGTCTCCAATAGGCAGTGCGGATTCAGTTTTAAATTTCAATGAACCGGAAATTTTCGATTTCTCGCTTCGATCTCGACACAACAATTGAATATACACAACAAAGTGTATATTTCGATACGGTTCATTTTTATTACCTCCAACAGACATTGCGGATTCAGTTTTAGATTTCAATCAACCGAAAATTTTCGATTTTGATACAACAATTGAAAAAAACCGTGTATTTTTTTTATTTATCAAATGTGTAAATTCTCGATTCATTTTTTCCCCTTTTCTTACAGCTGTTTCTTTTTTCCCATCGGTAAAAACCGGACTTTCGGTGAAATTGAGAGAATGTGATATGTTTGATTCTTTCTATTTATGCTTATCGGCTTGAATTATTACGGTTTAAGTTTACGCGATTTATTTCACGTTGGATATCTATTCTTTGATGTTATCGTTGGTAACGATTTATGTTAGGCCCGTCGTGCAAGCCCGCCGTGCCTTGCACGGCTGACGTTCACTAGTTGATCATATTAAAAAAAAGTCAAGATATCTACTACTACTAATCAAGTCAAATAGTCGGCCAAAGTTTATCAAAATTTCCTAAACTCTATACGTCACATGTGACGAACACCACCACTGCACTTCCTCTTAATATATAAAAGAGGGATAAGTATATATATAAAAGAGGGATAAGTATTAACCAAAAAAATAAACAGAGAGAGATAAGTGTACTGGTTTAACACGTGTCTTCTTATCTAGCTAAAAAAGATGAGCTAATTGATAACGTCGTGTTTTTTTTTTGTTTTTTTTTTTTCCACTTGGATGAAAACCTCTTTTTTTTTTTTTTTTTAACTACGGGAGAGGATCAAACCAAAGTCATCTCACTCATTTTTCTAGGTGAGCACTGCTTGTGGCCATTGAAAGACGGGACCTTGCCTGGATAACGTCATAACGTAGTGTATTTCCAACATTTGTTTAAAAGTTTGTTAAGAGGCGAATATCTAGTATAAAGACTTGTTTAGAGCTTTTCGATCGGATTCTTTAAAGCGAATGATATATTTTATAGTTTTAAATATATGTTATTTCAATTTTATAAATCTTTATTCAAGATCATATTCATTGATTTTTTATTTTACGAAATATGATTTATATATAAAAGAAAATTTCTGATAATCCAGGATAAACGCAAAGATATAAAGAAAAAATTCGAGAATCCGTAGTTTGCAACAAAAAAAAAAGGGTATCTACTGTAATTAGGGGTGCACATGGTCCGGTTTTCCGGTTTTCAACCACTTTTAAAACCAAACCATTTTTTACGGTTTCAATTACAAACCAAAACCGAACCATAGCTAGGTAAAACCATTTTATCCGGTCCGGTTTGGATCGACTTGGTTACGATTTTTTCCGGTTTTTAATCCTTTTTTTTACAAATAATTCACTGAAAGGCATTATCACGGTTCAACGAATTCATGTCATTATTCATACGACAATCATACAAGATTCTCATTCTCCATCTACCATACACCATAACTCGAATGTCACTGGGTCCTCTCTCTCTCTATATATGTGTATGTGTGCGCACAACATTATATTATCATATTTTCCAATTAATATGATCTTATAAATCATGTAATTGTTTCATTTCATCTTACATAGGTCCTATTAGGATGTGCATCAAAGTACTTGTGTGAGCTAGTTGATTGAAGTATTAATAGATCATGAACTAAGATATTAGTTATTTACATTTAATAATAATTGAGGGGGCCGACAAAAAGTCGGCTCATTTGTCGTGATCGATTCTCATATATCTTGTGAAAGTCGGTTTTTATCTTGTAGCATACGTGTAGAGTAGTACACGAGTGAATTGGTGTGGTGCGAATAAGACCTCTTAATTAATAATGTCGATATTCACACACACACACACACACACACATATATATATATATATATATATATATATATATATATATATATATATATATATATATATATATATATATATATATATATATCCTGTTCGGTTTGGTCCGGTTTTATCCTAGAAAACCAAAACCAATTTTTTTTTTCATGGTTTGGTTTTTACAATACAAAAAGCAACAAAAAAATTATGGTTTACGCATTTTGAGTTTGGACCGATTTGGTTAAGTAGGTTGGTTTGGTTTCGGTTTTTGTTCACCCTCACTGCAATGTTATTTTTCTATTACAATCTCTAAAAATAGAGGTTTTAATTGATTTCTGGTATCTACATGAAGTCTTTCTAATAAGGAGTTTGGTTTACATTATAATCAAAACATCATATATGTTTTGATTTTAATTTTTTTGCTTATAACATTTTTAATTTCATATGTCGTGTTTTTTCAGATGTAAATAAGACTCATTACACACTTTGATAAGAGAAATTTTTTTATATAACGAATATCGTAAAGTTGTATCAAGTCTCATGAATTATATCATTTCATTTTTATTAATTTTCACATGATACACACATGCTATGTAAAAATAAACAATGATCGGTATGATGCATGTTATTTGGTACGAGAAGAGTTATTATGCATAATTTTCTAGGGTATACCAAATGGATGATCGTAATACATCCAATTTACCCTACTACACCCCACTAGTACATCCCTACACACCCCCCACTACATGTGAGAGAGTTGAGAGTTGAGAATTGATAAATGCCATAACCACAACCAAGTTGGCACAATCTACATTTATGTTATTTATTATTGTATATGATATATTGTTCAGTATATGTTCCACAATGATCGATGATGTTAAATTAGATTTTGTCGGTCATGAGTTGTAAAGATAGCATTGCCACGATAATTGATCACAACACTATATATAGTTGGTATAACACTTAAATACCCGATGCATCATATTTACACTCATTTAATATAATATTCATATAACTGTCGTATAAAAATTGTACCACATGTGATATGCATCATATCGAGGGAGCATCTTTTCACACTTCAAACACTATTCTGAACCAACAAAAATCAAAATGTGGTCGATTATAACTTAAGTGTTTTCTAGACTCAATACCGGTCAAAAAGTCTATTTTATACATTCTGACCCAAATCCGGGCAAAGAAAATTCAACATTCTGACTAAATTTGGTCAGAATAAATATGCATGAAAATTTGACAAAAAAAATTGAAAAAAAAAAAATGTATCTTAAGATATTCTACTGTGTGAAAAAACATTCACCATATTAATCGATTTTTCCTCTCTTCAACATAATAGTTAGATGGGCTAGGAAGATTGTATAATATGACATGCATCATACTCATCAATTTTTACTCTGTTTTATAGAATAGGTATGTATGACAAAAAAGTAATAAAAATTAAAGGATATGGCGATGCCGTGGCGGACCATAATTTTTTTCTGGTAGAGTTACAAAAAATAATTCAAAGATGAAATGAAGACTTTAATAGTTTTTATTTTTAAATTTTATTTTAACAACAAAACTACATTGCTTTTGTTTTTCAAGAATAAAAACATTAACACATCATACTCCACTTGAGTCCGCCAATGTAGTAATGTATATCGATTGATGGAACATTGCTATAATAGTTAATTCGTTGTATCCTAAAATCTTTTCGTTAATAAATCGTTAAAAGTACACTTTTACCACCAAAACCAAAAAAAAAATAAAAACAAAATAAAAAAAAGGAGAAAAAATAAAAATAGAAATACACGTTACCAATGAGCTCATTCTACTAGTAAAAAAGACACGTGGCGTTGTATACCATTACACTTTCCCCGCATATTCTGCTTTAAAAAGTCTTCGCTCTTCACCCTATAAATCTAACACCTATTTTGCTCATCAAAGTAATAATCTCCAGTATTCATAAGGAAAAATAAAATAAAATCCGAGAATCTGAAGCAAGAGAAATGGCAGGAGTTGTAAAGCGAATCAAGCTCGGCTCACAAGGATTTGAGGTTTCGGCTCAAGGGCTTGGTTGCATGGGGATGTCATTCGGGTTCGGGCCACCAAAGCCCGAAGAAGACATGATCAAGCTCATTCACCATGCTATTAACAGTGGGATCACTCATCTTGATACTGCTGATTGCTATGGTCCTCATACTAATGAAATTCTTATTGGGAAGGTATGTTTTGTATCTTCAAACATTTACAAATTTGTTTTATTTAATTCTATTTTTGGGGTGATTTGAGTTTTTGCCCAATTAGGAAATTATTATTATTATTATTATTTTTTATTTTTTGTTTGTTTGTTTAGAATTTGGAGATCTGATCTGATGAAAAATTGATAGACTAAATTACTGGTGATCTATTTTGTCCAAAATAAATTATTAAATAATAAATAAAGATTCCTTTTGGGATGTGTCAAAAGTAACACCATAGAGCTTAAGGTATGGTGCCTTTACTTAGCCATAATCAATTCATTTAAATAATCAATTTTATTATGTCTACTTTATATCTTTGAACTTAGTTACGTCGATCTTGCATTTCTAACGATTCAAAATTCAGATATAGTCGTCTTATTTGAGTCGTAATATATCCTGTAACCGTATGCCGTAACCATATCCACAAGTTCATGAGCTGTTTTTCGAGCCGAGTTGAGTTAAATATCTATTGTGTGAAACTTGAGCTCGCTCATTTCATGAGCTTGTTCGAGGGTACGTTTACTAGACGAACAAAGGATTATTACCGGGCTCGTCTTGTTTAAAAGACAAACAATTCGAACTTGTGTTCGAGTTCACCTCTTTTAAGGCATAAAAATTCAAGTGCAAATGCATGTATAATAACAAATTATATAAGTAATATTTTAGAGCAATTGTAGAAGTCAAATCAATAAAATGCATGCACAATCCATCGTATAGAAAACGAACCTACAATCTGGTCTGAACTCAGTACGTTAAGCTAAAGAAACAAACAACCACGAATACGAACTTACAAACGACCACAAACACTAGTAAATTAGTAATGAAGTGAATACGTATTTATTTGCAAATGACTCTGTTCGCTTGGCAACTCTGATTATTTCCTTAAATAATGTTTCCTTCACTTTTTCTTCTGAGCAGGCCTTGAAAGGTATCGAGAGAGAGAAAGTTCAAATAGCAACGAAATTCGCAGTGATTCACACAGATTGGAAACAACAAATATGCGGCGATCCAAACTATGCAAGAGAATCATGTTTGGGTAGTTTGAAGAGACTCGACACAGATTACATTGATCTTTACTATGTTCATCGCATTGATCAAACAATACCTATCGAAATCACGGTTTGTATTAAACTATGTCAATTCCTTAATGCATAGCATAGCTATATTTTATTGTTTTTCATCAATTATTTTTAAATATATATAGATTGGAGCTTTGAAAAAGCTGGTTGAAGAGGGGAAAATAAAGTACATCGGCCTGTCTGAGGCGTCGCCCGACACGATCAGAAGGGCTCATGCTGTTCATCCTATTACGGCTGTGCAGCTCGAATGGTCTCTTTGGACTAGAGAATCTGAGGAAGAAGTTATTCCTACTTGCAGGTTAGTAATTACACTCATTTTTACATAATCTGTATTAGATTCTTATATATAAAAGTGTAAACTAAACGAAGCTGAATCAGTATAAAATGCTTGAGTTAATGTTTGTTTAGTAAACAAAACTAAATATATATTGTGTTTGAGCTACGTTTGTTAATCTGTTGTTTGAGTTCGAGACTAGCTCACCCTTTGAAATGGTGTATACGTAAGATCCTTCAGTCGTACGCGCCCTTCGGTGCTTCCTTTTATGGATTTCTTGATCATTAATAGTCCTAAAATGTTATTGTACCTAAAAGTTTTCTCTTTTTAATTTTTTAGGGAGCTTGGAATTGGAATTGTTCCTTTCAGTCCTTTGGGCAAAGGGTTCTTCTCATCTGGTCCTAAAATGGTGGACACTTTGACCAGCGATGACTTCCGAAAGGTCACTTTTCTCTGCCTAACTTAGACGCTTAGTATTAATTAATTCTTCAATATGGTTTGGACCCCTCCCGAAGTGAAATTTTTCTATGGTGTATCTGTATGATACATATACATTTAAAAGCGCTAGAACTAATATGTGTAAAACGTTATTTTACACATAGCGCCACGGTTCCCTTCTCGAGATCCCCATATATGTATATATATGGTAATTTTTCTGTGGTGTCTATTCTGTGCGGAGACATGATTTACACCGTAAGAGTGTGTTTAAGTTTTTTTTTTTATTTTAATTTTTAATGATTTACCCCACACCATAAAGCACGTGTGTTTTACCGTGCAAATCATGTCTCCACACCGAACGGAGATATGAGAATATCTCCAGCACTTGAGAAAATATCTCCGTACGTGAGAAAATACATTTCACGGGACGGATCAACATACAAAGATCACTGAAGAAGATCAGGACTCCATTGTATGGCATAACCGTAAAGTCCCGCATCTGTAAAGGAGTAGCTAGCCTGCTTACCCTCATTATAAATGTGAGATATATATAAATGTTTTGTCAATTCGGGTTAGCCCTTTTATATTAAGTGAGGACGATGGTCTAAGCAATTGACCGGATCATTTATGACTCATTTAGCGCTATCAGACCCCGGGGTCTGGGGTGTTACTTAAACGATAAACGGGTAGTATCACGGAAACCATGGTTTATATCAACTACTTATTCACACTATGTTTCAATCATTGCAGACAGTGCCAAAGTTCCAGGGCGAGAATCTTGCCCACAACGCAAAACTATTCGAACGGGTCAGTGAAATTGCTGCTAAAAAAGGCTGCACAACATCTCAACTAGCTTTAGCCTGGGTTCATCATCAAGGTGACGACGTCTGTCCCATTCCTGGAACCACGAAGATCGAAAACCTGAATAGCAACATCAAGGCTTTGTCGTTGAAGTTGACGCCCGAGGAGAAGGCCGAGCTTGAAACTATTGCTTCTGCAGATGCAGTGAAAGGCGATAGATATGCCCACTTGGGAGCTACTTGGAGATTTGCAAATACTCCACCTTTGTCTTCTTGGAAAGGAACCCAGTAATATGGTTTGATGCTCTGTTTTTTTAGACATGAAAGTTTGTAGTATTTGTATTTGTATACATATGATTCTGCCTACAGAACAAGAATGTGTTGTTTGAATCCAGTATTAATTAAAGTACCCATAAAATATGCAGCAGAAATAAATCAAGAATGTTTTTATATCCATTGTTATTCAGATTTATACTTTGTATAACTCTATCATATATTTTTATCTCTCTTTATCCATTGACATAGCCTTTGAGTGCTACCGTTAAAACCTTCAAAACCCATGACTGTAAACTGTGTGGTTCGAATCAACTCTCTTCTTTATTCTGTATGGAGTCCTCAAGCCAAAAATTCAGATGACTTTCACACGTTAAGAAAACCAAATCAATGGCTAGAAAAAATAAATCAATCAATTATTATGGTAATCGTTAATTAGTAGGAGAACATAGTAGCGTCATACCGACCATATAAATATCTGATTATATTAGATAATTTTTTACATATGATATGACCAAAGGAACTGTACTCATTACGATGGCTTGAATTCGTTTCAACGGCATATAAAGAAAGATACAAAAGCTTGTTCTTTTATAGGGACAAGTCTAGAAAACTGTTCAACTAATCTACTAAATAGCTAATGTAACTTTTGTTTCGTAAGAGCATACCGATGGTAAACCTATTAAAAAGTTTATAATATGTCAAATCATCAATTTCTAAACATTTTATCTATAAATTTTTTTCTCTAAAATCATAAGCCTTTTAACAAACTTTATAGCATGGAACTACTATACATTAAAGAACAAAATCCACAACACAAATTTTATTTCTACTGCACATAAATAAAAAATAAAAGAAGACAAATTTGTCAGAAGATGAACCGCTCCATATTCTTCAACCTTTTGCAATAAGCTTTGATGATGTGGATTGTTCCAATGGGAAAAAAACTTTTGTAAAAGCTTTAGAAAAAAGGATAAACTTCCCATTGGAGGTACTCTAAGAATAGATTTGAATAAAATGAAATAATGAGAACTCAATGAATAGAATGGAGGGAACACATTCAACTATTGCGTTTAAATGTGAAAGAATGGAATGAAATAAATATCAGAACAAAAGTGACACATCAAGTGATGTGTATGGCGGGATGATGGTAAGGTAAGGTGCAATGAGGAAGGGTGTGTAAGGTAGGGTGGGATGGAGTGGGGTAGAACTACCCCTCCACCCACCCACCTCTTCTACCACCGGCCCCACCTTATCCACCCACCATTCCCCACCTACCATCCAACCTACCATCTTTGACTTTGCATCATGCCTTTCTACCCACCCCTACCCAACCTTATTGTACCTCTCTAACCTAACCTACCTCATACTTATAAAACCCTAGCCTACCTCATCTTACATTACCTTACCTTGACATCATAACCTATCCTACCCCATCCACCTTACTATACCCAATCTTACCTCACCACCCACTCTAGTCAACCGCATCCTACCCCACCTCACCTACAAACCCAACTTACCCTACCGTGTCACCCTACCACACCCTTCCTCATCAGCCCATACCTTCCCGACATGCTGCATAATCCAGCCCAACGCCTTGGCAACCATGAGCCAATCAGGCTACCATGACTCCTCCCAATACTCAATGCATGGCTTATAGATAGTAGGACATCTTATCATGTATTTGAATAATTTTTCTTTGTTTCAGCCTTATGATGGACAAGATGACAAGATTGTAGTTAATGGCAGCTTCTGTTGAAACACAGACGAGAAACTTGCACTTGAAGAAAGATAAAACAGATGCAATCTAACATAAAAATAAGGCGGAAATTGATAACACACAGAAACAAAGAGAACACGGTGATTTAACGTGGTATCTGGCGTTGTGCCGACTAATCCACGAGCAGAAAATGAGATATTTTATTATGCACAGAATTACAAGGTTCTCACAAGTGTGTGAATAACACTTTTAAAGACACACTTTGCATTGATTACAACTTCGGTTTTTATAGGCACAAATCACAAACCCTAACCGCCAAAGATCTTTGTCGAAATTGTCATAAATACCCCAGATGTGGATTCCAGCTCCAGCTGTTATCCACCATACGAAACTCAGCTCAAAACTGACTTTCCCAGAAAACCCACTTTTCTTGAAAACTCACTTTTCAAAAAACTCACTTGTAATCAGCAAACTCAGATGTAGAACTCAGCAAACTCAGTTTCCAACAAAACTCAGTTTCAACTAAAACTCAGTTTCCACCAAAACTCAGTTTCCACCAAAACTCAGTTTCCATGAAACTCAGTTTCCACAAAACTCAGTTTTCTCCAAAGCTCAGTTTTCTCAGCTTTTCCCAAAACTCAGTTTCACTTTACAAAACTCGGTTTTAGGTTTCAGATTAGTTCTACAAGTTTTAGAGATCAAGTCACAAAACTAACAAATCTTCACCTTGACTTGAACTCTCATTCAACGTCACCAGATTGCATAATTTAGATGTACTTGTACCAGATGCATTCGTCAATGCCAGGATGTACTTGTACCAGACTTCTCCACATAATCCACTCAGCTGACATGCCCTCAAGCGAGTTTTGTAAAAACCGATTATAAGTCATGAATGCTTAGCAAGTCCGCATACACAAGCCGAAACTTGCTTTGTTGGCTGGTTTAGTAAGCATATAAGCGAGGATTTTCCTTGTAATGCGATCTTCTTCACTACAACCCTCTTCTCATTTCTCAGAAAATGATATCTCACATCAATATGCTTGGTTCTCTCATGATGAACCTGATTCATAGTTAGACAAATTGCACTCAGACTGTCACAATAAATCTCAGCTTGATCCTGATGTAGCCCCAAATCACTGACTAGACCTTTCAACCAGATTGCTTCCTTGGCTGCTTCAGTAAGAGGCATATATTCTACCTCAGTTGTTGATAAAGCTACACTGTTGCAGCAGCAATACAATTCAGCAACAGGGTTGGAAATTGGGTATTTAGGGTTAGAAAATGGAAGAAATTGATTTGGCTATGGTGGTGATTGTGGTGGTGATGGTGGCCGGATTTTAGAAAGGAAGAAGAAATAGAAGAGGTTTGGTGAATGAAAGAGATGAAAATGATAAGAATGATGATAATGGTGATGAATGGGTGGTTTAAATAGGAAGAATTGAGTGAATGTGGCTGGTTTTAGTGGGATTGTGGGTAGAGAAGTTATTAGGGTGAGGGATTTGAGGAGGTGATTGATGGGATTGAGGTGGAGTTATGGTGGAGTGTGGGAAAGGATGAAAATTTTGAAAAGAGGGGAAAATAGATCGGTTTCTGCTGACTGACCGTATCTGGTGCAACGTGTGTCCTCCACGTGTCTCTAAAAATTTAGCTTTATGAATTGACGTTCAGAAATCCAAAAATCAAGCCTCGGTAACCCGGAGGTTACCCTCGAGATACCGGGGGTATCTTTTCCCCAGATTTTTTATCTGCCTTTGTTACACTTCTTACTCAACCTTTCTGCCCAATTCTGACCTCAAATTGACTACCCTTTCATTCTTCAATTGTCATTTCACGCTCAAAACCTAACCTACTTCACTAGAATCCGCAACGAGGTAAAAAAACCTTTCCACAACCATTCGGTTTCAAGCCTAAGTTTGTGGTAGGATGAAAAAAAGCTCGTCCCTTCATCTGGCTACTTTTATTCAATCCTAAACTACCTAAGGGTTTTAAGAGATAGTTCTGAGTTTATATTCACCAGCTCGACTTTCTTCAGATCTCTGATCAATCAAGGGTTGGAGCCTTAACTTGCCAAACTTTCGCTCTAGAGGTTTGCACTTTTAAAGAACCTTTTTGAACCCTCTTCCTAGCACGCCCCTCTCTCTTAGCTTGTGTGCTAGGTCTGCCTCTGCGTCGAGAAGTATCCTTTAAACCCAAGGACTCCACGTTTTCCAGTTTTTGCTCGACTTGTTCACTATGCATCACGGAAGGACTGGCTTCCGTGAGCATCTTGTCGTGGTCCTTATCTTCTTTTTCTTCCCAGCATTAGTCTCAGAAACTCTTGCTCAACGGTTTCTACTACAACCTCTCTATTCTTATGCCCCTCAATCTCCAAAATCTCCACCTTCCCTGAAGCATACGTCATCTTACAACTCTCCGGTCGGTTTTCTAGGGTTTCTAGGATCTTAAAATATACAACATCATTATTCATCCTTAGAGTGATCTCCCCCTTATCAAAATCTATAACCGCCCTGCTCGTTGCTAAGAAAGGTCGTCCTAAGAGAACTGGGGCACTAGGATCTTCAAGTAAATCGATGACCGTAAAGTCGATAGGATACGTGAACCCTCCTGCGTTAATTGTGCATTTCTTAAGCAAACCAGCAGGCATGTCTCTGGTTCTATCTACGAAGGTCATGGTCCTGGTTTGATTCATCACGACCGGAAGTTTTATCTTTAGACAGAGGGCAAAAGGAAGAATATTGCAACTCGAGCCAGAGTCGCAGAGACCTAATCTTACGGATATTCCATTAATAGAAATTGGGAGTCTGAACGTGCCAGGGTCTCCTAACTTCACCACGGTGTCTGAGTCAGGGTAATCCTCAGGCTCAGAAAACATCATGTCAGGATCCTCTTCAGGATCATCAGAATCATAATCTGAAGATGATATTTCAATTAGCTCACAAGGAAACTCACCCGGACGATACGTGCTATACTCCTTCAGGTCATCTTCAGGCTCTTTCTTGATTGCTTTCTCCTCTTTTTCCAACCGTTTCTTTGTAGTCTCATAATGCTCTCGTGCTTCAGTTCCAGGATACATGGAAATCGGTGTGATGTTCAAGATGGTTCTAGGCATATTGTTTGAATTGTGTGTGCTTTTTCAACTCTGAATCGATCAAATTTCTGAAGTGTTCTGATCAATATGCAAAAAGACAAAATAAAACAAAGAAAAGGTTAGCAACTTCCGCCTCAGCTGGGTGTGGTCCCAACTGTTGAGACATACTAACTAAAATCAACAGGGAATAACACAGAATAACATGAACTGTTCAGAAATCGATTTTCCAGGCCTCGGTAACTCGGGGGTTACCTTCGTGATACCGGCCTTGAATTTTCTAATTCTGGCAGTTTAACATGTGCAGGATTGATACAGAACGACTCAAGACTCAAAATAAAATAAAATAAAATAAAAACGACTTCTTAATTAGAATTAAAACATTTATATTTAAAAATTGGCCATTGTCCCCGGCAACGGCTCCAAAAATCTTGATCGCGTGAAAGCCACTAACGTCGATATTACTAGCAAGAATACTGGTACATCGTAGTATAGTAAATGCGAGTCAAGGTCGATCCCAAAAGATAATGCAACGTATAAGTATAAACGATTCTAACCTAATTAAGAAGCAACATAGAGGCGGTCACTGACCAACAATAACATAAAAGAAAACAAACATGGTATACCTCTCCCCCTCCTCACCGATCTACTAACTTGGATTAGTTAATCGTTATGTTTACTTCCCCATATAATTTCCTTAGATTAATCACGAGATTTGATTGATTATTATCATATTTATCAGCTACGGTGCAATTCCTAACTCTATCTACTCCGACAATGGCAGTAGACAATCTATACGCAAGCTACCCTCCTTAATTGGTCCGTAATAGCCCATATGCATAAAGAACTAGAACTGCCTATATTGAGCGTTACCTCATACCGCTAACCCGCCTAGACAGATGTCGACATTGACCAGCACGTTCCTAGGGTCCATCAAGACTATGTCCTAATTAACACTTCACTTGTGGTCCTTCATGTTAATTTATGAATTACGAATACTAGATTGGCCAGACCTATTACTCGTTTTAATTATTACTGCCGATCAACTTAGCTGTAGTGAATCCCAGTTTAGGTTTTCTAAAATATGCCTCGGTAAACCGGTATAGACCGCCGGTTTACCGGGGGCGGCTTTTCCTAATTTCTAGATCTACATTGCTCAATACGATTAAAATAAGTAAATTATAGGGTTGTTAAACATGCAGATTAGCTAAAACACATAAATACGAACAGATCTACCATATTGAAGACAATAAAGGAACGTTCAAAGCTTCATACCTTCAACAATGGAGATCTAGCTCGATCTACTCAAGCTAGAGATGATGGAAGAAGGGAGGAAACCAAAAACAACTCACCAAAGCTCAAGAAAACTTTATTGCATAATAATAATTGTAATGTAATTAAAGAATTGATAATGAACTATGAAACTTATTATATCTTCTGAAGAACTCTGTTAATACGGCCTTATATAGATACAATGACCGACTTAAGACTCTCTAAAACCCTAACCGACTTAGACAATGCGGCAGAATAAATTTCGTGTTGAATAAGTCACCGGTTTACCGGGCCTAACCCTCGGGTTACCGGGCAGAGCCGTTCCAGACCTTTAATAGGCCAGGGCCAAGATTAAAGCAAAGGCCCCCTTTTATTAACAAAAGCAATATCCATATATAAATGACATGATTCAAATCACGTATAAGGAAAAATTAAGGTGAAATTATAATAATGGTATCTAACAACATTTTACAAATGTCAAAACAACAAAATTATTGAATCAGTAACGAGAATATAGCAACAGTTTAGACAAAATAGCACACCCGTTATTAAAACATCAACGGATTGAAATAGAGTTCGGTTTGAAAAAAACAAAAAAAAAATTAATCGTACCCAAACATAGAAGCCACGAACAACAGACGGAGGAATGATGAATTAAATTGTTAAATTTTTTTCCTAAGGTAGCAGGAAAACAAAATTATGAAGATCTTTTTTTTTCCGGTTGAATGCAAATAGTTTGCTGTTGTGGAAGTGGAAGTGCCGAAGTGGTAATGCAGGAAAGAGATGAGGCTGATAGGATTTAATATTCAGTTACAACATTTATATATACATTTAAATATGTACAAGAACTAAAAAAAAAGGAAAAGGGTAATAACCGTAGGCACGGTCAAAAAAAATATTATATATACATTTAAATATGTATAAGAACTAAAAAAAAAAGGTTAAAAACTGTAGGCTTGGGCCCAAAAAAAATGTAAGGAGAGGGATTCGAACATGCATCAATAGGATCCAATAACAAAAGTTGGTCTAGTACGCCAACACAACTGACTACATGAATTACTAATTTCGGTCACCTTATATGAACCAACACAATTGTAAAATATGTAGCTATGGTCCCCTCTTGTACCGTGGGCCCGGTTCGGTCGCCCATCCAGCCCGGGCCAAGGGCCAGCCCTGTTACCGGGCCTTCTATTCTTCTTTTTCTTCAGCAAACTTCTTCTTGGACTTCAATCACTCAGCCCAATGCACTTCTTTCGGTCCAGATCCGTTCTCCAATGCTCTAGAATTGGTACATCCTATAAAATACACAAAATGAGACAAAACAGTACCAAAACATCAGGAAAATAGCATATATGCAGAATTACAATCCTGGAAACACTCACATAGCATTTAACACATATTCTAAGCAATAACGAACCTATCTATCCTCTCTTGAGCAGAATTCGGGGTGAATATAGGTATAATTATTGGCACCAATTAGAGCGTCATCAATACAGAACAAGATAGATGTATGATCCATCTTCTAGCTGACTATTGTAGACACAACAATCATAAGGACTTATGCTATAAACCAGCTGGATCATGTAGTGTCAAACCTTTTATACCACTGTCTAGGAGCCTGCTTCAATCCATACAAGGACTTTTTCAGCTTACAAACAAATGCTTCTTTACCAGGAACTTAAAATCCCTCTGGTTGAGTAATGTATATCTCTTTGTCTACCTCACCATGTAGAAAAGCTGTCTTCACATCTAACTGCTCAAGTTCAAGGTCTTGCTGTGCCACCATTGCTAGTAACACTCTGATTGAAGTATGTCTAACTACTGGTGAGAATATCTCATCAAAGTCCACCCATTCTTTTTGACTAAACCCTTGATGTAGGTCAACCCGGTGATATTTCCCGATGATTTACCCCCTTTTCTCATGCAATTAATGATATTTTGACATCGACTTGAGCATATTTTATGATATTTTGAACTATTTTGTGTACCTAAGGATTTGCAGAAAAACCATGCTTCAACTTGTATTTTTTTAGTTATTAGCCGATTTTGTTATCAGATTTACGCGTGGTATCTTCGTGTGTATTTTTCAGCACAAATATCACGGTTGGGAGGAGGGATTTTTGACCTGTTGGTGCCCATGGATTTTTGAGTGATGATTTTGTGGATTGAGGCAAGGATTTCAACCCACGTGGATCGTCGACACATGTTAGAGGGTTCGATCCATGCCATGTGAAGAGTAAAATTTGATCAAGGACATTTCAGATACAGTTAGCATGCGTCATGTCACACTGACCCGTGCCAAGTGAAGCCATACAAGTCTGATGAACATTTAATACAGATGTCATTCAGCCAACTACTACAATTGGACTTGACGCGCACCAATCGTGAGTGACCTATGCCTATACTGCATTTTGGACATGACGCACGCTAGTGGGGATTGACCTGTGCCAATTTTGCAGTGTCATCAGAGTTTTGATCCCTTTTATTCTTTCAATCAAAAAAATATATCATATACACTTCATCTTCCCCAATTTTTTCCCCTTGAAGGCACCCCCCACCTCCAAGGCTCTTATAGCCGAATTTTAGTAGAAATTAACTTTTGAACTTGATTGTAAAGCTAAGGATTCTAGTTTAGCTCCATGACTTGATTGGATTTTAACACACTAGTGTTAAGTTCATTGAAGCTTTTGAAGTTGGATGAAGAACACCAACTCGAATTCTTGTTATTTGATTTGGTAATCCTTAACCTTTATCTTTATTCAATTGTTCTTATGGTTATGAATGTTAACTTTGAGATGTTGATATTTGTAGTTATGAGTGGCTAGACTTATCTAGCCAAGATCATGTTTTAGTATTATTTGTTCTCTTGTGTTGATTGGGAATGATTGTTTGTGTTGTTTAGATTCAATTATTGTGAAAGTGTTAGGAACATTTTATTATGTTTTGATGATGACCATACTAGCTGTTATAGCAAGCCTGAAATAAGTTAGAATTCTCTGTATAAGTCTCTTCTTAGAGTCTGACATATTGTACAAGTTAAGTCAGACAAGTATTGTACTAGTTGGTAGGACGGCAAAGTAAAACAGACATTCGGCAGAGTGAAGCCAGCCAAGTACATGCAGAGAAGCAATGAAGACTTAATGGTATGACTTATAACCAAGGAAGTCTGTGATGACCTTGGATAAGTCTAAGTTATGGTTCAAGTGATGAAACTTAATGCTCAAATATGGTGTACACTGATCTCACCCAAACCAATGATCAGTGAAGTACAAAGATTCTCCTTAAACTGAAGTGATGAAGAAAACAGTGAATCGGCAGAGTAAACTGACTTTCGGCTAAGTGAAGGCAAAAACAGTGAAGGAAGATCTAAACGGCAAAGTCAGATGGATCACTCGACCGTTCAGAGAACGGCGAAGTAATCTTATCGTAAGCGTAATTGAAATATGATGAAGATTCAGAGGATCATGCATTTAATGCACAATCAATAGAGGATCAATCAAGGACGGATTTTCTGCTATACATTTGAAGAAAAATTAGATCACTGAAATCAAGGAGAATGTAATTAAGGGGGAATCAAGAATAAAATCAAGGATTATTCCCCTCATTAATATAGCCAACAGACGGAATTTCAAATCAAGGATACTCAAGGCTATAAATAAAAAGGCATTGACAGACAGATAAAAACAACGATCAGAAAAAGAAAACCAAGGAGAAACTCTGTCAATTTGAAAAGCCTTCTCTCTGAACTTACAAGGATTCATCCAGAGATCAACTTAGACATCAGAACTACAATTTTATAATTAGCACTGAGATTGGTCAATCAAGTTTGTGAATCTCATTCACAATAAAGCTGAAGCAAATCGAATCGAAGTCATCGAGAAGGAGTTGTGTTTGTGATAATTTCTTTGAAGGATTTGATCAAAGAAGCAAAGTGAAAGAGACTGAATCATCAAGCCATTGCGACCAATGAGTGATAGTCTTGTAGATTGTGAAGCTCGGGAAGTCAAGTACAATCTTACTATTGTATCTGTGAAAAGAATAGTGAATTCCTTCAATCATCACAGGAGAAGAGTGGATTAAGGGATTACACCACCCTGAACCACTATAAGCCTTGTGTCAATTTACTTTCTGCAATTTACTTTACTGCACTCATTTAATTGCCTACGTTATACCTTATATATGTGAATGTATAAACTGCTTTGAAACAATCTAGTAAGAAGGGACTTATCCGCTGCCCAAAAGCTTTTAATCACAAGAAATTTTTTTTGAAACTCCACTATAGTCATTCACCCCCCTCTGACTATAGTTTTACCCTTCTCTGGGACCAACAATTGGTATCAAAGCAGTGTTCCTAGCATCAGAACCTGTTCAGATCTAATTTCTGGTAACAATGAGATCACATATTTTCAAAGTAGTTTTCAAATCTGAGTTTTCTATTCATTCACGTATAGATCTCTTATTTGTACTTATGGATTCCTCAAACTTTATGTCAAAAGTACCTGTTTTCCATGTTAACAATTTTGATGAATATAAAATAAGAATGTTGTCTCATCTTGCAGCAACTCATGAGGAGATGCTGGATGTATTTAATGATGGCCCAATCACAATCATGACTGTGGTATCCACAAGAGCAGATCAAGGGAAGGAAGTAGACAAACCCAAGAAAGATTGGATCAAGGACGACATGAGAAGAGCAAATCTAGACTTTGTTGCAAAAGATATGATTTTGAAGACTCACAGATAGCAACATGTTCATAAGAATCAAAGATTGCAAAACAACAAAGGAGATGTGGGACAAGCTAGCATCGATAAATGAAGGATCCAAGCGATCAAAGAAAACAAATTATCATTGTTGCAAAGCAGAAATTTCAAAATTTCAAAATGAAATTTGGTGAATCCCTTGACCAAATGGACACATGATTCTCAAGCATCATCGATGAATCGCGCAATGACTTGGACACACATATCCCCGTAAAGAAGTATGCTTAAAGATCTTGAGAGGCTTACGAAAGATGGAAGATCATAACATCGATGAATCGGAGGAACCACAAACCTTGCAAACACTGACATTCTGACTCTAATGTCCCAACTCAAAGCTCATGAATTCGAACTGAACGGTGAAGATGGTGCTCCGGTAGAGACATAAAAGCCCACCGTGACCGATAGCACCCAAAGAAAGTAACTTTCTTTGATTGTATCAACAAAGAGACACATGAACTTAAAGAACATGTAGCTTTATTAGTTAAACGTTTTGACAGGTTTAGCAAAAAGAAGCCATTCAAACGAAGCTCATCATCAAACAAGAGGTCAAGCTCAACCAAAGACATGAAGAAGAAAGATGATGAATACAGATGCTTCAACTGCAACAAGAAAGGTCACTTCAAGGCTGATTGTCCTGAAGAAAATGATAAAGATGATGAAAAGAAGAAATACAAAGCATCTGAAAAGAGGGAAGGCAAGAAGGCACTCAAGGCTGAATCTAGCAGTGAAAAGAATTAAGAATCATCTGGTAATGACTCAGATGACAGTGATGAAGAAGACAGCTCAGACAATGAAAAAGCATGTCTATGCCTCATGACTGTTGAGAGGATTTTGCATCATTTAAACAAAAGAAAATTTATAAACCCATACTTAGATGCAAAACTAACTCCTAACCGGCTAAATATCGGGTAGTTGCTAGTATAGCGAGATAAGTAAGGGGTCGGTCCACAGGGAATTGGGTTGTTGAATCTAACTTTGTTAATCTTTCCAATTGTTACTACTAGTTATTACTAAACCTAAACTAAAGAGGAGAATAAAGCTCGACAGAGGATTTTAGTCCAAAGCCAGAAACACATAACTAAGAACAAACAAACAAGAAAATCACAGAAGATAGAAACAGTCCTAAAGCTAAGGAAAACATAAAAACGACCTAAACTAAGGAAACATGAAATCAAACAATGCGCAAACCATGTAATTTCAATCCTAGTTCACCTCATGATCTTAACTCGAATTGTGGTTTCATCTTACAAAGGTATGAATCCTACTTTCGTAGTAATTCGCCTATCAATCTCATCATCTTTCGATCTATAGAGATTAACGCATACAAAACAAGGTGTAAGATCTTTCAATCTAATAACCTAGATAATCAACCTATCAACTTTCGTTATGTCAAGGTTAAAAATCACATCTTTTCTATGGTGATCTAGCCTAACAACGATTCTCATCACGTTAGACAACGATTTAGCAACCAATCTTTCGATCTAGTCACACAATAGCATGATAATTGCATAGAAAAGATACAAAAGCGAATCATAAATCATGAAGATAAAGCAGGGTGAATTAATTGCAGAACAAACTCACGGGGTTTGATACAATAGTTTGAGCTCCATGAATCAACAAGCAAAACAAAGGAAAGAAGCCTAATCTAACCCCGGATCACCCGAGCATAAGGCTCGGGTGACCGCCTCAAAACTCGAGAGAAAAAAAGCTGCCGCGGTTGCTCTGAGTGTTTTACGATGTAAAATGTCGAATAATGAATGGGTTTGGGATCTGCTTTGGTATTTATAGGAAATCGTGGCGAGAGATCTTGAACATGAGCCAGAGTTTGAACTCGAGTTACTCGGCTGTGGAACGCATGATTCAGTATCTTCGAGCTCTCGATCGCTTTATGCTCCTCTGAACGCCGATTCTATCATCAAACGCCGATTTGGGCTTCCAAACTCGATTTCACACATTTGGTGATCCGATGATTTCGTGTCCTTATCTCTTAACAAACCATCCTTATCTTTTGCAACAAACCTTATCTCTTGCATATTCTAGATGATTCATGACTTGTCCTCCTTGATCTTATCCTTTTGCCACTTGTCACTTCCAAGCTTGAACACTTGTAGGCTCCTAAATAATGATCAAATGATACCAAAATGTAATATAATTCCAAATTAACAATAAATCATCAATTAAATCACATAATTTGTTACATTTTGAAGTTTACTCATTAAAAATATCATTTGCTCAATATTTAAATATAAGGCTCGATTTCTATGAAAATAATACGAATATAGGGGAATTTTATATAAAATATATCGTTATAAATCATACAATTTGACCCTTAACAATGACCAAGAATTAGATGAAGATGAAAGTGATAGCCTAGACATTAAGAAATCAAGCCTATGTCTAATGGCCAAAGAATCAGATGAAACCGAGGTAACATCTAGCTCTTACTCTTCATCAAATGCATCCACATCTGACACTGCACAATCTTCTATTCTCCCATTAGATCCAAAGAGATCTAGTCCAAAATCTCATGACTAAATTTGATGAAATTGAGATGAATCATGAAATTCGAAAAAAAGAATGCAAGGATCTAAGAAAGGAAAATAAAAGATTAAAGAAAGAACTGGATAAAGCAAAAGTTGAACTAACTAGTAAGGAGATCTACTCAAATGATCAACAAACAGCAGAGGTTCATACATCTGTTGTTGTGATCGATTGAAAATCCCCTACCGATTAAGATCACAAATGAACGATTTACAAACCCTCAAAAGGTTTGGATCCAGATCTGGTCTTGGCTACAACAGTCAGGATGAGAGTAGAAACAATGGTCAACACAATTCTGAATCCAGGATTAACATTGAACCAAAATTCAGAAAGGGACAGACTAAGGTTTCAACCACTCATCCTGTACCGGTGAAGTCAAAACCTAGTGCAGTAAAACAGCAGACTAAATCATCAATCCAGTCAACCAAAAGCAAGGACTTTCTGAAAGGTAAATGAAGACTTTATCCTTCAGAGGATGATTGGAATGTTGCACCTCCAAAATACAAGAAGAAACCATTCCATGATATGCATCATGTGTTCAAGAAAAATCAATCTAGGTATGTTCCTAGACACATGAAGCAACATAAGTTTCCCACTGTTTATTGCAAAGTGAAGAAGGATACAAATGCACCAAAAAGTAGAGAAAAGTATCAGAGTACCTTCAGTAGAAATATTAGAAGTTATTCTGCCATGCCTTATATATATGAAGTTGATGGCTTTAACTACCCAAAAAGAAGATCATTTGGATATACACTTGGAGTAGGAGGCATGATCGCTATCAGTATGGACCCAAAGCAGGTGTTGGGTACCTAAACTTAATTAATTTGTTTTGTAGGATGTCAGTACATAGGCAGGTGGATGTTCCAGACACATGACATGAAACAAGAGATGGCTCACTGACTTCAAAGCTTTTGATGGACCCAAAGTCACATTTGGAGGCAAAGAAAACCCTGGCAAGATTAAGGGGGAAGGCACAATGCTCAATAACAATTTGAAGACTCAAAATGTGGCATATGTCAAGGGACTTAATTTCAATCTGATGAGCATCAGTCAATTTTGTGACAAAGGCTACAATCTGAAGAAGAAAAGATAAGATGTTTGTGGTGGATTGGAAAACAGCCAAAGCAGAAACATGTTTGTTTGTCAAAAACAAAAAATCAACCAACTGGATCTGGCATAGAAGACTAAACCACCTAAATTTCAAGACCATCAACAAATTATCAAAGAACAAATTAGTTGAAAGCCTGCCTGAGATCACATTCAAGAAGAAAGTCTATGTGATGCATGTCAGAAAGGGAAACAAATCAAAAGTTCATTCAAGTCAAAACCCTATCAATCAACAACAAGAATTCTACATCTGTTGCATATGGACCTGTTTGGACCAGTCACACCAGTAAGTGTAAGTGGTAAGAAATGCACCCTAGTAGTGGTGGATGACTACTCAAAATACACCTGGACCATTTTTATGAACAAGAAGAAAGAGACACTCAAAAAGCTACCAGATTTGCTGAGAAGACTTCAAAATGAGAAAAAACTGAAAATTATCAAGATCAGATCAGATAGAGGCACTGAATTTCTTAATGAAATTATCAGAACCTATTGTGAAGAAAATGGAGTATTGCATCAATTATCTGCAGCAGGAACCCACAGCAAAATGGTGTAGCAGAAAGAAGAAACAGTACTCTCAAAGAAGCAATCAGAACAATGATTGCAGAAGCATGCTTGCCAAAGAGATTTTAATGAAGCAAACAAACACAAAGATGTCATACACAAAGCAGATCAATTATCAACAAACATCATGGAAAGACTCCATATGAAATATGGAATGGTAGAAAACCTAATATCTCATATTTGCATATGTTTGGATCAAAATGTTTTGTTTTGAACATGAATCAGCTGCATGCCTTTGATGAAAAGGCTAATGAAGCAATCTTTATGGGATACTCAGACACCAACAAAGCATTCAGAGTACTCAACAAAAGAACATTGGTGATTGAAGAATCAATACATGTAGTCTTTGATGAACCAAATAGAAATGGTGAAAGTCTTCAAGAACAAGAAGAAGAAGCAGCACAAAGACAAGTGTATATGAATACAACAAGATGCCAAGAACTATTCTCGCATCACAATTTTGGAAATCAAGATGAGCCACAAGTCATTACAATCGAAGAAGCACAGTAGGCTGGAAGCACATGCAGAACACCTGAAAGCTGCGAAGCACCAAGTGAAGAACAACTTCAACTCGACCTAAATTGGCTAAGAGATCATCTCGAAGAACAAGTTATTGGAGATATTCACACAGGAGTGAGAACCAGAAGACAACTGGAGCATATGTTAACATGTTTTCTATCACAAGTGGAACCCAAGACAATAGATGATGGAATTCAAGATACAGACTGGATCACAGCATGCAAGAAGAACTAAATGAATTTGAAAGAAATGAAGTCTGGGAACTTGTTGACAAACCAGACACAGCCAATATCATTGGAACAAAATGGGTATTCAGAAACAAAGCAAGGCTAGTTGCAAAAGGCTATTCTCAAGCAGAAGGAATAGATTATGATGAAACATTTGCACCAATAGCAAGATTGGAGGCAATCAGACTCTTTCTAGCTTTTGCTGCACACAAAGATTTCAAAGTCTATCAAATGGATGTCAAGAGTGCATTTCTGAATGGACTTTTGGAAGAAGAAGTATATGTGGAACAACCCCCTGGTTTCCAACTCAAAGGAAAAGAAGACAAAGTATACAAACTAAAGAAAGCTCTTTATGGACTTAAACAGGCACCCAGAGCCTGGTATGAAACACTATCTCAATTTTTGATCAAGAATAGATTCAATAAGGGAACTATAGATAAGACTCTATTCAAATTAGAGGAAGGAACAAGCACTTTGCTAGTACAGATCTATGTTGATGACATCATCTTTGGATCAGAGGATGAAAAGCTGTGTGAGAAATTTGCAAACCTGATGAAGAGCAAATGTCAGATGAGCATGATGGGAGAATTGAATTATTTTCTTGGCCTTCAAGTAAAGCAAATGAAGGATGGAATTTTCATTAGTCAAGCCAAGTATACAAAAGACTTGATACACAAGTATGGTATGGACACAAGTGGCACAACAAATACACCAATGTGTGCAAGAGTCATTTTTGGAAAAGATGAAACTAGAATGGATGTTGATCAGAAAATGTATAGAGGAATCATTGGATCCCTACTATACTTAACTGCAAGCAGACCTGATATAGCATTTGCAGTAGGAGTATGTGCAAGATTTCAAGCTCAACCAAAAGAATCACATCTTCTAGCAGCCAATAGAATAATCAAATACTTGAAAAACACTGTTAATGTTGGAATTTGGTATCCAAAAGATGAAGGATTCAAGTTGATATCATATTCATAGTCTGACTATGCTGGATGCAAAATAGATAGAAAAACCACATCTGGAACTTGTCAAATGCTAGGCAACAGACTAGTTTCATGGTTTAGCAAAAAGCAAAACTCCATATCTACATCAACAACACAAAACAACAGTACACATGTGAGTGACAAAACAGTTGAAATCAAATAAAAAGTTGAATAAAAAACGAAATTAACAAAATAAATTACTATAATGTTACCTTATAGTGCTTAAAAGGTTGAAGAGTTGGCCGGAAAAGATGAATATTACCGGAGTGAAAGTTGAAGCTTTTCTTGAACATTTCTCCAATAAAAATGAAAAATTGAAGAGATGAGAGGAAAATGAGAAGAGTATAAGGATTGGGGTGATGTGAGAGTGATTTTTAGTGATGATTTTGAAGAAAAAAAAAAAAAATCGAGGGGAAATGGGAGGGAAGTAATTTGTTTTTGAGAAAAGTGGAAGAGGAAGAAGAAGGAAGAACCCGTTCTTTTTACGTTTTTAGTTCCCGGATCGATCCGGGGCTATGTCGGATCGATCCGACAAATTTTTTTTTTTTTTTTAAACATAAAACTCTATAAAACTTAATAAAATCTTTATATTATTTCTGCTAATTTTTAAATAAAACCTTTTATAAAAAATTTTATAAAACTTTTAAACAATTTCATAAAGATCCTATTTATAAAATTTTCAAAAGTTATATAAAATCTTATAAATATTAAAAAACTTATAGGGTCTAAATCCTCTATTTCTAAATCTTCCAGAGTTACGATATAACGTTCTATCAACCTAACCTTGAGAAATGAGGCGTTCGAATTTTCTCTTTGATCTCCATCGGGATTTTCGGATAACCACCTAATCGTTCCCTTCTTAACAACATTCAAACACTCATCCTGATATTTGGTTGTGCTTTCTCCACATTTCCCATTATGCTCACTTTTTCCACAGATTTCAGATCGCATTAAAAACTTTGCCCTTCTCTTTATCGAACTTCTCGATTTTCCATTACAAACTTCTTTCAATCTGATCTCTCTCAACAATTGCTTGTTTTCTCAAAAACTAAAGCTTCTATTATAAACGCGATATCTTTATCAAGGCCTAACTTCAAAAGTAAAATAAAAACTCCTATTCTATCTAAAAAAGACATCCAGGTTTTTTTTTAAATCTGTCGGTAAAAGAGCGAAACTAGTTTAAACATATAACACACAGAAAAGTAGAGTAAAGATAGATAGCACCTTGTATTCAGCTGCTTTGAGTTTCTCTGCTTTTCAATTTTTCGGTTTTTCTGCTTTTTCAATTTGTCGGGGGATCAATCAGTAGCATTACTTCTCCCTTCAGTGTGATTCCTTCTCCCTCCACAAATAGCTTTACTCTGTGGCCATTGGCTATAAAAGTCGTATTTCCATCAGTTAGTTCAACAGCTCCAGATTTGTAAACCCTTGTTACTTTAAATGGACCTGTCCATCTTGATTTAAGCTTACCTGGAAATAACTTTAAACGTGAATTGTACAATAACACTCGATCACCTACATGGAACTCACGACTATAGATTCTCTTATCGTGAAAAGATTTCGTGCGTTCCTTGTAGATTCGAGCGTTTTCATAAGCATCAAGACGAAATTCTTCTAGTTCTGTTAACTGAAGCAATCTATGATCACCGACAGCCTTAGGATCGAAATTCAGAAATCTAATAGCCCAAAAGGCCCGGTGTTCTAATTCAACTGGGAGATGACAAGATTTACCAAAAACTAATTTGTAGGGAGAACAACCAATTGGTGTTTTAAAGGCTGTTCTGTATGCCCATAATGCATCATCCGTTTTCTGCGCTTGATTTACGATTTGAGTCCACTGTTTTTTCTACAATTATTTTAATTTCTCTATTAGACACCTCTACCTGACCACTGGTCTGCGGATGATAGGGTGTTCCTAGTTTATGCGTTACACCATATTTCTTAATTATTTTAGTAAATGGTCTATTGCAAAAATGTGAACCTCTATCACTAATGATAGCCCTCGGAATGCCATATCTGGTAAATATATTCTTTTTAAGGAATCGTATGACAACTTTGGTATCATTAGTGGGAAGAGCTTCAGCTTCTACCCATTTTGAAACATAATCTACCATTACAAGAATAAATCTTTTTCCAAAAGATATAGGAAAAGGTCCCATGAAATCTATACCCCAAACATCAAATAACTCACATTCTAAAATAGGTTGCATAGGCATTTCATGTTTTTTAGATATATTTCCCCATTTTTGACAAGACTCACAAGATTTAACATACTTATAAGCATCTCTATATAGTGTAGGCCAATAAAAACCACATTGTAAAACTTTAAAAGCGCTTTTCCAACCTCCATGATGACCTCCTCTCGCCTCACGATCATGGCAAAGCGATAAAATACTTAAAATCTCATTATCGTGTACACATTTTACGATTATCCCATCCGAACATTTACGGAAAAGATCTGGATTCTCCCAGTAATAAAATTTTAAGTCGTAAAAGAATTTCTTTTTCTGTTGCCAAGTCCAATGAGACGGAATATAATCACAGGTTAAGTAATTAATGATATCTCCAAACCAGGGTGACATTTTCTTACAAGGAATTCTATTCTTTAATAATTGCATGGTTGAAGGAGTATCGATTCTAAATAGTTGTTCATCAGGAAATGAATCTTTAATTTCATTTCTTACTTCTTCATCATTTTCCATTCTACTTAGATGATCTGCTACTACATTTTCACTTCATTTTTATCTTTAATTTCAATATCAAATTCTTGCGAGAAGAGAATCCATCTAAGAAGACGGGGTTTAGCATCTTTCTTACTTAGTAAATACTTGTGTTTGAATGGTCTCGTATAAATAATAACCTTAGATCCAACAATATACGATCTAAACTTATCTAAGGCAAAATTACACCAACAGCTTCTTTTCGTCAGTTGCGTAATTAAGTTGAGTCTGCGTTCAATGTGTGAGATGCATAGTAAATAGCTTTGAGAATTTTGTTATATCTTTGACCTAAGACTGCTCCTACACTAAATCACTTGCATCACACATAATTTCAAAAGGCAAACTCCAATCTGGTGCTACTAGCACTAGTGCAGTAGTCAACCTCGCTTTTAGGGTCTGAAAAGCTTTCATACATCTACTATCAAAGTTAAAAGGTACTTCCTTTTCAAGCAAATGACTTAGAGGCTTTGCTATTTTTGAGAAATCTGCAATGAATCTTCTATAAAAACTCGCATGTCCAAGAAATCCTCTTAGAGTTCTTAAATTAAGCTGGTGAGGTAACTTTTCGATTACCTCGACTTTAGCTTTATCAACTTCAATACCTTCTTCAGAGATTCTATGTCCTAAAACAATCCCTTCTGATACCATTAAGTGACACTTTTCCCAGTTCAGTACTAAATTGGTATCTTCACAGCGTTGTAACACTCGTTCTAAGTGCGATAAACATTCATCAAAGGAATCTCCGTAAACACTAAAGTCATCCATAAAAATTTCTAAGAATTTCTCAACCATATCAGCAAATATAGCCATCATACACCTTTGAAACGTAGCTGGTGCATTACATAAACCAAACGGCATTCTTTTATAAGCAAAGGTTCCATACGGACAAGTGAAATTAGTTTTTCTCTATCTCCTGCTTTGCAATGAATATTTGTAAATATCTGAATAACCATCTAAGAAACAAGAATACTTATGTCCACTTAAGCGTTCCAACATTTGCACTATGAATGGAAGTGGATGATGATCTTTCTTAGTATGATCGTTTAGTTTTCTAAAATCAATGCACATTCGATATCCGGTTGCGAACAATTTAAACTACAACTAAACCTAAGATGCAATAAGAAGATTTAACTAAACTAAACAACTCAAATTTTAAGGGATTAAATTCAAATTATAACGAACAAACGAGCGATTGATCCACCTATCCTAACAAGTATCAACTCCTATCTCGATTATATTGTGTTTTACAACCAAGTTGTGATTTCACCTTGTCTAAAACATGAACCCTAATTTCTTAGATAGTTCACCTATTAATCTATATCTTTTGATTTAAAGATTAACGACTTTACAAATTAAAGGTGTAAACTTTAACGTTTGTAACCTAGAAATCTAACCTATTAACTCTCGTTATATAGATTAAACATCTATTCCTTATCACGATGATCTAATGTTTATATGACTTTCATCAACATAAAACAATCAAACATGCACATCTTTCGATATAATTGCAATGAACAATATAAAACATGATAAAGGAAACAACTTTAGATAAAAACTCACAATATAATCGAAGAAACGGAATCAAAACGTGTTGGATAGGCTTCACAATGCTCGTTTGATGAAGGCCTAGCCTCTAAACATCCTCTGGAAACTTGAAATTGCTGAATAAACTAACATAGAACTACCTAATTTAATCTAGAATTTACTTGCATGAAAACTGGAATAAAGGAGTAAAAGCGCAGCCTAAAGCCGCCCCCTAGGTTTAGGGTTTTGAGTATTGTGTAATGATATCTCCCTAGGGTTGAAAATAGCTTGGTATTTATAGAAAATAAAGTCGGTTTGTCTTTGAGGCGGTGGAAGGACGCCCGTCCAGCTATCTGGACGCTCGTCCGGTCTTCAACAAAAACTTCGAGTCGGGCTGAGTCTTCATCAGACGCCCATCCTTCACAAAATTGGATGCTCGTCCACTGAAAATCTGAACATCCGAACCAAATTTCTCCTCTCGGGACTTCGTCCATATCTTGAGACGCTCGTCCACTCACGGGCCTTGATTCAAGCACGGACGCCTTGATCCGAGATTGACTTAATCTTGATTTTTCCATACTTATCTCTTCTTCTTCGATCCAAATCATCATTATCTCTTCTATCATCAATGAAATTCGACTCTTATCTTTTTTGATCATCATTTGAGCATCAAACATGTACATATAACACATTAAAACATCATAAAGCGTAATATCATCCAAATAATCATAAAATCAAAATTAAAACACCAAAATTAACTTATTTTGCGAATAACTCGTTAAAAACCTCATTTACTCAATAATTCCATTAAACACTCGTTTCTTATGCAAATTTATACAAATATGAGGGAAATTATCATAAAATATATCAATATAAATCGTATAAATTCACCCTTAACACAGATATACCGAAGACGGCTTTTAGTACGAGGTATGGACATTATGAGTTCTGGGTCATGCCTTTTGGACTCACTAATGCTCCATCTGCATTTATGGATTTAATGCAGCGTGTATTCATGCCGTACTTGGACAAGTTTGTGATAGTATTCATAGATGACATCCTAATATACTCTAAGGATAAGAAAGAACATGAAGAACAACTGAGGATAGTGTTGGATACCTTGAAGAAGAACCAGTTGTATGCTAAGTTCTCAAAGCGTGACTTTTGGTTGGATCAAGTTAGTTTTTGGGTCATGTCATTTCTAGAGATGGCATTAAGGTTGATCTGGAAAAGATTGAAGTAGTCGAGAAGTGGTCCAGACCGACTACAGTTTCAGAGGTTAGAAGTTTTCTAAGTGCATTGGCTATTATAGGAAGTTTGTGCAGGACTTCTAAAAAATAGCTACACCACTCACCAAGCTTACACAGAAGAATGTAAAGTTCGAGTGGAACAGTGAGTGTGAGGAGGCTTTTCAGACGTTGAAGAAGAAGTTGACTACGGCCCCAGTTTTGGCAATTCCGGAGATTTGACGTGTATACGGATGCTTCGGGACAAGGTTTAGGTTGTGTGTTGATGCAAGGAGGAAAATTCATTGCCTACGCATCTAGACAGTTGAAAGTGCATGAGAAGAATTACCCAACTCATGACCTAGAGTTGGCAGCGGTAGTGTTTGCCCTAAAGATTTGGAGGCACTACTTGTATGGAGTTAATGCTAAGATCTTCACCGACCATAAGAGTTTGAAATACTTCTTTACCCAAGAGAATTTGAATATGAGGCAAAAGAGATGGTTAGAGTTCGTAAAGGATTACAACTTGGACATCCAGTACCATCCGGGTAAAGCGAATGTGGTTGCAGATGCTTTCAGCAGAAAACCAGTGTTTACAGTTTCAAGCGTTGAATATGTGGCAGAAAGGTTAGATGGGCTGCAAATCCGAAGTTTTGATTAGATTGAAGATCGGCAGTTTGTGGCACCGTTGTTAGCAAGATCAGAGTTGATGGATGATATTCGAGAAAAGTAAGATGAAGATCCAGTTTTGGTTGATTTGAAGCGAGTTGCAAGAGAAAAGCCCAGTGGGATATGTGTTAGATAAGAATGGGAACCTATGGTACCAGGATCGGTTATGTGTGCCTAATGTCGGTGATCTATGACAAAGAGTTATGGAAGAGGCACGTAGGATTTCTTTTGCGGTTCATCCAGGAGCTACTAAAATGTACAGAGATTTGAAAGAAAAGTTTTGGTGGCCCTCGATGAAGGTGGAAATAGCTAAGTTTGTTGCGGAATGTGATATACATCGAGAAAGTTAAAGCAGAACATAGAAAGCCAAGAGGAATGCTTAATCCATTGGATATCCCTGAATAGAAATGGGATAAGATCACGATGGATTTCATCACCGGTTTACCTAAGACAAGAGGCGGACATGATGCAATTTGGGTGATTGTGGATAGATTGACCAAATCCGCTCATTTCTTACCGTTGAATGTTGATATGCCCTTGAAGAAGATGACCACATTATATTTGGATAATATAGTGAATTTACACGGAGTACCTATCTCTATAGTCTCGGATCGAGATAGTCGGTTTTGGAAAGGTGTGCAGCAAGTACGGCCTTCCATCCTCAAACAGATGGGCAGTCAGAAAGGACCATCCAAACACTTGAGGACATGTTAAGAGCCTGTGTTTTGGAAGTAGGCGGGTCATGGGATGATTACCTACCAGTAGCAGAGTTAGCCTATAACAACAGTTACCACGCAAGTATAAACATGCCACCGTTTGAAGCTTTGTATGGGAGAAGATGTAGAACGCTGGTGTTTTGGGATGAAGTCGGGGAAAGACAAGTCACCGGGCCGGAGTTGGTTGAACAAGCAAAAGAAAGAGTTCATTTGGTTAAGAAGAATCTGAAGACAGCACAAGATAGACAAAAGAGTTGGGCAGATGTTAAAAGAAGACCTCTCGAGTTTGAAGTTGGTGAAAGAGTTTATCTACGAGCTTCACCAATGAAAGGAGTTAAACGTTTTGGACAAAAGGGAAAGCTGAGTCCAAGGTATGTTGGACCGTTTGAGATTTTGGAAAGAGTTGGACCGTTGGCATACAAGCTGAAGCTACTGGAATCAATGTCAAGAGTCCACAACGTGTTTCATGTTTCGATGCTGAAGAAGTGTTTGACCAAGACGGATGTTGAAACCACAATTGATCCGGAAGTTCTTCAAGATAATCTAGCTTATGATGAGAGACCGATCAAAATTCTGGATCGGAAGGAAAAGATGGTTAAGAGACGGTTGACTCCCTTGGTTTTGGTGCAATAGAGCAATCATTCACTGGAGGAAGCTACTTGGGAAGTCGAGGATGATATGATAAGCGAGTTCCCAGATTTTATGGACTTACCAGGTATGTTCTAGTTTCGAGGACGAAACTCCGTTTAAGGGGGAAGGAATGTAATATTCTGATTTTCGGGAAAGGGCAGACGTGTCATTTTGCGAAAACGAAATATTGGGTTTGGTTCCTTTTATTCGGAGTTTAAGTATTTTATTAATTACATGTATGTATGGCCAAATATATATATATATGTATATTTTAAGGAAAATTCCGAATTATTGGTAATTAAGGAAAAAGGGATAATTGGAAAATATATTTAAGGAAACTATATTCAGATTTTTTTCCATAACCTAATTACAAATTCAGAAAAAAAAAATTGGCTTTTACGTAAGAAGAAAACCTTTGGAGCATTAGAAAGAGGCTTAGAGATTTTCTTCAATTTCTCAGTCGTTCGTTATCGGATTTGAGTTTCTAGAGAAGCATCGGAATCGTCGTAAGGAGAGCATCGTTTCAACCCAAGAAATTTGAGGCTTTGGATAAGGTATAAATTTCCGCCCTAAGGACTGTTCTTGATCTTCTTTGGTTCGTATAATCGTAGTTTGATCGTTTAGAAGCCGTTGATCGATTCTAGATTGTTTTTGGGATTGATCGTATAGGTATCTGTGAGAGGAAGGATCGTTTGCCGCTGTTTTTCCAAGTTTTGGATTGAGATTATCTTGCTTAAAAAGTTAAAAAGATCTTCCTACGATTTGGTTATGGTTTAGGGAGGTTAGATCATGTTTTGATGCATTTTCGTATCAATGTTTATGCCTAAATATTTTTTACGATTAAGGGTTGTTTTGGATCTAAAAAGGTATGTTTTTCTGGTGTTTTTTTGAGGAGAATCGTGTACAATATGTTTGGATTTGAGTAGAAATCGATAGAGTGCAGAAAAACATATAGAATCTTTATGTCTGCTCAGTTTTGGCGCCCCCTGCCTTTTTGGCGTGCCCCGAACCTGAAACAGAGAGTTCAGAGAACTCTCTGAACCATTTTGGTGCACGCCGAAAGCTTTGGCGCCCCCGAACTCAAGCAGAGAGTTTGAGCACTCTCGGTGCATTTTGGCACACGCGAAAGGTGTTGGCGCCCAACAACTTTGTTTGAATGTTATTTCTAATAATTTATGCTATGAGATGAGTTTTAAATGTCGTTTCTTGAACTAATAACGTTAATTAAACATGAACAAGCCCGATTGAGTTTACGATGCGTTTGGTTCCGGCACCGGACGTACTCTTAAAGGAGTTGAAGTTCGGGACCGTCGGAAGAGCATGAAAGGGCTTGTGTTTTGATGAACTAGAGTTCATCAATGTCTGTGTATATGATAGGTTGTGATGTCTAGTTGTCTAAGTGAGGGAGTAGAGTCGTTAAGGTGAGATTTATTTTGAAAACACTTAGGTGGCTAGATAACAACGGTAAACAATTACATATGTGTAGTAAAAGCTAAAACGTCACTTGTTCTCGGCTGAAACCTTTGTTTCATATCGGCGATGTGATACGTTCATAAAAGGTGAACAACGCTACTGACTCAAAAGACTGAAGGGTAGTGGAGGAAATTCATCGGGCGTATACGCATACCGTGAAGACCCCGGAGCTAATCGGTGCTAATCACCGTTAGTTAGCAAGTATATCTTCAGGCTCATGAACGCCATGCGCAGTGTCCTTGAGTAATGACGTAACCAAGATAAGCTAAGCTAGATACGTATAGTCATGATATGTCGATGGGCATGAAATGAACCCTAGATTGAGTCGGTCTCACAAAGATAATCCTTTTATTAAAACTTAATAATAAACCTTAATCATATTGTAGCTTCTACTTCTTACTTTGTACAATGTACTTACATCAAATGCGTGTTTATTTATGTGTTTGGAGGAGAGAAGACGAACATGTAAACTTGGAGTTCGAGGAGGACTTCGATGACGACGTTTAAGGACGTCGAAGTTGAAGAGCTTATTCTTTTATGTTTTATTTATTCTTTAGACTTGGAGTTTTGTGGAAACTTTGTAGTTTACTTTTAGTACCTTTTGGAGTTCGTACATTTTGGATTCGATAGTTTATTTTCCCAATGTAATAACGTTACATTTCTATCTTTAGATTTTGAGTTTCTATTCTTGGATATTTGAAAAATTCCCCCGAGTCTTTTTGCTTCCGTTTGCTTTATTTTGATACGACGTAGTAGAGGCTTACGTATAAAGTGAATTTATTTTTATTTTATACGTCGCGAACGTTCTTTTTAGGATAAGCGACTGGTGTCGAGAGCAGGCGTTACATATGTAATTGAGTCATCCAAAGGGTCATAATACTTTTGTTTATAAAAGGTAACCCCCACCATAAATATTGGTCATTAAAATGCATTAAAAGGATTTAATTTGTTATCCTTTATTTATAATAATAATAATAATAATAATAATAATAATAATAATAATAATAATATCAATTAAAAGATATATATTTTGTCCTGATCAAAAACCAAAATTCCCTTAAAAAGATACGGGTCATTACAATCACATTGCTAACGTTTCCAACAACTATTTTCATTATAATTTTAACTTCAATCCTTGTTTTGACATTAATGTTTGGTTTTCCTACCTGTGAATTTGAATCACATGCAGCTGAAGCGGGGTTAGCTAAGCGATCTGGTATACCGTTGACCACGGTTCTTTTTAACACATGGTGTGACCTCAATCCTTGCGATGATCCGAATGCTTACAACTTTTGTGGAAAGGAATATTCGTACTGCGGTTGTGTTTGGAATAATGATCTTGGCAAGAAAGTATGTCATTTTGAGCAATAATGAGGGAAAAGTAGATGTGAAATAAAGGGCAGATGTAATGCACATCTATAGAGCATGCATAATCACCCTAAAATTAATGTATTGTCAACTTTAGTAAGTGAAAGTTATGTTGACTTGTTCTTCATTTTGGACAAGGGTGTGTATCTTGTTCATTGTATGAGTTTTTTCTTTTTCTTTTTCTTCTTCTTTTCCCCACTAATAATGTATGAATTTTGTTTGAGAATCCATCATAGATTTTTCTTCTTTTCACAATGAATTGAAAAGATTTATTGCGAAATCCGGACTACTGTCGAAAATACAACTACACCAAAATAAACCAATAAAACACCGGATCACTGCCCGGACTGACCATATCCTACCACCATCTATCTCCTGACTAACATTAGAAAAGCCCGGACTAACTCCATATCACGACTAACTACACAATAAACTAAAACACATAAAACCAACGATAAAAGATAAAAACTTTGGGAAAAAACCCCAAAACCGCCCGGCCGGGTCTTGGGCTTTTAACATTTGTATGACCTGACTTTATACATGTGGAATTGTTTAGATAGTGGACAGAACACCAAAATCCATCTCAACAAATGGGCTGATATTGGCTCAAATCAATATTGGGCATTATATATCAGATGAGTTATTCTGCAAGGTTTCCTTGCATACATCACCTTTATTATCATATTACCGACATGGCCTATGTCGGCCTTTGCTCAACATGACGCAAACCTTCCTTTGTCTTCTATGGTCAACACAACTTAAAGGCATCTCTGGCCCGATATCGCCGACATGGTGAATGTTCACATTGATCGCTTATATTCAGCTCAGGACAAATCAGTCCCAACTTCCTATTACAGTTATGTCCCATTAACTAGGCGTTGGCCCATGATTTCGTAATTGCTCCACGATTATCGCCATTAGGGTCATTACGGTCCCCAGACGGCTCCACATCGTTAGACACGACTTGAATAGGCAACACAATCATCTCCTCCATGAGAGACGCATATATAATGGATTCTCATCCTCACAATCATGGTACAACATTTTTACATACAACATTCCAGCTTACTGTTACTTACAGAAATTTCTGTATAACCATTATTGACTTGAGCCTCGGAGTGTCCCCCCGGAGGCAAGCTCCGGAACCCCTAACATCATGCATGTCTGTTTTGCAGATGTAAAGTCCCACATGAAGTAATGTCCTGCACACCTCCATATAAGTTTGAGACATAAATGTCTTGTTAACTCGGGTTAGCCCTTTTAGACCAAGAGAGGACGGCGGTCTAAGAAGTTGACCGGACCATTTATGACTCATTTAGCTCTACCAGGCCCGGGGTCTGGGGGCGTTACAGCAGGCCCATATTCAAATCCACCAAAATCTCCACCTTGGGACAAAGGCCCACATCCAGAAATAGTAACACTATTCTTTCTCCACAAACTTTAAAGTCTTCGAACTATGTCAAATAAGTCCAAGCACTTCTTGAGCTTAACAAATGGACGAAGCTTCGTAACATCTAACTCTGAACGTGCCGATGTAGAGATTGCAAAAGTGCCAATGACTGTGGATCCTACAAAACATACACACCACTAGACCTGCAAGCTTTCATAACAACAAGAGCACCTTTAATTAGCTTCAGAACTTCACCTTCAGCGTGTACCTAAATCCAAGAGTCTCAAGTGCGCCCAAAGAGATGAGATTTTTCTTGAATCTGGAACATGTCTTACTTTCTTAAGTGTTCTGACAACACCATCATGAGTCTTGATTCTAACCGTACCAATACCAGTAACCTTACACACTGCATCGTTGCCCATCAAAACAACTCCACCTTGAACTGAATCGTAGGTGGAAACCAGTACCTATTAGGACACATATGATACGTACAACCAGAATACAAGATCCATTAATCATTAGACCTTAATTTATCATTAGCAAAGAAAATAATCCCGTCACTGTCATCTTCAACAACACCAGCTTGACCTGACTATTTGTTAAAGTGCTCTCCATTTTGTTTCTTTTCTTTGTTTTTGAGCTTAAAGCATTCCGATTTGATGTGCCCTTTCTTTTTACAATAACTGCACACCAAATTCCTATGTTTTGACTTGGATCTAGATTCGGATCTTTGACTGTCTGCATTCCGCTTATCCGATCTGCCCCGAAACACAAAACTACATGCGTTACTACTATTCTCCCATGTTATATCTTTATCAATCTGATCTTTCGATTTTAGAATCGACTTGATTTCTTTGTATAAAATAGTATCCTTACCATAAAGCATTGTTTCTTTGAAATGCTTAAACGACTGGGGAAGTGAACACAATGACAACAGAGTCGGATTCTCATCATCAATGTTCACATCTATATTTCTCAAATCCACATGCAGGGAATCAAATTATCTAAATGAGATAATATCGACTACCTTCGTGCATCTGAAGCATATACAAACTTTGCTTTAAGTAAAGCCTATTCTCCATGAGTATTCTTCATATATAAAGACTTTAATTTATCCCACAAATATTTAGCGAGTAACCTCGGTAGCTACCTGTCTTAATACTTCATCGAGAAAGATTTAAGGTGATACGACTGGCAAGAACCTTAGTAGATACCTCTCTTAATACTTCATCGAAAGATTTAAGATGATACATCATCTGGCCTTATTGTCGAGACCAAAGCCAAAATCCTCATCGACATCTTCTCGAGCTTTTATCCTTCCCAAGCGATTGCAACATCGAATCCCTCCCGAATCAAGATGACCTCCATCTTTAACTACCACATCCGAAGTTGGCGTTTATGTCGAACTTCTCAAAATAATACTTAGTTACCGTCATAGTGGATAATTTTTAAAAGCTCAAAAGCATTTCAACTCGATACCGTTTGTTAAGAAAAACAAACCGAAGCGATATAGCCAATAATGACGGTAATAACAAGCGGAAGAAAAAAAAACACAAAACAAAAAAATTACGTGGTTTTGGTAATGTGTCAACTAGTAGTAATGCGAGCGAGAGAAAATATTTATATAGTGGAGAAATCAAAAGATCAACTCTCTCGAAATCTAAAATGATAAGCCAAAATAATTAAGATAATTGAAAATTTATCTTGATTTTGGTACATCTTAATGATACAACAAATTAAAAAGCCAGAAGGCTATTATATATTAAACCAAGTCGGCTACTATTCTGATATGCCGATGTGGGATTAATGTAGCAAAAGAAGGTATTGGGCGTTGGCCCACTTAATACATTATTATTAGTATTGATCAATGCAATTACAATTATATTTCTCTATTTGAAAGGATTTTATATATATACCCGGACTACTGCCGGAAAGTAATACAACTACACCAAAATAAACCAACAAGACACCGGATCACCCTACGGACTGACCCCGGACCACTACCATACCACCATCAATCCACTGACTAACACCACAAATGATCCGGACTAACCCCAAACCACGACTGACTACGTAATAAACTAAAACACATAAAGCGAAAGAAGGTAAGAATTTTGTGGAAAACCCCAAAGCCGCCAAGTCTGAACAAGTTCTAAGAGTTAGCATCGGCAGCGATAACGAAAGGAGAAGAACCATGCTTCACACCCGTAAAGATGTGCGCTTTTGGCAGGCTACCACCACCCGATAAGGACTTAGAAGAAAAAACTAGAAAAAAAGACCAAAATGAGTTGAGCCGTCTTCCTCCCCCACGAGCCACCGCCATCCTCAGATGGAAATCTTATTCAAGCCCCAAAGACCGCTAGAGAACCCAAACCAGATCCACCAGCAATGAAATGATTAATATTTGTACGTATCGCAACATTAAACGGTGAATTCTAAAAGATGTCCTTACTTTAGTTAATTACATTATATCTCACTTTTATAAGTTTTTACTAAACACAACAAAATAAAAAAAACAGATCGAGTTTTTATTTCTTCATAGATAATAAAAACTTCACATGAAAAATTGAGAAGCCCATATTACAGTCACTCAACATTTAGTTATTACTACTTAAAAAAATGTTGAATCCCAACTTAAAATGTCTCACCCTCTTCTCCTTCAAATTTATACTGACAACGTAATTTGAAGCTTATGTCTTATGACTTTGTTTGCAAGAGGCTGAGGCATCAAACTCAAGGGATATGTGTCATCACATAAATAATTGTAACTATGTAGCAAGAGGCTGAGGCTGATTAAAGCGTATTTGTGCATGCAGGAAATTTTATGATAGTCAATGATCACTTTAAACTCGAGGATATGTGTCATCACATAAATGATTGTAAGTATATAGATCGATTCTCAACCATGCTTCCAAATCAAGATTGAGTTTGATGTTCATTAACCACCATAAAATTTTCCGTTATATATAAAATAGCAAAATGCACGTGCTCCGCACGTGTTCTGAATAAAGAGGAGAAATAGACAGAGATGCCATGCCATGTTGAATAGACATAGATCTTATGCATCTATGTTGCTTAGATATGCCATGTTGCCGTATGTGCTACTAATAGTTAAATTAATGTGTTAAGAGAAGCATATCTATGGCTCCGTTTGTATTGGATTGGAGTTTTTTTGGGGGTTTTCTTAGATAAAGTGATTGAAGTAATGATTAGAAAGTTAAGATGTTTTTTTGAAATTTGTGTAGATTATGATTTGATTGGTGAAATAAAGTAGTATAATAAATAAAATAATGGTAAAAAATGTTATAAAGTTGATAAAGTGAAATGATGAGAGATAATTTAATATTTTTTTATTTGTAGTTGAAGAAATGATTGATAAGAGAATTGTAAAATATGATGGGTGATGTGATGTAAAAAAAAACTCCCAAGAAAACTTCTCCCAAAACAAACAAAGGTATGTGTTTACATGGATAACTATATGCTTATAGCATGAATATTTATGGTTATTTATGTTTATTATGAAAACCGTCGAAAGGAGGTATCGAAATATTTTGTTTATCGTTTTGAAAACACTTGCACCAAGCACTTCTTTTAATATTTTATTAAGAAAAAGATGCAAAAGCTTAGTGTCATTTAGTTGTTAAATTAAGTTATTTTGTTAACTATGATATTATTGTAAAATCATTAGAAAGTGACATATGATGTTGTAGTGACATTTTACATTTCGAATAATACAAAGGAAATTTATTGATATCAAGTTGTCATTGTGTTATGTCACTACATACACAATATCATTTCGTAGTTGTTATTTTTTTGTTCTATGTTAATTTTTTTCCTGAATACATTGTCATTGTTTTAAATCGATGTAACTACACTTTGTCAATGCGACATACTTCTACATACACAGTGAGATTTCATAGTTACCACATAAGTTTTTAATTCTAAATGTAGTTTTTCCTTGGCATTGCATTGCGCAGGTCACGTAAAATTAATCACTATACACAGTGACACACGTTGTTAATTTTTTTTGTTACTGTCAATGTCACTGCACCCTACCAATGTCACTACAATATGATGATGCAGAAGGCAAGTCTATTGTCTGCATTCTGCCACTCCATATGGTTATTGCACATTCATAAGGTGTTAATGCATATGTAAATGTTGATGTCACAGTACAGAGACATTGCAAAAACAATGACAATCACTGTTAATGTGTTAATGCATATGTAAAGGTTGGTGTGAGCCGCTGTATAGGCAGTGGCAATTGCTTTTAAGGAAATGATTCTTCGAATTTTAGAAATTATGACAGAAGAGTATAATATGTGAAATCAAAATAAACAAAAAAAAATGAATTATAATGATTGGAGGTTTGGATCAAAAGTTATGGTCATTTGAAAATTTGGGTAGGAAAAAATAAAATTCATTTTTTTTTTCACAGAAAAAAGTATTCCCCTTAAAAAAAAAGAAAAAGAGGTATTTAATTAAAATTTTGTATCAGCCGTCTTTGATGACCTTTCAGGGGCAGCACACTAAATCCATCATTTCCTTAAGGGTACGTCAGTCTATGTTTATTCTAAAAAAAAAAATTTGTGGTGCCCATAATATTTTTAATGAGGTGCTCTTAAAAGAACAAATGTATTTTTCATCAAGGAAAAGCAGCGCATGTCCTAAATGCCAATGTTTAAACTTTTTCTTACGTCTTTTTAGACACATCTCCATTTTTGTTTTTAATTGGTATGAATTGGAAGTTTATCCATATCTTAAGTTTATCGCCCTTCTATCTTGAGTTTAATCGGTAATGTATGGGGTTGGATCCCCTACGGTTCAACCCCTAAGGTGCAAAATTAGGTGCAAATGTCAGCCACAAGTTGAATTTCTGTCTTCTTTCATTGTGTCCTTTTTCTTTCTTCTTTTTGTTTGTTATTTTTTTAACAAGATAAAGGTTTGCTTATTGCTCAATTAATTTTATAGTTCTAAAAAAAATTTATTTTTACAACATTTTTAATGACATTATTTTTTGGTTCAATTTTAATGACATTATTATTTGTCTTTTATATCAATCAATATCTATACGGATATAAATACAGACATATACAGTGTCAGCCCTATGATAAAGGGCCTAAAGTGAATTGGTTGGATATGTTTTTTTGTCGGTTTGTTGGTCAGGTGATACTGGTTGGTCGGTTAGGCGATATCAATTTTTATATATAGATTTATACTAAAAAAATTAAAATTAAAACCCAACATAAATCTAATACAAATTAATACTATCCGTTAGACATGAAATTCAAGGAAATATTAATAATTGGATGTTTTATTTACAGAAATGCTATATATATATATATATATATCTATATATATATTTTAGAGTAAATAACAAACTAATTACCCGATTTCCGCCTCCTACCCGACCCATACCCCGCTTTCATCTAAAATAAAAAAAAAACAAAAATAAACCCGTAAATTGACCTGACTTCCGCACACGGATCCTAATCTTTTTTTTCTTAAAGATTGTTTTTTATTTTCAATAACTTAAACTTTTCCGCATATCTCGGTCGATCCCATCAGTTAACAACCGAGTATGAATAATCACATCTCCTTACCAAATGCTGCGCTTCACTTGGATCTGCCACTACAATCCAGTAACAACCCACTCTGATCTGAACGATTTAAACAATAAAAAATATAGACCTTAATAGATATTCAGTTTTACCGGTGTTGCCGTTTTGCAAACGCTCTTAGCACTGCGACTGAAAGGACTCATATCGGAAGTCGATTACAAGAAATGTTATTATGGTGATTGAGTTTTGATTCCCCTTTGAGCTTATGATACGATAGTTAATCTTTTTTTCCAGAAAGTTTTTCCTTTTATTCGATTTTCGGTTTCTTTAGGGATTTTCGTATTATTACCTCTTGCTCTGCTAAATCTTGGTCTTTTGTTTTGCTTCCTTTTCGGTTTCTGCTTCTATGGCGTGCATTCTGTTTTTTTTTTTTTTGTTTTGTTTTGTTTTTTTTTTACACAGATCCGCGTGGAAGAATCCAAGTGCACTCCATTCCCCAATAAAATTTTGACGCCACTGACTGAATATTTTTATGGTACTCAAGTGTTCATTTTGATTTTATTTATATTTGAAGTAACAAAAACTAAATCACAGGGTTTGAATTGCTGCAAGTTGGAGGCCATATTGATGGAGATTTGTAGTTAGAGGTTACCGAAGGAAGATGTACAACTCACAACTTTTGGATACTAAAATTTACTTTTTTTATTGTTACTTTAGGAACGTTCTGATAAATGCATGTTTTTAGCAATTTTATTAAAATTTTACTCTCTAACTCTCAAGTGTTCTTCATCAACCTTAATATGTATGTATTTTAATATGAGACAAGGTTAGGATTGACAGTGTTAGTGCACATTTATTTGATAGGATGACGATGATTATAGTAAATATTAGTCGTAACCAACCTATTCTAAGTACGATTTTGTGTTTGATATACTTTTCAGCTGCATTTCGTTGGTTTTCCACTTAAATCGATCGACTCTATTTTCTTGGTGAGAAACCGTGGTGCATGGTCTTGATCGCGCGAGTGGCTTGATATGGAATACCTCTTTCTACTTTGTTGACTGCATGCACCACTTTTGTTGATTGCACGACCTTGATCGCTTTCTGTTTTCATGGCAGCGACCATATAAATTCGTTACACTACTCTAATAGGAATGATTATTGAGGTATTGCTACCAATATAAGTCTTTTTTCACTATATATATTTTTAGATCATCATTTCTATAATGTTAACTATTTTAAATAATGAAAAGCGAGACAACTCCATTTTTAAGCAATGAGAATAAGATGATTGTTGGTGACCTAATTATTCCTCATTCAATCCACACTTAGGCTATGTTACTAATGTTAGAAGTTGTTAACAGAAGTTGCAGTCTAGGGTGTGATGGATTGGACTCAAGACTTTGCTCAATCTTATGCAATTTCACTTTGTTTCACCTCGCTGCATTGCTAAGGTGTGTGAGATGTAGTTTTTCTTTTTCTTTCATTCATTTCATTGAAACTTATAAATGCATTGTTTGCTCCAGGTTTCAAGCAGCGTTGGATTTGGAACCTGCAAAAATTTGGGTGGGTTTGAGGTTGACAACTTAAATGTGTTAGTTGGAGCATTTTACAAAGGTTATGTGTCACATTTTTTTTATACACATTAATGTGGTTGTTCTAGGAGTAGCATTAGAAATTTTGAAGAAATAATTTGAAGTTCCAATTTGATTGTTTCAGCTTTAAAGTCAGCAAACAAGGAATTGAGATTGATATTGAAGTTGGTGAGATATAAGATACATATCTTTGTCTTTTGGGATATTGTTTAACTAGGTAGAATACTGTTTGTAACTCCATTTCTCTTTTTATTTTTATTTTTATTTTTTATTTTCTTCAGATTTTGCAATATGAGATGGACCATATAGGCGCAAATGATGAGATTAAAGAGAGACATAGTAAAAGATAGTGTCCTTGATGATATCTATGTGCAAGAGTAATGTAAGTTGCATTTCTTTGTGAATCTTACCATGAAATTATATGTGTTGTCTTTTTCATTTGATCTTTATAAACATGAGAGTGGTTAGTGGTAATGCACTAAAATATGTGGAAGGTCCAATCTTTTCCTCAAAGCTGGAAAATGGATTAAATTTAAGTAATTTGATGTGCGAAAGTGCGAGAGCAACAATGCGTTTTAATTATTTTCGTTATGACATTTTTCTAACACATTTCTTACAAGAATCTTCCGACGGTATTGTTTGAATCAAAATTACACAACTTGGAAAGATAAAATGCTTCATATTAGTGTTGGGTGGGGGATCAACACTCCTTCAGGTGCTAAGGGTAGAAAGGCAAGTATTTCTTGCAATGTAGATTGATTAATGCATTTGTTTTTGCTTTTTAGTCTAAAAATGTTTTCATCTAACTTTTATACATAATGTTTCCGACTTTGCCATTGCTTTAGGATTATGATTTTTTTTTTCCAAAACTGCACATATTTGGCGTGATATTGCCGTATTCTTTGGTGGCTGGGTTTATATACCTTTGGTTACTCACTTTGAAGAATGGAATTAAAATAATATCACATGTATTCATATTGAATTCAAATATGCTTTTTGAAAAGTGTAAAAATGAGTAATCTCTTTGCTTTTTAACACAAGAATACTCTTTTGTTTAAACCTTTTAGGATTACAGTTTGATTTTTCGGATTTTCTTTTGCTTTTGCTTTCCTTTTTTAGTCTACAAATTTATGGAACCAATAATCTAAATTGGTCTTACCTATCACGCACTTGAGGAGGAGGATTTTATTCGTTTGAATCGATGGTCATCAACCATCAGACAGGGATATCTAGGGGAAATTGATTTCAGACTTCCAAGGATGAGTAGTCGATGAGAGATGCAATTGAGGAAATGAATGTGAAGCTCATTCGGTGGTGGCGGTGGGTTCTATGTTGGACGATGGATTATATGTTGTTGAGTCAATTACTCTTTTCAACGTAATCGACATTGATGTTTGTTCATGCTTTATTTCTCAAGGCTTAGGATGGAGTAATTGACTTATGCTTTAGTTGTCGATTTGGTAGAGATTAACATGTGTGTTGTGTGATTTATTCAATTTTGATCTCATTCCAAACTGTTTTATCTTGAGAGTTGCTTAACTTGGAGTTGTTGCTAGACTCAATTCGGCTTTACATGTAATGTTTTTTTCCTATATGATTCATTTTGTTCATTCTTAGCCTATGATCTTTTTTGTGAGGCTTTTTATGATAAGCTTCATATTTGTTTATTTATTTTAGGGGTATAAGCTTAATATTTAGAGTATAGATTATATTACTCTCCTACGATGACCATTCGAATTCTACTACTTAATGTATCACATACTTTTTATTTTGGTTTCACTTAAATTTCTCAAAGTTTCTTATGCACAATGTTGTTGCACTATCATTATTCAATACTTAATTTATCACATAGTTTTCCATGCATTATCTACACCTGTATTAAAAAAATAAACTGACTTGAAATTCAAAGACGATTATATTTTTTATTTACTATTTATTTTCAGTGTTTATGTTCCTCCGTGCATCGCACGGGTTTCCTACTAGTATATATATCATTTCTATAAATAAAATATATAAAAACATACAAATATTCATCGAGTCATATTCACATCATTTAAGATTTGTTAAGAAAATTCAGACACACTTAATATTAAATGGTTGTATGACACAAATATCAAAATACTTCATTGTAAATATCACTTAATAAATTCATATTAAGTGATAAGTGTTGTTATCAAACATAGCCAAATTCAACAGTGTTAGCAATTTTTAATTTTTTAAGATTTGAATACAGTTATTACTAAAAAATTGTAGGAGTTACCATTGTAATTTTTATTTATATAGGATGTCGATCGACATTGTTTAGTATTGATTTAGGAAGCAAAAGACTTTAGTTTGAGTGTCTTACGCAATGTCCAACACTTTTTTGACACGACACTTTTTTGACATGTGTCGGTTGGCATAAAATAATCATACTAATCAATATTTTTATATATAACACTTCAACACGATGTCGACATATGAACACGAACTTTTTATTTTTAAATTTCAATTGGAGAAATGTTTAACGAGAAGATAAGTTGTATACGAATTGCAATGAAAAATGATTTTCAATCTGAATTATAACTTGAAAAGTACTCCGTTGACGGAAATATAGTCTGCCAAGAAGCCTTGGAGCACAAGTCGAATAACTAGGGTTTTCTTATATTTATTTTACCGCTTTTACCCCTATTGTACAACTATACAATACTACTATTGTACCGAGATTAAATCAATGAAACTCATAGTTTTACGTTTAACAAGTGGCTCACGAGTTTTAGATCTGTCGTGAGTGGTCTCTATTGGGTTTTGAATTCTTGAGTTTTAAATTTGCATGGTTGCATGATTTGGTGACTCAATAGATTTGAGTTACATCTAGGGCATTTATGGAAATTACAATGATTGTCATAATGGCGGCTAGGGTTATAATTCCAAGCCTTCTCGGCCGACTTTATTTCCGTGAATATACTCTATCTTAATAAACTTATCAGCATTCACAAAAGATAATTGTTTATCACCATTTGATGTGTCGTGTATTTCAATTTTGAATTTAGATATATTTGTATCCGTGTTGTATATATGTTGATTGATGTAAAAAAAATGAATAATAATGTCATTAAAATTGAACCAAAAATACAATGTCATTAAAAAAAAAAAAAGACTTATTGAAAATGGCAAAAAGATTTACAAAATTATAAAAAAGGACAGACACCTTAAAAGGACAATTTTACCCTTAACTCCCACATTCCTTTTTGTTTCCTTTTTCTAGGAGCATTAGTAAATAGATGGGTGAAATTGTCTAAATACAAGATATTTTATCATTTTTACTAAAATGCAAATGTTTCTGTCCTTTTAATAATTTCACAATGTTTTTTTTGTCCTTTTTCATAATTTTTCCATTGTTAAAAAATATGTTTTTTAGGGCTTTAAAATTAATTGAACATTAGGCAAACCTTTTATCTTATTAAAAAAAACAAAACATTAATAAAGTAAACCAAAGAAAGAAAAAAAAAAAAACAAAACTTCAACTTGTGGCTGACATTTTGTACCTGATTTTGCACCGTAGGGGTTGAACCGCAGGGGATCCACCCCCAATGTAACATGGGGGATGGATCCCCTAAGGTGCAAATGTGGATGTACAACATGCGGTACAAACCTCAGCCTCATGATTGTTTTTTTTTTTTTTTTTTTTTTTTTTTTTTTTTTTTTTTATTTTTTCATCAAAACATTATACACATTTTGAAAGACACCACGTTAATACGGTGTCAAATGCGTGTCGTGTTAGAAAATTGCTGGACACAACGAAACTACATTATTTAAATATTAAAAAAATTATATTTTGTCGATAAAATGACATTTTTTAACAGTAAAACTACATTATTCAAATACCAAAAAAAATCGGATCTCAGTGACCCCACTAAATTCTTTTTCAGGATAAAAGATGTAATTTTAGACTCCGGTGATACCACTAGAACAAATTCCTTGATCCGCCCTTGATTGACGACATGAATACGGCAATATGTCTAAATTCAAAATTGAAATACACGACACATCGAATGGTGATAAACAATTATCTTTTATGAATGGTGATAAGTTTAATAAGATAGAATACACTTCAAATTATGATTCAGTTTGAAAATCAGTTTTCATAGCAATTCGTATGCAATTTATCTTGTCGTAAAACATTTCTCCGGAAATTTTTTGAAATTATAAAATATAAATTTTGTGTTTATGTGTCGACATCGTGTCGTAGTGTCATATATAAAATAATAAAAATATTGATTAGTCTAATTATTTACGTAAACCGACAACTATCAAAGCGTGGCGTGTCAAAAATATCGGACATTGCGAATGACACACTCAAATTAACGTTTAGGTCTTCATAAATCAAAACTAAACAATGGCGATCAAGATTCTATACAAATAAAAATTATAATGATAATTCCTACAATTTTATTATTAAAATTGCTAACACCGTTTAATTTGATCGTTTTTGTTAACAACACTTATCATCCACACACTCTAATTTGACCATGTTTGTGTATTATTAAACAATAATAAGCTTACTCAACAAACAAAAAAAGCAACAAAAAGGAGGGGAAAAAAAGAGAAAAAATATATATAAAAAAAAAAAGAATTTGCGGCTGAGAGTATTGCACAGCACATTGCACGGCAAAATGGTACAATAGGGGATCCGATCCCATGTAACATGGGGAAAAGATCCCTGACGGTGCAAGATGCACAGCTGTCCCGACAGTGCATCGAAACGGTAACATGTGCTTAGAATCCTGTGCTCGACTTATTTTTAGTGTGTTATATTTATCTTTCTTTTGTTTAATCGAGAAGAATGTGTTTCGAAAGTTTGTTTAGTATTTTCTTAAAATTGTTTAACATATCTTCATTAGTTTAATTCAATATTCATGTGTGTAATAAAATATTTATATATATCGGTAAAATTATTATTTCCCGGATCTTATCCTTATTTTTATCCTTATTTGTATTACATATTGTTTTTCCGTGCCATATGCTTTTCAGTTTTTTTATTTTTTATTTTTAATTTAGTATAATCCGGAAGTTATTAAATAAATTTCTTGCTTATCCTTATTTTTACATATCCTAGAAAAATTAAAAGAAAAAGTTTCTACATTGTCGAAACGCAGTTATGCCTCCTTAAAACCCATGTTTAGCAAACCTGGTTTGGGAAAATCCAAAACATAGAAAAAAGTACAACACACTGGGCCTCCAGAAAAATAAAATTGCCAAAGGAAAAAATATTTGTATTCCAATGCTCAAAAACAATGCTGAAGACCGTGTGATAAGAAGAATATAAACAATATGCATTCCACGGATCTTCTGAAGTTATATTCCATGTGTTTTGTCCATGCATTCATTTTTCATTTCTCTAGTTTAATATGATCAGTATGTTTGTGTAATTAATTAGTGATACAATAATCACGGTTAAATATTAATTTGCATAGATGAAAAAACAGGTTGATAGAAATAAAAAATTACCCTAAAAAAAGAAATAAAAAATTTGTCTGATCAATTATCCAACATATACAAAGATAAACATACTTCATCTTATCAATGTCACGTTATCATTATTTTGAATATACATTATATAATCATTTATCGGAAAACACTCACACTTCAAATTAGGAAGAAACAAGGGCGTTCATATCCAAATTTAAGATCGGGGCCGGATATTGATTTAGATCCTTCTAAATAAAACAGTAACTAAAAAGTACTATAGTTATTGTAACCAAAACCTAAAATCACTTAAACACCTCTTTCCTAGCATTTTAGAAGAAAAAAAAATATTACTCAAACTCGCGTAGAATAATGTCATCAACCATATCTTGTTCAATTGACAATACATACAACATTTGTTTCAAAATATAAGTCATCCTAGGTATTTTCACATAGATTAAGAAAGTGGTTGAATGTCATAAATTTGATGGTTAATGTATAAAATGCCCCTTGACTATCATTAATGCAATAGTGGTTAAGTAATGAAAATTGGTTGGATTGATAATAATTTAGGAGTAAGATAGAGAAAAGAGTAAAAAATGTTGGATTGGTAATGTAGAATGACATATATTGTAGACAAATCTAAAAGTGTATGATGACTTATATTTTAGAACATAGATAGTATATTTTATTGGGTCAAATATTCATGGGCCTTTAAATTCATTTTTTTTTTGGTTAAATGTTAATTTTATACCAAAAGAAGACTGTTTTTGAACAAAACATCAACAGTACCAAAAGAGGGTGGTCATATGAGTTGCTAACAAACTCAAAGAGCAAAACCCCACTAACAAAAAGCTGTATCAAGGTCCATTTTGTAGCAACTTAAAACACCAGGAGATCATAAGCTCTTTGCAAAATGGACCACAAACGAAGATACAACTAGCAAAAATCTGGAATTAGAGGGTCCTAGTGTTGATGGATGAAGTCTGGAAGCCAGAGTAGCAACCAAAGTCCAAACTAACAACACCAGAGAATGTCCTCCTATCCGGATAGATCAATATACAAACAGCGAGCAACTATCTAGGGCAGTTTCTTAGATTAGGTGAGGTTCAAGGGAGTCCCATTGGCCTCTCTCTGCATTACTCAAGAAGCAAGTGCAAAGTATGCATTTGAGGACTTTGTGGTAGCACAAGCACCACCAAGGGCCCTAAACTTCAAACCCCTAAAGCGAGAGGCGCCAAAGCTACTACACAACCCAACTCGGGGGAATCAACAGGAGGGGGGAGGGGGTAGCAACTAACCAAAAAACTCCAAAAGGAGTAGCTAACCTACCTAACAAGAAAAAGCTAGGGGGTATAATTACAAGATGGAAGGGAGTGGAAATTTATAACATAAAAAATATGACACTTCAACTCCTTTTCCACTCTGTCCAAGGGTGTAGAAACACCCTCCATCACCATTTTGTTCCTGCAAGTCCAGATGTAATAACAAACAGCGAACAAGCACCATCTTTCTGGCCTTACTTCGATCTTGGTGCCTCTGGAAGCCTTCTTCAACCATTTGAAAGCAGCTAACAAAGAATTCATAGCCCTATGCAAGCCCAGCCATTTCCTTACCCTACACCAAAGAGCATTGGAAAAACTGCAGTTGAAGAAAAGATGAGTAACACTTTCAGTGATCACCACAAAGAACACAAAGTGAGATCAAGACCATCCCGAGAGTATAATCATCCCTAGTCAAGAGGCCTCCCCAGTGACCATCCACAAAATGAAAGAGTGCTTTGGAGTTGAGTAAGGACTCCAAACCGACTTATGCCACCACACCTTATCTCGCCTTGTGTGCGAAAAAATTATAAGCCAATTTCAAGCGGATGGTGTTACCTTCTTCCGGTGATTAGGAGTGATTTTGCTCCCTCCACAGATCCAGCTGAAGCCATAAGAAGATCCCTGATTTTGAGTATACACCTCATCAAACCAGATAGTTTTTTTGATGAAGTGATAGTCCAAATATCCCCAGACTTGAAATAGAATTCATGTATCCATTTAACCCACAAGCTCTGTTTTTCTACACAAAGATTCCACATAACTTTGGAAAGCAAGGCCAGATTCCTTGCTCTCAAATCATACAACCCAACACCACCTTCCTCTTTGGGCAAACAAACCACATCCCAAGAAATGAGTGGTCTTCTTTTTGAGTCAGAACTACCCCCCCACAAAAACTTTCTGCAAAGAGTATCAATGTGGTCCAAAACCGAGGGATTCAACTCAAAAATCTGCATCCAAAAACAATAGACACCCTGAATGACAGACTTCAATAATTCCACTCGACCTGCATAGCTCAAAGACATGACATTCCATGCACTAAATCTGTCAGCCAGCTTAGAAAAGAGTGGACTGAAATCAGCAACCTTCAACTTTGCAGGGGCCAGAGGTATACCAAGATACCTGAAGGGAAAAGACCCCTCATGTAGACCAGAAAGCTCAAGAATCTCCTCTCTAACTTGCTCACTCACCCCTGCCAAGTAAATCTCTGTTTTGGTCATATTAGCAATGAGACCAGAACAGTCACCAAAACTGTTAAGGCAATCCATAAGTTTTTCAACAGAGGCAGGATCACCTCTACAGAACAGAATAAGATCATCAGCAAAAGCCATATGCACAATGCCTAATTTATCACACTTACAGTGGTAATTGAAATCTGGATGTTTGGCCATGATTTTCAAAGATCTACTGAAGTACTCCATACAAATAACAAAAAGACCAGGAGAGAGAGGATCCCCCTGCCTTAACCCTTTCTTACCCTTGAAGTATCCCTTGAACTCACCATTCATAGACAGAGAATAAGTAGGGGTCTTCACACACAACATGATCCAGCCTATAAACACCTCAGGAAAACCAAGCTGCTTGAGGATCCATTCCAAGAAACTCCAATTCAAAGAATCAAAAGCTTTCTTTATATCCACCTTAATCATACACTTAGGAGTAGTTCTAGTGTGGTTGTACTCCATGATCAGCTCCTGGCAGAGAAAGATGTTTTCCACCATACTTCTTTCCTGAACAAAACCAGCTTGTGCTTCATCAATGACATGTGGTAGCACCAAAGCTAATCTGTTAGCCAAAATCTTTGCAATAACTTTATACAGAGTATTGCAGCAGGAGATAGGCCTATAATCTCTCACAGTAGAAGCAGAATTGCCTTTAGGAATAAGAGAGATTGCAGCATGATTTAACTGACCAAGAAGAGTATTCCTCTGAAAAAATTCCAACACTGCATCAGTAAAATCCTTCCCAACAATAGGCCAGGCTTTCTTAAAGAAAGCAGCTGTATATCCATCTGGACCTGGGATTTGTCTTCTGCCAAATCAAAGACTACACTCTTGACATCCTCAGCTGTAACCTCCATAACCAAGTCATCCAAACAGTCAGTATTAAGAACAGGGCCATACTTGATTACATTCAAATCAGGTTCAGACACCTCCACCTCAGTACCAAGCAAATTCTCATAGAAAGCAAGAAACTCCTTCACCACCTTATCATAAGATTCAGTGAAAGAACCATTCTCTTTCTGGACACAAGAGATATGGTTTCTGATGTTGTTCCTCTTGATAAGTGAGTGCCAAAATTTTGAGCCTCTATCACTCTGAGCCACATACTGTCCCTTAGCTTTTTGAGAGAGGAACATGTGCTCAGCATCCACAAGTTTGACACATTTCTCCCTTAACCTTTTAAGATCATCAACAGCATCATTATCACTTGGATTAGCTAAATGCCTAATCTGTGCAGCCTCCAATTCTTCTGTTGCAGCTTCCATTCTAGAGGAAATATGAGCAAAATGTTTTGCATTTAAAGCTCTAAGGGGCTGTTTCAAAAGCTTGAGCTTTCTGGCCATACTAAACATGGCAGTACCCTCCATATTAGCACTCCATGAATCAGCAACAACCTTTTTAAAGTCTTCATGTTTTGTCCACATGTTGAAGAATTTAAATGGTTTCCTCACCCCCTGATTATTCAAATGATTCAAAGTCACCCTACAAGGGGAGTGATCAGAGTATTGCCTTGCCAGGTCAAAGAAAGCCAAAGAGTTTGGCATCCAATCAAGCCATTCACCATTGACAAAAACTCTATCCAGTCTAGCCACCACTCTATCATTGGTCCAAGTGAAAAACTGACCACCAGATTGAAGGGGAGATAGACCACTATCCAAACAAGCAAGCTGAAAGTCTTGCATTTCATAAACAGAAGGCCGGTTAGCACTATTTGCCTTATCTGTAATTTCAAAGTAGCAGTTGAAGTCCCCAAAAACAATCCAAGGCAAACCACAGTTACTACTATCCCCCAAGTGCTGCCACAAAGGTCTTCTATCAACCACAGTATAAAGACCATAAACCAATGTAACAAAAAAAGAAGCACCAGTAACCTTATTCTTCACAAGAGCATGAATCCACTGTACACTCTTGCTCAAGATATCCACTTCTAACTTCAAAGGATCCCAAATAAGAAGCATCCTTTTCCTAGAGTCATCATCCAAATTGCACACAAAATCCCACCCAAAAAATCTAGATTCCAAGGCAAAATCCAGAGCTTCCTTGAGCAGTTTAGTTTCAAGGATTCCAAACAAGTCCAACCTATGCTGCTTAATGTAACTCAAAGCATATTTTTGAATGGTGGCCTTGTTGAACCCTCTTACATTCCAGAAACCTAACATCTTCTTTTAGGGGGTAGAAGCCCCCTAATCAAGGCTTCAGAGGTGTTGAATCCTTAGACTTCCCATTTCTAACTCCCTTTTTAGCAAATTTACCATTTGAAGATCTCGTAGCCTTTTAATCTCTCTTGTTTTTCGACTTCCATCTTCCTGTTCCTCAGACAAAGATTATCCATACTATTCTGATTTTTTGCAGGCTGCTCAAAATCATCAGTGGAAACAGTAGTATCCACAGGTGTGTTAACTCCTTCAGAGGGATCATGAGGTGGATCAGTTTGTACCTCCTCCACAACAGCAGCATTGGCCTTTGTCTTGCCATTATCTTTAGGCTTCCAGATCTTGCCTGAATTAGCTTTCTTGTTCTGCTCCTTATTATTCTTCACCTCAGCCTTCTTTTTCTGTTTAGGCACATAGGGAGTAGACTCATCGGTATTGCAATTAACCTCCACATGTCCTAGCCTTCTGCATTTATGACAGAATTTGGGCAGATTTTCATAAACAATGTTGACTCTCACTGTTTTATTCTCAGGGAGATCAAGCAAAACAGAAGTAGGCAGCTTCCTAGATATGTCAATTTCGATTAGGCATCTAGCAAACCCAATCTCTTCCTGGTCTTCAGAATCTTGTCGGGTTACATGGAGTGCCCACAAAGGTACACAGTCTGTTCAGATAAACTCCATCCCAACATTCAAGAGGCAAATGGTGGAATTGTACCCACAAAGACATCACAGCTTGAGCTTCAAGACTGAAATCAAAAAAGGCAGGACATAATCTCAGGTGCAGAGATCTTCCATATATGTAGTATGGTCCTCCTTCAAGCACTTTATTCATATCATCAGAGTTATCAAATTGGAATTTGATCCATCCAGAAGGGTGCTTCTTGTAAGAGCAATGGCAATCAAATTCATCAACCAAGGTTTGAAGGGCTTGAAATCCTGGAAATTTAGGACTAAAATAGCCCACCAAGCAACAATCTCTTCTTGGGATATCTTTCACAGGGAGATCCACAAAGGAGATTCTTTGTAAACCAACACCATTAAACTCAGTAGCTAGTGGGATACCTCCCTTTGGCCCCCTATTACCACCTGATTTATCCTTAACAGGTGGAACCAAGTCCCCCCCTACATTCAACTTTTCCCCAGAATCATTATGAACAGGCCTGTTGATGTATTATTTTTATATGATTAAAAAATCGTTATATTATTATGTTTTATCAACGAATTCTATATAAAATATATGAAATTATGATATAAAATGTTAATCTTTATAATTTAGAGTATTTAGTAATAATAATAATAAAAGTTGTAATTTTGTACCGATTTTAGTAAATCGGAGTGTAAATGTCGATTTACGTGGGTATTTGTGGTATTTTATTGCGATTTATAAACCAAGACCCGAGAATCGACATATTGAAGTTTAATCATATCTCCGGAATGATTTAGAGAGTGCCACAAGTTTAAATGGTCAATTGAAAAGCTTAAGTGGATAAGTGGCCAACCAATCTGGATAAGTAATAATTGAGAAGTGTCTTCAACAAACGAATGGCTCATCAAAATGATATTTTCGTAAAAGTGTTCTTCACGAAAGTTGTAGATTTTTCCGAGAGTTTTCCAATGCAATTTAAATTATGAAGATTGGAGGTCTACAACTTAAAAGCAGTGATCAAGTGGCTAATTGATTTGGATTAATAAAAATTCCGTAAAAGCTTCGGAGGAACACGAGGTTATCAAGAAAGCGTTATCTGGAGAAGAGTCCTTCATGAAAGTTGTAGAGTTTCTCGAGATCTTAATTTTGGCATTTCGTTTGCAATTTTTGGAGATCCAGAACTCGAGATATGATTTTAGAAGTTTAATAATTATATATAAAAATAAATATCTCCAACGCACATGCTGGAGTGATCAAGTTAGTGGGGATCATCATTAGTCCGGACCGAGCCGGCCTAATACCGGACCGGTCCGGCCTTTGCCACTTTGCCTATATATAGAAGCTCATCAGAGAACAGAGAGAGTGTACCAAATATATATAAACCATATCATATATATATTCTCCTCTCCTCTCTCTTTTCTTTTCTTTTAATTTTTAGTAGTAGTTGTAAAATAAGGCCTTACGCCGTAATAATGTAGTTTTAGTGTCGTTGTAATGCTCGGGAAAATCTCGGAAGTCGGTTTTGCTAAAGAAGTTGTAATGTCCGGAAGATACGATTTCTAAATCAACCGCCGTATTAGGTAACTTTTCTTAAGTATTTATATTTGTTTTTATATTTTTGTTGTTATAATGTTTTTAGGCTAAATATAATCTTGGCCAAAACTATGTAATCGGTTTTATTTCGATCTTTTCGTTAAAGAAATGTTGTTAAGTTAAAATGACTAAAATTGAGTTAATTGAATCTTTTTCTATTTTGATCGTATTCATATTGACATATTTAATAGATCCGAGGAATTCATAATCTAATTATGAATTGGACGCCGTAATCGAGGATATGAAATAAAAGATAGAAAAACCGGAGGGTAAAATTGGCCGTGTAAACAACGTGATAACGGAATCCAATTTCTACCAGGGTAAATTTGTTTTGGGAGAAATGAATTTTATTATAATTTGTACTCGAGATCGTAATAATGTTAAATCATCAGTTTAATTGAAACTTAAACCGAAAGTTAAATCGTCCGGCCTTGACAACCGGAGCCTTTAAAATAAAATTGACCGTTTGTGAACGGAATGACTCCTTTTATCTAAAGGTAGATTTGTACTCGGGACTGTTCGAGATTAATTCGTTTACCGTAATGATTGTGGACCTTGGGTGATGCAATGGACATATGACAATTTCATACGCTCGTGTGAGGAGGAATTGTTTACCTCAGAGTGCACCGTTTCACTTACTCAATTGGACCTAAAATAAAAGGAGAGATCGAACACATTTCAATTAATCGAAAAGATCGTATAAACCAATTATATAAGTTTTGGTGATTCTCTAAAATATACATTTAATATATTGGTATCTATATATTTATATCTATATATATACTTTGCAATTTATGTACATCTATATATATTTATATATCTATATATATTATATTAGAATAACTTTTAAATTACGTATTTATTTTATGTTGACTAGAATAGTAGTGATGTGTTATAAAATTGCGATTTAGATCGAGTCAATAATGACTCTTTGGTGTTTAACCACACGTAAAAGAAATTACCAAGTTCCCTGTGGATACGATATACTACGATTCACCATACTAGCACTACAATTTGACCCGGTACTGCTGCCGGTTAGAATCGTTTAACCAGAAACGTCTGTCGATTTTCGGCGCCGTTCTCGGGGATAAAGTTTAGCGATGTCGACTTTTGGCGCCGTTGCCGGGAACGTCGCTAATTTCTTTTATGTGTCTATGGTTACTACTTGTATTAGCTCAAAATTCTCGAGAATAAGTCAACACTTTTCTTATCTCATTTCTATTTTATTTTTAGTTGGTTGTTACCTTTTAGGAAAATTACCAATTTTACTACTATCAATTTAGTGTTATTTTCTATTTTCGTTAGTTGATGACCGAAGTGGTAAGACCCTCTCATTCCTTATAAACTGACATAAACACTTACGAAAGGCAGTTAAGAGTAGAGAGTAAACGCGGTCATACTAGTCAGGGAAATCCTGACCAAGAATCATCTTCAAACAGAAATACGAGAATGGCTGAAATCAGTGATGAAACACCTGAACAAGGGCTGGAACATGCTCTAGGGCATGGACAAAACCCTGTTAACCCTAATAATAATAATAATAATAATAGAAATAATCAAAATCGGAACCAGAATAATCGTAATAATCCACCAAACCCGAGACCTATCTGTGATCAAACCGTAAGGAGAAACCAGACTAATAATCCCATACTTTTACCTAATGAAGGAGCGAATAATTTCGAAATTAAGTCTCATCTTTTTGGTTTAATTGACGCAAGAGCCCAATTCCTAGGAGAGGATGATGAAGATCCACATCATCATCTCTATCTTTTTGAAGAACTGTGCAATACAGCCAAAAGTCAAGGTGCTCATAAGGAATTAACGAGAATGACTATGTTTCCTTTTTCTTTAAAAGGACGAGCCCGAGATTGGTTTATGTCTCTTCCACATCATTCACTTACTAGTTGGGAGGAGATTCAAACTGAATTTACAAACAATATTTCACTCTGGACGAAATTTGGAATTAAAAGTCGAGGTTGCTAACTTTAGACAAGGATCTCGAGGAAACTCTTGGGAATGCGTGGGAAAGGTTTAAAAATTGTTAAGAGCGTGTCCCGATCATGGTTATTCCTTAGATATGCAAATTCAACTCTTCTCGTCAGTAAATTGAGAAAAGACTCACGTGCGGATGTAGATCATGCATGTGGTGGTTCGTTAATGATGAGTGAAGCTCAAGCGATTTACGATGCTATAGAAAAGATTTCCAAAAACAACAGAATGTGGAAACCGGTTCTAGCACCGAAAAGTAGCTTTTGCTGGGAGAATGTACGTCTAATCACGGAAGTTCTAGCACACTTGGAGAATTTGAGTAGGAAATTTGATGGTTTACAATGAGAATAAGAACCAAAATTCAGAAAATAGTACACCAAATGAATACTCAAGTCATGATAATGTGGCATTAGGGAGTGAAGAACCAACAGGATATTCAAGAGAGGAGGTGAGTTTTCTTCAGCAACATAGGAATTTGAACAATGCATACTCAAACTCGTTTAATGCTATTAGAAGAGATCATCCTACTTATCGATGGTCTGAAAACCCTAGTAAGCCAGGACAACCGCCATATCCAGTCCCATATAGGAATAATAACCAAGTTTATCAAGAAAATACATCTAATCGAATTTACAATCATTACCAAGATCCTATCCTCAACATACCACTCAAAGTATACCAAACTCGAGTTCAACTCAACTGCGAGAAGGAGTTGAAAAATGGGAAAAACTAATGGAAAATATGATGGGTGTAGTATCTACTCAAGCTAAGAATATGGAAACAATGATGACTTCTATTGGTTTGAGTCACTAAAGATATGAGTACAATAAAAACATCTATGAGTGGACATGATACGAGAATGAGAACAATAGAAGCCTCATTGAGAAATATGGAAGATCGTTTGAGTAGGGAAGGTGAACGTAACAACAAGAGACCCCAGGAGGATTACCAAGCAACACCAGCGAGAAACCCAAGAGAGGTAAATGTTGTGGTTACGAGAAGTAGGAAGCTTAGTGGAAGCAATGGAGTAGAAAACTTTGGGAATAATGAAGTAGAAAATGATTTAGATGGAAAGAATGATGAAACTAAAGATGAAATTGAATTCATCGCGAGGAAGAAGAAATTATAGATAATTTCTTGAAAAGGAATAAGTTTGGAACACGAAAATGAAGGTGAAAATTGGGTAAAAATCCCTAGGATTTTGAAAGACCCTATGGATAAAGATTTAAGAAATTTATTCAAAGAACATGTTAGAATAAATGAAAGCAGGAAGAACCGAAAAAAATCAAGTAGAGATTGATTAGGGGAACAATTTAAAGGAAAAATTCAAGAACACGAAACATGGCGACTAAGTAATACTCAAAGGTTTAAGGAAAAGAAAAGAGAAATTGACTAAGGAGCCAAAGGTTATAGATTTAGAATCTTTACCCTACCCTCCTAAAGATCAAATCAAAAGGCAAAAGCGCGATAAGAAGTATGCTCGTTTCCTTGATACTTTTCGTCATCTTCATGTTAATATCCCTGTTATTGAAGCTCTGATTAATATACCTGCCTATGGAAAGTTTCTGAAAGATATACTATCAAATAAGAAAAAATTAGAGGAATATGAGAATATATGCCTAAATGAAGAATGTTACGCACTCAGCAAGCATAAGTTACCACCTAAACTGAAAGATCCCGGAAGTTTTACGATTCCATGTGAAATTGGAGGATTTCTGTTTAAGAAAGTCTTATGTGATCTTGGAGCTAGTATAAATCTCATGTCTTATGAGGATTATAAAAAGCTAGGCATAGGAAAGCTTACTAAGACTGAAATGACTCTGCAAATGGCAGATAGATCGATTAAGTACCCTAAAGGAATGATTAAGGATGTACTGGTTAAAGTAGACAAATTCTATTTTCCAGTAGATTTTGTAGTTATGGAAATGGAAGAAGGATATTCAGCGCCTCTTATTCTAGGTCGTCCATTTACAGCTACTGGGAAGAACTTTAATCGATGTTCATAAAGGAGAGTTAATTTTGAGAGTCAATGAAGATGAAGTTGCTTTCAATATTTTCAAAGCTATGAACCATCCATATACATCACCAGAATCATGTTCTTTTATAGAAGATATTCATTCTGTCTATGATAATCAGTTACCAACTTTTGAAGACAGATTAGAAGAATGCTTAACTCTGTCTATCTATAAAGAAGATGAGGAAGACATTGAAATGAAAGAGATAATCCTTTCTACAGATAAAGGAAGCTTTACTTTTAAGCCACCATGGCATAAGTATTTGGAGTTAGAACTAGAAGGACCGGTTCTTAAATCATCAATAGAAGATCCGCCGAAGAATGCGGAATTGAAACCGTTACCTTTAAATCGAAATATGCTTTTCTAGAAAGCGATAATCTATTACCGATTATTATTTCATCAACTTTTAGCGAGCGACAAGAAGATCAATTAATAAGAATGTTAAGGAAGCATAAGAAAGCTTTTGGATGGACGATTGCCGATATTCGAGGTATTAGCCACGAGATTTGTGTTCATAAGATAATTTTGAAAGAAGATGCTAAACCTTGTATTCAACCGCAACGCCGCCTCAACCCGAATTCTGATTAATCGTTAAGAAAGAGGTCATTAAGCTATTAGAAATGGGAATAATTTTTCCTATATCGAGATAGTGAATGGGTGAGTCCAACTCAAGTTGTACCAAAGAAAGGAGGTTTCACGGTGAAAGAGAATGATAAGAATGAATGGATTCCAACAAGGAGATTACAGTTATCGAATGTGCATTGACTTTAGAAAACTAAATGATCATACTAAGAAAGATCATCATCCGCTTCCATTCATAGTTCAAATGTTGGAAGCGTTTAAGTGGTCATAAGTATTCTTGTTTCTTAGATGGTTATTCGAGGTTATTTCTGATTTTCATTGCGAGGAGATAGGGAAAAGACTACTTTCACTTGTCCTTATGGAACTTTTGCGTATAAAAGAATGCCGTTTGGTTTATGTAATGCTCCTGCCACGTTTCAAAGATGTATGATGTCTATATTTTACGATATGGTTGAGAAATTCTTAGAAATTTTTATGGGCGACTTTAGTGTTTATGGAGATTCTTTTGGTAAATGTTTGTTGCACTTAGAAAGAGTTTTACAACGTTGTGAGGATACCAATTTAGTTCTAAACGGGAAAAATGTCATTTAATGGTATCGGAAGGAATTGTTCTAGGTCATAGAATCTACGAAATAGGAATTGAAGTTGATAAAGCTAAAGTCGAGGTGATTGAAAAACTACCGCCACGAGTTAATCTAAGGACTCTAAGAGGATTTCTTGGACATGCGAGGATTTTATAGGAGATTTATTTGCATTTTTCAAAGATAGCAAAGCCTCTAAGTCATTTACTTGAAAAAGAAGTACCTTTTAACTTTGATAGTAAATGTATGGAAGCATTTAAGACCTTAAAAGCAAAGTTGATTACTGCACCAGTATTGGTAGCACCAGACTGGAGTTTACCTTTTGAGATTATGTGTGATGCTAGTGATTTAGCTGTAGGAGCTGTTTTAGGTCAAAGGTATAACAAAATTCTCAAAGCTATTTACTATGCATCCCATACATTAAACGCAGCTCAGCTTAATTATGCAACTACAGAAAAAGAACTGTTGGCTGTAATTTTTGCCTTAGATAAGTTTAGATCGTATATTGTTGGTTCTAAGGTAATAGTCTACACAGACCATTCAGCTCTGAAGTATTTACTGAGTAAGAAGGATGCAAAACCACGTCTTCTTAGATGGATTCTCCTACTTCAAGAATTTGATATTGAAATTAAAGATAAAAAAAGGAAGTGAAAATGTAGTAGTGAGATCATCTAAGTAGAATGGAGATCGAGGAAGAGATAGGAATGAAATTAAAGATTCATTTCTGATGAACAACTATTTAGAATAGATACTCCTTCAACCATGCAATTATTAAAAGATAGAATTCTTCTAAGGAAATGTCACCTTGGTTTGGAGATATCATTAATTACTTAACTTTGTGATTATATTCCGTCTCATTGGACTTGGCAATGAGAAAAAGAAATTCTTTTACGACTTAAAATTTTATTCTTGGGAGGAACGGACCTTTTCCGTAAATGTTCGGATGGGATAATCGAAAATGTGTGCCTAATAATGAAATTTTAAGTATTTTATCGTTTTGTCATGATCGTGAGGCGGAGGTCATCATGGAGGATGGAAAAGCGCTTTTAAAGTTTTACAATGTGGTTTTTATTGGCCTACACTATATAAAGATGCTTATAAGTATGCTAAATCTTGTGAATCTTGTCAAAAATGGGAAATGTATCTAAAAACATGAAATGCCTATGCAACCTATTTTAGAATGTGAGTTATTTGATGTTTGGGGTATAGATTTCATGGGACCTTTTCTATATCGTTTGGAAAAAGATTTATTCTTGTAATGGTAGATTATGTTTCAAAATGGGTAGAAGTTGAAGCTCTTCCCACTAATGATACCAAGGTTGTCATACGATTCCTTAAAAGAACATATTCACTAGATATGGCATTCCAAGGCGATCATTAGCGATAGAGGTTCACACTTTTGTAATAGACCATTTACTAAGTTAGTTGAGAAATATGGTGTAACACATAAACTAAGGCGCCTATCATCCGCAAACCGGTGGTCGGGTAGAGGTGTCAAATAGAGAGATCAAAAGAATCGTGGAAAAAACAGGTTGATTCAAATCGTAAAAGCGGGCAATTAAATTAGATGATGCGTTATGGGCGTCTGAGCGACTTTTAAAACACCAATTGGTTGTTCTCCTATAAGCTAGTCTTTGGTAAGTCATGTCATCTCAGGTTGAGTTAGAACACCGAGCCTTACGGGCTATTAGATTTCTAAATTTCGATCATAAGGTTGTCGGTGATCATAGATTGCTTCAATTGACAGAACTAGAAGAATTTCGTCTCGATTCTTATGAAAATTTCGAATCTACAAGGAACGCATGAAGTCTTTCCATGATAAGAGAATCTTTAGCGTGAGTTCCATGTAGGTGATCGAGTGCTTTTGTACAATTCACGTTTGAAGTTGTTTCGAGTAAGCTTAAATCAAGATGGACGAGTCCATTTAAAGTAACACGGATTTACAAAGCTGAGTCATTGGACTAATCGATGGAAATACAACTTTTATAGCCAATGGACACAGAGTAAAGTTATTTGTGGAGGAGAAGGAATCAAGCGAAAGAAGAAATAATGCTCTTGATTGATCCCCGACAAATTGAAAAAGCAGAGGAAAAATGAAAAACTGAAAAGCAGAGAAATTGAAATCAGCCAAATACCAGGTGCTATCTATCTTTACTCTACTTTTCTGTAATTTTAATTATGTTTAAACTCTTTTCGTCTTTTACCGGATAGACGTAAAAGAACTGGATGTCTTTTTTAGATAGAATAGGAGTTTTTATTTTACTTTTGAAATTAGGCCTTGATAAAGATGTCGCGTTTTCTATAGAAGCTTTAGTTTTTGAACAAAACAAGAAATTGTTGAGAGAGATCAGATTGAGAGAAGTATGTAATGGAACATCAAGAAGTGCGATAAAAGAAGAGGCAAAGTTTCTAATGAGATCGAGAATCTGTGGGAAAAAGTGAACATGTTGGATGCTTGAGTGGGAAAAACACAACCAAATCCAGGATGAGTGTTTGAATATTGTTAGGAAGGAACGATTAGGTGGTTATCCGAAAATCCCGATGGAATTCGAGAGATAATTCAAATGCCTCGTTTTTAGGAGTCGAGTTGATTGAGCGTTATATCGAACTTTGGAAGATTTAGAAATCGAAGAGTCAGGAACCCCTTAAGTTTCGAGTCCTTTATTTTATTTTATAAATTTTTCACATAACTTCTGAGAATTTTATAAATGGATCTTTATAAAAATTTGAGGAGTTTTATAAAAATTTTATAAAAGTTGTTTTTTTAGCTTTAATTTAAACGTTTTATAAGAGTTGATATAAATTTATTAAATTTTTATAAGCTTTTTATTAAAGTGTTATAAAGATTTTATTAAATTTTTAGAAATTGTTATAAAATTATAAAAGTTCCTTTAAATTTTATTTTAAGAAAATTTTATAAACTTATTTTTAAGACTTTAATTAAGTTTTATTAGAATTTGTATAAGTTTTATTCAAAAATCATAAAAAATCGAAAAAAAAAAAAAAGAAAACTTTGTTCACGGACCGATCCGGCCTTAATACCGGACCGGTCCGGGGTCAAAAATCATAAAAAGACGGGGACCTCTTTTTCTCTCTTCTTCTTCCCTAATTCTTCCAACAAAATGCACCCCACACTTTTAAACCCCACCACTCGAATTTTTTTCAATTCTTCCACAAAAATTCACCTCTCACACTACCACTACTTGATTTCTTCCTCTTTTCATCTCTTCTCTTCTACACAAATTTAAAAAATTCAAAAAGGAACAAAAACAAGCTCCATTCATTCCGGCGACTTTAGCACTTTTCCGGCCTACTTTTCAACGTTTTCTACACTATAAGGTATAATCTAGTTTATTTAGTTGTCAATTTCAGTATTTTCATAATTTTTAGATTAATTTCAACTGTTTTGATTTTTGAGTGTGTTGTGACATTTTTATTTTTGTTGTTTTTGTTGTTGCTTTTGTTGTTGATTGGCATTACCAATATCGTAGAATGGGTGAGTCGAGTACTGTAGTCTCTAAAAGAGAAAATCAAAATTCCAATTTCAACTCTGTCGTGAGGCACGATAATTTTATCACCCGAGGAGGAAGTTGTAAGTTTTGAAACAACCGCATCACCCGAGGCTAAGAAAGCATATAAGAAAATTTATAGTAAGTGTGATGTTCGGTTGAAAAAGGATTAGACTTGGATGACTTAGGTGATGAAGTTAAGAATATCTTTAGAAGGCGTCGGTGGTTAGATTTGGCGACGAGAAGGAAGGGAGATTAACACGACTATAGTAATTTGAGTTTTATTCGGTTTTATCTACTTTGTCGGAAGAACGACTTACTCGTCGGAGGCTGCACTCTACGAGCCGTAAATATTCCTTTTAACTTGACCATCATTAATGCAATCTTAGGAGTTGAGGTTTTTCACGATGAGGAGGATTACTGGGTAGTTTATAATTTAGATGATCCTCGCTAGTTTTGAAGCGGATCGCCGAGAGCCCAGATCTGCTTTTTGACCCGACCGCGGTGTGGGTTGAAAATCGGTTTAATTACGGGAACTGTTTTAGAGGTTTGAGGGCAATTAAAAGATTTATTAGCCATAATCTCTATCCTTCTAGTAAACATACTGCTTTTGGAAAGGAAGATGTTTGTATTGCTTGGGCAATGGTAAATGATGTTAAAGTGGATGTTGGAAAGGTCATGTTTAAAAGAATTTTTGAGAGTATTGTCATCGCCAGACCAGGGAGTCATCTATACTTCCCTTGTTTTATCTCTGATTTATGTCGTAGGTTGGGAGTACCATTCCCGCCTAATGACAAGTTATCTCTGGTGATGGAAATCGATTGGACCTAGTTTGACTAGTCTTCCGGATGGTAGTATTAGCTCTTTGCTTAGAAGGCGTCAAACTCGGCCCGACTCCACCAGTTTTACATCTTCTTCTTTTCCATCTTTTTCTAGTCGGCCTCAACAAACTCCTTTCTCCAACACTATCACATATGACATGTTTCAATCTTTAGTAGCGAGATGTTGCACGTGGTCAAGCCAATGTGGCTTTATTATTTGAGAGTACTAAGCGGTGGTGTGATGATATTCGTAGAGGTTTAGAAGGAACGAGCGGTTGCTTCCGTAATCCTACTTTTGATGATCCCGCCTATCCACCTTGTCGACCCGATTCTTATACCTTACCACGTGGGAAACACCTATTCCACCACCGTCGAGCTTTTATCCATCGTCATATCCTTTTGGAAGCCAATCTAGTGGGGACAGTGTATTTTCGATGTGTGTTCGAGAGACCGGCGATGTCGAGTTGGGGAGGATTCACGAGTTTGCACATGTCACGATGGCATGAGTTCGATGGGTCTTGATAGTTCGATCCAGGACCACGACTACGATTCGACCATCGACTTCTCGATCGTTTCGAGTTCGAGTTTTCAAGTTGATCCGGAGGAAGACTATGATGAAGATTGAATTTTAATGATTGATTAAACATGTTTACTACACATTTCATTGCATTCGACTTTTGTCATTTAACTATTGGTTTGTTTTCATTTTTTCGTTTAGTTTGATTTTATCAGTCGTTTATTAAAATTTGGTTTGTATTTTAAATCGGTTTCATTTTCATAAAACTATAAAAAACCCAAAAATAATTTTTGTATTAAGTCATTTTGAAAAAATATAATGTGTCGTTTTATCCGTTAAGTAACAAAATCAATTAATCAAAATCAAGTTGCTTCAAAAGATCACCAAAATTTCACACGTGAAGTAAAAAAACAAAACTCAAGTTGTCTTTTACCTCTGTCCCCTCAGTAAAAGCAAGATGAGGCCGGACCGAGCCGGCATTTTCCCGGACCGGGCCGTGAAGAACACAAGGATGAGTCATTTTTGAGTCCGTCTAATGCACACACGTAAGTTTTTTTTTCTATTTAAGGAAGTAAAGGAGAGGCAAACAATTGCTCATCTTTTCACTGTCTTCAACTTTCCTTCTTTTGTTTTTTTATCAGTTTTAAATATGTCGAACCACTCCTCACCGTCGGTTAATTCTTACGAGCCTGATACACCGGATCATCCGGAATCTCAAGCTTCTAACGAGAATACCATTCTACACAATCGTTTTGCAAATTCTCCAATCCTATTGGAGAAAGGTTTAAATTTAGATAAGCTCGATCAGTGGGGAAAAACTATGATCCGTAGTTGTGGATGGAAGAAATTTGTAAGTACACCACGAGGGCGAGTTAATATTACGGTTGTAAGGGAATTTTACTCGGCCCTACTTTCAACGTTCGCGATAGAGTCTACACAAATCGTCATGGTAAGAGGAGTGGCTGTTCCCTTCTCTTCATCTATTATAAATCAACTCTTTGAAATACCACCAGTTACGATGCAGCATTTTGAAATAAAATGGGGACTAGACAATGCATACAATCATTTGAATAAAGTACACGAGTCTTTCCAATGTCTGTTCCCGCTTTTTGATACAAATCACGACATGTCAACACGAGCTTTACTTCCACATCTAAAGGCGTGGAAGCATTTTATAAATTCTAGAGTTTATCCCACGGGATTTTGCTAGCCTTTACGAAGAAGAAATGCTTTCGCTCTATGCATTGGCATTTGGTGAATTTGTTGGTAGGGTATGTTGATTCGAGAGAAATGTGTCGGACTTTGCAATAGCCGAGAGGTAGTAGGGAAACCTATGCCTAATTCATGGATGATCTCGCGTTTGTGTATTCTTATTAATGGAGTGGAAGAGTTGGAGACGGATGAGATTTTTCCGCCCAGAGATAGTCGGTTTGGTTTGCTACCGGTTGATACACCGGGTTGTTAAATCTACTATATAGAGAGTTGTTTGTTGGTGTTATTTAAGTTTTAATAAGTTAAGTTAAAAATTAAGTTTGAAGTTAATTTAGTTAAGTTAAGTTTTTCTTTTCAGTTTATAATAATGTATCTTGTTTAATATATATGTCTTAGTTTTTTAAGTTATTTGTTTTTTATTTAATGAAATAATTAGTATACGCTAAAATAAAATCAGAAAAATAACGTTAATAGATAATTTTAATTTTATTTTCGAACCTACTTAATTACTACTTATTGAACATCGGGACGATGCCACTTCGTAAGTGGGGAGTAGAGTTAGGTTAGAAAATTCATTAAAATTTTCGAAAAATAGTCAAAAATAATAATTATATTATATGTCTAATTTAGATTTTAATAAGATTTTAAGTTTATATAATTAAGTAATTAATATTAGATATTGTTTTTATAAAATTATATAAGTATGTTGATATTTATAAGTAAAATTTTTAGAATCATTTTCAATACGAATTATGAGTTTGGAATTGGATTAAGTTTATTGATTTTTTGGCACCACAAAAATATAACTATAGCCAAATAACCTACCTCAATTTTGATTAGAGTGATCAAGACCTCACTAAATTGTCAATTGTGATTAAATAATCGAGCTTTAGCTATTTTGGTCTACATTTCCTTGAAATACCATAAGTTTATGCGTCTTATAAAAGAGATGGAGACATAAAAGCTAAATTTTGGTATATCTTTGAGATTGGAAAGATTAGATAAATAGTAGTATATTCGATCTTACCTCATGACACTTGCAACATAGTCGATTTTGGTAATAAGTTCGGATATATTAATATTCTATAAAAGAATTAAGAACGAAGCACCATATTTACAATGAATTAATCAAATATCGTATCTTCCTTATCTCGTGATTAACAACTTAAAAATAAAAAGAACAAATCGGTTGTAGCTACCAATGATTGGAGTAGAGTAGGGTATTATCACGAAATGTCCTATATCACTATGAGGTAAGTAAGCTCCGATTGCTCGATGATAGTAGTCAAATAGGTATTATCAAGAAATGTCATATTCTTTGGGAATGAAGGCACAAGATAAATTGAAAGAGGAAAAGTTGAATCATAAGATCTCAGGAATTATCACAAGTTTAAGGAAACCGGACTTGTAATTTTCGATCGAAAGAGTAGTACTCGATCAATCTTGATGAAGCAATGTCTGTAAGTTTGATTTTCTACACACACTCACGCTTTTAAGTTCTTAATCTTGAAAAAAAAAAAAATTGAAGAAGAGAGAAAATCGAAAAAGATGCTATTAAATCAAGATTATGTTTTTTCAAAAAATAAAGATGTGTGTGACGCATCTGACTTCGCTTCTTCTCTTTTTGATTTCTTTTTTTTCCGATTAACCAACATCTTTTATAAGCCATTTTTGTCGACTACTTTACGAAGTTTTCGATTCCGTAATTTCATAATAGTTGCGATTAAAAATAATTTCAAATTTTATTTATACTTCTTAAGTATTACATATATAATTTTATCTAAATAATATTTAATGTTTAAGTTATTTCATTTATATCTCTTTTTGTCTTCTTAAGATTTTAAATTAAGATAGATAATATATTTATAATATTGACAATATACAATATAATCTGAAAATTATACTATCTTTTATTATCGCTTTATTTTTTTTCGAGGACGATCAAAAGTTTAAGTTTGGGAGTAATTGATGTATTATTTTTATATGATTAAAAATACGTTATATTATTATGTTTTATCAACGAATTCTATATAAAATATATGAAATTATGATATAAAATGTTAATCTTTATAATTTAGAGTATTTAGTAATAATAATAATAAAAGTTGTAATTTTGTACCGATTTTAGTAAATCGGAGTGTAAATGTCGATTCGTGGGTATTTGTGGTATTTTATTGCGATTTATAAACCAAGACCCGAGAATCGACATATTGAAGTTTAATCATATCTACGGAATGATTTAGAGAGTGCCACAAGTTTAAATGGTCAATTGAAAGGCAAGTGGATAAGTGGTAAACCAATCTGGATAAGTAATAATTGGAAGTGTCTTCAACAAACGAATGGCTCATCAAAATGATATTTTCGAGAAAAGTGTTCTTCACGAAAGTTGTAGATTTTTCCGAGAGTTTTCCAATGCAATTTAAATTATGAAGATTGGAGGTCTACAACTTAAACAGTGATCAAGTGGCTAATTGATTTGGATTAATAAAAATTCCGTAAAAGCTTCGGAGGAACACGAGGTTATCAAGAAAGCGTTATCTGGAGAAGAGTCCTTCATGAAAGTTGTAGAGTTTCTCGAGATCTTAATTTTGGCATTTCGTTTGCAATTTTTGGAGATCCGAACTCGAGATATGAATTTTAGAAGTTTAATAATTATATATAAAATAAATATCTCCAACGCACACATCTGCTGGAGTGATCAAGTTAGTGGGGATCATCATTAGTCCGGACCGAGCCGCCTAATACCGGACCGGTCCGGCCTTTGCCACTTTGCCTATATAGAAGCTCATCAGAGAACAGAGAGAGTGTCATCAAATATATATAAACCATATCATATATATATTCTCCTCTCTCTCTCTTTTTTTTTTTTTAATTTTTAGTAGTAGTTGTAAATAAGGCCTTACGCCGTAATAATGTAGTTTTAGTGTCGTTGTAATGCTCGGAAAAATCTCGGAAGTCGGTTTTGCTAAAGAAGTTGTAATGTCCGGAAGATACGATTTCTAAATCAATCTGCCAGTATTCGGGTAACTTTTCTTAAGTATTTATGTTTGTTTTTATATTTTTGTTGTTATAATGTTTTTAGGCTAAATATAATATCGCCAAAACTATGTAATCGGTTTTATTTCGATCTTTTCGTTAAAGAAATGTTGTTAAGTTAAAATGACTAAAATTGAGTTAATTGAATCTTTTTCTATTTTGATCGTATTCGTATTGACATATTTAATAGATCTGAGGAATTCATAATCTAATTATGAATTGACGCCTCGTAATCAGGATATGAAATAAAAGATAGAAAAACCGGAGGGTAAAATTGGCCGTGTAAACAACGTGATAACGGAATCCAATTTCCTACCCGGGGGTAAATTTGTTTTGGGAGAAATGAATTTTATTATAATTTGTACTCGAGATCGTAATAATGTTAAATCATCAGTTTAATTGAAACTTAAACCGGAAAGTTAAATCGTCCGGCCTTGACAACCGGAGCCTTTAAAATAAAATTGACCGTTTGACGAACGGAATGACTCCTTTTTATCTAAAGGTAGATTTGTACTCGGGACCTGTTCAGATTAATTCGTTTATCGTAATGATTGTGGGACTTGGATCGATGCAATGGACATATGACAATTTCATACGCTCGTGTGAGGAGGAATTGTTTACCTCGAGAGTGCACCGTTTCACTTACTCAATTGGACCTAAAATAAAAGGAGACATCGAACACATTTCAATTAATCGAAAAGATCGTATAAACCAATTATATAAGTTTTGGTGGTTCTCTAAAATATACATTTAATATATTGGTATCTATATATTTATATCTATATATATACTTTGCAATTTATGTACATCTATATATATTTATATATCTATATATATTATATTAGAATAACTTTTAAATTACGTATTTATTTTATGTTGACTAGAATAGTAGTGATCGTGTTATAAAATTGCGATTTAGATCGAGTCAATATAATGACTCTTTGGTGTTTAACCACACGTAAAAGAAATTACCAAGTTCCTGTGGATACGATACTACGATTCACCATACTAGCACTACAATTTGACCCGCACATCGCGGTTAGAATCGTTTAACCCAGAAACGTCGCCGATTTACGGCGCCGTTCTCGGGATAGTTTAGCGGTAATCACCTGTCATTGCCATTAGCGTTGGCGGAATTCATGTTAGGCAATGGGAGATGTTACCAAATTCTCAAGAACTACCCACCACCCTCTCAAGACCGGAATGGCAAAGAATCAACTTTCCATCCGTGTTGAAGCGGCTAACACACACAAAATCCCCAACTCGATATCAGATTACGTAAAACAAATCCAAAGTACCATCAACAAAGATTATCTTTATCTAAATTCCCATTTCAGTAGAAGAATCGGGGTATTAGATATTACCTTATCCGAAGAGTCTAATTGGGAGCTCAGATCTCTCACACCGGAGGTCCGCTCAATTTGGATAACAAGAAGCGGGTTGGAGGTGGTATCCCACGTGGCGTCAAACCCCTTCCACCATCCTCAACGGAGTCAAGTTTATAGGGGATGACTTTTTTGGAGATGAGAGCTCCACCATTAGGCACCTCTAAACCCTTTTTCTCATTTCCATTTGTAGCCATAGCAACCACAATAGGAGCAGAGTCAGAAGATGGGCTCTTCTTCTTCTTACCCATTCCAGAAAACTGTAAGTTCCAGTCGGAGAAGAAAACCCTTACCGGAGAAGAAAGCTTACACCGGCAAACGAAACAGCAAGCGCCCACTGCAACTCCCTTCGTAAACCACAGAATCAAGCAGAAGAGCAGCAATTTACCTTAATGGAAGCCTGAATCCACTTGAAATCGAAGAAGAACAGAACGGGTACCAAACCCTAAACCGAACAACTTACGCCGCCACCAAATCCTCTTCCAGAATACTTCGAAACAGGGAAAAAAGTATATAGAAATGGAGAGGATGAAACAGGGAATCGAATTTGGTTGATAGTGATGAAAGAACAGCAATCGTGCAAGAAATCTGATGAAATTTGGTGATGTCGAAGTGAATCGCCCAAATCGCCAGACCGTGAGTTTCTCTCACTCATATACGCACGACGACTCACTGCATAATTTATCGGAGATTCTCTTTCTTACGCTTTAAATTCATTGATTTTGAGGATGTGGGTCATGGTTCGCTTCCCCCCCCCCCCCACCCAGGGACGCCCTTGGGAAGAAATGCTTAAGATAATGGTTCCTTATAAAGTGTTTCGCTGTTCTATTTATTGACCTATGAAATTTATCATAAAAAAATCCAAAAAAAAAAAAAAAACACACATTAAAGATAACGTATTAGTTATCTATATATATATATATATATTGTTCGGGCAAATTAAAAGACTGTGTTGCAATTCTTTTTTTATTATTGTTATTTTTTTTATATTTTTTTTGAAAGAAAATCTTTTTATTCCAAATAAGTATAGTAACAGTTCACAAGTGGAACGATTTACAGATCAATCAAGCAAAAGAAAGGAGATTATTCTACATCAACGCCCAAGTTTAATGTAAATTTTTAGACCGTTTGATAGCTTTCGAAAGGAAAACGTGAGTTGGTGGGCGAGCACAATCAAGAGAATGAACACTTTTGTTTCTCCAGAACCAAATCTCATACACAATCTCTCTGAAAATGTAGGGTCAATGTCTGCCTGTCGTGTCGGTGAGGATCTCGTCACTTGTGCCAAGTTGTCTAGGACCCAATCTTGGATGCTTGAAAAGGTAGGGCCAATTTTGTTTTATTTGTCATTGTCGTTGATCGTTGATTTTAGAAGTGTATCACAATTAAAGGTAACATATTAGTTATCTTAATGACAGCGTTGCAAGGGTTTTTTATTTATAATTATTATCTTTTTTGTTTGTTGAGGAAATTTATCTTTTCTTATAATGATTATTATAAATTTAATGAAATAAATTAATTAGGAAGAAACACATTTTGGAGGTAACAAACTCATACTTTTAATATAGTAGAGATAGAGATATATATTTTAGCTGTAAGAAGTCGGTACAGACAAGGACGGACCCAATGTAGAAAGGGGGTGCATGACCCCCACTCAACTTTTCGTACGAAGTTACTAAAATACCCCTCTAATAACATTAAAGATCGTGTATGTATATTATTCCAGACAAATTCTAGTGTAATTGTTTATTTAGTTCAACTGGTTAAAAATATTACTGATATACTTGTTTTCAATAATTCAAAACCTGGCTGTTGCATTTTTTTTTTAACGGGCAAGAGTGTTATGACACATCTCCGCTATTTCACTAGTGAGGTAAGCCCCTTGTGTTTTCAATCTTACTCCACCATTCTAAAATTGGAGCCTTCGATCAAGATCTTCTTGCCTCCCAACGTTTGGGCTCTTGCTCGAATCAGTCGTAGGACCTTACCTCTTATTGATTGGAACACACTAACTCTAAGCAAAAATTTAAAATGGATCAGTAGCTCTCTTCAAAATAAAAATAAAAATGGATCAATGGAATTTAGAGTTAAATGGTGGATTTCTTATTTGTAAATACACATACATACATACTCAAACTCTAACTCTAACTCAAGACCATTTGGCTATAAGTTCCACCATGACCCGAGAATGCGAATAAATTTTTTCTTGAATCACGAAACCTCATAAGGTGTGCACTAAAATAAATAAATGCTGTTTGAATATGAAAAGATTCATATTACTAATACAACATCAATGTATAAATCCATTACATACTAATTAGTATATACATCTTACATTAATTACATCCCAAATTGCTAAAGCTATCCAATCGGGCTATCATCCTGCAAGAGCTAACACGGCCATACATGATGCGCCCACGCGCAAACAAAGCCGCAATTTTAGGGCCCCCATTTTATGTAATAGAATTGTATTTTAGGTCAATTTTTATTATTTACTCAAGTTAAAAAACCAGTAAGACCATAATTTATAGCTGAAATCAATGAAAGAAAGTCTAATTAAATTCCATCACATTTTTTGTAACGCTTATTGATAATAGTCAACTTTGCTATAATTTCGTGTGCATTTTACCCTTGCTTGTAGCCTATTAGATGTACTTTTGGAGTAGTTGAGTGGTTTTTATAGGCACATTTCACCACGGGTTGAATCACGAGACGATATGGCGTTTATGTCCGAAATCTCCATATTTTTGTGTGAGTTGTGAGCGTTTTATTGGCATTTGTCACGCTTGGGTATATGGTTTATTTTCATTACAGGTATGGCGAGATAGAGGGCATGACAAGGAGCGGAACGTGATGAGAATCAACTAAAACGGAACTCAGAAGTGAAAATGGCGCGAGATTAAAGTTCGAGATAAATTTTTTAAATTTATTTATCTCTTATTAAAATAAAAAAAATAAAGAAAATAAGCAGATAAGAAGCTCAGGACTTAGAGTGGCCCCAGTGGTACACCCTATTCCACTCCCAACTTATCTTATTTTCCGTTCCAGATTCACCTTTTTAACACCCTATAAAACAACATACTCCAATAAGCACTCCCTATATTATTCCCTAAAATTACTTTTCTCTCACACTCAACTAATTAATTTATCTTATCAACACATTTTTTATTTTATAGAAATTGGAATGACATATTTTATGCCTACGAGGTGAGATTTTAATAGTTGACATTCTTGCCAAAAAAAATATATATTTATCGTATCCGCTCATAAAAAAATTGTCGTATGTTATTTTCGAAATAAAAAAAATTGTGTCAGGATATATCATCTTTTTTTCATCTATGGAAAAATATTATTTGCATGTCTGTAGTATACTTCTTATAGGAAATGACATTTGAATACGTCGCACAACAATAAAAAAAATAAAAAGATATAGTATCCGTACACAAAAAGAGTTCAAAATAAAAAAATAAATATTTGGACAGATTAAATATTGCCGTTGTGATACTACCGTTGTGCCCGTATCATTACTCGATACATAACACATTATTATATAAATGATATTGATGTGTGAAATTAATTTATTGGATAAAAAGAGAGATAAATGGTGCTACTGTTCATGTTAGCAGACCCTTCATATTTAGGGTGAGCCTTATTTTTATTTAGGGATAGGGTGTTGGGTTGGGAGCCACTGTGGGCTTAAAGGTGGGTTAGGTACTTTATATTAGTTTTAGGGGGGTTAAAATCCCCCCATTGGGGTCACTCTTATATATGCAAGCTATGAAGCACGGACACGAGACATTTTAAGCAGCGAGACGACACACTGTTACCTAACACGGCGACACTGTTACTTTCGAATTTGATGAACGACACGTCGCGACATCGTTTTTTTAATATATATATATATGTATATTAATATATATATTATTAAAAACATAGACGTAGGTTGACGCCAATTCGCGGGGACGGATTGATTCTCGCGCTGCCCTTTACGTGTTCCTCAACGTGTCCCGCCGCCGTGTCCTCTCATGTGTCCCTCGCCGTGTCCCGCGTGTCTGCGTGTCCTCGCGCGTGTCCGCCTAACGCTGTCCCCAACGTGTCCCCGCGTGTCCTCAACGTGTCTCCGCCGTGCTCGCGTGTCCCTCAACGCGTGTCGCGGCCGTGTCCGTCGTGTCCTCGGCTGTGTCGGCCGTGTCTCGGCGTGTCCACGCGTGTCGGGCGCTGGTCGGAATTCAAAATTTGAATTTAACATTATTTTAATCGAGCGACACGTTTCCGACACGCTGTCGAGCGTGTCGCGCGCGTGTCGGTAAAATGCTGTGTGAGACAAAAGACGGACGGCGACTAATTGGTGTCGGTCTTGCTTCATAAGATGCAAGCCTGCACCTCTTAGTTTAATAAAATTTCCTTCCTTCGTTATTTGAGGCGTGAGTGGCGCCATAAGGGGTCCACGCCCCATGTGCTGACATTTAATGCATCAATATACAAAATAAAGGGTGGAGGCTGCTATCAAAGGAAAATTTATCCTACTGATTCCTATTAGTGAATCGTCTACGCAAGAAGATCTCCACCACACAACTTTTTTTGCGGGCGACGTGTATTCCACCTCGAGAAACTATGTGGTGAGATCCTCGCCACGCGTATAGCTCTCTACAGTGAAATTCCTACAGATAGAACGACCTATCAAAGAGGAAACGCCGTTACTTTTATTAGAGGGGAATTTTCGGATATCTTTTACGGAGTATTCGGCTGTTGTTTTATTTTAAAAAAAGTACCATTTAGGTCAAATTTTAATACACACTTTTCATACCACAATTTACTTTCTCCGCACCAGTTTTTATTCTCCTTTTCGATTAGAACCAATTTGCTGCAGCTTTTTCATAAACTCCAATATTATTTCTTATTTTATTTTGCAATTGATACACAACGAACTGACGATTCAAGTTGTGGATTGCTACGTTTTTCATTGGTAATTTTTATTCAACCTTTTTATCATGTCTATTATCGATTTCTCTATGAATTTTTTGTGTTCTTGATTTTATTATGAGTTGCTAAATTTATTATAGATAAATTATGTGATGGAACAACAAAATTAATGTCTAAACGATAATCTAGGGATGAGTATGGCTTAAAAATTAAATCTTTTGAGTTGTGTCCTACAATTTGATCTTAATGCTTGAATTAATCTGATCACCTAATTCATGATTCCACACATGACTTTTATAAATGTATTTTATGAATGAGTCATGCTAACTAATTTTAGGATTGTCTATGCATTTAACTAGTCGAGTTTTTCGCACTGTTACTTGGTAAGGTTATTCTAGCTAAGCCGTGAATTCGGTGGATGCGAGCGTCTCATTGTTCTTCATCATATTAGCTCAATTAAATCCCATGTAGTGACCGTTGAACCGAATATGTGTAACCAGGCCAGGTTGTGATATTAGCGCATAGTGAAGCAGTTTAGAGATTGCACCCACAACACATTAATTAGAAGCTATTGGTTGGTTCTTTAGTTAAGTCTCATCCTTAGTGATTCGAGTAAAGGTGTTAAGAGTAGTGTTCTTGACCATAATTTAGTTGTTCCTTTATTCATGTATTTTAAAGTCATCATTTTTATTTTCTTAGCTATAGTGAATTACTTCCACAGTATTTGTGAGCCTGAACTAGATACAAAATTGATTGTGATACTTGATCGATTCCTCGTGGGATACGACCTTGCTCGCCGTTGTAGTACAACTGACCCGGTACTCTGCCGGTTAACGTTGGTTGACTATAATTTGGCCATCACTTATGAACATAGTATACTCAAAAATATTTGTGATATATTATTTTTTTCACAGAGTCGAGGGCCTTAAATTTTTTTTGCCTAGGACCTCCGATTACACAGGGACGGCCCTGTATCCAATGTCCTTGTAAAATATCACCACTATAATGATATACCATCCTCAAAGTGGGCATTAATTGTGTTGTCAGTCTAACTATATCATCTAGATTGTAAAATACCCTGCAACTCAACTAGATGAAAAGTAATGGCTGAGTTATGACACTCAGTAAGGAAATATCATGTTAAAGTGAACTAGAGTCTAGACTATATGCTGGGGTCATGGTATAGTTTTAAGTTCTATTTTGCAAATATGAAATGTATAAGTAGCATTAGAAAATATAAGACAACAAATCAAAGTACTGTGCTACCATTTTCTGTTCACGTGACAATTAAAGCATACAACATACATGGAATGGAAGTATTGAACTAACTTACTTTGCTCACATAACAATCAAGACACATAACATACTTCAAATCAATACCGAAATAAAGTTACTTCTTTTTTTTAACATGTCATGTATGTATCATAATTGCTGCTTTTTTTCATGAATACTATATTTTCTTTTTGATATGCACATTATGTATTGCAACATGAGGAACTCACTCGGGGTGTACAACATTTTTAACACCGAACCAAACGACCGAACCGTTTGGATGGTTTTTCAAGCTATTTTAAACCAAACCGATAAAAAACCAAATCAAACCAGTTATATGATTGGTTTTGGCTTCATTATAAAACCGAAATATTTGGTTTGATTTTGAAAATCCCTAAACTAAACAAACCATAAACACCCCTAGAACTCACTGTGTATTGTTGCTTATCGCCGACAAACACAGTTCATCATAACTTGCTTTAGTTTGTGATATGCTCTTCTACGTATCGCTGTCATGTATAACACGCTATTGTTACGTATTGCCGTTCCATCATACACAGTCATCATACTTCTTTACTTGGTGATATATATCGTTACGTATCGACATCATGCATAACATTTCATTTTTATTTTTTATCGTCTATTTCATATCGCATATCACATAGCAAGCACTGAATACACGTCTTCATACTTACTACGGTATAACCTCGATAAATGAATACCCTCAGGATCAGAAGAAAAAAATATTCGTTTAGCGAGGTTATTCATTTTTTGAACATTATTTCAAGTCCCTTTGCCCAAGTTGGGACCAGAGAAAATTATTCATTTGACTATGTTATTAATTTATCGAGGTTATACTGTAATAAACATGCACTCACATATATGTAATCCCTAATGTCATATATCTACAACATGTCAACATCATAAGAAACTACATTGCATGCTTTTCATACTGATATGCCAAAATCGCCAAAGCCCCACTAAATCCAGAAAAGAGACATAATCCGAGTATCGGATAGGGTCCTCGGCCCAGCTCCTCCTCACGCTATCACGATCCTTGTCATTAGCCAAGGCAACGAGAATAAGGCAGCTAACAACTAGCTCGATACAGAGCACTTGGGGCCGACCTTCTCGTCCCACCAGCTCGGCACCTTAAGTCCGACCTCAGCTCGGCACTCTAAGTCAGATCTCCGCTCGGAACTCTAAGTTTTACCTCCGTTCGGCACTCTAAGTCCGACCTAGTCTCGGCACCTTCCTGGTTTTTTTGCATGCCCGCTCGTTCAACGGTCTTTCTTAGCACCACAAAGCCTTCAACGAGTCCGTCAAGACTCTCTACTCACTGTAGGCTCTCTAAATCCGCCAAGACTCTCTGCTCGTCAAGACTCTCCGTGTCCGCCAGGGTTCTCTGCCCGTCAAGACTCTCCGAGTCCGCCAGGGCTCTCTACCCGTCAAGACTCTCTGCCCGCATTAGGCTCCCTGAGTCCGCCAAGGCTCTCTGCCCGCCGAAGGCTACGCGACCAAGGGCTTTCACCTCCAAGCTCACATCACGCCGGTGGCCACTCCATGCCTCGATAAATATCATTTTCACCTCCATTACAACTCTCGGATTCTTTCTTCTAATAACTACGCATTGGTTTGATCCCTTATGAAGGGTACGTAGGCAGCCTTTCAGGCACAACTCATAATCTAAAAACACCATTTTCCTCCTCTTACTCCACAAAAGCTCCATATTTTTCTTTAGCTCCACCGCACCTCACCGGAGAGATCACCCACAATCAGCTAGATATCCACCTCAAAATCCATATACCGCAAACCTGATAATTCTTACAATATGAGTTGGCTCCGTTACAGGGAAAAATCATCAAGAAAAGCCTGCTCCGGTAGCCCGCACCACTGCGAAATCCATTTTCACGGCGTCGCCGGCGAGATCATTCCTCCATCTTCAACTTTAAAATCAACAAAAGCTTTGATTTTCTAGGTTGTACAGCCTAGAAATCATCGTTTTTATCATCTTAGCAGCAAACTCAGTGCAAGGATCACTGGTTTTACAGACCGTTACTCCTTTTTCCGTCAAAATCATCTCAACTTGAAGGAACACCTTCAATACTCGCACACGAGCCTTTTATAATTTCTAGGTTGGTGTACGTGTTTTATCAACTCAGCTTTTACATATAAAGGGGATTGCCTCTACTTGTGTTGTTTGAGACCATTTGGGATTGCATCACTTGAGCTTCATCAGATTTTGGGTTGAAGCTTCACTAGCCGGCACCGCCTTTTTTGAGTGTTCATTAAGCAACCAACGTAAACCTAGTCACCAAGTTATCCCCCAAGTCAACATAACTGGCAGGAGAAATATAACACCTGCTGGCCTCAGCTCGGCACTCTAAGTCCGACATCAGCCTCGGCACGCCAAGTCCAACATCAGCCTCAGCAACTTAAGTCCGACCTTAGCTCGGCATGCTAAGTCTGACATTTGCCTCGGCACGCTAAGTCCTACTTCATACAGCAAGTCGGCTTATGGCCTTCACCTTGCGAAGGGCCTTACGGCCTTCATACCGCAAGACGGCTTACGGCCTTCACCTTGCGAAGTGACTTACGGACTTCATACCGCAAAACGGCTTATGGCTTTAACCTTGAAAAGTGGCTTACGGCCTTCATACCGCAAAACGGCTTACGGTCGCCTTGCGAAGGGGCTTACGGCCTTCATACCGCAAAACGGCTTACAGTCACCTTGCGAAGCGGCTTACGGCCACATAAGCCCGACTCCAGCTCGGCATCATATTTGGATCTCGCCCTCGAGCGAATCTTCTATAAGCCCAATTCCAGCTCGGCATCATATTTGGATCTCGCCCTAGAACGAATCTTCTATAAGCCCGACTCCAGCTCGGCATCATATTTGCATCTTGCCCTCGAGCGAATCTTCTATAAGCCCGATTCCAGCTCGGCATCATATTTGGATCTCGCCCTCGAACAAATCTTCTATAAGCCCGACTCCAGCTCGACATCATATTTGCATCTTGCCCTCGAGCGAATCTTCTATAAGCCTGACTCCAGCTCGGCATCATATTTGGATCTCGCCCTCGAACGAATCTTCTATAAGCCCGACTCTATCTTGGCATCATATTTCTGCTCTTACTCAAGATAATCTTCTATCGCTCTGCAACAGCCATCTCGGCAAACGGTACATCAAGTCATCTACAACTTTACTCCATGATTCTCACATGTACAGTGAAGAGCTCAAGGAGTAGGGGGCCATTGATATGCCAAAATCGGGAAAGCCCTGCTAAATCTAGAAAAGAGACATAAGCCGAGTATCGGATAGGGTCCTCGGCCCAGCTCAGCCTCACGCTATCACGATCCTCATCATTAGCCAAGGCAACGAGAATAAAGCAGCTAACAACTAGCTCGATACAGAGCACTGGGGGCCGACCTGCTCGTCCTACCAGCTCGGCACCTTAAGTCCGACCTCAGATCGGCACTCTAAGTCCGACCTCCGCTCGGCACTCTAAGTCGATCTCACCAAGACTCTAAGTCGACTGGTCTCGCACCTTCCGCGCTTCGCTTGGCGCGCTGCTCAACGGTCTTTCTTAGCACCACAAAGCCTTCAACGAGTCCGTCAAGACTCTCTGCTCGCCGTAGGCTGTTTGAGTCCGCCAGGGCTCTCTGCCCGTCAAGACTCTCCGAGTCCGCCAGGGCTCTCTGCCCGTCAAGACACTTTGCCCGCCTTAGGCTCTCTGAGTCCGCCATGGCTCTCTCGCCCGCCAAGTGCTTTCGGGCCGCCCAAGATTGCACCGCCAGCTTGTCGCGCGCTCGCCACCGCCACCCCATGCCTCTATAAATATCACCCTCACCTCCATTACAACTCTCGGATTCTTTCTTCGAAGAACTTCACATTGGCTTGATCCCTTATGAAGGGTACGTAGGCAGCCTTTCAGGCACAACTCATAATCTAAAAACACCATTCTCCTCCTCTTACTCCACAAAAGCTCCATCTTTTTCTTGAGCTCCACCGCACCTCACCGGAGAGATCACCCACAATTAGCTAGATATCCACCTCAAAATCCATATACCGCAAACCTGATATTTCTGTCAATATCACATACATACACCACTTTATTTTGCATTTATTCATTCTATTCACATCTGCTCCTAAAACATGATTTCAAATCATTTAACAAAAATATAGCAATTTACCAACAACTTAACAAGTACAATATGTAAATTTACCAACACGATCACTTTGGTGATTGGTGGTGGTGAAATGGGTTATGGAAAAAGTTGGTGGATGAGGATGGTGGCAAAAGATGGTTATGGTAGTGTGGGTTATGGCTGAGGATGGAGCAGGTGGTGGCAAGGGTTAGTGATGAGCTAGGTAGTAAGGATAGGTACTGGTAAGGCGGAGAGTGATGGGTTGGTTTGTGATAGGCCGGGTAGTGACGTGGCTTGTGGCGCAGCGAGTGATGGTGTGCAGTGAAGAGTGGCGAAAGTATTTTGTGGTGGGGTGGGTCACATGGGTGGTGGCATTTTTTTTTTAACAACAGAACATGTTTTACAATTCATTCAAAATCATTCCATTCAGTTTTTTGTAGAATGAAATATACTCGAATTTCATTTCATATGAATGAATATTTATTTTATTCTCTTCATATCTTAACACGCCAAAATAATGGAATAAAATCATTTCATTCAGAAATACAAATGTGTTGGAAAAAAATAATACTTAGAAAAAATGACTGACAACAAAACAAATACTCCAAGGTACGCGATATGCGTTGTATTTTAAGAGATGTTTCGCCCCTACAAAGCCACTTGGGGTTTACACAAAAATATCTCTCGGGATACAATGAACGTGTTTGATTCAAACAGTGACTTGTTTGAATCAATGCCGATGACACTCAAAAAACAAAATCTGATGATGCTTTTCGGACTTAGAATGATTTCGTTTGCAGTCTCGTGCCTTTTATAGGCCAGGGTACCCCAACATGAAATGGTCATCTCCGTTCACAGATGCATGCATTCGGATGAAGTGGTACAACACTTCACAAATGCATGAATTCAATTGCATTACTTCATAAATGAATGAATTCAGCTTTCACAAGTGCATCCGTTCGGCTATGACACTTAGCTTTCGTGGGTGCTGCCCCCGGGCCCCAACCCACGAGTTGATGTTGCCCCTTCAACTCTCGTGAAGGGACGCTGCCCCTGCGACCCACCGCGACCTGACCGTTTTATAACAACAATCCAAAAGAAAACGATAACAAAATATTTAATTAATGAAAAAATATCTAACAGAATGCAACTCAATTTATCATCCTAAACCTTAAACACACGGTTTATTATAATTTATATCTGTATTGTCGTACAAATAAGTTGAGTTTTAGAAATAAAACATTGGAATTTTATTTTTTTTACTTCGAATTTCCCCTAATTACGATTTCAACATGTCATTTTGTCCTAGATAATGTATTTTTTTACCCTATTTTAGTACATTCCATCCGATAAATACGGATATTATTGTACATTAACATGCTAAAGTCAAGCCACTCACATGGGCCCAAGTTAGTACAAATACATCTCATCATCCCTTTTTTTTTTATAGGAAACATCTATTTGACCAAATATATTCCCATTTAATTTAAATCATAAAAAATAAAAATACACGCTTATCTTCTACTTCACAACACTTTCTTCTACCCCTCATTTCTCTTCACCATTAAAAAAAAACAAAACATGAAAAAGATTACCCGCCCCTTCAGCCCTGAAAAGGTGGGGTACATCTGCGCCGCCGCGGTTGGCCTATTCGGTGGCGCGTTTCTTGCAGCGGCGTTTATTCGTATCGCAGACAATCCGTTTCTATGTAAAACCGCTATATACACCGCCGGACCGAGGACTTTTGGAGGAATATCTATAGAAGAACAACTTAATGCCATTGTTCATTATGCTACATCAAAGATTGTGCCACAACAAACGAGGAAAGAGATCGACGTTTCGTTTGAAGTTTTGAAAGCGAATGCGCCGTGTAATTTTCTTGTTTTCGGGCTAGGGTATGATTCGATTATGTGGAATTCGATTAATCCGAATGGAAGTACGTTGTTTCTTGAAGAAACAGAAAGCTGGGTTCATAGTGTGCTTAAAAATGCTCCATATCTCAGGTGAAAATTTCTTATCGCAATTTTTTTTATCCCATTATTTTGTGTTAATATATATCAATAACTGGATATTTATTAAGATGTGGAATTATACTTTTTCAATAATCGTCGTTGACTTATTAAAGTGCAATTGATACTTTTGATGATCATCAACAACTGGATATGAATTAAAATGTGACATGATAATTTTTTTATTAATCATTGACTTATACATGAAAAGTAGTGCTGAAACTAGTGCTTTCTTTACATGAAAAAAAAACCGGAAAAATTGCAAAATCGGTACCATAACTTTGGGATGATATCAATTTTGGTCCCGTACGATTTCAAGTTAACAATTAAGTCCAATAAATTTTAAAAAAGACTAAATTTTAGGACACCTCTCAATTTCGACGTAATCTACTCATAAAAATTGGAATTTTCCGGCCTACATTGTTGTTAAGTGGCGTTTGCAATTTTTCTGTTGGAAAGGTGTCCGTGGGCCTATGTCATCAATGCCATGTGCCATTTTCCTGTTGTCTTCATAGGTTATTGGGCATTTGGCCAAGATGTTGTTGATAATGTGCTTGTGGTACTTAAAAAACTGTATCGATACCACCCCAAAGAAAATGTCTACAGAATTACATGTTAAACGCAGAAGACAAAAAGCCAAGAGCAAATAACTAAAAAAGATTATGGTGTATATATATATATATATATATATATATATATATATATATATATATATATATATATATATATATATAAATATAAAATTTATGACTGAGCAAAGCATTGTGTGGCGACATCCCACCTAAATTGGTTAAGACTTGTGCATTTTTGTTGGCGGCCTGATAAATTATGAACATTCAAGAATGCTAAAATTTGCAGGTGTTTCATGTTTGAATTGTTGGAGACACCTGTGGTGAAAAGAATGAATTTCTCGTCTGAAATAATACTAAGACTTATTTTTCGTTGGGCATGTCGGTCAGATTACTCGATTTCAATAATATAACAAATTGGGTTATTGATGACTACTGTCTTATGATTAGGTAGAATATGATCAAATTTAAAACCAAATTGCGAGATTCCGCCACTTAGAGTCAATATTGCCCGGAAAATCCCAATTTTTATAAAGAGATTTTGTCGGAATTGAGAAGTGTCTTAAAATTGAGTCTTTTTTAAAACTTACAGGATTTAATCGTTAACTTGAAATCGTGATGGCATCAAAATCGATATCACATCATAGTTATGGGACCGATTTTGCAATTTTTTCTAAAAAAACCAGAGAGAATTCAAAAGTTGGTCTCTGAACATTTACATTATATGATTTTAATTTCACAAATATAAATACTACTTTCTTGAGTCTTGCAAATTCAAATACTGTTTTTCATCATTTTATAGAATATTACTGAAATTTATCAAAATATTTATTTGCGTAAACTAAATTGAAATTGTGTACTTATGCCTTACAAGTAGCCAGGAATTTACCTTTCAAAAAAATAAAATAAATAAATAATAAAAAAAATATATATAAAAAAAAAAACCCAGGAATTTTGTTTTATATATCCATCTTGTTTACATCAATACAGTACAAGATTTTATTTTAGTAGAGATTTTACGGTTGTACATGAGCGATATTTTTTTTTTTTACATGAAAAGGTTAAGGGTATTAGTAGTAATAATGGATAAGGGGTAAAATAGTCTTTGTAGTACATGTGTACAAGTTTATTAGACCTTGGTTAGTGTGTAGTGTATTTACACACTAGATTTGTCTTAGATTCTTTTTGGTACGTTGTAATCCTTTTCTTAGAGAGATAACATCTTGTATCATCTTCTTTCTTCTTGTGATGAAGATCAATGGCATCTCACTGTTTTCTCTTTAATCAAACTTGGTATCAGAGCTGTTAGACCATGAGCGTTACAAGTTCTGGGACCGTTGCTCCGCCAGTGACGACTGTAGCTGCAAGCTCTGGAACTGTTAGTCCGACGGTGACCGCTATAGCTGCTGCAACAACACAGACAAGCAAAGATCTCGCATCAATCGGAGAGCCGTGCAAAGAACTCATACCAAATGTGTATCATCAAACGCCGCTTGATCGCTTCTTATCCGGTTTTCTATCCTCCTCCCAGAGCTCTCCGTGGATCGCTTTTACTCAGATCAGTGGTTCTGTTCTTCCACCGTCTTTTCCAGTGATGTCGTCTCCATTCCGGTCACCATCTCCGGGATCTTACATGCAGTCCAGTTCTCCCTTTCAAGGCCATCTCAGTCAGACATGCACTATTAAATTGAAGAGGGACAACTATCTTCTCTGGAAATACACCATTCTCCCCATTTTTAGAGGTCATAAGATGGAAGACCTCCGGACACTAGCAGGTTTAGTTCTCTTCCAAATGCAGCTCTAGAAGAATGGAACACTGCTGATCAACTTTTGATGGGGTGGTTACTCAGCTCTATGACAGAAGAGGCCTTGATTGAGGTAATGGGATGCTCTACCTCTCATGAAATCTGGTCTACTTTGGAAGTCTTGTTTAATAGTCAATCAGAAGCTAGGATGCTTGAATTTAAAAGTGCTTTGACTAGAGCTGAAAAAGGTTCAAAATCTATGAGTGACTATCTTGCACAAATGAAGTCTTATATAGTGATAGTTTAACTCGCCGCTTGGATATCCTATGCTCAGATCCGAATTAATTTCGGGCCGTGTTGGGAGGTCCGACAAAGATTACGAGGTCGTGATAGTCAATATTACCTCTGTGGTTGATCTCTTACCCGGCCCGAGGTCCAAATAAACTTTTGACTCTTGAAAGGCTCCTTGCTGATTCAATCCTCACATAATGTTTGAGGAAATCAAGCACATCCTCTCAGCAAATTTTGCTTCCTATAATCAAGGTGGTTCAGAAGCAAAACTAATGCCGTGCCTAGTTCAAACAATGGTCGAACAACTACAGAGGAGGTAGATGGGGCTCAGAGGTGGAAGAATAACAGGGGTGGGTGTCCCGGTGGTAGAAATGGAAATGGAAGCGCACTCACATGTCAATTGTGTGGTAAAATGGTCATATCGTTATTGATCAGTGGCACAGTTTGAGCAGGATTTTCGTGGTCCTAGTAACAACAATGCTCAAACCGGAAGTCCCAAGCAGATATCGCCTTTGTGGCTACTCCTAACATCAAGCTTTCGATCACTCTTGGTACATGGATAGTGGTGCTACCAACCATGTAATTTCGTAAGGTGTAATATGATCAATGATGCTGGTATAATGGTAAAGAGACTCTTATGGTAGAAATGGTGAAAGTCTTGCAATTTCTAGCATTGGCCATCTTGTGTTACACACTCCACACATGCACACTTACACTTGAATAATATCCTTCATGTCCTCTTATTACAAAAATCTTCTAAGTATTTCTAAATTAATTTTGCATAATCCTATATTTGTTGAGTTTGATGGTTTGTCTTGTATTGTGAAGGACAAAGCCACAGTGGACAATGCTTCTCGTGGGTCACTTGCAGGATGGTCTCAGACAAGATAACAATGCCTCTTGAAGATCAGACTCCTTCACTCCAAATCCTTGCCTGCTTGTCTTCATGTTTCTGCACAGTCCGTGAGTTGTAATAAGTCCGATATGCATCCCGATATTTGGCACAGTGAGACTAGTGGCATCCTTGAGTCAAATTCTATCTTTTGTTTTGAATGGTCAGTAATGTTAAACCTTCCGAAATTTATCTTTCGTGAATCTTGTCAATTTGGAAAGAGTCATAGTTTGTTTCATCCTCGTGTCCACTTTTCATGCTAAAGCTCGCTTTGATCTTGTTCGCATCGATTTGTAGGGGGCCTGCACCGCTTAAATCTGTAGGCGGTACTCTTATTATGTGCATTTTATAGATGATTATTCTAGGTTCACTTGGATTTATCCATTAAAGTCTAAGTCCGATACCTTTTTCGCTTTCAAAATTTAGGGCTCTTGTTGAAACTCGCTTTCAACTAAGATTAAGTGTCTGCAATGATTGGGGAGGTGAGTATATAGATCCTTCGCACCTACCTTGATGTCGAATAAGTTTTGAGACATCCTCGCCCTCATGATCATGCTCAACATGGTAGTAAGGTAGAGAAAGCATAGGCATATTGTTGAGACAGATTGACTCTTCTAGCTCAAGCTGTGCATGCCCTTAAGATATTGGTGGTACAGCCTTTCAAAGCTAGTGTTCAACTTATAAACAATCTCCCTACTCCTGTCCTACAACACAAATCTCCCTTAAAATGCCTTTTTCATGTCAAACCTAATTATAAAATCTTTAGGGTTTTTGGCTGTGCTGTTTATCCTAACCTCAGACCTTATCAATCACATAAATTTCAATTTCACACTAAAAGATGTGTGATCTTGGTCTTAGTCCTTCTCATAAAGGATATATTGTTAGTAATATCATCCGCAACGGAAGCGATTTAAGGATCTAGATCTATAAAATACACGTAATAAAATAACTAGATCTATATCTACAAGGGGGTTGTAGATCATACCTCTTGGATCTCAAAATCCAAGTTGAAGAACCGCAATAGGATGAACGAAGGAAAGCGTGAAGAGCACCACGATCTTCCGTACGTGTGATCCAAGCAACTCCCGGTGGAAGGAAATCCTCGACTCGAACCCTTCCGATATGCTACCCGGAAAAACCTCCAAGATTTCTCCTCAACCCTCTTGGTTTTAAAAATTCTATCTCCTCTCTAAGAGTTGATAGTCGAAATTATTGTATGTCTAAGGCAGGAGAACTCTCTTTATATGTGAGAAAGAAAACTTAATTTCTCAAGGATTTAATAATTAATACAAAATCAATTATAATAATCCTATTAAATAAAAGATAATCCTATAATATTCTAGAACAAATCTAGAATAATATTTATCTTTATTTCTTACCATAAATATTTATCCAATAAATATTTTATGCATAATGCCTTATTAATCATAAAAAATAATTTCTTGTTCCATAATAATCCATGTGGTTTAAATTTCCTTTGTGACCTAGTCACAATTAATTTCGACCCTAACACAATAATGGGTCAAGATTATGAAAAATGTCTTTTCACATATTTAATTATTTAGCCCAACTAATTTAATAAATCCACTAAACAATTAATTCACATATCGCTTTAATGAAGTCCAACAAGAACTAAATTAATATTATTAGGATTCGACGTCCGAGAATAGCTATATGCTATATATGAGGCACGTCGGGACCATGGACTAATAATCACGCTCCGATAAATCAAATAAATAATTATCTTACTTAATGTAATAATTATATTCGATAAATCAATCACAGAATATGCCACCATAATCCCGTGATCGCACTGACGATTATGAGATTATATTTATCTCCTCACGAGAATGATAATAAGCGCCCATTGATATAATCATTACATATGGATTAATCCTCCATAGATCGCTCATTCTAAATCGGGATGTAAAGTCCCACATCGGTAAAATAAGAGAATGATCACCCCCCATATAAGTGTGAGACATAAAGGTCTTGTTAACTGGTTAGCCTTTTTTAGATCAAACGAGGACGGCGGTTCAAGCAGCTTGACCGACATTTATGACTCATTTAGCCGCTACAGCCCGGGTCCTGGGGCGCATGAATCGGTATTCAGAGCCGATCATCGACGGAACTATGCGCCGCACCGCATAAGAAGACGGTGTAAGGATGGCCTCTAGTTACCTCTCCTGGTAGGACGATCCAGACTCAGCTTCGCCGCCCCGGCGAGGACGCCTGGCCCCTTATAAGGGGGGAGAATGTAAAGTCCCACATCGGTAAAATAAGAGAATGATCACCCCCATATAAGTGTGAGACATAAAGGTCTTGTTAACTCGGTTAGCCCTTTTATACCAAACGAGGACGGCGGGTCAAGCAAAGCTTGACCGGACATTTATGACTCATTTAGCGCCATGTGCCCGGGTCTCGGGGCACACGGAAGTTACCGTTAACCCTTTTAGAACCTCTTATCCTTATTTACCATTAACCCCCAGTGATCAATTAATTCATACAACTCACCGTGATCAATCGCTGTGATATGAACTCGCGCGATCGATCGCTTTCTGGATTAACAAATAAGTGGAATCGGTTTTTCTACTTCCATAAATGGAAGGAATGGATTCCGATCTCGTGATAACACGCACTACTCACTCAATCCAAAGACAATGCCAAGACGGGGTAATTCGATCACAGACTCAGTGTAATCCTTAACCGCCAAGTCAAACCTCATATCGATTCAAGCGCTTGATCGTGATCACCTCAGATTAAGATATATCCATAAATATGATCATCCATTGATTCGATAAGACTTCTCGACACGGAATTATATCGTGAACTCTAATCAAATCGGTCCAAATTTCTATATGATATATCTATCATATATAAATGCCCCACTAGGTTCTCTTAACCGAAAGTCCGATAAGACAATCACACCTATTGTGTTCGGGCGCATTAATAGCACGTTAAAGAGAGACCCGATACTTCGATTAACTTCACTACGGGCTAATTGTATTTTAAGTACATCTTCACTAACTCAATCCTCCCGTATATCCCATACATCGAAAGTTAAGTTGATTACATAAACGATATACTTAGGGTTTTTTTCAGAGTGTAAATACTATTATCACATCGGTGAATATGAGAATAATAAATATGAATAATAATATCATTTCATTTATTAAATAAAACAATTACAAAAATTATCTTTCGGGCATCACACCTAACATATATGTGCCTTGATGATACTGGCATGGTTTACATATCACACAATGTTGTGTTTGATGAATCTCTATTCCCCTTTCAACATGGTTTCAGTCAGGGTCCATCCACACAAATTCTGGTTGATCCTACCCTTCCTTCTTCTTCCTTTACCTTAGCAACATCTCAGCAAGAGGGGGGTAATACAGACATCCTGAGCAGATTGCCTAGTGAAGACATTGTTGTCAAGCATTTCTACCACGATCGTAATTTCTAGCACACTCAGCATCAAGCTTCGATCATTCCCCTGCTCACACACCTGGTTCTGATCATATCCTTGAACATACTTATCCTCATACACCTTTTTACAATATGGGGTTCAGTTCACCACAAAGACAAAGTCCTGATGGTACTGTTGTGTCATCTAACACTGAAAGTGCTTCACCTAGTTCTGCACCTCCTTGTGCTGCCCAATCTGTTGTCCACCACACATCTCATCCCATGCAGACTAGATCCAAGAGTGGGATCTATAAGCCAAAAGTCTATTTTGCTGCTATTGCAAGTTCTCATTCCTTGCCTGTTGAACCTGTTAGTGTGAATGAGGCTATGCAGAGTTCAGAGTGGAAAGAAGCTATGCTTCAAAAATATAGGGCACTGTTGCACAACAAGACATGGGACTTGGTAAATCTTCCTCCAGGACAAAGTGTGGTTGGGAACAGGTGGATATTCAAACTTAAGTTCAAGCCTCGATGGTACCATCCTCGAAACATAAAGCCGATGGTGGCTAATGGATACAAATGTAATTATGGGATAGATTACAATGAAACTTTTTCACCCTATGGCAAAGTCCTCAACCATCACGATCATGTTAACTTTGGCGTTGTCCATGAATTGGCCTATTGATATAAATAATGCCTTTTCAATGGACCCTCGAATGAACTAAATTCTTTTAACAACAACCTGGCAAGGATTTATAGATGCTGGAAAGTCACATTTGGTTTGCAGGTTGAATAAGGCTTTGTATGGCTTGAAACAAGCCCCTAGGGCCTGGTTTGATGCTATAAGAACTCAGATGCTGAGCTGGGGATTCACACAATCTGTGTGTGACACTTCTTTGTTTATGTTTAGTCTTGATGACAAAGTTGTGTTTGCTCTTGTGTATGTAGATGATATTCTACTTACAGGGAACTCTACAGATCTGATACAGAAATTTATCAAGGTTCTGGATTCTAAGTTTTCTCTTAAAGACCTAGGGTTTGTTTCACACTTCCTGGGAATGCAAGTCACTAGGGATAACTCAGGTTTGTACTTGACTCAAACTCATTATGCATCTCAGTTGCTGAAAATGATGAATTTGGAGTACTTAAAACCTTGTCCTACACCTATGGTTGCTGGTAAGCACCTTTTGTACCTAAACAAGGTCAACATTTGGTTAATCCAAGTATCTACAGAAGTGCTATAGGGGCACTGCAATATCTTACCTTGACAAGACCTGATATAGCTTATGCTGGTAACACCTTGAGTCAGTTCATGCAGGAGCCATATACTGAACATTGGCAGGCATTAAAGAGGTTACTCAGATTTGTGCAAGGCACACCGAGACATGGATCGCACTTCATTCCCAAAGAAGAATTTGAGCCGCAGGGTTTATCGATGCAAACTGGTCGCTTGTTTCAGATAGAAAATCTACAGGGGATACTGTGGGTCTACCTAGGCAAATCCTTGATCACATGGAGTTCTAACAAGCAAATTGCGGGTGGCAAAATCAAGCCGTGAATCTGAGTATATGAGCTCACAAACTGAAGTTCCGAGATACAATGGATTATGCAGATGTCGGGGAGATCAAGTTCTGTTACCCGCCAGGCTCAGATTATGGTGTGACAACACTGGTGCAACTACTCTTGCTCAAAATCCAGTGTACCATGCTAGAACTAAACACATTGAGGTGGATGTTCACTACATCAGAAACCTAGTGCTTGAGAAGAAGCTGAAAGTGTGTTATACACCATCAGAAGCTCAGATTGCAGATGTGTTTACTAAACCCTTACCTATACAGCCTTTTGCAGATTCAGGGACAAACTCAATGTAGTTGAACCACATGTTAGTTTGAGAGGGGGTGAAAAGGTTAAGGGTATTAGTAGTAATAATGGATAAGGGGTAAAATAGTCTTTGTAGTACATGTGTACAAGTTTGTTAGACCTTGGTTAGTGTGTAGTGTATTTACACACTAGATTTGTCTTAGATTCTTTTTGGTACGTTGTAATCCTTTTCTTAGAAAGATAACTTCTTGTATCATCTTCTTTCTTCTTGTGATGAAGATCAATGGCAGCTCACTGTTTTCTCTTTAATCAAACTTTACAAAACTAATATTATCAGATCGTGATAGGGCATGTTAATAAATAGGCCCTATATAGTAATTATTGATTGAAAAAATGATTTATGACTACTTTGTTGCAATCATTTTGTTCGGAAATGTTTAAGTATCTTGTTATTGTCATACCCCCTTTAAAAAAAATCACATCATAATCATATACTAATATCTCAGGGCTCACACAGTCAACTACCGCACCAAACTATCCGAGGCTGACGAACTTCTAAAATTGTACGAAACCGAACCGGATTGCTGGCCGGAGAAATCATTCATACGTGGCAACGAGAAATGCAAGTTAGCGTTAAACATGTTACCGGAGGAGGTGTACGACACAGAATGGGACTTGATAATGATCGACGCGCCGAGAGGTTATTTCGCGGAGGCGCCAGGTAGGATGGCGGCGATATATTCAGCGGCGGTGATGGGGAGGAACAGGAAAGGATCGGGTGTGACGCATGTGTTTTTGCATGACGTGGAACGCATAGTAGAGAGAACGTATTCGGATAAGTTTTTGTGTAAGAAAAATATGGTGAAAGAAGTTGGCAAGCTTAGGTATTATGTGTTGCATCCTAAAAAAGACGGAGGGAAAGGCAAGGATTTCTGCTAGACACAGAAAATGGATCCATGCATGGCACCGAAGAAATTTAAGGATGTCATTGGGGGTACAAATGGTATTTAATTTTTATTTATTTTATTTTTTTTTGTTTGTAAATAGTATATCCTAAATAGCTCAATAATAAATGACATTTATTTCAAATTTCCGTGGAGGTGCTTGCCCCGCTCATAAGGCTGGATCCGCCTTTGGGACTCCATGTTCTTGCTATGGTTTCTCATAGTCTTGTTATGCTTTTTTTTATATTAAAGAATAGACATTGCAACGAATACAACATGATGTTGTGTTGACGCATGGGCGTATCTTTCTTATGGACATAGAGGACTTAGGCTATTCGGACAAAAAAAATATTACACTATAAAATCAATGTAATCGAGTTTGATTCATAAAATATTCTTAATCCAGCCCTTCCGACGAACTCGATATAGTCCATTAGCCCACCTCATGCATATTCAAATCCTGGCTCCACCCTTTGTTGCGTGTTGGTGGATGCTCTTCATATAAAAATTAATTTTACCAGGAATTTGGCATAATTGTTTAGGAGATATTAATAATAGATTCAGAAGTAATTACTGGTAAAAATTATTTTTTAATGATTGGGGTTCCACGGTCATGTCATAGTAGTAGTAGTAGGGAAATTCTTAGACGAGGACTTCCTACTGCCAAGCACCCTGCTAGATTTCAGATCACGCAGACAAGAGACAGTAAATAACGCACACACGACGTAAATCTAAATATGCTTTCACCATAGTGAAATCCTCACCTAAGAATTTCCCGTAGTGTAGTGTAGTGAATTAACAATTACTTGTCTCATGATTTGATTTTCTGCAAATTTTGCAAAAAATACGAGAATTTTCCGCTTGTGAATTTGAACTCGCCATGCATCCTTGATTGATTTCCTTGTCCACGCCCTCTTCCTCGTTCTTGAAATGATCATCTACCTCGGATGATCCTCTTCTTCCTCTTCCTCGGGTAAATCCCCCTCTGTTTTGTTGCTGGGATCTTGAATTAAAATTTAGCTTTAATTCAAAAGCTTGCTCTAAAGGTTGATTCGAGGACTTTCCGATTCTTTCTTCATGCACTTGCAAAGAACTCATTAAATCATTTAGAGTATATGTAGACAAATCTTTAGATTCTTCAATGGCCGCAACAACATAATAATATTTCGAAGGAAGGCTTCGAAGAACTCTTTGGACAACTTTTTTGTCTTCAATAGTGTCACCAAGGCTTCTAATTTGATTTACAATTTCAGCAACTCGAGTGAGATAAACTTGCATCACTTCATTATCATTCTTCGATAAATTATCAAACTCCCTCCAAAGAGATTGAAGTTTGATAGATGTAACTTTTTCATTTCCACGAAATCCTTCTTTTAAAATTTCCCATGCTTGCTTTGATCTTTTGACACCATGAATTCTTGGATATATTGCTTTGCTCAATCCTTGTTGAATAAATCGGAGAGCACTTGCATCTTTTTTAATATTTTTCTTGTATTCTTTATGTTGGGCCTCTGTCCATTCTTCATCATCATTTTGTTGTTCTATAAAACCTTCATCCACAACTCCCCATAAATCTTGGGAAATAAAGAGAGTCTCCATTTGGCTACTCCAATAATCGAAATGCACTCCTTCAAATATTGGAATTTGATTCGGAGTATAAGAAAACATGGAAGGAGGATATTGATTTGATCTCATTAATTTGAGGTGTATAACCTGACTCCGATACCACAATTTGTTGGTGATATATAGCAAGAACAAGTGAAAAATAATATGCTAGAAAATATATGTATTGTAGTGCTATTGCAATTGAAGAAATATTTATTATATCGATTGATTCTCACTTGCTTGCCTCCTTTCAATAGCTGATAGACGTTCATGCATTACAGTAACTCTTTCTTATCTTAAACATTTATTCCCACTACATTAACACTTGTATATCTTACATTCACATTTATAGAAGCTTATCTTGATCTTTATCGATGCATAATTAATTTATTACAAATTATCTTCTAACACTCACATGGACCCAAGTTAGTACAAATACATCTCATTATCTTTTTTTTTCAAAGAAACGTCTCATCATCTGTATTTGACCAAATATATTCCCATTAATATAAATCATAAAAAATAAAAATACACGCTCATCTTCAACTTCACAACACTTTCTTCAACCCCTCATTTTTCTTCACCATTAAAAAAAACAAAACATGAAAAAAATTACACGCCCCTTCAGCCCTGAAAAGGTGGGGTACATCTGCGCCGCCGCGGTCGGCCTATTTGGTGGCGCTGCTTGCTTGCAGCGCTTATTCAGACGCAGACAATCCGCTTCAATGTAAAACTGCTATATACACCGCCGGACCGAGGACTTTTGGAGGAATATCTATAGAAGAACAACTTAATGCCATTGTTCATTATGCTACCTCAAGATTGTGCCACAACAAACGAGGAAAGAGATCGACGCTTGCTCGATGTTTTGAAAGCTTAATGCGCCGTGTAATTTTCTTGTTTTCGGGCTAGGGTATGATTCGATTATGTGGAATTCGATTAATCCAAATGGAAGTACGTTGTTTCTTGAAGAAACAGAAAGCTGGGTTCATGATGTGCTTAAAAATGCTCCATATCTCAGGTGAAATTTCTTTTCGCAATTTTTTTTATCCCATTAATTTGTGTTAATATATCATTGTATAGATATTTATTCAAACTGAAATTTATCAAAATATATTTATTTGCGTAAACTAAATTGAAATTGTGTACTTATGCCTTACAAGTAGCCAGGAATTTACCTTTCAAAAAAAAAAAAAAATCCAGGAATTTTGTTTTATATATTCATCTTGTTTACATCAATACAGTACAAGATTTTATTTTAGTAGAGGATTTTACGGTTGTAGATGAGCGATATATTTTTTTTTTACAAAACTAATATTATCAGATCGTGATAGGGCATGTTAATAAATTGGCCCTATATAGTAATTATTGATTGAAAAAATGATTTATGACCACTTTGTTGTAATCATTTTATTCGGAAACGTTTAAAAAGAATCACATCATAATCATATACTAATATCTCAGGGCTCACACAGTCAACTACCGGACTAAACTATCCGAGGCTGACGAACTTCTAAAATTGTACGAAACCGAACCGGATTGCTGGCCGGAGAATTCATTCATACGTGGCAACGAGAAATGCAAGTTAGCGTTAAACATGTTACCGGAGGAGGTGTACGACACAGAATGGGACTTGATAATGATCGACGCGCCGAGGGGTTATTTCGCGAAGTTGCCAGGTAGGATGGCGGCGATATATTCAGCAGCGGTGATGGGGAGGAACAGGAAAGGATCGGGTGTGACGCATGTGTTTTTGCATGACGTGGAACGCATAGTAGAGAGAACGTATTCGGATAAGTTTTTGTGTAAGAAAAATATGGTGAAAGAAGTTGGCAAGCTTAGGTATTATGTGTTGCATCCTAAAAAAGACGGAGGGAAAGACAAGGATTTCTGCTAGACACAGAAAATGGATCCATGCAATATGGCACCGAAGAAATTTAAGGAAGTCATTGGGGGTACAAATGGTATTTATTTTTTTTATTTTTTTTGTAATTAGTATATACTAAATAGCTCAATAATAAATGACATTTATTTCAAATTTCCGTGGAGGTGCTTTGCCCTGCTCATAAGGCTGGATCCGCCTTTGGTCCATGTTCTTGCTATGGTTTCTCATAGTCTTTTATGCTTTTTTTTATATTTTTTTATATTATAAAGAATAGACATTGCAACGATTACAACATGATGTTGTGTTGACGCATGGGCGTATCTTTCTTAAGGACATACTTAAGACTCAAGACCTAAATTTATCTGAATTCAAATAAAAAAAAATATTACACTATAAAGCTCATCAGAATGAGCAGAAGATACTTCAAAAATAAGCATGATAAAATATTTTTATGAAGGACTTAAAATTTTTTGACTTAACTCATAACTCAATATACCCATTAACCCACCTCATGCATATTCAAATCCTGGCTCCGCCCTTTGTTGCGTGTTGGTGGAGGCTCTTCATATAAAAATTAATTTTACCAGGAATTTGGCATAATTGTTTAGGAGATATTAATAATAGATTCAGAAGTAATTACTGGTAAAAATTATTTTTAATGATTGGGGTTCCACGGTCATGTCATAGTAGTAGTAGTGTAAAGGTAAAGGTCGAAATCGAAAATCAGCGCCGTGTCGCACGTGACACGACACTCAAAATCGCGCCGCGCTTTTCCGACATGAAAAATATGGTAGACGTAGAGATCCTTACGCTCGACGTAGATATATCTACGCTCGCACGTAAGGAAATATAACTAACATTAAACGCTGGGTAGCTTGATCTTTCCTCACGCTTAAACGTAGGTTTTCACGCTTGCACGCAGGTTTCCACGCTTACACCACGCTTAAACGCAGGAAATCCAAAGGAGATATTTTGAAAATTAGTTACGCCTAAACGTAATAAAATCTACGCTTAAACGAGGTTTTGTTACGCTTTAGACGAGATTTTCACGCTTGACAAATGGTAGATGGGTATTAATGTTGTTGTAAGGTGCTTGTTGAATATACACCACATTAACGTAGATTTTTCTCATTCCTTCAAAGGCTTTGAATCTAATATCAATTTTGTGCTCACTTCTTCATCTTTCAAGTCCATTTCTTCATCATTCAAGTGCTAAAACGGGTAAGTTATTGCTATCTTATTTATCTTAATTCAAGTGCTCAATGTGTGTATGTTATTTATATTTGTAGTAATCATATGTCTAAAACCGAAACGTGTGTTTTAAGTAGGTTGTTTATGTAATGTTCATACTTCTAAGTAGTGTATTTAAGTATTTTCTTAGGTTCAATTACTAGGTTTTAGTGTAATTAATGATATTTATTTAACCGAAATTTATGTTTTGAGTAGTGATTATGTTATTTATATTGTAGAAATGATATGTATTTATCTGAAATGTGTGTTTTAAGTAGGTTGTTTATGTAATTTTATACATCTAAGAACGATAGTGTTATAATTTTTGATTTGATAATGTAGTGTAATTTATGAAAGTGTAATAAATACATATCATGTTTACCATTTTTTGGAAACAATCCTTTTAAGTTGATAATGATTTAGTTGATACCGACTTGAATCGTTTTTTTTTTTTTTTTAAATGATAATCGCAACACTATGATTGTTGTCTCGCTCAACGGAGAATTTACGATGATCCTATCTATAACCGTGGAATTATGTAAATGGATCGATGTTCTCATTATTTATCCCAAAGAAAATAGGATTGAATGCGTTATTGGATAAAGTGTATTTGAGGCTTGGTATTGATCGGTCTGATTCAAAGCTCAACCTAAAAGCTTTGTTTACTTACGGTAGTGTGGGAAATATACCACTTGATGATATCTTAGACGACGAGACCTTAAATGGTTACATCGAAGTTGCCTATGACAAGAAGAATGTAATTTTTGTGTGAATGCGACACCAAATGAGGCAAACAATGAACCGATAAACGAGGAGGATGATGGCATTGATTTAAATGAGGAGGATGATGGCATTGATTTAAATGAAGATTGCAATACTCCGGATTACAAAGATTGGAAATTTCCTCTCCGCATAAGAACTTGCTACATGATCCGCATTTTAATCCGCTCGAGCAACAATATGGATGTAGTGGGTATGAAAACAATGTTGCTACGCAAAGGCTTGGTGAAGCTTCGACCAACCGCTTCGGGTATCAACCAAGAAGACCAAGTCATAATCACAAATCATCCTTCAAGTAGTCGTAATATTGTCATAAATGTACCAACCACACCAATCGCTTCAAGATCCTCCTAACCAACCTTCAAGTAGTCGTGGTTCCACCCATCCAACAACCCATATAATATGTTTGGTGGATCAAGAATTAGTTTTTTGGCTTCTCCGCTTGCACCTCATATACAAACCGATCAAACCGGCAGAGATGACAACAATAATCGTGGTGCACATGCTAGGGCAAGCGCACGAGAAGATTATTCATGAGGATTCCCACATTTGAAGATGATGATTTACCGAGGTGTTTATCCACCGCACGTTACATATGAATGACGGAACGAATTGTTCATCGGGAAGAAATACGATTCAAAAGAAGATTTTAATTTGAAAATAAAATCGCATGCGGTTGCGTAACAATTTTCGTATTGAGATCGGGTAGTCGGACACACGCTGTTTGTATTACAAATGTCTTAACGATACATGCAAATGGCATGTAAGGGCTTAAACGGGAGAAGGTGAATATAGATGTCACACGACATTTGAGATCACAACGCTGAATGATGTCCATACTTGTGCCTCTCGTAACGCGGATAATGACAATCGACAAGCAACACCTATTGTTATCATGCGAGTCCGCTAAGTCGTAAAATGGAAGAACTCGCAACGAGTATAAGCCTGCATAAATTATGGAGGACATGCTCACAACTTACAAAGGTACAGCTTGACTTATGACCAAGCATACCGAGCTCACGAGATGATGAGAATGATGGTGAGAGGTTCACCGACGGAGTGTTACAACGTGATACCCTCGCATTTGTGGATGGTGCGAATGCCAATGAAGCGGACCTATATTGACTTTCACTTGATAACTGGGAAGGTTCGACAGCTTGTTTCATGTCTTTGGGAGCAAGCCGTCGTGGGTTCAAGTATTGTCGACCTATTTTGTGTGTGGACGCAACTCATCCCGCAAACCCGCTTTCTCCGACAACTATTTATTGTCGTTGTCAGATGCCGGTGACCACCTATTCTCGTCAGAGCCTTCGGTATTGCCGAAAAAGAATGCAACGATTCACGGGGTATTTCATGAGACATTTGAGGTGGCCATTGGAGGTATCCATGATGAAAACTTGAGCTTTATTTCGACGCATGCACACCAGTGCTATTAGAAATGCGGTTGGTCGTATTTCCGATGCATATCATGGTGTTTGCTATCATCATTTAAAAGGCAATCGACCAAAAATGGAAAGATCACGGTTTTTGTGAAGATACATTCTATCAAACAAATTTATGATTTCTGAGGCCGAATTTCTCCAAAGTTCGCTCTAATTAAGGCACAATGTCTTGGCGATATAAACAACTTGAAGAAATAGGTGTTGAAACGCATGCGTGTACAAATTTCCTGGGAAAAGATACGCTTTAATGACAAGCAATTACGCTGAAAGTTTCAATCTGTAATGACAGAGGAGCTCGTCGTTGGCCTCTGTGTGTGTGTGTGTATATATATATAGTATATATATACACATATAGATATATGTGTATATATATGTATTTATTTACTCCAATATGTATATATGTAGATATATATCTATGTATGTGTGTATATATATGTATATATATATATATACACATATAGATATATATATATATATATGTGTGTGTGTGTGTGTGTGTGTGTGTCTGTGTGTATAAGTATGTATACATATATAGACACATATATAGACACATATGTATATATATATATATACACACACACACACACATATATATATATATATATATATATATATATATATATATATATATATATATATATATATATATATATATATATATATACATATATATACACGCCAAATGTCTTATCATCTCTTTTTGTTTTTTGGAACATCGTTGTTTTTGTGTTGTGTTCGTTGTTTGTAACGTTAGGGGGTAAGAGAAGAAGATAATATGGTTTTTACCACGCCATGTAATACTTGATGACGACGAGGAGAACAAAGGTCGACGGAGCCGGGCGGAATGCACCTTATATTTTCAATCTAAAGCGGTGCCTCTACTTCCGGCCGAGGATTACCAGTCACTGGACAGAAAAGATGCTCTGCTGAGCAGACTCTAATGAAATTTTCTACGAGCTACCTACCAGAGCCCCAATATAAAGCCTGGAGCTTGTGCATGACACAAATGGATCGTAAGGAATCTAAAACACCCTAGTGGAAAGCATGCAATTCTAAGAACCTCATCAGCCGAGGCGCATCATGGAATTCAAACCCGAGATATTGATTTTTGGATTTTCAAACAACAATAGTTTGTCGCTTGTTCAATTTTTAATTAACATACATGTTAGCCATAATTTCAAGGGCATTTTTATTGTTCCCATGTTAGCCATACTTTCTGGCGGCATAATTAGTCATTATCAATACTACTATCGTGCTACCTTACAATGAAAGCAAACATAAATCACAATCAAACAACATATACATTATCAATCCCAATGTAACACCATACACATGCTTCCATTTCCCATTTTTCTATCAAATTCAATATCATAAATTACACTACATTATCAAATCAAAAATTATAACACTATCATACATATTCTCACATACTAATAATTTTACATTAATTTACTTCTAAAACCTATCATACATATCATTACAGTTCATTTCAATAGAATTAGCCCCATTAATTCGAATCAAATAACAATATGAAAAACATATACATTAAATTCAATATAAAGTAGAAATCTGCAGTTTTCTACATCCAAACGTAGTGTTTCTACGCCAAAACGTAGACAAACACGTTCAGACGCAGACCGCATGCCTCTACGCCCAAACGTAAAAACTTACGCTCGCACGCAGAGACTCGCAGATCTCTACGCCCCGGAAGATAATCCAGACGCTCGCACGCAGAGACCGCATTTCTACGCCCAAACGTATGAACCTTCATACAAAAACCCATCTTAAACCCGTAAAACGATAAATCAAACAATCAAAATCAATATAATGATTATCGCGACCACCACAAACCACTCTACAATAAATATTCTAAATAACAAAGACACGCTAAAGTGAAATTAATATGATATACTATAAAAGAATATTAGGGAAAATACATACCCTTTCGCTTTCAACCGACATCGCACTTGAGAGATTGTGAAATTGTGAAATTGCTCTATCGTAATTTCTTGCCAAAATCGCCAAAAATCGCCACTCGTAATTTGAAATATGATAGGAAGAAAGAAGATTAAGGATTACGCGAGATTATGAAGCGACAAGTATGTGAACCGCTTAAACATATTGTCACCCACGCTTAAACGTAGATATATCTACGCTCGCACGTATATAAATTTCAAAAATAAACCTTTCGATGATTTTCACGCTTAAACGTAGCTTTATTCACGCTTCCACGCAGAAAAATACACGCCGAACGCAGAAAATCTACGCTTAAACGTAGGAAAGATCATCTACAACGCTTTACGTTATTTATATTTCTTACGCCCGAACGTAGATATATCTACGTCGAACGTAGCGATCTCTACGCTACTCATATTTTTCACGCCGTAAAAGACACAACCCGATTTTCGTCGTCACGCGCCCGACACGCACCGATTTTCCAATTTTCGTAAAGGTGAGAAAATATAATTTGCGTCGTTTTTAACACACCTTTATTTTTTAGTTTAGAATGATTCGACATTTTTTTGCTCCTCGCGAAAAACCCAACTTCGCCGGAAATTAACGCCATAAAAATTCAACTCAGACGTAAAAATTCCACGGGCCCGTTGAATTTTTCCTATGGTGAAGTTGAATTTTTTCGCGGGAGACTTAAAAAATGTCAGATCTGACTCGATCTGAAATGAAATAAAAGATGTTAAAACGACTTGATCTAATGATTTCTCAACTAAGGTCCTCACCGACAGGAATTAATGGATAAGAATGAGCTAAAAAGTAGCTATTTTTGAGTCGCTATCCTCCACCCCCACCTCGTGTCAATGTCTTTTACATAACAAATATAAAAGAAAATCAGAAATGGGAACTACAGTAAGTAGTATAAGAGAACCCAATACATATTTTCTAGTCGTTGTTGACCATAAAATTTTGGTTTTTTCATAGACAAGCAGAAACAAATTGCGGTGTTTTTTGAGCCTTGAGATATTAAGCAAGACGCCTCGCCGAAGCAAGTGACGCAAAGAAATCTCACGTGAGAGGCCCTCATTTTGCTGCATCCGACTATACTTTGAACGATTATTTCAAACAATCATCCTAATACTTTACTTTAATTTTTTTACGATATACACTCTAATAGGTTTTTTTTATAGAATTATTTTTACATTATCTATGAAGTATTTTTAAATCACTTTTGCACCGATTCGATGCACTGGGCATTTGAGGACTGTAATTTTTCGTTTTGTATTTCTTTAAAAAAAAAAATTTGTATATTTCGTAATTTCTCTATGTAAATATGTGGATAATACAATTTATAGTACATTTTCAATGTATCAAATTCACTGTTTGTAATGTGTATCACTGTTAAATATTATACAAATCGTTTAGATTTGTCATAATATATAGTTGAAGTCAATTAATCTGTAACATCAGACTCTTAAATTGCTTGAAAATTTTCAATTAATTAATGAAGTTTTTTAATATTAAAAAAAATTCAGGAAAGAGCCAAGAAATTCGAAGCAGAAATCTAGACCAAGAAGTAATTTTTTATTCAAGATTTTTTATTTTTGGAAGGGTATTCAAGATATTTCAAGTTCCACCGTTGAGATACATGAGGAATCTTGCACGTGGATCACCAAACCAAATGAATTGACTTATATTCCATACTCTTGCTTATGAGAAGTACGTAAGTGATTGAAGAGATATAGCGAAGTTCACTCTAAGATGAGAGTGCCAAGAATAAATACCACTCGTCAGATAGTGACTTTCTATTAATCGCAAGACTAACCATGTAAGAATATCAGATTTTTACTCGGGCGCGCTTACTTGATCGTGTTGTGCCATAAATGGCAGTTCCGAAGGGTTCACAGCATCCGCAACAGTCCGCACATTGCTAATTGATCCTTACGGTGCTGCTTCTATCAATTGTCTTAATTTGATCTTGGATCTGACCAACTGCCCATCCTACCTCCTCTACGTTCTTGACAGCCTATCTTTGTCTCAGTACTAATATTTGTTTTTTGGGGTTACTTTCAGATTAATCTTTCATTTAAATATTACGTGCCACGTCTAAGAAAGGAATAAAATAAGTTTAGAATAGGGAAAATTATGGAAAAGGACCAAAAAAAAAACTTTTCGAAATTATCAAAAAGGACATAAATATTTACATTTTAGTAAAAATAACAAAATATATCAGATAACATAATTTTCATTCTTCTATTTACATATGAAAACTCCCACACACAAACAAAAAAAATACAACCCCATGATCTCCACGTTTGCTTCAACCCAAAAAAAAAAAAAAAAAAAACCTTGTTTAAAGAGTGGGATTAGTTTAAAGATTAGATATTTAAATTAAATAACAATTAAGAGTGGGATTAGTTTAAAGATTAGATTTTTTTTTTTTTTTTTGAGGGGCAAAAGATTAGATATTTAATGTTTTTGTTTTTTTTTTTTTTTTTTTTTTTTTTTTTTTTGGGAGAGGAATTTAATGCTCTTCTTGTGTTTTTTGGTAAAAGTTGCCATATATTTACTAGAAGAATTTCAACCTCTGCTATACATCTTGCATTGCAAGAGGTATACATAATTTTGATACGTGCATTTAAATTTATCAATTTTTTTCAGATCACACATATATTCAGATAATTAACTCTATACATGTAAATTATAGAAAGAATAGATAAAAAAATAAGTGTCAACGCATAAAAATAAGGAGGTCACTACATATAGATATGTGTTTATTTATAAAAATCTCTACTGTTATACATAATTTTTTTTTATTTTGTGGCCACGACCTGCTCGCTCGCTTGTGGTAAAGCCGCCCCTGGTTGCAAGCAAGAAAAGAGATAAGAAATAACAATATTTTTTTTCCTTATCGATTTCTAGTTGATTCGCGATTTTCTCCCATTTCTTTCTTCAATAATCTTAAGGCGCCTCAAATCTTAGTTGTCTGTTTGTTCAAAACTGAGAAAAATTTTTCGATGTGCTTTTTAATCAAAGAGTTTTTACTGAATCCCCTATTTTTTCCTTATCGTCTATATATAACTAATTCTTAGTTGTCTGTTTGTTTTCTGGTTTTCGTGTGTAATAGTGGATATATATATACACCCGCAAATGACCCGGTTAAAATAATAATAAAAAAAATCCCTAAGATCACATTATCCTATTTGATATCAAAATACCTCAATTTACTTTCTCTTTCAAATTTCCTCTACCTTCTCACATCCATCAGGAACCCACTTTCCATAAAATTCTCAACAAAGTTCCAGTAATCACATCCGACCATCCTCTTTATCCTCAAACTTCAAATGTAACTCATGAACATATTTCATTTATAGTATTATCCTGTCTTTTGCTCCTTTTCTCGACCGACCCAAGGAAAAAAAAGTAATATTCTATTATGAATATTTTTTTGAGCAATGATATAACAACAACTAATTGACACAACAATTATCTACACTATTGATTATCGCGACTCAGATTCAATAATGAATGAAGGCTGGTAAAGATCGCCACACTCTTAATATATAAAGAAATAAAGTTATGCTTTACTAAGCACTCAATTGGCTTTTGCAGACAACCTGTAAGTCGATATATCTTAACATGTAGATCATTGTGTCATTTGGTGGCAAATTAGAAAAATAATTTCTCAGTTTCTACTTATTATGATGATTTCTGGCCATTTACGCCTCACGAAGAAAAATGGTCCTCTAAGTTGTATCTTTTTTTAAAAAATGGTCCTATCTGGGCTTGATATCACTGACTCGCCCTAATCTTTTAAAATCGCTTGACGTTGTCGCACCACGCCACACGATCCTACGTGGCTTGTGGGTCCCATTTCTCCTCCATTTACTAAAAATTAAATCTTTTTTTTTTAAAATGGTGATTCGAACCGGCGACCTAGTGGTAAAATATCAAGCACTTTGCCATCCAAGCTACAACTTCAATGTTTATACTATGACAAGATTTATTACTTATGCATAAGTAATATGGTTTCCTTTGGCTTAATTTGACATTTCATGTTATTTACTAAATTCCCTATACAAATGTTTTTACGTTTATAATTTCAAAATTTAGAATGTCAAATATGCTGATTTAAGCCTTGATTTTCCTTGTTAATTTGATGTAGTTCTTTTTTAAAATATAAAAAATAATACTATCTACATTTCTAAATGTAAGTGGATTTAGAATTTTCATATACATTAATAAAGTGATTAATTTTTTTTTTGATACACAGTAATTAAATATATTAGACTATAAGTTTATTTAAATTAGGCGCATACAATGTTGGAATGAATGTTATTGTGCATAAGTAATAAATCTTGTCATAGTATAAAAATTAAAGTTGCAGCTTGATGGCAAATGTTTGATATTTTACCACTGCGTCGCCGGCTCAATCCTTCTTACATCAACTTTAAAAGATTTTTGCGCTTCAACAAGAATATCCCATGATAGTGACCATTTTTCAAAAAAACTTATGACCATTTTCCTCACCGGAGCAGGACTAAAATCCATATTAGGCCAAGTTAGAGGACCATTTTTCTAATTTTGCCGTCATTTGGTTGTGTCATTTAGTTGTGTTTGTATAATTCCTCTATCTTTTATTCATTTTCCCTCAATCCAAGTATTCAACACAGTCTCAAAATTTTCCATTTTTTTTCCTTCTCCATTTCCACATTCACCGGGAATATTCATGAATTCGTTGCTCAAGAGTGTTTTTTTTTTCTTTTGCGTTAATACGGAATCAATATGTAATTCAAAACACAAGGTTCATTGTGTACAAGAACAATTATAGCTATTACAATTTATTCTGTGCTCAAGGTTTAGTCTGATCGATAGCTATTACAATTTATTCTTTGCTCAAGCTTTAGTCTGATTTTTTCTGCTCAAGAGTTTTGCACCAGCTGAGAAATTTCCCGGTTTCTTCTCTTATTTCCTGATTTTTATTTTAAGGACCGTGGCCTTCTTCCTTTTTTCCAATTTTTTGTCTTCCAAATTCCGGTTGCTGTGACGAAGAGGAGAGTGGAGATGATTGTTGTTGAAATAGGTACAATTATTTACCAGCAAAGCATGTTTTGCATACGAACCACAACACGGGTAGTATTCAATACTAATCATAGATAATTTGAGAATATTGATCAAGTAAGCCCTTGCAAGTTTTTAATTTCGTATTTCGCCAAACTAGATTAGGCATTAGTGTATATTTTTATGGCTTATATCAGGTGGCGGAGGTAAATGCGACCTTCTTTTCCTCTCCATTTATGTATTTTTGGTTTTCAAATGGGCAGAGGTGTGAGATTTTTGGTACTCATACAAGTAGTCGCCTCCATTATGTCATTTATTATGCATTGCAGAACAACAAGAACCATTTCAGTCTAATGGTTATTATGGTTGGCACGGGTCAATATCAGCAATGATATTATTTGTTCATGTTTAAGTACTTAATGCACTGGGTTTTTTTTTTGAAGTAATATGCTATTCGATCTGTTAATTTTCAGTTCGTGCACCTAGCATTTCAGGTTGGGATTGTTCTACCTTATTTCATTATAGTATTATTGCTAAAATCTTGAATGACCTACTCAAGAAAGATGGATTTTGAGGGTCACGGGGTGTATAAAAAACATTCTAGAAACTCAAGGAGGCCATGTGCAAATCATCATTACTTGCCTTAATAGATTTTGAAATTCCATTTTGCATTGATACATATGCATGTGGCAAAAGCTTAGGGGTTATTTTACAGCAAAACAATAAACATGTGCTTATCTAAGCAAGTCCTTCAACTCTAAGAAGATGGGATTATTGATCGACGAGAAGAAACTCCTAGCAATCCTCAAGGCAGTAACCAAATGAAAGCCATATATTGAAGGTAGGCCATTTGTCATCGGAACCGGTCAACGGAGACAAATCTTCATTATATACCACCAATAAAATACATTATTTTATGACTAAAAAAGCTTATCGTGTTTACAAGAATAAAAATATAACATGACAATTTTGATTCAATATGCATGAGTAACAGAACTAAAATAATTCTACCAAACATAAAATCATTTTATAACAAATATCTTTATTTAACATATATTTTTGTTTATTTATTTATTTTATAAATTAAACGCATAGTCAATAATATAGATATAATATTAAAATGTATTTTAAAAATAGGGGTAGCGAGGCACAAGGACAATACTAATTCAATAATTAGGGAATAGGACAACTTTCAAAAAATGTTGCATTAATGACAAAATTGTAGTCGAAAAGACCAATTTACCCTTATTATAAAACAAATCCTGCTGAACATCATTAACGAAATTCACGCCATTACCGCACAATTAGGTTCAGGAAATTGAAATTCTCCCATTCACTGTGATCTCCAAAAGGCGAGCAGAATAAATCGCACAAATTCGACGGGAATTCAGGAGTACACAATCATTCTTCCCAAATTTGCAACCATTTATAATCAATCAATCTGATTTCAAAGCTTTACAATCTCAGATAAGCTTCAAATTCTGGAGAATTCAATTTCTTCTAAAAATTAAGGTTCGAATTCACTTTTCCATCTTCCTTTCGAGGCATACAAGTAAATCAAGTGCTCGAACATGGCCAAAACAAGATCGAAGGTGGCTGGGAAGCAGAAATATGATCAATGCAGTAATAAGTGAGTACTAAATTGACGAATTCATTGCTCTGTTTTACTTAATTTACTGGACAAGATTTCTGGAATTTTGATTGTTCTCTTAGTGAACATTTACTCAAATTCACCGTAATATGCAATCGATTTTTACATCGAATCATGGTGATGTTGTTAGGGTTTTTTATTGCATCTTCCTTTCATTGCTCAGGAAAAGTTATGAATCAAGTGCTCGAAATGGCGAAAACAAGATCGAAGGCAATTGGGAAGCAAAAAAATGGATGGACGATTACTAAGTAAGTACTAAATCGATTTAATTCTTTCGCTTCCTTCATTTACTAGATTTAGATTATCGTGATTTTGGTTGTTTTTTACCTGAACATTTACTCAAATTCACTATAATATGCACCTAATTTTTACTTGGAATCATGGTGATATTGTTAGCTTTTTTATTACAAAGAAGTTTTAGTACTCACATTCACTGCGCTATGTTTCACTTAATCTAGTAGATGAGAAATCATCACTCGATTGCAATCTCATTGAGAAATCAAAGAGAATTTGCTTATACAAAGTGAATGTATACAAACTGTATTCATCAGTATCTTTTGTGTGCTTTGTGGAACATATTTGTTATGATGTGCTTATGATTTTCACTAAACTTTCTTTTTGTAATATGCATTCATTCACTTTGTAATATGCATTCACTTTTTACATGCAATCATGGTGATGTTGTTAAGCTTTTTTATAGCAGTATATTTAATACTCACATTCACTGCTCTGTTTCCCCTAATTTAGTGGATGAGAAATCTATCATTAAAATTGCTTTCTCAGTATGAAATCAAAGTGAATTGTGTTTACGTAAAGTGAATTTATAGATAACTGTATTCACTGTATATTTTTGGTTCTTTGCGGAACATATATGTTATGATGTGATTACGATTTTCACTCAACTTTATTTCACAAATCACACTTATTATATGAAGATTGGTTCACTTGATAAACAATAATATAGCTGATTGTCCTACCCTGTCTCAATTTTTATGTTTTATTTCCTGAAAGTGTGATTCACTAAGAAAATTCACTAAGCCAATCCTAAGACTTCGCTAAACAACGACTTTTCACTTCTGGACGCACTCCTCAAGTTATGGGGAGTGCAAACAGATTGTTTCTCCCTCTTGTCTCCCTTTCTTCTGTCTTTGGTTTCAAGTTCAAGTCCTTGGTTTCTGGTGGTAGTGCAGGTGCATTAAAAATAAAAAAAACAAGAGCCTATTCAAGATAATACAGCCTGAGTTTATAGAAGAAGTGGTGTTGCATTGTGTTCTTTGTTTTTGCTTTACTGCAGTGGTGTTTTTGTTTTTTTGTGAATGCATTCTATTTTCCTTATAATGCTCAGATGAGTTTTCTGGGATCTCAGTCTTTGAATGTTCCAACATTGTGTTGCACCCCTGGAAGCACTCTTCATATTCTATTGAATAGTGCAAACAGGTTGTGTTTATCCCTCTTCTTCATATCTGTTTTTAGGCTTTTGCAAATGTTGCTATGTTGCTCTACTTTGGTATTTCAGGGGGCTGAAGTTGATTTGAATATGCAGCAGCATTTTTAGTGTTACTGGGATTCTGTTTTGGTATTCTTATTTGAGGCATGTTACTGTATATTTTAAATTCTTCTCTTGAAATATCCCATCTACTTACCTTCCCACCTACCTGTCATTTTTTCCCTCATAAATGGGAGCTATTTGTTCATTTGTCGCTCGATGTGTAGATTGGATGGTGGAAGTAAATGCAATGAAGGTGGAAATTGGAATTGGAGGATCGGCTACTGAAAGGTCAATATTGTGTTTTAGTTTGCTTCCATTTATTTTTTATTTGTTGCATCATTTATTTTATGTGCTTGATGATATTGCTAATTTAGTTTGTGGATGTGTTTATGGGGTCATTGCTTTTACTTATGATGGCCTTAAACCTTGAGGTATAATAATTTGTTGCATGTTTTGAAATTGCTTTTGATTACATTAGATAAATTCATTGTTTTCTACGCGACATCTTTGTCTCATTGATAAGATATATTGAGTACTTGTTGTCCTCTTTGTATTGTATGGTATAAATTCTGCTTTAAAATTTCTTGATGTTTGGGATACCTTGAAAATTGCAACTGAGATAAGGCTGTTCGGGATCATAGGAGCCTCTTTTATCGGATCGAGAGGGGTTGATTTAAATATGAAAGTCTTGTTTGATTTGAAATAGTGAATTTGCTTTTAAGAATTTTCTACTCGGTGGGGGCGGGATAGCCAAATTGATTGTCATGAGACTCTACCAAGCAAATATGCCACTTTGGATTATTGAAAGTTGAAAGTCTAAAAATTCTTTTCTATTTTCTATCGCTATAAATTTGTTTTCTCAATGCAAGTTGGGGGTTAATTTTCAGTTTTTCTCAAACTGGAAATTTGCAATGAATCAGCCAAGTTTAGTCCACACGTTACAGGTTAGGTCAGTTTTGTGAATGTCGACTTTTTCCTATAAATTTGGCTAATGTTATGGCTATTTCTTGTTTGGTTGACCACTTGATAGATTTGTATACCATGGAGGGCATGCCTACATTTGGGGGCTTTTTTTTTGTTGCATTTACGATATATACCATGGGGAATATTTCTCTTCCATTAATTTTCTAGTGCGATTTGACACTTGCTTTCGGAGGTTATCAAGTGCAATGAAGAAGACTAAATTAAAGATATATGTCCGGTCTATTAAACTTCAATCTTTTGATTTGTTTTGCGAGAGCTCTTGCATTACATCTTGATGTAGCAACCTCATTACTTTTAAGATGTGCTTGGACAACATTGTTGCGATGATGATTCGCATTAGATAATCTTGGAAGTGTGTTGCCAAAATGATGTTGTTGAAGAGTGCCATGTGTTGCATTTTGTATTTATTTGGCTTGGCAATTTGATTGTAAGGCGTAAATGACCCTCATTTTATTTTTTGGGCTTCATTGAGTTTGCAGCAAGTTAGCTAGGCTTTTTGGTTACAGCAGGTTATTTGGGTAGATGTCAAGTGAACACCATGGCTTATTTTCATATGTATGTTCTAAAGTGAAGTGATTTGAATTACAGGGGAGAAGGAAACAACTATTTTAATCAATTTTACATATTTCACTTATTATATAATCTCTTTTTTTTTGTCTCTTGTTTGAGCAGTACATGTATGATTTTGAGTCATAACTTAAGTAGCTACAATGCTACTGTCAAAATTATGTTTGTTTGAAATTCATTGTCAAAATTCACCCTTATTCGAAAATTCACTATCAATATTCACTAGTGAATTTCGACAGTGAATCTCCTGAAAAATAGAGTAACAATATCAAACAAACTCTCAAAACGAAATAAAGTATTTTTTTGTAAAAATTCAGATTTTATTGATAAGAAAAACTGAAATTTTACAAATTGTCGTCTCATGACTCTCCTTAAAAAATGCGTCATCGACACATGTTCACCACCTCCTCAAATCCTTAGTCCGGCAAACACAATGAAGGGAAATCCTGGTGCTAAGGAAAGAGTGTGATCCCCCCATGTGTCCGAATAAAAGACTTCTCTAGGCCAAAACAACTAATCAAAAAGAAACAAAAATGAACCTAGAGTGGAGGACCCAAAGTGCCTCATTTCTTTTAAGACCCTATTACACAAAGGAATGAATCAAAGCGATTCAACCAAACTTTAGAATATATATATATATATATATATATACTCTACACTATTCCACTACGCATTGTAGAGAGGATTTGTTTGAATTCTCCGAAAATATATTGTGGGCGCTGCTTATGAAAGATAATGAGAATGGTCAATATTTATTTGTTTACCCCTTTTTATAAAGAATTTATCTGGATTTGTAGAGTAGTTAATCATGGCATGGAGAGTTATTTAACTGCATGCGCTTTTTTTTTTCTTTTTTTTTTCATTTAGTAGGGGCTGTCTCGTCTGCTCATCAATAATTTGTCCTTTTCAACACAAATTTTTTTGAGGGGTAAAATAATTTTATTTAAACTGCAATATCAGAGGTACATGCCAAAATAACGTGGGAGGGAGGGGTGAAACCCCAAATGATACATCAGCTAACTTAAAACCTTCCTTAGCCAAAAAATGAGCGAGGATATTACCCTCTCTTTTGACAAAGAAAAAGAAAACTGACTGAAACACGAGAGTAAATTGCGACAATCCTTAAGAATGCTCCCAAGAGGCGAAATATCTTCAGCTTGTGAAAAAAATCTCTGATAAATGGTGTAAGAGTCTCCTTCTAAAGTCACTGCAAAAAAACCCCATGTGATGGCATAAAGGCGTGGTACATAACAAGAGCTTCCCCGACTAGCACTTCATAGGCACCGTCTAATTTTAAGGAAAAGTTGTTAATAATCTTTCCTTCAGAGTTTCGCAGGACACCCCCAACTGCCGCAACTCCATTCTCGAAAGCCGCGTCCACATTGAATTTCATGCATCCTTGGTTCGGAAGGGACCATTTCGATTGATTTGAGGCTGCAACATTCGAGCTTGGACTTCGCAGGGTCATCACGGCTTCATAGTAATTATCAGCCTCGGCTAAAGCAGAATTTAGCAGGGTGCTAACCCGGTATCTTCCCCTTCATGAATAAAAGCACATCGTGCTTTCCAAATGTTCCACATTACACAAATGAATCTTGTTATTTTTGTCTCATCATTTGTCTCAAGCAACATGGCGAAAAGATCAAAAAAGGACCGCACTCGCCCGTCTCTTAATGAGAAATCCGAGTGGTATTCCTTCCATACAGCGAGAGGGATAAGACAATCAAATAAGCAATGCCAAGTAGTTTATTCATACATGTTACAGATTTGACATATACCGTTTCCAAGATTCCTGCTGCGAAGGGCACAAGCCACTGGTAAAGCGTCGCCCCAGAAATGTTTTCCGTAAGAGGAAGAAAAACTTGATTCGAGGCTTTACTTTTATATTCCATAAAAATGCCAAATGTTATAGAGGAAGATGAAAGATGCCAAGATGCCACATTATTGCCAGTCAAGTTAGATTTTATCTCCTTAGCCAAGTGATATCCAGTCTTTACAGAGTAAATGCCGTTGCTTGAAAAATGCCACATTAGGGTATCCTGTGATCTACTAGTGGACAAAGGGATAGTTAAAAAAATTTCTGCTTCATATGGATTAAAATGCTCCTTACTAGCTCTACACGCCATCTTCTGGTGCCTTGATTTATAAGAGTGCTAACCTTTTCTTGCAAGAGAACGTTCATGACAGGGTGAGCATGGAAAGATGGGATGCATGGTAGCCAAGGATCTTTTCCAATTATGATTGCGTCACCCTTCCCAACTCTCCATCGGATACCATGTAAGAGGAGGTCTCTACCCATTAGAATACTTCTCCAAATGACGGACGGATGATTAACACAATTTCTTTCGGTGTGTCATTTTTGCCACTTTTTCAATCTGTTTTGTCCTTAATTTAAACCCATTATCCCAAGTTTTTACTCAGAAAACTAGAAAACCAGAAGCAACGCGTCAATAACCGAGTAAGAAACTCGTACAATCAACTTTTTTGAGAATCGATTTTCAATAAGATACTGAGCAAGTAAACTGACTTTTTTGAGAATCGATTTTCAATAAGATATACTGAGCAAGTAAACTGACACAATAAGTGATACATAATTCCTTTAAAGTAACATTCAGAATACATGGTGTGCCAAGTTGTACATGTTGTCACCACTTTTCAGAATGGGTGTACATATTGTCACCACTTTTCAGAATGGTGCATTTTGAGGCGTCCCTCCATGTTGTTAGTTAGAGATTGTCCTAGACTGCCCGAGTGTAGCGTTGCTTGCTACCCCGGCCCCGATTCGGTATTCCATGTTCTTCTCCTGCACCAATGTTCATACCTGTGTTGATGTGAATATGGATCCCCGATCCCCCCCCCCTTATTGTAAGGTCTAGAATCCAAACAGTACAGATATAATCAACGCATCTCGACCCTCGCATGCATCGAAAGAGCATGCACTTGTAAGTTTGCGCATACCACACGAGTGTCTCTCTGTGATAAATCTTTTCCACCTTCAAGAAAAGATCGTCGTCCATCGTATCTTCTAAATGATGACCTAAGTAGAAGCAAATGGAGCACTTCCGCACTTGTTAATATAAATTTAGCAAATTCAAGCTCGTTTTGCGTATTGGAGAATCCAGATAATTCCATATACTTAAGGTGTTTATGATGCAAAGCACGATACCAGTGGAACTTTCTTTCTCCTACACAAATAGGACCTCCTACCTGTGCATTGTCATAAAAATCGCATCAATTACTTGGTGTTACACCATTAATTTACTAGCTTTTCTCCTCTTTTTTTCCCTGGTTTTTGTGTGTGTGTGTGTATATATATTCCAATATAATTCTTGGGATATCTTACAACCCAAGAATAAAAGCAGATCCATCATCCATCCGTGGCCAAATGTCATGGATCGTCTCGATTAGTTGCAACCCAAGAATCAATTACTTCCACCCTCGTGTTGTTAGTCTCTCACAACATTCATTTATAGAAAATCACACGATTTAATGAAACAAATACGATTACTTATATATATATATATATATATATATATATATATATATATAATGGAGGAAAGGCGAACGTTAAATGAAACAAATACGATTACTTACCATAAGGTAAAATTTCTCCAAAAGCGGGCATGCATCCAAAACTGGAGCGAAATTCCATAGATCAACTTCCTTGATTGTTTTCCCGTTATTATCACCTTTCGTCAACATATATAATATCCTAACGTTGCCAAACACTTCAAATGTTGGAGACAACTGCAAGATCTGTGTGTGCGCGCGGCGCATATCAATAAATCGTAAGAAATCAAAATCATAAAGAAACTCAACATTTACAAAACTCATAGAAGACATCCATTACCTGGTTTGTTGTTTGGATTGATAAGAACTTTAACAGAGGCAGATCATTTGGAACATCCCCGAAACTATAATTCATCTCAGGAGTTTGAAGGTGCAATCTTTCAAGATTTGGAACGGAAGACAACAAAACTTCTACTTCAGAGCAAATATCGATCATGATGATCGCAAGATTACAATCCGAGATATCAAGTTTCTGCACGTGACTGCAGTCCCGAAATTCAAGAGTCTCCAACTTGAGATTTGGCCCAGAGATTCTTAAATTCAAAGGCAATTCACAATATTGCAAAAATAGACTTCTAAGGTTAGGACAAAACACTAATATGTTAGACAAATCGTGCTTAAGCAAAGGAATGCCCCCAAAAGATAAGCTCACAAGTGAGTTACATTGACCGACAAAGCCGGTTTCTACATTGCAGAACAATAAATCTAACTTCCTTAACCTGGATAGTCCATTAATAAGTTTAAAAGAGAAGGTAAACGCTTTCTGCATTTGGTCACCACACGATTTTGGACAAGTATTACCTATATAAAGCTCTTCAACATCAAGCCTAGCAATAGTTTGCATCCACCGTTCAAGATACGAGGCATGACACTTCAAAAAACAACAATGCATAAAAAAGATTTTCAACTTTTGTCTACGCTTAAGACATTGATTGACGGCTTTCAAAAATCTCTCTCTATCACCGTAATCAACAAGATCATGATAACATTCCGAGATATCAAGCGTCTCAAGGCAAGAGAATCTTAATTGAGGGTTCAATGTCCAAACATTCCTCCACTTCCTAGACAAAATGCTTGTTCGTGAAGCTTCAATGGGTTTTAAACGTGAAACAATATTACATAGAATATCATCAGGTAATCGGTTGATCCCATTGTCATTTTCAGTGTCGTTGATGACATCATTGTCGTGTTCTTCTCGTTCTCTTTCTATTTCTCTTTCTTTACGAGAAGAATAATAAGCCATTGCGATGCCCAACCCTGCCATGGCCCATAGTGACAAACTCGAAAATCCAATTCCTGTATCTGAAAGTACTGAACCAAAATAAATGTAAAAGGATCAATCTTGTTTGACACCAAGTTATCAACTTTCCAATAAACCGCCCTTCAATAGAAAATAGTGCTTTATATAAACTATTAGCTTCCATCCTTTACATCTATAGCCATCTAAAAATCAAATCAAACATGGTACTAACAAACAAAAAATAAATAGATGCATTTGTTCAATGAGAATGATTGAATGTCTGGGATTGATCAATTAGGGCAGACAGAATAATTCGGGGGGAAAAAAAAAATTCATCCCACTATACACACAAAAATTAGGATTTTTTTTTTTTTTTCGGGGTATAAAATAGCTAGTAAATTAATGGTGCAGAGCCAACGTAAAAAATAAAATAGAAAGAAAGAACATAAACATACCTCCCAAAACTACGGTTTTGATCCACATAATAATTTATACCAAAGATTATGCGACGGCGGTAGAGGTTGAGGAGCAGATTGATGGAGGTTGTTATTTCTACATGAGCGCCGATTATTATTATCATTATTTTTTTTTTTCAAGCAGGTAAGGGTGGTAACCATTCATTTACCGGGAAGAAAAGGATTTTTTTTTTTTTTTCAGGGGATATTTTCTTTAATATGTCAAAAAATTATGGTAAAAGTTATAGAACATACATAATGCTAAAAAGGAGGAACAAATGTGGCTGGCTCAACCAAAACAAATCTACAAGTTAAGTAAGGCAAAATTAAGATTTTAGTCCTCTAACTTGGCTTATTTTGGATTTTAGTCCTGCTCCTGTTCCGGTGAGGAAAATGGTCCTCTAAATTGGCTTTTTTTTTTTTTTAGTCCTATCCACGGAAATAGGTGATTGGGCAAGATCGAATCTTTAAAAATAGTCCTCTAACTAGGCTGCCACGTAAGAAGCGTTTTTAAAGATTCCGAGGTGCCCAATCACTATTTCCGGCGGATATGACTAAAATCCAAAAAAGACAACTTAGAGGACCATTTTCCTCACCTGAGTTATGAGAGCATGATTAAAAATCAAAATAAGCCAAATTGTAAGACTAAAATCCTAATTTTGCCAGCTAAGCAAGGAACATAATTAATGGGGCGTAGATAGGAAAAATATTTCATTTTTTACTCAATTAAAAATAAATATTAACGTTTGAAGTAGAAGCTCTAAGGTGTTTGTGATCTGGATAGAGTAGATTCATGTTATGTCTCCCGACATCTGATATACATGAATCTCTCTTTTGATTTTTTTCCTTCTTAGCGAGTTTGTGTACGGGCTTACTCATTTATTTGAAATAAGAAGAAATGCAGGTTAAAAGCTATGAGCATAGAGAGCAAGCAAGGAACGAAGTCATGAAGTTCGTTGTATATCAGAAGTTTCCTCTTTTGGGACAAGCGGAGTTGTAGTAAATATTAATAGTTATTTATGATTTTAGTTTGACATCACTTGTTATCCATTGCGTTTGTTATTGAAAGATCTATCAATTTCCCGAGTCTCTTGCTTGTACATTTTCTTCCACGCTTTCTTATGCATATATTCATTTCATGACAGTCTAATTACAGTCATTTATACCTATGATACGAATCCCGCCACCTATATCCTCACCGCCCCCTCTTATGCCGCCTCCGCCTTCATTTTCTACATATTTACCCTAATTCCTCTCAGCCGCCATTATAACCAGCTCCACCACCCCTTCCAACCACATTTTCCTCCACCATTACCTTATTTCTTACCCGACCGCTCGAACACCTATCTTCCATATTATGCCACTCTACCGCCGCCTGTGCAATTACCACAAATGCATCTTTCACTCAGCAGATACAATCGGCATCCCAAGTCCCTAACACGCAGATCTAATCCATTCTTCGACCATCTGTGTTATTCCCATGGCCAACACACCATCACTTTCGAGGATTTTTATCATTTGCTTGGCTATATGAGGTGGATTTAATCGATTGGTTGAGAGAGAATAAGGATTTTTTATGGTAAGAGGTGATGGAAATGATGATGTGGGTGCTTAAAGGCGGAGAAAATTGTGGTTGAAGGTTGAGGCCATAATTGAAAAGCTAGAATGCACGGATACGGATACGCGAATACGGGATATGCGGATACGAGATTTTCGTAAAATATAGGATACGGATACGGGGGTGTATTTGCAAATAATGAAAATTTAAGGACCAAACTTTAAATAATTAAAATACAAGGACCAAATTGTAAATATAAATAACTTAAAGACCAATTCATAACATATTTCCATACAGGCTTGTTTTCCTCGTCCATGTTTGATAAATAATGCAGATTGTAAATGAAAATATATAATTTAAGAGGGATATACAACACCTAAAATCTTACAAATTAATTTTAGGTTGACACGTACATGATCGATATTTCGTTTGATTCTAAATCTATTATTTTATGATCAAGCACGATTGTTTAGTCAATCAAATAATACATTGTGTATTCATGTATATATAACTTTACTTGATCAACAGCACAACACCAAATAACTAATTATCTAAATAATAATCCAAGCACTCAAGATTCAATATCAAATAAAGAAACTCAACCCAAAAAACTTAGCTACCCAACCATGACAACTTCTTGCAAGTAACATTATGAATAAAAAAAATACACATTACATGATGGAAAAAAAAAAAACAATCTGCACTTTTCATATAATAATAACAAAATGAAAACACAAAAATTATTTTCTGCAATTCATTAAGGTGAAAAAAGAGATACATCACAGATGCAAATGCTTACCTGGTTTTTTCGAAAAAGAGTATCGTGGCTTCCGGAACAGCCTGTCAAACGGGAAAGCACTGCTGCTGCACCGGAGCTCAGCCGGTCAGCCACAACTTCGAAATCGGAGTATAATTTAAGGAGTAAAAGAGTTGATTCAAAGTGATCGAGTTTAATTGTTATTTGGTTGCTTTTATTTATAGAGTTATTGTGATTCTTAAAAACCCAAGAATTCATATTGGTATTAATAGAGAAGATGGAAGGAAAAGCTGACATACTTGGGACGGTGGAATTTTGGGGCTTTGAAAGGGCACAGACCTTTTTATTTCACGTCTTTATGAAAGAAAAGAAAAAAAGCAAATTTTCTCACAGTAGGCATATCCGAAAGCTGATACGCGTATCCTATCAGAATTGGGTTATCCTAAATGCCATATCCGAAGTTTTCGAAACTACAAATCAGTCCCGATACGTGTCCCATGACGTATTTTGTGTATCCTTGCCATATCCGTATCCGCGGCGTATCGGATACGCGATACGGCGGAAAACTCGTGTATCCATGCATCATAGTTGAAAAGAAAAAGAAATTAAAAATAGTGAAAATTATCTAGATATATTTTTTTTTGTAATTTAGTAGTGTGGTGTCGTTGTTAGATTAAGTTTCTTAAACACAGTATGCCTAACCTCCAAAAGGCGGTTGTGGGTGGAATTTATGATCTGGTTGCGAGTGGAATTTTAAGAAATTCTTCTAACATGGTTCTTCACTCTTTCCTTTACCATGGTTTGCATTAAACTTAGCTTATACGTCACGATACCATATCATTTTGGTGGAGAAAGTTTGAAAATTAATGTTAATTGCATTAAATAACATCATGTAATATCTAAGAACAATCATAATGGCACAATATTTATCCTCAACATTGTTTCACAACATGTGATATTTTTATTTATAAAATTTAAAAAATATATTTTAAATCACATTATTAAATGGAATTCATTGCCAAAATACATATGTTGTGGAACAATATTGTGGCATTATACAATGCAATAAAGCATATATTAGTTAAGTTTAATTTGTTTAATATATAGCTATAAAATGTTCAAGGAAAAACAGTAATAAAGAATACGGGCATTTCTTGGGTACAATGAGGGCTTGAAAAAAAAAACAGTAATAATATTCTGTTTTATTATGTGTCATTATGTTCAAGGAAAAACAGTAATAATATTCTGTTTTATTATGTGTCATTATGTTCTGTGGTATCTGACTACCCTTAAATTCGTTACCGGTTCAAAATCCGGCAGCTAAGTTTAATTCTCTTTTATCGATACAAGTATTAAGGTAAAATTAATTAATTAATTAATTAATTGAAATAAATTATTAATCAAAATAACGACCAAGTCATTAGTTAAACATATATGTAATCAGCATATATTTCAACCCATGTCTGAACATTGTGCACTGATACAACAGAACATAAAACCCTTCCATTTGAAACCAGTAGTAGTAATAATAATAATAATAATAATAATAATAAATAATGAACTATCGCCAGGTTTTAATAAGAAGATTATTAAGGTAAAAATACGGCTTGATATAAAATTAGTATTAATTAAAATAAAGACCAAGATACTACTTAAACATATACTACATCCTTCCCAACATATAAGTCGGTTTAGTTTTTTGAATTTATCTCATAATATAAATCAATTTAGAATATGAATGAAGTATTTATTCAATTTTTCTTCCTTTTATCTCTAATTTATTATACATTCATCTACTTTACATTAATAAGGTCAAAGGGTATTCTAAACTTTTACCATCAAAATTAATGACACTTAACAACTTTCTTAATGTGTCTGAAAAAACCTAAACGGACCTACATTTTAGGCCGGAGGTAGTATATAATAATCAACATATCACCACCCTCGCTCGCGTGGAAATAGCATGACCTTGTAAGTTTGCACATATCACTTGAGCATCTCCCTGTATTAAATCTTTTGCACCTTTAAAAGAATAACACTTCCATCACATATTCTAAATGATGGCCTAAGTAGAAGCAAACGGAGTACTTCAGCACTTGTTAATATGAATTTAGCAAATTCAAGCTCGTCTTGCGTGTTAGATAATCCGGACAATTCCATATGTTGAAGGTGTTTATGCCACCGCAACAAAGCATCGCACCGCTCCTTTCTTTCTCCTTTACAAATAGGGCCTCTAACCTACAATATTTGCCATAAAAATTGCATCCATTATTGGAACATGTAGCACATGAAACCTTTTCATGAACAAATAACACGGGCAAGACTTCTAATGAAACGAAAAAAGAGAGAGAGAGAGAGATAGATTAATGAAACAATGTGTGAATATACATATATATAGTTATAATTATTGGGATATCTCGAGATAGCCCAATAATCTAAGGTAGATCCATCAATGACCAAATGCATGACATGGATCGTCTCTTGTAATTACGTTGCACCTAGGCAATCCGTTACTTCCGCCCTCTTGTTTGCCAGTCCCTCACAATGACGTCCAATTCATTGAACAAGACTTAAAAGTCACAATGATTATAAGCAACAAAAAATAACTTGCACATCTGAAACTACTGGTGTTTCATTGGGTCTTGTTTGGATTAACAGAAACATCAGGAAAAGAAAAGAGAAGATTTGGAGGGATTTAATTTTGTGTGTTTGGTAAACTTTATCATGAAGAAAATGGAGGGAGAAGAGCGGAAACAAACCCAATACAATTTTGGCAACATGTTTTCCTTCCACAACAGGTCGGAAACGGAAGGAAACCATTATTTTTTTGTTTAGTACAATACACATCACAATCTCTCCTTCTCCTTTCATTTATGTCTAGTTCAATCCAGACACGTTAAGTAGGCTTCACAATTTGTCATTCTTCTTTCCTTTCTTTTCTGTTATTATCTTCTCTTTTCTTTTCTTCATGTTTCATTCAATCCAAACAGAGTTAGTTTAATTACAAGCTAGGGGCAGGAGTAGTGAGCAGAAAACAAAATGTAAGCAACTGAGCATACGAGTAAAGTCCTACTTTACTTGACAAAAACCACTCCCTAAACAATTTAATACACACACATCAAAAGCAATTTACGTCGCCGTTGCACCAAGTCCCCCTTCTAAATTAACCTTTTAATCATTTGCAGCACTTTGGCTTCAAAAGGTTATTAGGCGTATAAGCTTTCGTCAAAGGAAAAGATTTCAAGCTTCATTATATGTGTGTGTGTGTGTTTAAAAATACTTGGTTCCCAAAAGACGAAAGCAACTTCACACTGAATTTTAATTTTTTTAGTCTTCTTGAGATCATATCAATTCAATTGGGGATGAGTACCACTTGATGTAGCTAGTTCTTTATGAAGAAAGAGGATTTTCAGTCTTTTTTTTTTTTTTTTTTCCCTCTATCCATCTACAGAAATTGACCTAAATTAAAACCAAAAACAAAACAAAAAAAATAAAATAATAATTCTACAACGGAGGGAATGCAAACATATTCAAGGAGGACAGCATAAACAAAATTGATGGAGAAAATAGTACGACTTACCGAAAGATAAAATTCCTCCAAAAAGGGGCATGCTGTCAAAACTGGAGCAAAATTCCATAGATCAACTTCCTTGCAAGCTTTCCCATTACTGTTATATTCTGTTAACAGATATAGTATCCTAACGTTGCCAAACACTTTAAATGTTGGAGGCAACCATAGGATCTTTTTTTGGGGGGAGGGGGTATGCATGGAGGAAGGAGCATATCAGTAAATTTAAGAAATCAAAGTACAGAGATATCACAAATAAAGCCAACCAGTTATAAAACTTGCAGATCTCATTCATTCATTATAATTACCTGCTGTTGTGCTTGGATCGATAAGAACTGCAACCGTGGTAGATCCCTTCGAACATCCTCAAAACAATAATCCATCCCAAAAGTTTGAAGATACATTGTTTCAAGCTTTGGAAGGGAAGACATCGAAATTTCTACTCTGAAATGAAGTTTGATCAAGATGGTCACAAGATGATTGCAATCTGAGATATCAAGTTTACTCACATTCCAACAACTACGTAATTCAAGAGTCACCAACTTGAGATTTTGCCCAGAGATTCTCAAATTCTCAGGCAATGCACAATGCTTGTATTAGAATATATTGCATATCATTTGTATTTTACGTTTATGCCCTTGGTGTCCCCCTATATAAACTCATTGTACACAACATTATTCTTCAATGACAAAAGTATTGTTATTCACCAATTCTATCATGGTATCAGAGCAAACTGATCTCTAAACAAAAAAAAAAAAAAAAAAAAAAAAAAAAAAAAACAGTCGGCACTCTCCCTCGCCGCTGCTAGGGTTCTGCCGCCGCCGCTGCAATGGCCACCTCTCCCTCCACCGCCGATTCTTCTTCCTCCACCATATCCGCTGCCCCTTCCTCTGTTGCACCGTCTGTCGTCTCCTTGAATCCTGCGGTCAATGCGCCGATTAAACTAAATGACAAGAATTTCACCGCTTGGAAGGCTGCAGATGACCACCCGCCACGGGTCATGGTCTTATCGGGTACGTCACAGGTGCTACCCCTCAACCCGCCGCCGCCCTCACTGATGCCGCCGGTGCTGCAGCTCCTAACCCGGCACACTTGTCATGGGTGCAACAGGATGCCCTAATTCATCATCTTCTTCTTGGTTCGGTTGACAAGGACTACATTGCCTCCATTCAGCATACAGATAATTCGAAACAAGCTTGGGACACCCTCCTAAATACATATGGGAAGCAAAGTAAGGGGCGTACTCGTTCTCTACGGTTGCGCCTAAATTCTATCTCTAAAGGTACGATGTCGATTTCTCAGTATTTTACGGCAATTAAAAATATTGCGGATGATTTGGTTGCATTAGACTCAAAGTGCCGGATGATGAATCAAGTTGAAATCATATTAAAAATCTTGGTAGTGATTATGTGAACCTTGTGAGTGCTATTCAGCACGTGATGATACTATATCGCTGCCGCTATTGCATGAGAAATTGTTAATGCATGAGGTGTCTCTTGCACAAAGTCAGTCTGCTACACCCCCTGTGTATACTGCATTCCCTGCTTATCATCAACCTCGTCCTATGCATGTTTCGCCTAATACGACCTATAACCCCTACTCCCCCCCCCGGCCACCCTCACCCACCTGCCGTCCCTCCCCCCAAACCCGAGGCCCCACTACCCTCCCTCAACCCAATCACTCCTCCAAAATTCCAATCCTCGTAATTTAAAGGTTATCAAGGCTTTCGCCAACTCTGTGGTCTCGAGGACATGTTGCTACTCATTGTACCACCTATCCGCTCTACAACAATCTCCTCGCCCACCCCAGTAACCCTACCACCTCTCGGCCCCCACACAGCTCCCCATGCCCATGTTGCTCACCATGCGCCCTCCAGGTCCTCCTCCTATGCGATACTCCGATCCTTATGCTCCTTGGATGCTTGGATGGTGGTGCCTCTCACCACATGACTCAGGAACTCAACTTGCTCTCTCTTCACTCTCCTTACCCAGGTACGGATCGTATTGTCATTGGTGATGGTAGCTCCCTGGCCATCACACACATTGGCTCTACCACTCTTTCCTCTTTTAAATTAAATCATGTTCTTTGTGTTCCCTCTCTGTCTCGCAATTTACTTTCTGTCCAAAAATTTTGCCAGGATAATTCTGTATCAATTGAATTCTTACCTGATTCGTTTTTGGTGAAGGATTTGAAGACGGGCAAATGCCTCCACCAAGGACAAGTCAGTGATGGTGCTTATCTGTGGTCTTCCAAGGCTCTCTTCGCCTTCTCTGCGTCTAAAGCCTCTGCCGCCACTTGGCATCTTCGCTGCGGCCATCCTGCATTTCCAATTATTCAGAATTTAGCAAACAATAAACTTTTAGAATTATCTACTACTTCGCATTCTCATTGTGATTCTTGTTTGTGTAATAAGAGCCATAGGCTCCCCTTTTCTGATTCCACATTATGTACTTCTCAACCCTTGGAGGTTATTTATTCTGACGTTTGGTCGTCACCAGTTTATTCCATTGATGGTTTTAAATATTATGTTCTCTTTGTCGATCATTTTACTCGATATATGTGGTTATACCCGCTTGCCTGCAAATCTGATGTCCATAATGTGTTCATTAAATTCAAAAAATATGTTGAAAACCTTTTAGATGCCTCTATCAAAACCCTCTATTCTCGACAATGGTACCAGTACATTAAATTACGCCCTTTTCATCTCGAACATGGCATCTCCCATTTCACTTCCCCTACCTACACGCCACAACACAATGGCATCTCGAACGCCGCCACTGCATATATATAGTGAGGCGCCCTCACCCTTCTTGCACATGCCAAAATTCCAGTTACCTATTGGTCGTATGCCGTTAGTACCGCGGTTTACCTCATTAATCGTATGCCCACCAAAAATCTTGATATGGCGTCCCCACATCTCAAGCTTTTCTCTAAAACGCCTAACTATTCTAAACTTTGAGTCTTCGGGTGTCTCTGCTATCCTTGGCTTAAACCATATACACAGCACAAGCTTGCGCCTACCTCTAAGCCCTGTATCTTCCTTGGGTATGCCCTCACACAGAGTGCTTATCTATGCTACGACATTTCCGAGTCTCGTCTGCATATTTCGCGTGATGTTCGGTTTGTGGAGGACATTTTCCCTTTTGCTAGCATCTCCTCTGATCCTTCCTTACCTCCTTTAACTGACCTTCTTCCCGACGACTCTTATACACCTCAGCTCATTCCTATTTCTCCACCCATCCCCACGGCCCATACACCTCCCGTCGGCATTTATGCCCCCCCCCCACGGCCCCCTCTCCTCGTCCTCTCACGAATCTCCCAACTCTCCTTCTTTCGGTATTTCTGCCTCTTCCGTCACTCCCGCATCCTCCTCCTCCAACTCGTCCTCCCCTACCCCGCCCCCTTCTCCTCCCCCTCAGCCCCCTCATCCCATGACTACTCGATCTCGGAACCAAATATACAAACCTCGTCAACTCTTTAACCTCCAAGCTCAACTGCATAATCGCTACCTTGACACGGAACCCTCGACCCTTAAGCAGGCCTTGCAGTGCCCGCAGTGGTGTGTTGCCATGTCTGATGAGTATAGTGCACTTCTTCGCAATGACACGTGGTCTCTCGTTCCCCCTGCAGCTGGTTTAAATATAGTTGGATGTAAGTGGGTGTTCCGAATAAAAAGGAAACCGGACGGTTCTATTGATAAATACAAAGCTCGGCTGGTTGCAAAAGGGTTTACGCAACGTCCTGGTTTGGATTATTTTGAGACTTTCAGTCCTGTTGTTAAACCTGCTACGATCCGTCTTGTTCTAGGTATTGCGGTTTCCTTTGGTTGGTCTCTTCGCCAACTCGATGTCAATAATGCTTTTCTGCAGGGTACACTAGCTGAGGATGTTTATATGTCTCAACCACCCGGGTTTGAGGATGCCACGAAACCCACTTTTGTTTGCAAACTTCGCAAGGCGATCTATGGCCTTAAGCAGGCTCCTCGAGCCTGGTACCATGAGCTTAAGTCCTTCCTCCTCACTATGGGTTTTGTTAACTCTGTGGCTGATCCGTCTCTATTTGTTTGTCGCACATCTGTCAGCATTACTATTTTTCTGGTATATGTCGATGATATCATTGTTACCGGTAGCTCTGCTGGCGAGTTGAGTATTATTGATCGGTTGGGTTCTCGGTTCTCCATCAAGGACCTTGGTCCACCGTCGTATTTTTTGGGGTTGAGGTCACTCATTCTACCACGGGGTTGCTCTTGACTTGAGACCGGATATACACGTGAGCTCCTTTCGCGCAGTTCACATGGAAGACTCTAAGGCGGTTTCTACCCTACGCCACCGATGCCTTTCAGGTGACACCGTTTTTCTCCCGCTTATTCAGATCCGACTCAAGATCGTCAAACGTTGGGTGCCTGCGCAAGACTTATGCTTTACGAGGTTGATATTCATTTTGCGTTAATAAACTCTCACGATTTATGCATGCGCCGACGAGTATCTTTGGATGCTTGTCAAACGCCTTTTGCGCTATTTATCGGCACCTCACTATGGGTTTGCAGTTGTATCGAGTCTCCTCTGGCCTTGCATGCTTTTCGACTACGATTGGGCGGGTAACAAAGGCGACGGCTACCGTGATCGGTGTCATCCGAGTATGTGCTGGCTACACTTCTACTACGCTTACATTGTTTTCTTGGCGGGAATGCCATTTCTTGGAGTTCCAAGAAGCGAAGACTCGATTTAGATCCTCCACGGAGGTGAATATAGGAGCGTTGCGGATACGGCCGCCGAGGTTGCCTGGCCGACTTATCTTCTTGCGGATCTTGGTTTTTCGGTTGGCTCCACACCGGTGATTTTCTCGTGACAATTTGGGAGCGCCGTCCTCAGTGCCAACCCGGTCTTCCACTCACGCATGAAAACACGTGGCCATTGACTATCATTTCATTCGTGAGCATGTTGAGCGTGGTCTTGTTCGTGTTGCTCGTGTTCTTTGCTTGAGACCGCTGGTGATGTTCTCACCAAGCCCTTGCCCGGTTATCTTTTTTGAAGACTTGTTTCCAAGCTTGGACTTCGCTCAACTCCGTCCGCTTGAGGGAGCGTATTAGAATATATTGCATATCATTTGTATTTTACGTTTATGCCCTTGGTGTCCCCCTATATAAACTCATTGTACACAACATTATTCTTCAATGACAAAAGTATTGTTATTCACCAATTCTATCAGCTTGAGAACCAAACTTGTAAGGTTAGGACAAGACGGTAAAACGACGTCAGACAATTGGTGCATATTCAATTCTACCTCCTGCAAAGTTATGCTCACAAGTGAGTTACATTGACTGACAAAACTGGTTTCCACTTTGCAGCACATCAATGCTAACTTCTTTAGCTTGAATAATCCATCAATAAGTTTAAAAGAGAAGGTAAACTTTCTATGAAGCAGCTTATAACACATTGCAAAACAAGATTGACCAAGATAAAGCTCTTCAACATCAAGCCTAGCGATACTTTCCATCCACCGTACAAGATGACAGGTATGGCGTTCCAAAAAACAACAATGCACGAAAAAGCCTTTCAACTTACGACCTGAGTAGAGCTTTAGGGATTGATTGACAGCCTTGAAAAATCTTTGTCTATCGGCGTAAGGAGCATTTAAGTGATACTCATAATCTGCAGGGATATCAAGTGTGTGAAGGCAGCAAAATCCCAATGCAGGTTACATGGTCCAAATTTTCCTCCACCTTTGGGACAAAATGCTTGTTCGTGAACCTTCAGTGACACCTAAACGTGAAACAATATTCCATAGAATATCATCGGGTAATCGGTTGATCCCATTGTCATTCTTTTCTTCTCGTGCTTTACGAAAAGTAGAAGAAAAGGCAATTGCGATGCCTAACCCTGCCCATGCCCATAATGGCAACTTGGAAAATTCGAATCCTGTATCTGAAATACAATTAATCGTTTAAACATTGTTTATAACCAAAAATTCTTTTTTTTTTTTCTTTCTTTTGTTTGGATTGATCTATAGAGACATGCAGACAAATTCGTCCAAACAAAACAAGGAGTAAAAATTAAATAGCGAGAAGGAAGAATGACATACCAGCTTTGATCCACCACATAACTAATTTGTTGGACAAAGAATCCAGCAGAAAGAAGCAGATATATATGCAAAGTATTGCTAGACGACCTCGAAGGACTCAGTTTTGCTTAAGTAGTGCCCTGATTTGGGTTCTCATGGATTCAAAGAAACTTGTTGAAAGAGGACCAACCTTTGGTGTCCGACAGTAACTCGAATGATTAGTCTCACATTATTGTCTGAAGATAACTTGCGAAAAAAAAAAAAAAAAAAAAAAAAAAGTACAGCCAGACGAAAAAAAAAAAAAAAGTTATTTCTTCCCTTTTTCTTGGTTGCAATATTAGAGATCAAAGAATAGATAAATATGATTTTTTAAGCGAGATAGGCTTGAAATAATTTTTTTTTAGAAAAGAAATAAATTATTTAAGTGATAATATTTATCTTTATGTTTATTTATTTTGAATTTGATTATTATTTCATTCAATCCTATATAAATGAGGATGCTATGTAATATTTGATTATTCAATAAAACACACAAGTGTAGTATCTTTACGTTTTCATAGGCATTCTAATATTCTTCATGCAACGCAAGATATATAGCAGAGGTGTATTATGTTTCTTTTTTTTTATTTTTATTTTGGGTTTTTTTGTTTGAGGTGTATTTTGTTTTGTTATTTGAGGGAAGGAAAGAAGGCTTGCAACGCAAGATATATAAGGAGGGAGAAAAGTTATTGTAGGGGAGTGATTTATGAGGTATACCAAGTGGAGGGCTGTGATTAATTCTCACACTCTCTCTCATACATAGTAGATGTGTGTAGGTGTGGCGATAATCGCGATTAAAACTTGGTATCTCATGATAATCATTCACTTTATAATAACTTTTCTCCAGGTGGGAGAAAAGTTATGGTAGGGGAGTGATTTGTGAGGTATACCAAGTGGAGGGCTGTGATTAATTCTCACACTCTCTCATACATAGTAGATGTGTGTAGTTGTGACATGTGTGCTCTTTTTTTTTTTTTGGTTTTCTAATTTGGGGGAAAGAAAGAAGTTTAAAAATAAAATAAAAAAAATTGAACAAAGAAAGAAGTAAACTGCGTTATAATTATTCGATGGTTGAGTTTGGGCAAAGAAATAACACATATATCTATAAAAATAAAATTTAAATTTTTTATTTTTAAAAAGTCCCCTATTATGCTAATTTTAGTCTCAAGGTCGGCCAGTCATTTGGACCCGACGAATTACCCATACAACTTGCACGTATTTATCCCCTTAATTTTTATCAATCATTATTTAATTCCATCAATTCAAGCATCCAATTTAAAGAAAATTCGTAAAAAAATCTCTGTAATTATTACTTTCCTATTTGAATCTCTGTAAGCATCAATCATTATTTAATTCCATCAATTCCATCAATTCAAGCATCCAATTTTAAAAACTTATTGCATCCCCCACCCTACCCGAGATCCTGCGTCCGCCACTGAACGCGGCATAGGTCGCTTCTATGCAGCATTAATTTGTCCGGCGTGGTGAAGGTCTTTACAGGTCTCTTATAACCGACATGACGCAGGTCGTCATTGTCCTTAATAGCCAATGTCACGCATGTCGTCTGGTCTCTTATATCCAACATGGCATATCGTCCTATGTCGTCAGTAACAGTTACACTCCATTAATGGGCATTCCGGACATCATGCCATGAGCCACGATTGCTTCGTAATTGCACCATGATGGCCCGTAACCTCTCCATGAAATTTTAAACTTGCTCCTTTACTTCAATGTCCATTAACCGTCAGTTCATTATGGAATACTATATAAAGGATTAAAATCCTCATTATTCAGGTACATCCAATATATTCTTGACCCATATTCTAAGCAGAAACTCTGCTACTTGTCAAGCTCACTGTTTTAAATAGAAATTCATCTATATCACACTAACTTGAGCATCGGAGTGTCCCTCGAAGGCAAGTTCAGGGACCTCTAACGTCTTTCTTTTTCATGCATTGCTAATCATCTTTCGGAGGGCCCCATTATCACTCAATTCAACTCGGACTATCCCACCCGTAACCTCCAAACAATTTGTAATGAATTTCTTCAATGTTCATTATAAATATACAACGTGCTAATAGTGAGTTTTTACATTGTACAATGAACATCCAATATTAACATTTTTTTTCATTTCCAAATCTTAAATGCAAGAGGGAAAAAAAAGAGTAATATAACTCTATGTGACAAAAGGTGCTTAAATATCAATATGAATGATTAAACTTCAATTAGTGCAGACAATCAGAAAACTCCAAATTCCATTATTTTGCTCTTTTTGTGCTCCATTATGCAAAATATGACAATCATTTGGAACCTTTTCAAACTACATGAAAAGACAAGGCAAAAAAAAGCATCAAATCACTTAGACCTTGAAATTTGAAGAGAATTTACTCATTCATTTTGGGCTTAATTATGCTAATCCCCTCTTCTAAAGGCCATATATGCCTCCTTAAAGAACACTAAATAAGATAAAACTCATCCTTTTCTTCATAAAGGCAAAGGGCAATACAATAGCTTTCATAAATATACTAGTAATAGATAAGAGAAAAAACAAAAAAGACAGCCTTCAAGATTATGCAGAGGAATAATTGATCATAAACATTATACCGAATGTATCGGGAAATTCTGATTTGGGGTGACCGCACTGCAGATATGCTTAAAAACACGGGAAAACACAAGCCTTTTTATGTAATAAAGCTCTCACGTTTTCCAGTGTTTTTAAGCATATCCGCAATGCGGTCGGACCATTACAGAATTTCGATCTCCCCCCAATTAATGCATCTTGATCTTAAGAAGTCTCAAATGATCTTTTCCTTACTAAAACACAAGTGATCTTAGAGGGTTGAGCATGTGTATTTTCAACTGTACATAACACGAAATCCGGCCTATGAAGCGCCAACGTCAGCCTATCTTTCCCTGCATCTAATGCAGTAGCATCCAATAACACATGCCAAGAATTCCTATGTGCTTCAGAGATCCAATGCATTGAATACCGCGTTCCGTTCACACAAGCTGGATAAGCAAATAGCCCTTTTGGGTTGTATTTACTTTTCCTCCTAAAGTACTGACTCAGTTGTGATCCTTTGATTCTCAAATCCAACCATGTCTCTGGAGCTACAATAACCTTAGAATCCTTCGAAAGAACGAATCCCCTTATCGAATCGAGCGGTTCACTTAGTATTGTCATGTAATAGTTCCCTCTGAAAAAAGGGTATGATTCACCTATCATCATTGTAGCTTCTTTAGCAGATGGAGTAAAAACAACTAGATATTCTTCATCTGTTAGCCCACAATGCTGTAACGCGCGATTACGAACTTGAATTTCCGGGATTGAGATAAAATTCCCTTGGAGTGAATTCTTTTTAGTAAGAACATCAAGTAATTTAGATGGTTCTAATTGAGTTCTATCCAAATCAGAGGATCCACCACCACCAAAAGAAGGCGAAGACGATTCACGAAGAGTACCGAAATTCTTGGGGGATTTACCCTTTTCATCAAAGTTCATGTTTTCGGATGATTCTTCACTTATACAAAGCTTGTATAGATCAATCCCTTCTTCTTCTACAAGCCCGTTGCAGTATTCGGGGTATTTAGCAAGAACATATTGCTCAACATATTGCATTTCTGATGGTGTTATGGGACCTGACCATCTTAGATCAAGACCATGGAGGGTTGAGATTGCCTCGGCGATCAAATGGGCTGGAATCATCGTTCGCGCTTTCTGGATTCATCATTATATGCTAATTGTTAATACATAATCATTGATCATCTTGTTTAAGGATTCAGTTATAAGAAATAGTGTAAACTTGCCTTGAAAACCATGCTGGTTGGCCTGCTGTGATTTGGTGATTTGGGCAAAACTTCTTGTGCTTCTTCACTTTCTTCCATGTTAGCCTAAAACAACAGAAATTGAAATGTATAAACATCTAATTTTCATGCAGTTGATACATAATCAACTTTTGAAAGACGGGCTATCAAAATCGACCTTTTAAAAGCCGAGTATGTGATATAGAATCGATTTTAATGATGATTACCTTGGATTCTTGATCAAGAGTGGCTCTGCAGTTCATGTTTCTAACCATGTTCTTTTTAGTTGCTTCTTCTTTTTTGTATCCAAAAATCTGCAAACTCCAAAGTCAAAGCCAGGAAGATTATAATTTGAAGAACAGAGTAGGAGAAATGATGAAACAAATGTGTAGGGGATATTGGGGCAATGAATTGCAAGAAAGCTAGCATTTTGGAAGGCACATATAATAGTACAAGTTGGTTATTAGGAAGCATATTTTGGCAAGCACGCGACAAATTGGGAATAGCCCCCACATTGACGACAGCATTGACTGGCATCTTTTTGAGCATTCGAAGGGGCATTTTATCGAACAGTTTCGTTGCAACAAATCATACAATGCACTTTTTGTATCTTTGATTATTATACACTATATCTGTAATCACAAATATAAAGTGTGTTGTATCATTAGTTGTGATATAACTGTTCTGATAAGTTTATCCTCCTGAAAATGTTATATGTATCATATGGATAGTTTACAAAATACATATAAACTGAATTTCCGAAACACCACAGCAAGGTTCAACTAATGAAAATTTGAATCAAACAACTTCACCTATGAATAAGATTTTTATACATTCTTGTTTGTGACATTATTTGATACAAGAAGAAATTACACGGTTGCTTGAGGTTCATCATGCGCATTCATATTTAATGTAACTTTTTTAACTACACATGTAACGCCCCGTTCCCGAACACCGAATCCTTATCCGGAAAAAACGTTCGGCACGTATAAAATAAAATAAATTCATTTTACACGTAAGTCTCTACTACGTCGTATCAAATTAAATCAAACGGAAGCAAAAATACTCGGGTAATTTTTCCAAATATCCAATAATATAAATAACTAAAGATAGAAAATGTAATACTTATTACATCCAAAAGAAACCAACGAATCCAAATTAAATACTAAAAGCAAACTACAAAAACTCCATAAATGTCCAAATCTAAGAAATAAATATAAATAAATGATAAACAGAAATAATCAAGGCCCTTAACTCCGGCGTTCTCAAACGTCGTCATCAAAGTCCTCCTCGAAATCTTCACTAACCTGTTCGTCTTCTCTCCCCCCAAACACATAAATAAACATGCATTTGAGGTAAGTACAATGTACAAAGTAAGAAGTAAAAGCTACACTTCAATTAAGGTTATAATTAATAGATTTTATAGTAAGGGTTATCTTAATGAAACCGACTCAATCTAAGGTTCATTCCATGTCCATCAACACGTCATGACTATACGTTACTAGCTTAGCTTATCTTTGTTACATCATTACTCAAGGACACTGTGCATGGCGTTCATCAGCCTGAAGATATACTTGCTAACTAACGGTGATTAGCACCGATTAGCTCCGGGGTCTCCCCGGTATGCGTATGCGTCCGATGAATTTCCTTCACTACTCTTCAGCCGATTAAGGCCAGTAGCGTTGTTCACCTTTTATGAACGTACCACATCGCCGATATGAAAGAGTTCCTAACCGAGAATAAATGACGTTTTAGCTTTTATCTACACATATGTAATTATTATTGTGAATTTAACTAGTCACCTAAGTGTTTTCAGAATATTACTCACCTTATCAGCTCTACTCCCTCACTTAGACAACTAGACATCACATCCTGTCAATTACACAGACATTGATGAACTCTAGTTCATCAAAGCACAAGCCCTTTCATGCCCTTCCGACGGATCCGAACTTCAACTCCCTTTAAGAGTGCATTCGGTGTTTTAACTGAACGAATCGGAAGTTCAATCGAAGCTTGTTTATGTTTAATTCATGTTATTATAGCAAGGATTAACATTAAAGGTTAATAACATAGCTAAATATCATGTTTTCATCAAAAAGGAGGTTCGGTGCGCTAGCACCGGTTCGATCTTGCACGACCGAGCCTCGATATGTGAATTCTCGGGAAAATTGGTCGTCTGCAGTGCGCAAAGACACGCAGTTTCTATACGTGAAAATTTGCTTCGTTTCTGCGGTGCGCCTCAAGACTAAGCTTGAGTGCGTCCGCGCGAGCGTGCCACTCTCCAAAAACTTAGTTTTTGATCCCTAATCGATCTCTAACATATTTAACATGAATATACTCAGAAAAACACAGAAAAACTTGATCTTTAACAGACCACAACATCCTATGCTTTCTAAACGATTCATAGCATGAGTTCTAATCATCAAACAACATCAAGATCATAACTTACATCCTATCATAATTAAATGAGTAGGAAGACCCTCTTACCTTAAGCAAGCTATCCCAAGTCCAAAACTCAGACAAACAGCAGCAAAAACGATCTCTTTTCTGCAACAACCTATATGATCAATCCGAATTTGCATTACAAATCGATCACACGATTCCAAACGATTAAACTACGAAAGGTATGAGTTTTGATCCATCAAACTCATCAAAAATAGCTGGAAATTCGAATTTCTTACCTTGAGAAAAGCTCCAACTTTCTGATACCGAAACAACGCTCTCCTTACGACGATTCCGGTGCTTCTCTCGAAACTGAAAACCGTTAAGAATCAACTCAGATATCGATGAAAGTATCACAGCCTCTTCCTATTGCTCTTATACGCAGCAAACTCGAATTTGGGGATTGAAAAATCTGATTAAAAGCTTTTGGGACTAATTAGGTTTATTTTCCTTAAATAGGAAAATTCCATAATTACCTAATTTCAATTATTTTCCTTAATCACCTTTTTACTAAAGATCAGATTTCCTTTCCCTTAATATATACATATATATCTCGAAAATATATATATATATATATATATCAAAATAATTAAACTCCGAATAAAAGAAACCGAACCCAATATTTCGTTTTGCAAAAAATACACGCCCCGCTCTTTCCCTAGAAAATCAGAATATTACAACACATGTGTGTGTTTTTGTGAAGGGGGTGGGGGAGGTTGTTTATATCCTTTCAAATAATTTAATTTTTTTGCATTTGAGTTTTATGGTAATTCAATTATGCATTAGGGGTTTCTCTTGTAATGCATTCGTAAACATGAAATTTTTTGACACAAGGACTTCGTATTAGGATGGATCGTCGGATAATTGTCACGTATACAAATAAATCGACAAAATAATTTTGTTTGTTTTTACACGTGACAGTCATATAATGACCCAATCTTAATAGGAAGTCACTACGTCAGAATTACTCAACAAAAAAAAAAAAAAAAAAAACTACTACAACAACAACAACAAATACACCAAAAAGATTGACATTTAGGGACGTAGGGAGTCTACTCGATCATGCAAGCTTTGATTGACAAAAGAGGCTTTACCCAAGTTGTTAACCTGATGCTTTAGGACCATGAGGTATTGTGTTCGAGTCGCACCAGGTGTAGTGTGAGCAAACCCGTCCCTTGGGCGGACCAGTGGTTTAGGCTTCACTAAAAATATCTTATTTTTGAGCGCTTTTGAAAAATAAGCCAGTAATATTATAGAACTAGAAACTTATGTTTCGGCCACTAATACTTTTTTTTAAAAGTAAAAAAGCGTTTTTCCTCCTATGGAAATCAAGAAAAGCCTAAAAGTACTTTCATATTTGTAAACCGATTTTGACAAAATAAAACATTTCGTTTGTATTATTTAATTTATAACATTATTAGTTGACTTTACATGTTTCATTTTAGTCGACAAAAGAAAAAACACAAATTACTCAAGGCCCGATAAATATACTTGGCATAGGGCCTTCAAATTCATAGGGATTGCCCTGAGTGTGAGTTATACATGCCTATTATATCTGATAATTTTGTTTGGGAAAAAAAATTCATACTAGCTTGTTCGAGTTCATCCGGAGTAGCGCTGTTAAACGATTAGAGCCGCTCACAAACAAACTCGTGTTCGACTCGTTAGTATTTATGATCGTTCATTTGTTTAGCGTAACGAACCAAGTTTAAACAAGATTTTAAGCTCGTTTTCTAAACGAACGAACACGAAGATACTCGTGAACGTTCGATTATATTCGTGAAACGGCTTACATAGACAAATCGATGTACAACCTAACTTGTTGCTCATAAGATGATAAGACATCCATTAATCTAATACATAGTCTAGAGTAATTTTGTAGAATATTAATAGAGTTGTCTTTTATTACTATAATGTTTGAATATTACTTTGTATTTTGTTATTTATTCATTTGGACTTAATTTTTGATACCTTAACAAATCAAACTCGATTTGGGAAGCAAAAATACATGTAGCATGCCAAACTCAAACACGAGTTCGAACAAAATTTATTTATAAATGAGCTGAGTTCGAACATAATTTTATGTTCGTTTACTACGCAAACGTTCTTGAACAAACTCGTTACTTTAACGAACCAAGCTTGAACATATTTTATGTTCGTTTATTAAACGAACAAACATGAACAAACACGTTAGTTAAACGAACAGAGTTTGAATAACTGATTCTCAGTTCGACTCGGCTCGTTAACATCACTAATCGGGGTAGTGTGAGAAATATATATGTGTGATAATTTCGCTTGTGGAAAAAACCATACTAGTTTTAATTATTGTAATTATTGTTGAATAGTCGAATCTCTAATTTTCCAAACCCGCATATAATGTGTGGGCATTAGGACAAAAATACACTTTTACAATACATAATAATAAATAACTTAACGTTTTCTTCTTGGATTTCAGAATACACTTGACGTTAAGAATGGAAAAACCCATCAGTGAAGTTTGATTGAATAATCAAAGGAGGATGAATATTAGTTCAAGTTGTTTGACCATTCTAAACCCAAGTCCTTTCCTACATACTACAGATTAAAATTAATTAATATTAGTAATTATTAATATTAAAAACATAAGAAGATATTACAAGCCATGTCCTTACTTAAAACGACGTGCAATTTGATTGAACAGCCAAACAGAATCACTATTGTAAATTGATTAGGATTAATAACATATAAAAAATGAGTCTTTGATTAGGACCTGGTGCCTATTATTCCCCTCCAACTTGTTATATCTTAATAATGCAATTAAAAACAATGTTTAAATGTAACTATTTAGTCCTAGTCTTAAGCTAACAATGTGAGGACAGATTAATATGCGTACAAAAATGATTAGTAGACTTAATTGTGACGCTTCAAAGATAATGTTTTTAGGGTAATTTAATCATCTACTATTATTGATCATAGGATACATAGGTTAATGTGCAAATTTTCACCGATTCTTTATGCAAATGCAGTCTTTATATAAGTAGGCCGTCTCTCTAATTATAAATAGTCAACCTCATGAAATCTCCACACACCAAGAGCCATATGAATTTAGAACATTCAAAATATATCACAACAAAGCGACATAACAAGTTTTTATGTTATCAATCACAGTGTAAGACTCATGTAACAAAACATAGCAAAGCGTCAAAAGAATGTGAGGCATAGTAATACATGACAAAGAGTAACAAAACGTCACAATAGTCTTCGTTACGTCTATGCGATGTTTTGAGACGATTTACTATCCTCGTCTTGATATTTTACTGTAATATTTTCTTATGACAATATCAACTTTTTCAAGAAATGATATTACTAATTACTTTTACTCTAAAAGGTAGCTAGTAGAGTTGGTGCAAACAGGATCATTAAGTAGTTTTTAAAACAGAGAAAAGGACAAATGGTCTTTCAATATCTATTAAAAACAGCCCTTGGAGATATGGCATCTTAATTAATAATCCATACTTTGACTTGTATTTTTGTCTTTCACATTATTTAGCATATGTATTAATTTTTACATACACGCATATTACCGGAGAAAAAGCAATGACGGTATCGGAGAATACTCTGTGCCAGCAGCCGCGGTAATACAGAGGATACAAGCAGACGGTTTATATGTTTTAATTTGCAAATTTTGTATAGAGTTGAATGCCTACGGCTACGGTCATCAATTAGGGTAATTCTTCCAGTATTTCAATTTGCGCGTGACACGCGTGGATGATTTACATCATTGATTTGAATTGGAGTTAAAAGCGGTGTGGTCCGGAATCATCACGCGTAAGCATTCTCAAATAAACTCACCATAAAATAACTTCTTCATGAATTATACCTTCTAGTTTTGACCGTCTTTTTCACATAGAATAATGCCTGTACATCTCTCCTACGATTGATAAATGGTGTTTCTCTTATCCCACATCGGCAGCAAAGTGGTATGACAAGAGAGTAATTGTGTATAAAGATGGACCTTCAGCAATTGGATTACTCACTTACCCTGGATGGGATTATTGGGTGATCGAGGAGGCGTGATCTAAGTAGGTGGCCTCCCATCAGACTTTTGGACGAGATTATGCTTGCCTACCTCACCCAGTGGTAGGCTACATTATAATTCATAGTAGTAGGGCTGCGTTCGCGCGGCCCCTTCCAATTCAAGTCCAGTTTTTTCTTTGTTTTTTTATTTTATGGGCCTTTTGTTTTTCGATAAAATTTAAGCCCATAATTATGTGCGCCATAAGGGGATGTCAATTCATTTTGTATTTAGCCATATTTTTCTTTTTTTTTTTTAAATGCTGACATTTATACACTGTTTAGTAGTATTATTTTGTTTAGAAGTTGTATTTTGTTTATAATTTATTAATTATATTTGAATCACAATTTGCAAATATTTATACATTAAATTTTAATTTAGTTGTAGTGTAATATTATTAAAATGTATACAAAGTCCTACATTTTAAATTCTAAGACTTTCTTCCCCTTTAGACATGTACAGTATATGAAGTTCACTAGAGTGGACAACAATTCAAAAAAACCAAATCAATTAGCCGGATGAAATCCAACTTAAACAAAAACCATGATATTTTTTTGTTGGATTAATGTAACTAAAAATCAAATTGTTTAACATAAGATGATGTTGAATTTTAACCGGATCATATCGGATACTTATGTTAACAATTTAAATCATCAGTCTACTTAATTTACTCCAACTCAGTCCATTATATTTCGTATCTGCGATATTTTATACCATAAACATTCGTATTTTATAATGTGGTCCTTCCTCCTGCTCATTTTTAATCTTTCCTTATCTTTGAAAACTATCTTGAGTCGAATATTAATTTTTTACTCAAATTGGATCAAAATAGTTCGATGTGTGAAAAGATGCTTTCATGATGTATATTATGATACAAATCTAAATAACTGAAATGAATTATATGATGAAATGAAGGGGGTATTATACTTACAAAAATGTTTAATTAAATTTATTGTTTGCTGTATTACAAGAAAGGCAAAGTGTGTGTGAATTACTATTGTTTCGGTAAAGTAAGAAAAATAAGAATGTTTGGGAAAAAGAAAATGACGGCTCAATTGAAAATGTGCGAGAGAAACGGTGGCGAGAGACTATGTTTTGGGGGTTGCTACTGCTAGTTGACACTGCAAAATAACTTCAGCACATCACAACTCACCGACTTCCTATGAACGTCACTCTTTCCGATGTCCTTTTAATAAACTACATGGAACATCAATGCCATTGACGTTACTTATCATTGCTCCTATTTCTTAGTTATAAACGTTACGGTCACCAATGTTTTGTAGAAGAAACGTTGTCACTAACATTTTATAGAAGAAACGTCAATAACAGTGACATTTTTTTCACGAAAACTAACCGTGGTTTTCGTAGTAATTGAAGTGGTTATAATAGAATAACCGATCTGTTTGGGATAGTATTACCTGAGGATCATTGAAACAACACAATAGCCTTTAGAAAAATAAAAGATTATATTAAAAATGTTTCTGAGGCAATGGAGAATTTCATTGCTGCTACAAAAAATATTCAACACCAATCGAAAAAGTCTCACCCGGTTGTATGGGCTCCTCCTTGTGACGACGTGGTTAAATTCAACATCGATGCGACTTTTAGTGTAAATTCAGCCTCAATTGGAGGATTAGTCCGTGATAGGAATGACATTATTCTCCAATTTTTCTCAAGAATGTTGGCAGGATATTAAGATGTTGGAGTAGGAGAAGCTTTAACGGTGTATAATACGATTTTTCTGTCGATCCAATGGGGCTTCTCCAAAGTGATCTTTGAAACAGACTGTCTTACTATGTGCCAGAAGATGAATGCAAAGATGCAAGATTTATCGGACTTGGAAAATATTGTCGAGGACTATCGCATCTTTTTAGCTTGTTTTTCTTATTTCAATTTTTTCTTTGTTAAGCGCAGCATAAATTTTCTGGCACATTTGCTAGCTAAAAAGGGTTGGATTAGTAGGGAGTGTTTATTGGGGCTCGTCTCCTCCTTCGGATTTAATCTTGGCTTGTTTGGCGTATATTGATTAATGGAATGGTTTTTCCCCCCTAAAAAAAAAATAAAAAAAAACCGTTTCGATCACTATAGTGAAGGATTATGTTTTTTTTAGGGGGATGGGGTGGGGGGAGGGGAGCGGTCTATTGCTATTTGATAATTACTTCCGGCATCAAATTTAATGATTTTTCTTTTGACATCGTAAAATAACCTCAGCATAACACATTTAGGAATATCGGTTTCGGTCGCTTAAGCAAGAGATCTCGGATTCGAGCATTTATGGATGCATCAAACTTTGTTGTGAGAGGTCACTGCCTTTTGTGCCCGACAGTACCTCGAATGATTAGACTCAGACAAATGTTTGGGGATACCTTGCAAAAGCAAAGGAATATCACAGATCACTGACTTCTTATGAACGTCACTACCTCCGATGTCCGTTTGTTACGATACAAAGAACGTCGATGACATTGACGTTTATCACCACTACCTCCATTTTGTAATTAAATACGTCACAGTCACCGGCGTTGTGTAGAGAGGTACGCCATTACGTTCATTTTGCATAAAGAATAATCATTATCTTCGAAGTATATTTTAATGGGGCCAGAAGGACAAGATAAGATAGAAAATGGTTGAGAATGACAAAATGTAGTAACACATGTAGTAACTGTCCTTCTCACACATTTTAGATTAAAACTGTCATTCACAACATTTAACCTTATTTTTTAAATGCGCAAAATACTCATGTTTAGGGAAAGTTATTGGGTGCACCCGTTATATCCGGAATGCACCCATTTGGCAAGATCTACACATTTTATTTCCAAACTAAATTCAAAGTGTATAGTTCAGATTTGTTTACGTGTCAATTTAGTGCAAATGAATATACACAAAAAAAACTTCGTCATGTTTAGCATCCTAATTTACAGACATTTACCTTATTCTGGAGAAAAAATAAGGTGTCATTTTATGATTGAATTGGATACATTTTTTTTCACAAATGTGCACGATCTTAAGGTCCTCAAATCCCCTATAGGGTTCCCCCTTCCCAATTAGGGTTTAGTTTGGTTCAAAAAACACCTAAAACGCGAAGATTTAGAGGCTTCAAAAAAATTTATTTACACCATTTTCGAACAAAAAGACTATATCTCCAAGATTCACACAAACACCTTTTTAACCTGTGCTCTACATAAATGGGGTGTGGATCCCCTACTGTGCAATAATGCTGTGATCAATACGGTACATTGCTTATATGTTGCCATTTGGACTTCGCCGATCTCATCCCTTTGTTTGTTTTTTTTTTCTCCCTTCTTCTCACACGAATCAAATGAATCATTTATGCATCAATAAAAAAATAATCACCTAACCTTATTTCTTTTTTCGTTTTTTCCAAAAACAAAATTCTGCTACATTATTTATAAAAAGTGTTGCTAGAATTTTTGAGTTATTGTCCTAATATTAAATAAAATACTTTGTCCCGTGTAATAAAAACTAAGAATAATATATATATGGCTTGTCACAAAACAAACAAAAACAATAAAACCACCGATACATACATGGTCGTAAGATACGGCACAAACACGGCAACTTATCTCAAAATTGAAGAACACGTACGACCACCGGTCAGCAACATGCCAACATGTAATAAAAATATATATGATATAATTAAATCAATATTAGATGATATACATAAAATTACTTAATTAGATTAAGTTGGGTAACGGAAATATTCTCAAAATATCTAATATGGGTATTCAACATTATAGGGTAACAAAAGATATACAAAACGTGAATGGTTTTTTAAATGTTATAATTTACAAAAGATGGTTATAGATCACTCATAACGAAATTTGATATATTACTTTTCAAATTACATTGAATCATCGTGATATATTACTTTTCAAATTTACAAAAGATGGTTATAGATCACTCATAACGAAAGATATTACAAAACGTGAATGGTTTTTTAACATTTTTTGGAAAACAAAAATTGATTTTTCTTTTCTTTCTATTTCGTTTAGGAGTGTCGACAACTTGACAAAGAGTATCAACACGTCGATCATATGGCGGAGGTGTTGAAAGAAAGATGTGGCGAAAAAATGTCTGACATTTCGTACGACACTCATATTGAATCATCGAAGCAAATTAAGTTTCAACACTTCTTATAAAAATAAAATAAAAAAACTAAAAATTCATTAAATCCACACGGTTATCCATATGAAATTACTGTACATACAATAATTTATGGATACATATTAGAAACACGATATCTTTATTATTATTGTGTAAAATAAAATAAGAAAATCATCGAAGCGGAGTAATTTAATTCTCTATCCACAAGATCCATTTTGATTTTTTTTTTAAATATTCGGTAGAAACCTATCCATAATAAATGTAGAATAAAATACATAGTATCTATTAGAAAGATATCCATAAAATATCAACACCTGCAAATTTCCAAACCATTTGTGCGTAGCGGCACGAAATGAAGAGATGATCAATGGACTCCGGGTACTCTCCACACATTGAACATATTGGATCATTAAAACCAAAGCGTTTACAAAAGGTCTCCGACGTAGGTAAAACATATTTAAGCAATTTCCAAAGAAAAAACTTCACTTTCGAGGGAAGGGACAAAGCCCAAATCCTCTTCCAGAACTTACCATTAACAGAATCACCACACATGGAACTATTATTATGAGCACACAACTTCTGCTGAAGACAAGTATCATAAGTGTTTTTAGAAACAAAGTCTCCATTCTTCGAAAAAATGCAGACCCGCTTATCTGGAGTGTCTTTTAAGCTCACTGGTATTTTAACGATTTGGTTCACGTCTACCTGCCAAAAGGACTCCAGCAACTTAGGCTTGTTCCACGCATTGTTGGACAAGAAGTCACTAACTAATGCCTCCCTATTGTGGGGTGAAGCTTTAGAAATAGGCAAACAAGAAGGATTTTGACTGATCCAAGGATCTCTCCAGACTTTTATAGATCTACCGTTACCTACCAAGAAACAAGTGTTATTCTTTAGGAATGTTTGAGCCGACATCAAGCTCTTCCATAGGAACGACGATGAAGAAGGGACACTGTAGTCAAAAATAGTGGATTTAAAGAAATACTTCCCTTTTAAGACTCTTGCCACCAGGAGGCTTGGATGGCGGTAAATTCTCCAAAAGGTTTTAGCTAGAGCCACAGTATTAGCTATTTCCAAATTTTTAAAACCGAGGCCGCCTCTCCCTTTTGGAAGACAAAGCGTCTCTATTTACTTGATGGTGACCGAGAAATTTTTATTAGAGTTACCCACCAAAAGTTAGACATGAGAGAATGAATTTTATTAACAACCCCCTGGGGAGTCTAACGACAGACATTGTAACATTGGGAATGGCAAACATAAATCGAGGACAAAGGATCGCTTTACCCCTTGACTTAAGGACTTAAATTTCCGACTTTCTAGTTTATTTTTGCAACGATCAACAAGGAAATTAAAAATGGTTTTTAGACCTACTAACTACTAACGGAGCCCTAAGTACTTGGAATGACTAACCTCGAAACCCCGTTGAACAAAGCCAAAATATCGTGCTTACTACCACGAGAAGTATTTTCTTGAATAAAACCTCCGATTTATCAATATTGGCGGCTTTGCCCGACACACGCTAATATATTTTCTAGAATAATAGCTAAGTTAGTAGCACAATCAACATCAGCCCGAGAAAAAATCAGAGAGTCATCCGCAAAAAACAAATGGTTGATTCGGGGGCTTTGCCTAGAGATTCTCAATCCCGGGACACTACCTTCAGTATTGGCTTTCTTTAATAGATGGCTGAGACCTTGCGCGCAAATGATAAAAAGATACGGAGAAAGCGGGTCCCCCTGCCTGATACCCTGACTTGGCTTAACAAAGCCCACTCTCTCACCATTAATAATGAAGGAGAAGGTGACGGTTGTGATACATTGCTTAATGAGGCGATCCACCTCCTCGGCGAAGCCTAATTTCCGTAGCATGTGAAAGAGGAAAGGCCATTCTACTCTATCAAGCGTTTTGGAGACATTTAATTTTAAAGCCATGTAGAGTCCTTTCCTTTCCTTTTGTGCATCATATAATGAATAGACTCATGGGCAATTATATAAGCTGTCTAACATCCGATGCAGGACAAAGGCATTTTGACTCTCACCGATCTGAGAAGGGCAAAGCAGACTTTTATGTGGTTAGCCAAGACCTTTGAAAGGATTTTATAAATTACATTACAGAGGCTGATGGGCCTAAAATGAGCAGGCTCAGATGGGTGGCCATTTTTGGGGATCAAAGCAATGCAAGTATGATTTAATTCTCTCGGAAACTTGCCCTCTTTTAGGAAATTATTAATAGCCTTCAATAAATCCCTCTTAATAATGCGAAAGCAATTTTTGAAAAAACTAGGGGACATACCATCCGGGCCGGGTGTTGTTGTCGAGTGCATCTGGAAAACGGCTGCTTTAAGCTCCTTTTCGTCAACCGGCGCAAAATGTTAGCATTCATCTCAGGGGTGACACAAGCTTCCATACCCTCGAAATCCTGTAAAAGAGCGTCATTAATTCCCGAGGAAGAAAAGAGCTTATCATAAAATTGCTGAAACTCCGAGGCAATATCGGTAGGGGAACAACACCAAGAGTGGTCAGACGCTCGAAAGAGACCAGTAATAAACTTCTTCCTTTTTTTTACCATTCACAACCGTGTGAAAGAATTTAGTATTTTTGTCTCCTCCTAAGCCAAGCACACACGAAAGAGATTTCCAATATTTTTCTTCTTCACTATATGCGATTATAAGCTCTCTTTTCAATTCATTCAGTTTCGCAAAATTATGTGAAGCCTGCAAATCATTTTTAATTTGAGCTTTAAGCGTCTTTATTTTAATAGCAGCATTCGAAGTATTGGCTCTTCTCCAACGATTAAGCCTCATGCGGACTGCTTTAATTTTGGAAAGGACCTGGTAAAAAGGGGTTCCCCTAACTTGAACCTCCCACCCCTGCTTAACCGCATCTAAGAAGCCCGGCTTACCCACCCAACGGCCATCAAAAAAGAAAATTATCTTAGATAGGGCTCCCCTACCCGCACAACAGATATTAAGGAGGCAGTGATCGGAGGAAGCCATATCCACGTGGGAGACAGTTGCATTTTTGAAAAGGTTGGTCCAATGAGCCGTAGCAAGAGCTCGGTCCAGCCTCTCAAAAATAGGTTCCTCCCCTCCCAACACCGTCTCCAGGTCCAAAAGTGACCAATAAAACCCAGGTCAATCAAGCCACTTGACGATAAAAAACTTCTAAAGTCGGAAAAGAAGACTCCACTCTAGATCGCCTCTAACTTTTCCTCATTATTGCGATATCATTGAAGTCTCCGGCAATGAAAGCGGTCTCCTAAAGGACATTCGATTAAGTAGAAAACTCCATTGATCCGCCGTAAAGAAGGGTAGGACTAACATAAACACCAATAAACCACCAAAGGGATTTAGGTTGCATACCGTTAAAAGCAGGCTTCAATGGTGCACGAAGTTGAGGCCACGAGATAGGATATTTGCATCATTCTTCCAAAATAAAGCCAAGCCTCCCGAGAGCCCAGTTGGGTCAACCGTATGTACATTATCAAAACCAAACTTTTACACAACTTAGATAGTAGATTAGGCCGGTTCTTCGTTTGAGAGATAAAAGAACATCCGGGAGTGGAGCTACACATCTCCTCGATGCAGGATATTGTCAAGGAAATGCTGGGACGAGATAAACCTATCGGCCGTTCGGGTACCATTCAATCATGAGGATTTCCGGGGCCGGGGAAGCTTCCTCTTCAACGAGCATAACAACGAGCTCCTCTTGTGAGTGTGAAGATTCACCATAGTAAATAACTTTGTTTTTACGATGTCGATTCGCTCTTTCATTAGCCCAGTTCTTTGGCCAACACAAGCCGCTGTTTGATCTAAGCCAAAGTTGGTGTTGGAGTTGGCCTTAGACATTCTTCTCCGACTAGGCATTTCCTCTTCAGCGTCTTTCTTATCAGGGGATAGACTTCCAAGCGAGCCCCGCTCATATCTGCAATGAGACTTGCCCGGCACAAGTGGGGACTCAGTGAGAGATTTTATTGGAACTCCGTGGAGCTCAGGGCCAAAGGCCTCATCCAAGTAAATGTCCGCGTTCTGATCGATGACCTTAGCGTAACAGCATGACGACTTGTGCCCGATCACTCCACAATAAGCACAGTATAAGGACACATGTTCATACTTGAAATTGATCCATTTTTCTATACCGTCTTGGCAAACCAACATACCTTGCCAGAGGGGCTGCGAGGTGTCGATAACAACTAGACACCTAACAAATTTACCATACTTCTTACGCCTCCAAAACCACGCTTCTTGAACAACACCGAAAGTGCTCAGATATCTCCTCTCCAGCAGCCTCTGAAACCCATTCCAACAGCAAGCCCCAAACCTGCACCCAGACTGGAGCAAGGTTGAAGGCTCCCTCTTCTTTCTCGATACCCGGTCTCCATTTTTTGATGATCATTAGGTGAGAGTCGTGATACCAGGGGCAACCCATGAGAACACGATCAGCGTCAAGCTCCAAATCAAATTGGATTTGGTATAAGTTTGTACTCAGACCTATGATAGTGAAGCCCTCCCTGCACTTCCAAATGTGGGAGAGAGTACCCAAAATAGCGCCATACCCGACATTCTTTTCTGAAATGATCTTGATCACCAAGCTGCGTTTGCACTCCTCCTTTGATTTAGCCGTGACATTCGCCGGAAGCTCGATTTTCAGCTTTCTCAGAGGGGGAGCAGAGCCTCTTGTTGATCCTCTCGCTATTTCATCCGCCATCGACTGAGATCCAGCAAAACCAGAGCCGATGAGAGCACCAGATAAGAACAGATACAGCTTGCGATTGCAGTAAAAACAGGGGATCGATTGAATTTAGCAAGGAAACCTCACCGAGGAGGACTAGCAGGACGAGAGCAATTTCTCACTCTAAATCTCACTGATCGAGAAACTTCAGCAAACTTTGGTATAGGAAAAGATTAAGGTGCGAATTAAAAAAAAAAAAACTAAACTAAACTAAACTAAAACAAAGGGCTGAGATCAACAAAGTCCAAATGGCAACATATATCGGTAGGGGATCCACACCCATACTGCCTGCTTCCTAAATGAAGAAACCCCTCTCAAATCCCCTGCTGCAATCTCTTCTAAAGCTGCCTAGAGGAACCAAGAATTTCCATACGCCTACCAAATTTTTGCTTTACCCGTCAAAATTTCCAAACCGATATCCAAGATTGAATCTTTTGTCGAATCCTAGATGGTTTTTCTCCAAAATCTCACCATTACCACCACCGGAATGGGTTTACCCTTTCACAGACCTCTCAGACCTTGTTACAGACCCCAAAAAGCTCCGACATTCTCCGTGGGTCAGTCCAATTCTCAATCTTTTAGACGATTCACCTACCATGGAGCAGAATCTTTCTACTTATTGCCACAATTTCTTGATCAGATTGTCACCGAATTTCATCGCTTTTTTGTTGAAGTCAGATAAGCTTGCTGGAGATTTCAATACAGCTTTTCGATTATTCATCTGGGCCGGAAAGCAAAAGGGTATGCTCACATATTGGAATGCTATGTTTTTTTGATTGAGAATTTGTCTCATGGAAATGCAATTGATAGGATTAAGTATGTTTTTAATGAGTTAAAGGATAAAGGATTTGTAATGAATGTTAGTTTGGCGAATTCTTTGACGAGGAGTTTTGGGAACCTTGGAATGGTTGAAGAGTTGTTGTGGGTATGGAGGAGAATGAAGGAGAATGGAATTGAACCTAGTTTGTATACCTACAACTTTTTGATGAATGGCTTGGTGAAATCGAGATATATTGAATCTGCTGAACAGGTGTTTGATGTTATGCTAGATGGCAAAGTCAAGCCTGATGTTGTCACGTATAATACGATGATCAAAGGGTACTGTAATGTGGGAACTCTAGAAAAGCAATGGAAAAGTTGAAGGAGATGGAGGCGAGGAAAGTGGAAGCCGATAAGATTACTTATATGACATTGATTCAGGCGAGTTACAACGAGCAGAATTTCGATGCTTGTTTACGATTTCATAATGAGATGGTGGAAAACCAATTAGAGATTCCACCTCATGCATATAGTTTAGTGATTGGAGGCCTTTGTAAAGAAGGAAGCCTTTTGAAGGGTATACAATTTTCGAGAATATGATTCGGAGTGGGTGTAAACCCAATGTTGCGATTTATACTGCATTAATAGACTCATACATTAAAAGCAGAAAGCTTGATGAGGCAATGAGAATCTTCGAGAGAATGAAAAACGATGGTTTTGAGCCAGATGAAGTTACGTATGGTGTTATAATTAACGGTCTTTGTAAGAACGATAGGACAGAGGAGGCCTTGCAATGGCTTGAATATTGTCAAGACAACAACATGCCTGTAAACGCCATGTTTTACTCAAGTCTGATTGATAGCCTTGGAATGGCTGGTAGGATAGAGGAGGCAGAAAAGCTGTTCAATGATATGGCTGAGAAAGGATGTCCTCGGGATTAAGTATTGCTATAACGCCTTAATGGATGCATTCGTTAAGAGTAGCAAAATCGGATTGAAACTTTGGCTTTGTACAAGAGAATGGAAGATGAAGGTTGTGATCAAACCGTGTATACTTTCACCATTTTGATCAATGGTTTGTTCAAAGATCACAGAAACGAAGAGGCCCTTAAGATGTGGGATACAATGATCGATAAGGGCATTACTCCAAATGCTGCTGCATTCCGAGTTCTTTCAACTGGTCTTTGTCTTTCTGGGAAAGTCGCGAGAGCTTGTAAGATTCTTGATGAGTTGGCACCAATGGGGATAGTCCTAGAGACGGCTTTTGAAGATATGATTAATGTTCTGTGCAAAGCAAGACGGTTAGAACAAGCTTGTAAGCTAGCTGATGGGATTGTTGAACGTGGTAGGGAAATACCGGGCAGAGTTCGAACTATTTTGGCAAGTGCTTTACGGAAAGCAGGAAATGCAGATTTAGCTACTAAATTAATCCATAGCAAGATTGGGATAGGATATGAAAGAATCGGCAGTGTTAAAAAGCCCGTGAAGTTTAAGACTTTACTTGAGCATTGATTCGATTCGCAAAACCAACTGTTCCAGGCCAGATTATATACTTCTTTGATAGCTTATGCTGAGTGATGTTACATGCCTTCAGCTTAATTTAGTCGGTATGTTTTCTTTTTGTGTTCATTAGTTTATATTTCTGCGTTGTTTAGCGTGTTTGAAGACTTTATTTCTTGAAGTTTATGTTGAATACGATTTCCAAACATTGACAAAGAGAAACCAGAAAGCAACTTGTAAAGTGTTTAGTGTGTTTGAAGCCCTTCTTTTCTTTAAGTTTAAGTTGCATACCATTTCCAAAACATTGACCAAGAAAACCAGAAAGGAACTCGTATGATGGCTAGTATTTCTCATGGCTAAAACAGTGCTGCATAGATTGGATGACATTCATGTGTAGTTCATATATAATTTACATTCATAGATGAATGATTTTAGTCTAGATTCTTGGGATCGAAAGTTTTATGACCATGGTAATAATCAATGCGGTAATTTTGGTGTGGTTATTCTTGAAAGATTGATCTTTTGAGTCTGGAATTCATTTTTTATAATTCAGTTTGTCCCTTGCGGATGATGTTTTAATTCCCCAAGATGATCTTGAGTCTAGAATTCATTTTTTTAATTCAATTTGTCCCGGGCGGATGATGCTTCTAGTTCTCCAAATGTATTTTCTTTTGATTAATTTCTTATTAATGTGTTTTTTTTTGAAAGGTTATTAATGCGTTTGATTCGTTTATTTTTGTCGTGATGCTTCAACTTCTACCCACGAACTAGGCTGACGACTGAGACAGGTCGAGGCTAATGCCGATGACACTGATGCACAAAGGGGTGAGAGTGAGACAGGCTGAAGCTAATGCTGATGACCTCATTCCATGTTGTGTCCAAGGCTGGCGCTGATGACACCAAGTACAAAGGCGCGAGACAGACCGAGGCTGATGCTGATGACGATTGACGACCCCATTCTATGTTGCGTCCAAGGCTACGGCTAATGTTGATGACCTCATCCCATGTTGCGTCCAAGGCTGCGGCTAATGCTAATGACCTCATCCCAGGTTGCGTACGAATAAGATTAAAAACCTATCATCTAGCCCTAATAGAATGTTATCCTTTTACGATCCAAATCGAGCTAATAGTTAGATTCCGTAATAAATGCAAAGAAGTAGCATCTTTTACCCAAGAGCGAAGGATTTGAACCAAGATTTCCAGATAACATATTATTATGTTTATTTAAACGAGCTAACGACAATCTATCTCGTAAACATTCGTTTAGGTTTGTGAACATATACACATACATATGTGTGAAGATTGTACATAAAAACTCTAAAATAGTATGTCTGAATATTTAACATCATCTTAGTGTCGTCACAATGTTGTCTTATACACTTCAAAAATAGTAAGAAAACAATCAACTCATTTGTCGTTTCATACGCGCAAGCAAAAGTTGCGGAGCATCAACGAAAATCGTAAGGAGTGAGGTAAGTTAGCTTGAGCTTGAACAATAGATTAAACAATTATAGCTCAAACTTATTTAGTACGTTTAGTTTGACCTCGCTCGCGTAATAATCAAACTCTAGCTCAAACATCTGATATTCAGCTCGGTTCACTTTGTATCACAAACTATTTTTATAGTATGAATAATGGAGGTTTTTTTTTTTCTTTTTTTCTGTTTTGGAGTGCGCTAAGCGAGCAAGGATCCTTTCAATTAGCAGCCTTAAGTGATATCTCAAGTACAAGTGATCTAACCACACTCAAAATGTGGAAATGATCTAGCCAGAGATTTGTTTTTCAAAACTAGATAGTTTTATTAATGATGTTTAAAAGCATCTGTACTTGAAAAATCACGTAAGACCAATACTCGAGAGTATCGTAGATCATGCTAAGAAGCACTCAAGATGGTGGAAGTAAAACTCAATCCTTTTGGAATAACAATAACCTTTAGAAAACACTAGTAAAGCGAGCAAGGATCCTTTTACTAAGCACTGGTATTAATTACTTGAAGCCCGTTGAAAATTGAAACAGCCCAATAGCCTTTAGAGAAACACTAGTACTGAGTTCCTATTCTCTTTCAGCCACACATACTTGTTCAAAAATACACACTCCACTCCTCTTCCATTCTAATCCTGGCCTTTATCTCTTATCATGTAAATGTAGCATTGAGCTCTGAATCGTGGTGTGCTGTTTTGATGAATATGGTTTGGTTTCTGTATGCTGGTTAGTTTTATTTATTTCGATTATTTATATTTTGTTAAACAAATTTATTATCAGTTTGGCCGGGGGAATGATCTGACGGGAGAAAGTGCGTTTGTTCAGTCATATTAGGATCTTATTTACAGACATATGCGTATTCATGCATTCGTACATGATTGTTCAATATGTTAATTGTAATTCATATATAATTTCGATTCGACATTCGTGTAAGTTTGAATTCAATGCAAATAGGATGTATGATGGGTTGTCAATTTGGATCTTTTGTGGGTTTTACTTGCCTAATCGATTTCAAGGTTGCCCTTGCTAATCTAAAGTAATTTATCTCTTACAGTTTCCAGCAAGAATTATGACCACAATTTTACTTGCAGTCTTAATTTCTGAGAGATAAAATTGGGATTATTTAACATGTTGAAATCGATGTTGGGTTGCTGCAAAGTTTACATTTCAGAAAGCAGAAACAGGGTTGCACTCGAGGCAATCGAAAGATCAACCAAGAAGCTATTCCCTGATGTTCCAATTGTTAATAAGTTTGAAGACCCGATTTACAATCGGGTTGGTTATACTCTTGTATCAAAACAACGGTCTCCATCATCCTCATCTTCAGATTCGTCTGATTCGTTTTTCAACTTGAAAGATGCCGTTTTTTCTATGGTTAAAGTTGCATTTGAATCCATTGATCTTGGATCCCACTCCGGAAGTCACCCTAGATTAGGTGTTGTGGATCATATTTGTTTCCATCCTTTAGGGAATACGCCTTTGGAATTCGTTTCAAACAGTGCTAAATCTTTAGCAGATGAACTCGGCTCGAATCTTCAAGTGCCTGTGTTTTTATACGGTGCAGCGAATCAGAATGGAAGATCTCTTGATTCAATCAGAAGAGAGTTGGGGTATTTTAGTCCGAATGCAAACGGCCACGAATGGACAGGAAGCTTAAAGATTGAATCTTTGAAACTAAAACCAGATAAAGGCCCTGAATCGACAACCAATGAAGGTAAAGGCGTCGTTGTAATCGGGGCAACGAGATGGGTTGATAATTACAATGTTCCAATCTACACTTCCGATATAGAACTTGTTCGTAAGATCGCGAAAAGGGTTAGTGCAAGAGGTGGTGGACTCCCATCAGTGCAATCCATGGCACTTGTTCATGGTCAAGGTGTTATTGAGGTGGCTTGTAACTTGCTCGAACCGAGTAAAGTCGGGGGAGATCGAGTTCAACTCGAAGTTGAGAGACTTGCTGCCAATGAAGAGAACTTGGTTGTTGGAAAAGGGTACTATACTGACTTTTCACAGGAGAAAATAGTTGAAAGTTACATAAACTTAAAAGGACTCGATTCGGACTAGACCAACCCTTGCCTTGCATGGGATGATCATACCAACGAATCGAGTTATTCAATATACAAAATAATTGTAATACAAAAAATAACATTTAAGGGCTTGATGTAGCTGAATATATAATCTCATCTTCCATAATTCATCAAACCAATTGATTGATTGTGGAGTATTTAATCCATTTGAATCCATAGTCGCTCTTATACTACATTTTTCTATTCCAACCATTTTTTCCGTCATTTTAAACACTTTCTTCCGTATCCAGCTAGGGGTGTAATCGAACTGAATCAAGTCGATACTCTCCAAGACTTGAGCTCGATTTGATTAAAAAAAACTCGGTTCAATATCGATCGAGCCGTAAAAAGACAAGATTGAAATTTACTCGCTAAATACTTGATATAGCTCGATTTTTATTTTCTCACATAGGGCCTTGTAGAAACCCCTTCTTAGAACATAGGTGAGAAATTCAAATTCATGCAAACATACAGAAAAAGCCGTTGTGTCACCACGATCAGACTTTTTTTTTACTTCCGATTCTCAACTTTAAATAGATTTTCTGGTGATCAATTGTCATAATCGGCTTTCGTCTGATTGATTATTTTAAATGTGGCGCCACAGTAAAAATACCGTGATGCCAGTAAAAGCAGTCATATAGAAAAATAACTAAACAAGTATATAGAAATGTTACAATGTACGCGGTTCATCACGGCCAGCCGAAAAAATGAAAATTCTTGTAAGAATCTCTATTACATCAGACCGCCAGATATATACGTGTATAATACGATAAAAACGTGTTTTGCCTTTTCGCATAAATGACGCACCTCTGACAATCCGGTGCAATCGAGAATTCTTATCCAAGAATTTCCAGCTTTAATGGAAACTAGCATTCTATTCTATACAGAAGAGAAAAAAAAGTAGAAAGAACTGATACAAATGGATCTATAAGAAATATTTCATCCGGTCGTCTCTTCTCATCGCATTGTACACAGCTTGAACCTGTAAAACACAGAGACATATATAATAAAACTTGCTTTTATGTAATTTGCATCTTTTGAAAGACGGCAGAGACACGGGAGATTCATATCCCAGGGTCTTCTTCATGTGCACTGAACCATTAGATGTACGACATGTGTATAAAAAAGACAAAATAGTACGTGTTCTTGTACACGTGTAATGCATTTAACGGTACAGTGCACCCTGGAGACTGGATAAGTGGAGATGATATAATGATGGTAATTAAAAGGAAAGTCAGTGTCACGAATGTTGGTGTCGTGTTAGAGATTATAGATTTATAAGAAATTTATAATGCCAACCTATACGTGTTTGAAAAGAGTCGTGTCGGAAAAGTGTCTGATAACGGTTATGCATGGAAACTGAAATACAGAGAATGACAGACAGACAAACCGACCGACCTGCTCACTGGAGACAACTTGAACAGGACCAATATTGACCGATACATATTTCCCACCAGATGATACTTTCTGCTTCACTTGACCCTGCATATATTATATAATACATAAAGGTAAGTCATTTGAATGAAAAGTATGTCATAAAGTTATAAGGATACCCTCAATTATACGTGCGCAAACACACACCCTCGTATTTAATACATGTATACACCCTGCATATATGGTCTATTACTTGCATACCAATATATCAAGAAACTTCTGAAAAAGCTTACATCTTGTTTCCCAAAGGTTTATATAGAGTTAATGTACTTTCTGTCAGTATTTGACAGTTGTTTCCCATAAACAGACTCCTAACCAACCGGAATATAACCTGTCTTCTACGAATCGAAGTGACGCAAAGTTGTAAATCGACCAGATGGAATTGACTTGAATTAATATAAAATGTACGGGAAAATCATCTAAACATGCATTATGGACTTTATCCATTCCCCTGTTTTCTATGGTTTCTTTTTCTTTCTCGCTCTTACTTTGTCCTACAGAATCTGTAGTCTGTACTTGCTAGGTTTCTGTTAGAAATGTGCATGGTAAAAGACACGAGTGGGGTCAGTAATCTTCCATCCATCCATTCGTTATATAGGAATTGAGGACACAGGGTTAAGTATAAAAGTCAACCTTAATCTAAACGTAAACCATACCTATCGAGAATATCTACGGATAAACATATAAATCCCTATCATTTTATATTCTTATCACTTCTATCTTTTCACACTCTTCCTGAATTTGGTTATCATGCATGTCTAACTTGCTACTGCACGTTATCAATACTAATCTGGTTTCTCATCACAAGGAATAAAAGTAGATCATCTCCCTCCAAGCAAACATACTCACGAGGTTGCTTCACACGAACAACAGAGAAGATGACACGACTCTAAATTTTTATCTCACGGCTCGTGGCTCTCTTGTTTAGGCACACGGCTCTTCTTGGCTCATGGCTTTAGGTTCAAGGCTCATGGTTCTAGGCTATTTGGCTCATGATTGGCTATTGGCTAGTAACATCCCTGGCTACTTCATTCGCAACATGGTTCTTGGCTCTTTGTTGTCGAGGGTCTGACGAATCTTCTCATATGAATGTAAATTGTTTTTTCTCCTTTGCATCAGATATCCTATTTATGGGCACTTGAATTGTATTGCATGGAACACAAAAGATAAGTTTTTGACAGGTAAAAAAGATAAGTGGTGGAAAATTGAGAGTTTGCTTCACAATTCAGACTATGAATGCAAGGAAAACAAGTTGCTGACAAAATTGAAGAACGGAAAGTTGTTAACGAATGGCATATATTGTGACAGCAACATCTTCGAACATATTTAATAAGTTTAAGGAAATCAAAGAAAGATGGTAGAACTAAGAGGGATGAAGAAAGGGCAAGGGTCCGCCTTGATTAACCAAACGAACCCAATCAGACATAATTTCATATTTTAGACCACATGTTAGAATGCTCCTCATATCGTGTTAGAATGCACAAGGTAGAGAGAAATATGGGATCAATTTCTTCCTTCCATCCATCAGGACTCAAGTACATAAGATAAACACACTAGATAAGTACAAAAATCAACCTTAATCTAACTATATGCGGTACCTACAAGTTCAAACACATAAATCCATGTCACCTTCTAGAAAAAAGAACACTTTTCTATCTTTAAAGTATCAAAAGCTGTCGGTAATATGCCATAAGTTTTCATATCAATTGCCATACTAGACAGGGCAAATGAACTATATGTCATGATTTTGATCATGTTCTTTTCTTCTTCTTCTTCTTTTTGAGTGGAATGTTCTTTTCTTCTAAATCGGTGAATTAGGAGAGATTTTATGGTACCATCGTCGTACCAAGTGTAATGCATTATGATGACCATGTATTCTTATTCTCTTTCTACCATACACACCCGACACCCCTAACATGTGAAAGAGAGTATGAATGGATGGATATATCATATAATGCATGCCACTTGGGATAACCTACTTAAAACGATTGTAGGATGAAAAAAATTGTGAATTAGAAATATTAAACCTTTGAAGAACAAGGACGTTAGATCCTAATTATTTACCATACCAGCATAAGCACAAGGCTGGGAACATTCCGATTCAAAGATTATAAACGAAGTTAAAAACATTGCAAAACATTGGCTAATCCAAGAAACTCAATGCAAAACAAACAACATTTCAACCACTTTATTCCAGAATACGAATCATATCGAAATATTTAATGTCCAAACGAACCCATAAAGTATTCCATTTCCTTTAATGCTATCAAAACTATCAGTAGTGACCCACTACATATCCTCAAGTTTGCTCTAGCTCACTGAACAAATTTATTTCTATGGATGCATAAAGAACACTTCCAATTTAGGGTGAGCAAATAAGTAGGGCAGCCATTACTCCCACAAACTACCTTAACAAAGACTACATAGGGTGGAGAACAAAATCCATTGAGGGCTAAGCTATGAAGTACAGTATAAGATATGAAGTACTCAAGTATACGGAAAACCTAGGTTGACCTAAGATGGGTAGAATAGGAAAGGCACAAATTGACCCTCGTCCCCGCACTACTAGTACTATAGGCAAGTTGATCACAGTCCCCGGGGATCAGTAATCTAAGCAGAAAACCTATTTCAATTAGTCCCCAAACTACTAATATGATTCTACTTTTCATGAAATACCGTGCACTACCCTTTCACACTGAAATACATGATTCCAGGATTATAGTACAACATTTAGTTGCAGATAACATGCTGAAGAATATATTTTGTAGAACTATGGGTTCCTCTGCACACTACCCATCATTTCAGATCATGGATACATAGGACACATGTTGGTACGATGGCAATACAAGCAACAAATCCGGTGCACTGAAAACAATATGGTCCACACATTAACATAAGGGAAAAACAAACACAAGACCAACTATAGCTGACAATGTGCATGCACACCCTAACTTGCACATAAAACTTGGAACCACGTACCACATTTTTCTAAAGAAGCACACACAAAAATACTATGTTATATATGTCCAATTGAGAGAAGACTATTCTATGTTCAATCACGACTTTTCTCTAAGCAATCTACTTTTCGATTCGCTAATGAAATCTTTATTTTGTTAGGACACCCCATCAAGCATTAATCCAGTTCAATCCTCAACAGAGCTAAATGAAAATTAGTTCAGAAATTTGCACATAAAAATCATGTCAAATCATACTCCTGCTCAAACACATACTTCAGACAAAATAGACATTCATATATGAATGAATTCTAAAGCAACTTGTGATTGAAATCAGAATTTACCTCCGGGATGGGCTGCTGAAGTACTGATTCTACAGCAACTACCATAGCTTCTACAAAGTCATCACCACCAGTTCCAATTGCTGTGAATCCTCTTTCAGTAGGATAAGAGTTCACCTACGAAAACACAAGTGCATGACACAATTCAGCTAGATAGATTGCTCGTGCGCAAGATCCATTGGAATCAGCTGTCTTGTTATGTTGCGTTCAAAATCCATAATAATTTATATCCTCGACTGCTATCTCTTTAATTCTCAAAGAGAGACTAAAGAAAAGGAGTTGTTAAAGGCACCACAGTTGATCTACTTTTGGGGCACCACGGTGAGGTTCAACTTCTAGAAAATCTAATCTAAGCACAACATTTGACTTTGCATAGGTCGAATGTCCATTTTCGGCCTCGCAAGATTGAACCTACCCCAAAGTGTGGTGCCACGGTACATTCGTTGGGGTGTCTTTAACAAGAGCCGTAAAGAAAATGGGATTATATTCAAACTGAAATCGAAACTAAAATGCTAAACTTATAAAGACAAAGGTAACAATTAAAGCCCCAAAAGAAAGTGAGGTCATCAAAAATTACCTTCTGATCCAGAGAAAGCCACTCGTCCGTGGAATCATCTGTAACAGTGCCTCCAATAACTACATTTGTGGTCTGTCCTACTCTTCCTTCTTTCTTTGAAACTTCTGAAACAAATATAAACAAGCTGAGAAACCCATGTTCTCCTAATTTCTCCTTAAATAGTATATTTCGTGGACAAAAAAAGGATGTATGTATATGCAATAAGAAAGCAAAAGGTAAATTGATGGGCATCTTTAGTGGCACCACATTGAATCTACCATTGGAACACCACAATGACAATTGACTTTATCCAAGTTTAGAATCAACCGGGTTGAAGTTGATTCTAGAGCTGAGACAGTTGGTTGTTTTCGGTGTAATGCCACACCGAAAACACCGTGGTGCCAGCCTGAATTGCCATCAAAATTGATCCACATAGCCTTACAAATAGGAACGTTTTCTCAGTCCTCGCTCCTCACAATAACCATAAGCCATAAGTGAACAAGAACATATCTCTTCTTCCTTTCTAAATTTTATTCAAGTAGATAAGTACGCCGTAGAATTGCAGACCTAGTCCAAAAACCCAACAAAACCACATTTTCTAACATAAAAGGACACGAATCTCCTTTCCAAAATGGATAATGGTCACAAAATTATGAATTAAAAAATGCACAAACAGAATCGGAGAACAAGCCAAATAATAGGAAAAACAAAGGAATAAACTTTGAATCCAGAAACCGTTGTATATACTTGAAATAGCCTTCAGAACAGCTTCTTGAGGAGGCGCTAGCTCATTATCATCTGAAGATGAAGATGGACTTCCATAATTTGAACAATTTGAATGCTGGGTTCTTCTGGAAAGGTGCGAATTCCGAATCTTTACCAGCTTACAGTCGAAATCCAAATTAGGGGTCCTTGAATTTAAAGCTGAAACTAACGAAAAAGAAAGCGGAAAGCTTTTTCCAGGCATCGGTCGCCATGCTTCCTTCAAAAACACGAGTCTCAACGCAGTTGTGCAAGCCATTGATGAAATTCAAATGCGTCCACTATTTAGCTGCCTCGTGAATTCCCGATAGCAGGGGGGAAAAAGTTTACGCGGTTCGTCTATTCCATGATTTTTATTTTTATTTTTTTCTGGGGATTTGGTTTTTTTCTTCCGAGTAAGGTCAATCTCTTGGACATAGTATTAAAAGACACTAATCCCATAAAAAATGAGGTCTATATATTACTCTAATTCAATTTAATTTAAAATAATGTTACTACCACAACGGTTATGTCATGATGGTAAACAAGATGAGTCTATGTTATGATCCTTATCTTTAGTTATAAATTTTATTCTGATTCAGGATCAAATCCTACTTATGTCTTGTTGAGAGATTACTGATCCGAAAATCAATCAGAGCAGGCCTTCCAAGAATGATATTGTATGCTGAGGACGACTTGACCACGACGTAGTTGACCATGAGAGTCCTCCTCACTGATTATTTCCCGAACGTTGTCGCAAGCCGAACCATACCCAAGGGATGAACAGGAGAACCAAAGATATCCGAACAAAGCGCGAAAGCTTGAGAGTCGGCTCGGACTCTTAAGGCCCATTGCACGAAAACACGCAAAGTATAGGGCGTTGGCGATGCTGCACGGTGTTAGCGCAAACCCTCTTCACAAGGTTCTTATTAACCACAACATCTATGACCAAACCTTCGTTGTTAGGGACCAGGGGGAGCGGGCCCTCGGCCCATAGCTTACTTCTTAAAAAGGGATCTGACTTCCTCTGTTCGCCCCCTGCTCGGGCATTTAGGTTGCCAACCTCAAATGCACTGCCAGGGCCTCCCACAATGGTGTTGATGGTGTTAATTGGCCGATTGTCCATCTGTTGATATTTATCCGGAGACCGATCTCTACTTCGCTGGGGCTCTCCCTGCCGACTACGGTCTCGGTTATAGTTCCTCTGCGGGTAATCCAGTCGACCTCGACGTTCGCCATACTGAGGCCGCTCCACGACCTCATCCAACTTCCCTTCGGCAATTGTTGCGTCCACATCTCTTTGGAAATCCCTACAGTTGTCCAAATCATGGCCAGTGTCTTGGTGGTAGGTGCAAACTTGCTTTGATCTCTTCTGTCCAGGGGGCTTCGTAGCGGCGCGGGAGTTCGCGCTAAACCCTTCATTTCCATGATCGCAAGCACTTGCTCCCGAGGCCTGTTTAACACCAGGAAGTCACGCGGTTGCAAGACAGTTTTCTTCTAGGATCGGCCCATGGCCGATCCGGTCGTACGATCTCCAGACGACTTCCTTCTCTTGTCGGAAGCATCTTCGGCCTTATCTTTCTTGGACTCCGAATTTTCCCATTCTCGCTTCAGCCGATTGGCTTCTTCTCCTTGACAGTGCTTGAACGCTATCTCCATGCACTATTCCATAGATGCAAGGAGCTTGCTGCTCAATTTGGCGTATAACCTCCCTTCACGTAGCCCTGCCACAAAGGACGCGATCCGAACATGATCATCAGCGTCTCGCACTTGAAATGATTCTTCGCTGAACCACTTAAGGTACTGCCGCGCGGTTTCGTCTCGCTTTTGTTTGAGAGAAAACAAGTAGGTAGCGTTCTTCTGAAACGGCTTCGCCGTGATAAAAGCGTTAAGGAACATCTTTCCTTGAGTGTCAAAATTGTAGATTGTTCTGGGCGGTATCTTCTTGAACCACTCTCGAGCTCGGCCACTGAGCAGTGCTGGAAACGCCTTGCACTTCATTTCCTTTGGAGCACAGTCGAGATTCATGTTCATAAGTGTTAGGAAATCAAACGAGTAGCGCATTGGAAAATAAAATTTTGATTTCCGATCCAAGGATCGACTTCGTTTAAGCGATAAACATATAAGAGGATGACAAAGATAATACATTTCTGATCTATATAGATCGAAGCTTTGACCGTCCGGTAGAAGTAGATGCGCCTAAGCCGTCCAAGCGTCAGGCCTCTATCAGTTATCCACACGAACGCCTCGCCGGAATCCTCCCCGGATTGCTATTAGAAAAACTCGACTGCTAGGTCGACCTTTTCCTTCTCACAAAACTCTCACAAAGTAGCTCTATATTTTTCTCAAGAACAATTAGCTCTTGGAATAATGGTGTACAAAAGAGCTAGCCACCCCTTGCTTATATAGGCATATGGGGCGCATGTCACAAGAGAAAATTCTTGGGGATTAAGTCTTGTGTTGAGTAAGGAAAAAGAAAACATTTTCCTAATAAAATAAGGAAAATCTCCATAATTCATTTATCTCTTTTATTTTAATATCTCAAAATAAATATTGCCAATATCTTATATTGAATATATTTATCTTATTACCATAAATCTATTTTTCCAAAAATCAATCAATATTCAATATTAATATTATGGTAATCTTATTAATTAAATTGCACAATCCAAGTGTGTCTAACACACTTGTGACCTGAGCCCCTTTAGCCAGTTAATTGGCTTTCGAAATATTCTTTAATTAATAATATAATTAATATCTTGTATTTAATTTATTCATAATAAATAACACCATATTAATTTACTACTATAACCTTTATAATCTATAGATAAATCTTTCCTTATTTGGTCATCAACTATAACCGCATTTTAATCCGACTCGACATTCATATGTGTGTGACCCGATAGGCTTCCGAATATGTTAGACGTAGACATAAGATGCAATTTACGAAAATGCCCTTCACCTCTAACGATCATGAATAGCATCTAGCAACACGTCCATGACCCCAATCATCGGAAGAGTCAATACGCAATGACTACTACCTTTCATGTGCTCGGTTAGCGTGTAAATAGAATCCTATCACGGTAGTAATATCCATACGATCGCAACTTGATCGTATCCCATAATCCGGATATCGAGCTCTCTCGGAATGACACATTTACTCCCACTTTGCAAAGATTCATGAGAACTAGACATTCCTTATGGGAAGGCCCTTTTGGATATTCACTCCTACTCTTAGGTTACGCGATTCCCAGACGACCTAACATGTATCTCCGCATGCTTCAGTATCATACCCGATCACTACCACATGATCGCCCTATGGTTAGGGGAAACCTCAATAGTGTCAAAGCATGATAATCCACACCGTGATGCCATGTAGACTGGTCTTAAGGATAATTACACAACTGTCACATAGTGTAACACTTAACAGTGTAAGTGGGTCAGTCTAACATACGCATTCTCTAATACACGTCCACGTACAGTCCAAGTGTCACTACACTTTGATAGAGCGAGATCTATCCACCGCCTTAAAGGCGAAGACATCTAATACGTGCTAGCATGTTCGCACTGTCAAAGCCCCATTCAACAGTACATCAGCCTAGAGACATTTAAATATCAAACTTGTTAAAATGATTAGAGATCTCATCAACCATAATCACTATCATGGTTTCTCTATCACAGTTTAATACTAAGGGCATATACACAATATCACTAATTGGTCTAATAAATAAACAAAGTATATAATAACAAAAGTGCTTTTATTAATCATAATAAAGTTATTACATAAACTCAAATAGATTGTAAATAACCCGACCCGGTCGGATCCGGTCCAACCCGATTGGGTTTAGGACACCTATTCTTCAATAAGATACTGGAACAAGTGATCCTGAGGGTCTTTGGTTCCATCGTAGGGCTCTAACTTCGGGATCTTGAACCTCGTTGGTCGGGGATAGTTGTCAATCTGCTCAGAAAAATGAGATTCGAGAGCTAGGAGTGCAGATCTCCTTCCGGCTATGGCCTCGAGTTTGGCGCGAGCTGCCTCCATCGCTCGGGGCACGACCAGGTGCTTTCTCAGATTCGATGAAGCTGACGGGTCATCCCTTTTGGATCTTTTATGCCTGGGGGGAGAAGGAGTTTGTTGCCAGGTCCTATCATTGGGGTCATCCTCCTCCAACTCTTGTTCCTGTGAATTCTTCCCCGACGGATCTTCGCCCTGCAGATCATGATCCTGTGAGTTTTCCTCGAGGGGATCCTCTTCCTCCAGACCTTCCAGGTCTTCATATTCCTCATCCTCTTCTACTAAGACAGCATTGAGAACAGCCTCTTTTGTTGCGTCATCTAGAGCCGTGAGTTGGTCTACCAACGCTTGGTGGGTTGCTTCAAGAGAGACTTCTTCATGTTGCTGGTTTTGGTGTTAGCATCTGATTCCGTCGCGTTGTTGGCGTTGCTGCCATTGGCAGCTTGTTGTCGTGTGGTCACCATGTTGATTCTGGAGCTTTTCCTGAGATTATCGAATAAAGAGGCCCTCATTCTAGCGCCTATTGACGATTCAAAAATCGTCTGTATAAACTTTAGGGTTTTTTCTCTAGTGATAACCTAATGGGGCTCCTAGAATACAGAAAACGAGGAAAAGAGAGGGGGTGGTTGTGTTATGTTTTAGACTGCACTTGATGGTGATCAAGCTGCCTACGTATCCAATGCTGGGATCGGAATCAAGTCTCCATAGGTCCTTAGGGATCGTTTATATAGAGGGGCTTGTGCCATGGAGAAAGCGTGTGGCGTGTCCATGGTGGACACTGATTGACGTGTTCCCTAAGGATTATGAATAGTTAATCTCCTTGATTTTAGGAGATAATTATGATGTTCAAATATTCGTATTAAGTGATAGAGATTGGAGCCTTTATGGCCCAGGATTTTTTTCGTAGTTATCTGTTTATTACACACGCGGGAAGTACGACTAAGGATCGACTACGGCCGACTTAGCTAGCCTGGGTTGAACCATTCGTGTTATGCCCGACTACGGAGGTCGGGGAGGTTAAGCCGGCGGTATCAACTAGGACTCTTGTGTGCGTAAGAAGCTTGGTTTGAGAGGGGCTTAGGCTGATTTGTAAGGTCGGACATGAGTAGGTTTGAACACAAGTATTGGCCAACTGAAGAGGTCGGGGTAGTGCTTGTGCCTATCTTGTTTGGAGGTCGATCCCAATCAGAGGCCGGGGAGAGTGACCAAGCTATTCTGGCTTAGCTGCTGGGACATCCGACCTTTTGGACGGCCTTTCTCACTCTACACTTAATGCTGAGCCACTATAGAGGCGCCACGTGGGTGAGTTCAATTCTTGGAATCGTCACAAGCGTCAATCACATGTCCGAAGCTTGAAAAGTCTTCCTCCTCAGTTTGGAGGCGAATAACAACCATTTTGGAATGGCACGGCTAACTAGCCATCAAAACCTTGTTCCTCAACATGCTCGCTATACTCCGTTGGCGACACACTAAATTTGGAGCCCTTAATAGGCGTAACATGTTGGAGGTTTACGTAGGGGTTTAGAAGACTTGGATTTAAACCGGGGGATTTGTGGCCTTTCTACCCATTCAAGTTTGGAGCCGGATTTATTCCATCCAAGTCCATTGATATGGTATGTAGAGTTCATCCCTTTTCTTATGGTAGTGGATCCTACCATCCAAGGACCAAAATGGGAAGCATCTATAGTTGTTTATAAGGTAGAAACACTTCTGATGTTAAATGAGACATAAAAGGGCAACAATCCACACAATGGCCATACTTCCCACGATTAAAAGAATTGGTATATAGACAGTGACGGATGCAGGATCCCGGGTAAAGGGCAAAAGACAAATAAAAAATTTGGGCAAACGATATGCTTTGTACATATATTAGTGTAATTTTTTCGAATCAAGAGAGTCAGTTGTCCCCCTTGGTTGTATGTAGCTCTGACACTGCATATTGACCTTCAATCTCAACCTTAACCTTTATCCCATTGACCGGAAGGGACAAAAGAAGAGGCTTATATAAGTCCAATTGGATGCAAATACGGGGAATCATGTTCGAAAACTCTATTATCTAAACAACGTTTAGGGCTTCTTAGTGTTGTGAAAACTTAATTTCAACTAATGCGTGAAAGCTGCAACCCCTTTCACCAACGTCAATTTCCATCTGCGACGACTAAGGGAATCGGAAAACAATTAAGTTTTAAGTTAGAGGAGATTTTTTATTTTTTTATTTAGGGACATATGTAATATCAAAAGATTGTATAATTTTTTTTTTTTTAATCTCTCCTCTCCTCTCCTCATTTGATTATATCACCTTTTATTAAATGTGAATGAATACGTAAAACAATACGTCTACATAACACAAATTAGAATGTTTTTTTGAGCAGAAATTTTAGAATGTTAATGACCTATGACAAATAATTTATAGCTTGTAAATACATACCCTTATATTTTGGATTTTTTCCTTTTTTTTGAAATACGATGGATGAAAAGAGTTGTGACATGATGATAGATGACCATCATAAAATAAAATAAAAAAATATAAAATATGATCCAAAATATAGATGACCATCATAAAAAATATATATCCAAAATCGACATTTTGGCTCAAAAAATATAAACTAATATAAAAATATCTCGATTTTATATATTTTGTGTGTACCAACTACCAAATGCCTTAAACATATTTGTTTTTTTTGGAAAGTATTACCCCTTCTTCCATCCTAATATGTTTGCGGATTTTGAAATTCAAAATATTTAAGGAAATATCATTTAATTTAGGTTGTCTAGCCGTTTAACAGAAAATGACCTCACCGTTCAGAGTTGCTTATTTCAGGATTGTTTGGCGGTTTTATCTGGTTTTGAGTCTGTTTCTTTTTATTTTATTCAGCGTGTGGGAATTTCCCGGCGCATCTATTTACATGACATGGATTGGTAGTTTCTTCCCAGACACTTTGGGGCACCTCGCTCCTGGGTAGCGTTTTGATCGCTTGTTTGATGGTATTGATTAATAAAATACTTTGGTTCCTAAAATAAATAAATAAGTAATTTACTTTTTATTGTTTTATGTGTAGCGTCATTTTTATTTTATTTGTATTTTAAGCAATTTAGGCAAGCAAAATTTGAGTCTAATTAGAGCCTACAAATGGAATAGGTTCCAAATAAATTTGGAACGGAGGGAGGGAGTATCCATAGAAATATCTCTGTGTATCTTGAGTACCAAGAAAAATGAGAGACGCGGGAAAAAAAGAAGAATGGCGGTTTGGTTTGCCTCTGCCCGTCCCCTGATACCCAACGTTTCTCGTATTTCGCAGAGTAGATAAATCCTTATACTGGTTATCGACTGGTTTTTTGTGTGCTATTTTGTTTTCCTTCTGGTGGCTACTTGCTTATCGATTTCTACTGGTTTTTGTGTAAAATGGGGATGAAAGCTGGAGTCTTAGGAGGTATTTCATCTTCCTTTTCGCTCTATTTAATTTTTTCCTCTTTCTACTTCATTCATTTATCGCTTGTCTGCTTTGATTTCTGATTTTGGTATGTAATAGTTAGTAGGGGTATAAATTTGGCTCTGTTTTTTGTCGACTTTTTTCTGCTGTCCTTGTTTATCGGTCTCAACAATATTTGGGCTTCTAAAATCAAGAAATTAATTGGTTGCCCTAAGTTACTAATTTGGAGTCTCAGCATTTCAATCATGTGCAAATGCATCTATTAGTTTCAAATTTGTTTGTTTTTTTAATGGATGCAAGTAATGTTTTCATTGATGTGTGAAGAAAAGGGAAAGAACATTGTCAATTGAGGTTATTGAAGTAAACATGGAAGGAGGAAGAATAAACTGAAGAATCACATTCAATTAGCTGGAAAGTTAATTTCTTAGTTGTTTATAGGAGTTAGGAATCCAATATGTTGGTGTTACAAGGTAGAGTTTAACCGCTCAACAGTTTTCTACTGATTCCTAACGGCTGATAACGGTAAAAATGAAGAAGGTGTTTGATAACTGTCCCAATGAACTTCTTCATGTTTTGATAATATACTCAACTTCAACATTCAGCTTAGGATCCTGCCATCTCGTTTATGTTCATTCTTCTATTTTGCATCTGTCTTAACAGTGTGGGGGAGGTAAAACGCATTTAGTTGAGAAGTGTTAACTAATACAACCCCCCTACACAATATTAGGTGTATTTCTTATCAGAGAGTCGATTGTTTAGTCCAAACAAAAGATTGGTTGTTTTGTTAATTATCTAATGAGTAATATTAATTTTGGTTTTAACCAACAATGTTTAAATTACCGAATTTCAGATAATTTGGCACTATGGGGCACGATTGGGTTAGGTGTAGCAATGGCTTTTTATTCTTCTCTTAAAGCACGCGAAGAAAAGGACGATGGGATAAACAGATTACCTGATGATGTTCTCTATAACATTGTTTCACGCTTGAGTGTCATCGAAGCTTCGCGAACTAGTGTTTTATCCAAAAGGTGGAGGAAAATTCGGGACTTGGACACTAAATTGAGGTTCGACTGCCTTTGCACACTTGATATCTCGAAAGATTATCACGATCGTGTTACTTATGGTGATAAACAAAGGTTTTTGAAAGCCGTCCGTCAATGCCTAGAGGTTTACTCGGGTCGAAATTTGAGAGCCTTTATGGTGCATTGTTGCTTTTTGAATGACCATGCATGTCATGTTGTAAGGTGGATAAAAATTATTTCAAGGCTTGATGTTGAACAACTTTATCTTGGTCATTGTTGTCCAATGTCAGATGGGCTGGTACTTGATAGAGCGTTTACATTCTCTTTTAAACTCATTGATGGATTATCCAAGTTATTGTACTTAGATTTAATGTTCTGCTATGTGGAAACCAGTTTTGTCAGTCAATGTAACTCACTTATGCAGTTAATTCTACGTGGCGTTCCATTGCCTAGGCAAGAATTGTCCGACATTTTACTGTCTTGTCCTAACCTCACAGCGCTAGAGATGAATTATTGTCAATTGCCTCACAATCTAAGAATCTCGGGACCGAATCTCAAGTTGCAGATTCTTGAATTGTTTGATTGCTTTGATGTGCAAAAACTTGAGATCTCTGATGTCAATCTTGTGACCATCAAGATCTATTTTCGTACCGACGTAGATATTTTTCTGTCTTCCGTTCCAAAGCTTGATAGATTGCATCTTATAACTCGTGGGATGCACTATTATTTTGGGGATTTTCCAAGAGATCTGCCGCAGTTAAAGTACTTACTGATCCAATCACCGATCCAGGTAATGGATGAGATCTGTGGTTCCTTACTTCTGTTTTTGATGTCTCTATGCTTTGATTTCTAACAATTTATTGACATGCTCCTGCCCCCCTCTCCCCACACTCACACACATACAAAGATCCGGTCGTTGCCTCCAACATTTTTAGTGTTTGGCAACGTTAGGGTATTATGTCTAATCACGAAAGGTTATCTTTCCCAAGAAGCTAGCCAGGAAGTGGATCTTTGGAATTTCGCTCCAGTTTTGAGTGCATGCCCGCGCTTGGAGGAATTTTATCTTAAGGTAAGTCATCGCGCAAACTTTATGTTGCATTGAGATTTTGCTTTGTTGGCATTTTTACATGATCGCTTTAATCACATTTGTTTCATACATTTTTTTTCTGTTGGTGTCCTCCTTAGATATGTTTCTCTTCCATTCATTATAGACCCTTGTTTTCATTTTAAGTTTTGGTAAATTTCCATTGATGAACAGAGAAGAAATTACACGAAATTCCCTTTATTTATTGAACTGTTTTGATGATCCAGAAGTCTAGGAAATGAAAAGTAAAGTATATGCCCTCATGCTAGGTCCGTCTTTTTTTTAAGAAAGGCCTAAATTATTTTTTGGCCCTGAGTCTAAATTTGGACAGTTTCTCTTCATTCTGCCACCACAATATGTTGTCCATTATAAATGAAGTTTGTGAACCCCAAAAGACGATTGGTCGGTCGGTCTCTTTAAATTTCTGCAGTATAAAGGCAAGAATACAGTTTTTCTTTTATTAGTACATACATCGAACATATATGGTTCTCTTTACTGAAGTGTCTCTCTATTTCAACATACTTGGTCTGGTCGTGCTATACGTACCGGACTGTAAGAAATCGCTCTGAATCAAACCAAATCACTCATGCCTAGTGTTGTAGTAGCTCGATATTTAGATTCGGCACTCAAGAATTAAATGTTTAATGTGCTAAACATTAATTGATGCAATTTTTATAGCAACACACACAGGTAGGAGGAGGCCCTCGTTCTAAAGAAGAAAGAAAGGTGAAGTGGCCTACGTTGCGGCATAAATGCCTTAAATACATGGAGTTATCTAGATTCTCCGGTACTCAGAATGAGCTTGAATTTGCTAAATTCATATTGAGATCCGCAGAAGTGCTTCAGTGTCTTGTACTTTGGTCGTCCTGGAGAAGATATGATGGAGAATGTTTAAGTCTTGAAGTTGAAGATGAAGAAGATGCACAACAGTTTGACGCTCAATTGGTACGTTCAGAGTTACAAGGGCACGCCCTTTCCGAGTTTGCAACTGTGGAGTTGTACTAGTTAATCTTGTATCTTCGTGTTCACATATTGTAACACGCGGTCTTGGGTTGAATATACTTACATTTGACCACAAGTTAAAAATGTGCAGTATACAATTACGATTTTGGAGATTTTGCTGCATTGATGAGAGATTTTGATGTAGCACAATTTGAGATAATTAAGAGTCGTTTTATTATGTTATAATTAAATAGCTAATCTTTTGGGCTTTTAAGTTGGCTAATTGGGTTTTTTAGCTTATAAATAGCCTAAGTCCTTAAGTTGTCGAGGGAGAATGTAATTTTGAATCCTCTTTTAAGAATGAAATCGACTAAGAGCTTGGATTAGCTCTTGTTTACCTTTTCTTAGTTTATCGTTGTAGATCTTCTACATCATTTGGTATCGGAGCTAGGGTTTTTCCCCTCGCTATGATGGCCAAACTGAGTCGGGAAGATAACCGGATCCGCGATGGTGTTCGGGATTTTAAGATCCTTCGGGATGTTTTTACAATGGAGTTGCACCATGGATTGAAACACGGAGAGATGAAGATCAAGCAGGTGGTTCATGGCGGGGAGCGAGTCTTTCCTCGAAGATCGGCCGGTGAGCAACAATGTTTGATGCCCGTTAGCTTTTCTTCTAGCTTTGATGACATGGAACGTTGGTTCTGTGAGTATGAAGAAAAGGAAGCCCATTTTCTTGGGTTTTACCGTAGAAATACCGAATCGGAGTCCATAATAGTTAGATTCAAGAGAAATCTTCCTTCTTTTGATGGATTTTGGCACATAGAAGATTTCTTGAGTTGGATAGATGCAATTGAAGATTTCTTCGAAGAAATACGTCCACCGAAACATGTAAAATGCAAAATCGTTTGGTATAAAATGAAGGGGGCTGCCTATTATTGGTGGAAACAACTTCAGCATGAAAGGAACGAGCATGGAAAAGAGGAGGTCACTTCATGGCCAACGATGAAGAACTTGATGCTCAACAGATTTTCGTCTACCAAGTGTCGGACGAAAGATAGCAATGACAATAACAGCGTTGATGAAAGTCCATAGGATAGAAATGAAAGTATTGAAGTTCAAATCAGTGAAGTAATCATGTCAGACAGTCCATTCTCCACTCTTGATGCCAAGCAGGAAAAAGAACCGGAAGTGGCAGAGTACGTAATAGGTGGTATAACCATGCCTACCAAGTGTTTGATGGAAGTCCCATACCAGTTAAACAACAACAACCAGAAGCAATTAAGTGATGCTGACTCCACAGATGTTTTGCACTATTTGGGTTCAAGCACTCAGAATGCCCACCACATTACCAACTGTGCAAGTGCCCCACATGACTTTCCCAAACATGAAGCAGATATTAAGAACAAGGAAGAAGACACTAAAGTTGGTGCTAGGAATGTGCACATCAACTGACATGAATTTCATGCAACTTTGATAGAAAACTCCATAACCCAAAAGGCCTCAGTTGAAATTATCGCCACCTTCCATCGTCTCTTTACGGGAAGTGAAAACACAAGAAATGATGTTAAATATGGAATTTAAGGAAAAATGTTTCTGCCACTAGACACATAGTTCAAGTGCAGCTGCCAATAGCAAAATTGGTTGATGTTGTTTATTTGGAAGTACTACATGACCTTGCGCCATCCAAACATGAAGGCCAACATAAGGTAAGATAGAAAAATATAGTGAATGGATTTAGTGGAGTCATGGATTCCTGTCCAAATGACAACCGACACTTGACATATTTAATTTGTGGGTCGAATGAGCATCCAGCTCAAATATTGTTGCTACCGTCGATGCTCGAAACTTATTCTGACGGGGGTGTGTTCTTATTTGATCCGGACGGAGACATTTATTTACCACACAACAGGGGCTTCAAATATCATCTTCTGTCTAAAACTGGCACAATTTTCTTCAGTTTTTCTGATGGGATGGATCAGGAAAACAATGATTGGTGCTCTAGCATCTTTATGGTATTGACAAATATGAGTCCGAGAGGTGATCTTGTTCAGACGGAAAGATTAGCAATTGGGCCTATAGAACACTCTTTTGATAACACAACACCTGACCGAGATGCACCAGGAGCACCTATTATCGATGTCATTCAATTTCATCATCGGACAAGCATGTGTTCGTTTTACGATTACAAATCAGTTTGAAATGGGTTCAGGTTGTGCACTTGCTACTTTATTGACATCATTTGGTATAGAATGGAATTCTAAAAGTTTGGCACAGAAGCTATTCAAATATTCAGTCTATGGACAAGAGTATAGAATAGTGATGCAGGTGGGATGAGCATTGCCAATTTGATGGATATTGCTTCCATCCTTTCTACAACAGAAGGTGCAAAAGGGGTACCAGGATCACTACAAGTTGTTAATATGAATGTGATGAAGGTGAGACCAAGAGGGGAACTTGTGTTGTTAGGCAAAAAGTCCATGCCGTTTGCTACGTACAGTAAACGCTGAATAGATAGGAAATCTATCGTGGTACCAGGAGGAGTGTTCAAGAAAGTCATCAAGCAGAAGCTTGTGAAGGAAAGCATTGAGATGTTTAATGAGATTTCTGCGAATGAGGATTACAACAACTTCTGTGAAGCTTATTCAAAGATTCTCAAGTTTGGTATCCATGAAGACTATCAAAACAGAGCAAAGTTGGCCGATTTGCCTCGTTCCGGCTCAATAAAAGGTGGGAATAATGTTACGAGCTTTGAAGAATATGTATTTATTAGGTGTAGTCCTAGAAAGACAATTTGTGTAATTGTTTTTAAAATGAATGATGAATTTATCTCACCTTATTACTTGCTTTGTGCTTGTAAAAGTAATACATCTGCCGCAAACCCTAAGTATATATCAGTATGTAACTACTTAACTTCGGTGTATGGATTACACGTGAGGATTGAGTTAGTGGTGATATACTTAAATTGTTAGTCCGTGGTGAACTTAATCGAGTTTAGGGTCTTTTGATTAAAACACCAATAATGCGCCTGAAACGCCTTAGGGTGTGATAGTCTTATCCGATTTGTCGGTAGAGAGGTACCTACGTGGGGCATTTATATATGATGGCATTCATATAGATTTGGACCGATTTAATCTGAATTTCGATATAATTCCGTAATCGAGGAATCTTATTAAATCATTAGATGATCATATATGGATCAACCTTAATCATGAGGTGATCACAGTGGTGCCGCTTGTCCCGGGGTAGTGTTTGATGTGTTAATTACGGTTCACTTAAATAATGTGTTCCAAGCCACTTCTCATTGGCACTATCTCGAGATGAGTGAGTAGTTACGATTTTCACATACATGGAATCCATTCCTTCCTGCGGGAAGTAGAGAGAGCGATCCCTTATTTGTTAGCCTAAAGAAAGTGATCGATCGGCCGAGTTCATATTTAGACTAATTAGCTACTAGTCGGATATGTGAACTAATTGATCATTTAGGGGTTGATGGTAAATAATGATAAGATATTTCGAGTCGGGTTCACGGAGACTTCCTCTCGAGAATGGGACGATCTATGGAGGGTTAATCCGTATGTAGTGATTATATCATGGACGCTTATTCACTCCATGGGTTGAGTATAAGTATACATCATATAATCGGTAGAGTTGATTTGAGTTTATGGTGGCGTAATCCGGAATTAATAATTAATGTACTTATTACATTCGATGAATAATTAATTATTGGAGCCACAGTTATATAGGCCCAGTAATCCGGTGTACGCTCACGTAAATTGGACTAATAATCTTGTTATTTGGGCCTCGGTGATGATAATTAATTAATTAATTAATTAATTGATATGCATGGATATTATTTAGTTAAATTTAAATAATATAATCACATAAAAGGCATTTTATGTGAGGCTTTTGACCCAATATGTGGCGCCATTAATGTCCTAATAATTAGAGAGAAATTAGTTTTCTTGGATAATTATTTAACATGTGATTTATCTTTTATTTGTTAAATGATAATTCATAGAATAATAGATAATAATATGATTTATCTTAATTTGTTTGGGATAATCATTTTATTTATCTTTTATTTGGAAAAGGATTAATGTGATAATTATCACTTAATTATTTAATCGCTTGGAGGGCGTTGATTCTTCTCATATATAAAGAGAGTTCTAAAGTTTCAATGGCAAGGTACTTATTCACGTCACTATTCACCGAGAGAAATTGGCGAAAAATTTGGCCTCTATTCTAGGGTTGAGTTGGAAAAATCTTGGGATTTTTTTAGTTTGCATATCAAGGAGGCTCGTGTATCAAGAAGGGTGTCCCACCAACCGCTAGTTTAGAGAATACATCGGAAGATCTTCTTCGCTCTTCCTAATGTTGGTAACTTGATTTTAACCCTTGTAGTTTTAAGTCCTTTAACTATGTTTTATGATATGTAAATCGTGATCCGTCCATTTGCGCATAGATCTAATTTTGGTTAGATCTAAGAACCTGCATCCTTCATGTGGTATCGAGGCATGGTTCCACGATTTATATAGTCATAATCGTAGTTAAACGATTTAAAGAGTGGAATTGCGTGTAGGTTTTTTTTTTTATACTTATTTTATGCATTGATGTGATTAAAATTGTTATGGTTGAAGAGATAGATTGGGGTTGGCGTCGTTTACTCCATTAGATCTATCAGAAACTCATATGAACGATGAAAATTGCTCATTCGTATGAGTATATGAAATTATGTAATTTATTTTTATTGCAATTTTAATTTCAGGAAAATAGATCTGTTTAGTAGCTGTTTAGATATTTCGTTTTTCCCGTTGATCGAGCCGTTAAAAAGAAAATCCCTCCGGTCAGAATCAAGATTGGAAGTTGATGAACAATCCCACAAATTTTGGTGTCGATCAGAGTCCGTTTGGGTTTCCGTTCGTTGCTGCGAAGTGGCTGCTGTAACAGAAAAACGCAGGATTCACAGAAACCCTAACTGTGACTTCTTCGATTTTCTGGGAACAATTGGACCGTTCAAATTAAAATCCGACCGGTCAGATCGATAATCATGGAGTTTTGGACGTGGGATAAAATTTTCAGGACGATCGGGATTCATCTTCATCCCCGATCGATCTCGGGAAGTATATGATGCGCTGCTGTGAGAGTCTGTTTCAGCAGCAAGTTGGGCGGCTCACTGAGGAAGATTGACAAGTCAAACCTCCGATCCGACCGTCCATCTTGAAGTCCGAAGAATGAAGATCAGATCTGGAAATTTTCATCCCGATCCAAGTTCGTTTGATATGCCGATCGTCGAAGATTCCTAACAGCTGCAGATTAGGGTTTTAATTTATTTTCGAATAGATTAGATTACGGAAGTGCTTAAGCGGTCAAATCAGGTGTTTATTTTCCGCACTAGTATACATGTGTAGATTGTATGAGTAGAAACGGAAAATTGCCATGACATGCATCATATCATGAATTCCACTCCATATGCATACATGTAGAAATTAATTCGAGGAATTAGTTAGGCATGTATAAAACACACACGATTAGTTTTAATTAATTGTTTGATATTAATTAGAAACTAATTAGGTAAAACCGAGGAACATGGGTTTTATCAATCGTCGAGGTTGGGTGATGGATTCTCGGTGAATCCCACTATGCGAAAGCATAAGGAGTAAAATTCGAAACCTCGTGGTTAAGGTGTTGGATTCTCGGTGAATTCCACCTTACGCAAGACGAGATTACGTTTTTGTTCCGTAGTGTCTACGTGAAAGTTTGATGTTTAAGGATTTGGATAATCACGGGCAAAGCAGTTCGAAAGTGGTTTAACCACGGTTGGGTGGTCAACGGTAGCTACGGCTCAATCGACTTCACCTCCACGTGTGGCGTTTGCACGGGTGCAGCATCATCGAGCCATCCGAAGAGCCACTACGGCTCAACGGACCTCTCCTAGCCTTGACCCGTCCGACGGCCACATATGTTCTAACGAATAGGTCGGGTGGGCTAGCCCACATAACCGACAACATTCGGGCCTATGATTTATTGTTCCTTAATGTAACATCAAATCCAAAAGCGTGATCGAGAAACCCACCACTTTTTCAAAATATTGAGTGGGAGCGGAGAGGCGAAAGCCGACCCCACGGCTCTCATTGTTGACACAAGCAACGTGAGAGAATGGTGACGCCTCGTGCGGCTTGGGACCGGCCTCCTAAGGAAGGCCTTCACCGCTATCAAAATTCAAGGCTTGGTCTCCGAAAGGATAGGATTTTTGGGTACTCGTCGGGTCACCGACCGACCCTAGGCGGCACACTCGGGTCTACCTAAAAATGCTGAGATGAAGAGAGTCACACTCATAAAGGTATTTTTGGTAGTACCTTGGCTGAAAAAGGAAAGGTGATTGACGATCACAAATGAGATGTTCGATTCTCAATCGATCTTCAATATTAATCGAAACCTCTTTGACCTACCCTACAAGGCGGCCTCGAGGCATTAGATTAAATCCTTGGAACGGTAGGATAGACTATAAAGTACTTAGTTTATGTTCCTAAAATTTTAGTAGTGTATGATTTGGATTTATTTTACATCAATTTTATTTACAAATTGTTAAATATATCTCTAAGGTGCTAGACTGCTAGTGTAAAATTGACTAGTAATGACTTCGTTAAAAAGTGGTAAGTAACTAGAACGTTGTATTTATTAATCTCACATGCGATTAATTTTTCGGAAGAGATATTTCTCTTGAAGCCTTCAAAACTTAAGTGACAGAAATAGGCATGTCACTGCTGTCACTCGTGTAGAACGAGAGACAACCGTAGTTAGTTTGAAAGATGATTGGGACGATAAAATTCTTCTAGTGAATTGTGTAGTGTCTACACGAGAAATTTTCTGATAGAAAAATTGGAGAATCATAAATTAAAGTGTCACTAGTTAGACGGTATTTGGAACCGATAAACTAGTGGGAGCTTTTATATTATGTTTTTCTAATTTATTAGAAAATCAGTCCCACTGGGTAACACTTTCATTAGACATCCCACAGTTCACGAGTAGTGTCTACTCAAACGAACTGCTAGTTCAAGACTATTTCTTTTTCAGGAAAGTTAAGAATGGGAAAGAATGTCTATAAGTATTAATCATCTTAACTAAAGTTTTGAGGCTAAACCGGAACATTAATTGAAGAAAGTATAGGATAAGGAAAGTGATTTCGGATCACTAACCAATGAATCCTTAGCGACTTTCTTAACCGAGTAACTTGACTCAGTGGCTTAGTTCTTTGGAAGAACAATGAAGCTGTGCATTAATAAAGTAACAACGGGCAGTAATTTCAGCTAGAATAGTGGGAGTGATATAAGGAAATGAATTTCGGATTCTATCCTTGAATATCACGAAAATTTTATTTTTACGTTTCTGATTCGTTGAAACAAATGGATTCACTTTCGTCTCGATATTGCAGTTGCCTTAAACAAAGTGAAGATGACATTTGTAGTACGAATCTGAGACTCGGACTTTTGTTTGATAAAGACAGAACCACTAAGTAAAGCTGAATAGGTATGTGTAACACATCTAAAACTATTAAAGGTAAAAGGTTTCCGTATTAAGATAAACGACTTTTCAATATCTATTAATTAGTGCATATATCCTAGAGACAAGACCTGCTGACTGGCTAAGGGTGATTCTATCTCCCGAGTCTTGGAACACTATCTCAAAGGAACAATAACTAAGTTTCCTTTCAACTGGAAAGGGTAATAGTTTTGAAGGGTAAATATAGCTTGTTCACCATGACCTTCGGGTCTAGTGAGAGATACAAGCTAGTGGGAGATTTTGAGTGGTGACATTTCGTCGATAACTACTCAAAACACTTTGGTTGGTTTATCGAAAGAATACGAGGAGGTGTCTCGATTTTAGCAGAGAATAGAGTATTCCATGCTCGAAATAGGCTATCGCATAGTCTGGGGGTGATGCTCGGCACGCCTCCTAGTGGAATGTTTTTTCCATCGAGGAAGAAACCATACACTGCCTCGATATAGTTATTAATGTGCTACAATACATCGCTAAACTCGATTAAGATAATTCGTTGCAAAATAACGGTTAACATTATTATGTAAACCGAGAAGTCTACTAGAAGATGCTAGTGAGTTTATGGATAAGGAGTGAATACGGTTCACACCACATCCGTAAATGTAGGCATTTAGCATTTAATGCTTGAAGGTAGGATGGGGATTTTTGATACGTTCGATTGTATTGTTCGTGAAATATCTTAATGAGACGAGTGAAGGTTGATTATAAGATTCTTGAGATCGAAAGTGACGGTTGAACTATCCACAAGCCTTTCGATAGAATCTATAAGAAACGACCTTAAACCTTAGAGTACGGTTACCCAAAGGTAGTTACTATCTCGATTTAATCGGGACCACGCCCAACATTAGTTGTTGGTGATTACACCGATAAATACTACTAGATCGAATGTCAATCCACCCAAGACACACAGTGGGAGTATGGTTTAACCGTTGACCCATTGTGATTTTGTGGACTTTATAATCTCTTTGGGGTGATTGATAACCTATGGCTCTTGGTGGGGGTGTATAGGATTACGATTATAGAGGTTGGTTTGAAAACCTTAACCCTCGTGAATGGAGTTTTGGTACTCTGGGTTACATTTGACCTCTTGTAGAACCACCCGAGTGTCTCAGCCCGAGTGGGAGCAATTGGATCTACACGGAAAAGAGTCGAATGAATAGGAAAGTTTAAACTTTCAAAGCAAAGTTGAGTGGTATAGGGTGATTCACGACAAGTAGAGAGTTAACCGGACCTTGAACTCTCTCACCACTCGGCCTTGCTAGATTTCGTTAAGCGAGAAAATAAGGGTGATTCCACGAGACTTTCTTGCCGAACAACGGAATCTGAATTCATTCAGAACAGAAGGGTTTTAGCTAAGAATGAATAACGGATTCGTTACAAAGCAGAAGATAGGGGTGATTCCCTAAGACCTTTTTTGCGAGACTAACGATATCTTAATTCATTCAGAAAGAACCTTTTGGTAGGAGGCCTGCCATGGCTTATATCCTTTGTGGATTTAAGAAAACCTCTCGGTCATTTAAAAGTCACATGTTTTAAAATATGTGGACTTGACCAAAATATTGATAAGTTTTTCGTAGACTGGATATCAATATTGGTAATGTAGCAGTAGTATTAGTGTTCATAAATGATAACACTAAAACGGTTGGAAACAACATGGGTGTGCTATCTCGAAGTCGAAATCGACACGCCAAGATTCTCGGATGAGAGAATTGGACTATATTCTAAGAATTTGATTCGGTCAAATTCACAAGAATGAGTCATTGGCTATCCCATCCGTCTTATTGGTTAAGATGATCATGCATATACGTATGCAACATTCAACGAGTAGTCCTACCCCAACTCTCGTGAATGATTCTCTAAATCTTCGGATAAAGAAAATGGGATAGAGTCTCTCTTGGATAATGGCAAGTCAGTTATCACAAGTCAATAGTAATCGAATCTCGGATTCGAGCATTGAATAAGCGGTTTTAATCGTCCTCAAGTATCTTTAGATAACGAGGAATCATATGCTTGTATATTCGGTGCAAACTTGAATGTGGTTGACTATAATCGATTCGACTTGTAGTCGATTAAGGATGATCATTAAGTTGATCACGAGCTCGGTGTTTACTCATAGTGCTTAGAATTTTCTTTTTTGGTCCAGGAGTAATCCTGTGTCCGATAAGCCGATATCACTTCATTGTGAAAGCAAAGTGAAGAGATAGCTTAGAAGGATCTTCTCGATTACAAGAAGTCAAAAGCATATTGAGAGAAGTACCGCTGATTGGAAGGACCGCAGCGTTTCAATCCTAAAGATCGTCTCGAGTCGACAACCTAACTAATCGAGTGTACCAAGTCAAGTGCTTGGAGGTACGGCATTAATGGACATGTCTCATTTGCTTTTTAGAGCAAGTGGGAGAGTGTTGTGAATAAGATGAGAAATGGTGTGCTCTAAAAACAATCGTTACTTGTCATTTTTCGTGCAAGTGGGAGATTGTTAGGTGTAGTGCCGAAAGACAATTTGTGTAATTGTTTTTAAAAATGAATGACAGAATTTATCTCACCTTATTACTTGCTTTGTGCTTGTAAAGTAATACACTGCTTTGCAAACCCTAAGTATATCTCAGATGTAACCACTTAACTTTCGGTGTATGGATTACACGTGAGGATTGAGTTAGTGGTGATATACTTAAATTGTTAGTCCGTGGTGAACTTAATCGAGTTTAGGGTCTCTTGATTAAAACACCAATAATCGCGCCCTAACGCCTTAGGGTGTGATAGTCTTATCCGGATTGTCGGTGAGAAGTACTACGTGGGGCATTTATATATGATGGCATTCATATAATTTGGACCGATTTAATCTGAATTTTCGATATAATTCCGTAATCGAGGAATCTTATTAAATCATTAGATGATCATATATGGATCAACCTTAATCATGAGGTGATCACGAGTCTTTGCTTGTCCCGGGGTAGTGTTTGATGTGTTAGTTACGGTTCACTTAAATAATGTGTTCCAAGCCACTTCTCATTGGCACTATCTCCAGGATGAGTGAGTAGTTCGATTTTCGAGACATGGAATCCATTCCTTCCTCGGGAAGTAGAGAGACGATCCCCTTATTTGTTAGCCCTAAGAAAGTGATCGATCGGCCGAGTTCATATTTAGACTAATTAGCTACTAGTCGGATATGTGAACTAATTGATCACTAGGGGTTGATGGTAAATAATGATAAGATATTACGAGTCGGGTTCACGAGAGACTTCCTCTCGAATGGACGATCTATGGAGGGTTAATCCGTATGTAGTGATTATATCAATGGACGCTTATTCACTCATGGGTTGAGTATAAGTATACATCTATAATCGGTAGAGTTCGGGCCGGGTTTATGGTGGCGTAATCCCGGAATTAATAATTAATGTACTTATTACATTCGATGAATAATTAATTATGGAGAATTACTGCGGTTATAGAGTCGTGGTCCCGCGTGTGAAACACGTAATTGGACTAATAATCTTGTTATTTGGGCTCGGTGATAATTAATTAATTTGGGCTAATTAATTGATATGCATGGATATTATTTAGTTGGGCTAAATAATATAATACACATAAAAGACATTTTATGTGGCTTTTTTGACCCAATATGTGGCGCCATTAATGTCCTAATAATTAGAGAGAAATTAGTTTTCTTGGATAATTATTTAACATGTGATTTATCTTTTATTTGTTAAATGATAATTCATAGAATAATAGATAATAATATGATTTATCTTAATTTGTTTGGGATAATCATTTTATTTATCTTTTATTTGGAAAAGGATTAATGTGATAATTATCACTTAATTATTTAATCCTTGGAGGGCATTGATTACTCTCATATATAAAGAGAGTTCTCCCAATTCTAATGGCAAGGTACTATTCACGTCACTATTCACCGAGAGAAATTGGCGAAAAATTTGGCCTCTATTCTAGGGGTTGAGTTGGAAAAATCTTGGGATTTTTTTAGTTTGCATATCAAGGAGGCTCGTGTATCAGAAGGGTGTCCACCAACCGCGTTTAGAGAACACATCGGAAGATCTTGGCTTCTCTTCCTAATGTTGGTAACTTGATTTTAACCCCCTTGTAGTTTTTAAGTCCTTTAACTATGTTTTATGATATGTAAATCGTGATCCGTCCGCTGCGCATAGATCTAATTTTGGTTAGATCTAAGAACCTGCATCCTTCAGTGACTGGGATAAAAGAAGACAAAAAGAAATTTCACTACACTTCAGGAGGAAGTGAAAAGAAGCAAATGATTCTTCCCGAGTTTGGAACTAGTGTGACTGGTGTGTCTCAATTTTACATTGGATGGGCATGACATGGTTGGGTTGGTAAGGTTATTCAATGGCATATATGCGCAAAAGTGTAATCTTTGTATGGATACCAACCCTGATTCTGGGAGGGTTGGAATGATGAGAACAATTCCAATACCTTCCTCATGGCTAGGCGAAGTGAGGTTACAATCTCTTTATGCTTGAGCATTGTGGGCAAGAATGGAAAATTTAAAAGAACATTGAGATTGTTTCACAATGTGGTGAATGGGCTTGGCCCGTTGTTGGATCTTGATGGTGCTTGTGTGGATCCCTACGAGTTCGCTCATGGACGAGCTTTTTGAGTAGAGAGATGGAGATAATGTAGCACATTTGAGATAATTAAGAGTTGTTTTATTATGTTTTAATTAAGAAGCTAATCTTTTGGGGTTTTTTAGGGAATCTTTTGGGCTTTTAAGTGTAGGGTTTTAGCTAATTGGCTTTTTAGCTTATAAATGGCCTAAGTCCCACCTAAGTTGTCGGGGAGAATGTAATTTTGAATCCTCTTTTAAGAGTTAAATCGACTAAGAGCTTTGATTAGCTCTTGTTTACCTTTTTTTAGTTTATCGTTGTAGATGTTCTACATCACATTTACGGTTAATTGGAGATTAGCCAGTGAATTTTGAGACTGAGGCGTGCGTTTTGGTTGTTTTTCTCTCTCCTCCATTGATTTCGGTCTTTTGCGTTTCTCAAGAAACGGATCCAAGCGCAACTTTAATACGCAATTAATTAGTGTATTGAAAGTGAAAATAAAAGCATATTTGTCTGAAAAATATAAGATTGTCTTATATCCTAAAATGAATTTTCCAAGTCTTTTTCACCTGAAATCTCCTAAATAGGGTTCTTTTGGCCCTGCATCCCTCTTTTTTTATAAATACTACCTTCGTCTCACAAAAAGTTTTGTTGGACACGGAGATTAATGAAATAATTAATGTGTTGTATTTTAAGAATAAATAGACAAATATACCCTTAACTAATCATAAATGCTTGTTTTGGAATATGAAAGGATTATGGAAAATTAAATGTTAAAATAGAGATATGATTGGAAAAAATGTATTTAATGATGTATTGAAAATTTAAATGGACACTTTTTATGGGACCATTCATTTTTCCGTTATGGAAACTTTTTGTGGGACGGAGGTAATACTTAATTGGTGAAAGACAATCTTAAAAAATATATAAATGATCCAAAATAGACATTTTACATGAAAAATAAAAACTAGCAATATAAAAATATCTCGAATTTATATACTACATCCTCCCAAAATATAAATCGGTTTAAAATTTTTCATAAAGATTAAAAAAATTGTCAAGTGTGGTTAATTATGATTTAAAAGTTTAGATTACCATTTGACCTCATTAATATAATAGTTATAAAGTAGGTGTCCATCCGTTTCAAAATAACTGATGCAGTTGCAAAAAGCATGATTAAGGATGTGAATTAATACTTTAATTTGAATGTCAAAATGACTAAAAAATCCTTAGTCTATAATTATTGCAATGTTATATTTATTCTGTCACTCTTTAATAAATAAGGGTAGAAAAATACATTAAATGATGCATTGAAAATGTAACTGTTTCAGTTATTTTGGAACAAATCTTTTTAACAACTGTCTCAGTTATTCTGGAATAAATCTTTTATTAATTTTTTTTGGCAACTTTCTCATTTATTTAGAACAAATGTTTTGAGAACCGCCTCAGTTATGTTGAAGTTGAGTAAAAGAAAGAAAAATATAATAAATGCACATTGATATTCTAAATAAAACAAATTTAAGAAACTAAATGGATTTACATTTCATTTTGTGTGCACCAAATGCCTTAAACAATTTTTTCTTTTTGGGAAAGTATTATATAGAAATATCTCTATGTATCTTGAGTACCAAGAAAAATGAGAGACGCGGGAAAAAGAAGAAGAATGGCGGTCTGGTTTGCCTCTGCCCATCCCCTGATACCCAACGTTTCTCGTATTTCAGCAGAGTAGATAAATCCTTATACTATCATCGTAGCTTGTTTTTCCTTCTGGTGGTCGCTTTGCTTATCGATTTCTACTGGTTTTTGTGTAAAATGTGGATGAAAGCTGGAGTCTTAGGAGGTATTTCATCTTTCTTTTCGCTCTATTTTATTTTTTCCTCTTTCTACTTCATTAATTTATCGTTTGTCTGCTTTGATTTCTGATTTTGGTATGTTATAATAGTTAGATATATCAAATTGGCTCTGTTTATGGTCGAATTTTTCTGATGTCCTTGTTTATCAGTCTCAACAAATAGTTCGGTTTCCTTGTTTATAAGTGCTCAACAATTTGTAACTAATTCCTAAATGAAGAAGGTGTTTGACAAATGTCCTGATGAACTTCTTATGTTTTGCTAATATACTCAACTTCAACATTTAGCTTAGGATCCTGCCATCTCGTTTATGTTCATTCTTCTATTTTGCGTCTGTCTTAACAACGTGGGGAGATAAAACACGTTTAGTGAAGTTGAGAAGTGTTAACGAATACAACCCGCCTGCACAAAATTAGGTGTATTTCTTATCAGAGAGTCGATTGTTTGGTCCAAACAAAGATTGGTTGTTTTGTTAATTATATATATATATTATCATCGAATGAGTTATATTAATCAACAACGTTTACATTATTGAATTTCAGATAATTTGGCACTATGGGGCACGATTGGGTTAGACGTAGCAATGGCTTTTTATTCTTCTCTTAAAGCACACTATGAAAAGGATGAAGGGATAAACCGATTACCTGATGATGTTCTCTGTAACATCGTTTCATGCTTGAGTGTCATCGAAGCCTCGCGAACAAGCGTTTTATCCAAAAGGTGGAGGAAAACTCGGGCCTTGGACCCTATATTGAAGTTTCACTGCCTTTGCACACTTGATATCTCAAAAGATTATCACGATCGTGTTGCTTATGGTGATAAACAAAGGTTTTTGAAAGCTGTCCGTCAATGCCTAGAGGTTTACTCGGGTCGAAAGTGTAAGAATTATCATTTAGTAAAAGATAATTATAAGTGGCCCTTAAGTTATTTAATAATTATGTTGGTAATTATATTCTTGGTTTATTATCTAATTAAGGGTATTATGGGAAATCCTATGATGGTTAGGGTTTTCACTCGGAATATTCCATAATCTTTAGGTCCCTAGTCTTGCTTATATATAGGCTGCACATGTATCTGATCGGTTGTTGATCATACAGAAAATTAGGCGTAGGCAGGAAGGCCTAAAAGCACCATGTGCCGTTACCAATGCATATGGACTTCTTCTATTCCAGGGTTTCATAGGCGGCCGGTGGCTGGCGGCTAAACGGCTTATCAAGAGGTGAATCAACTCATCAATCGGATACTATGACTGAAGGTACGATCCTTGTTCCGTATTATTGTAGATCTAATTGTAGATCTAAACTATCATGTGGTATCAGAGCCAGGTTCCTTTAGCCATCGTATCTGATTATAGATTGTTGTTTTAACAATTCGATTGTTATGTGGTGTCGTTTTCTCCCACTTGTTGTTTTCGATCAGTAGATTTGGCTGCATATGAATGTATTGTTTACGGACAAATATGTGTGTATACTGCTGCTTGTATATTTATGTCTTCTCGCATGAACAATATGCTCAGTACTGCTTCTGCTGCGCTTTTCATGAATACATGAAGATTTAATGTTTGCTTCATGCAATTTATATTTGAAATTTTGAATATGAGCCTGTTGCCTGCACTTTTAAATGGATCAACCGATTATGTATACTTTTGCCTGGTGAATCAGACAACTTAAAATAACATCTTTAAATCTCATCCATGGATTGAGGCTGGAGTCAACTTAATAAAATAAAAACATTTTATTCTATTGTTGTCGAATATAATTTTGGTTGTTGTATGGAGGGATCGATCAACCTTTTCGATATGATAGCCGCCGACTGCCGTCGCCGGGACCTGTTTCCGGCATATTGATAACGGTTGAAATATTCTGATCACCGCGGTCGATGTCATAATGATTTAATGACCAAATCGTGGCTGCATTGGCAGCCATATTCGCCGTATCCGTGAGTCGATTTCTTGCACAGACCGACGGAAAGTGGTAGCGTTATGTATTTTTCGTAGATATGCTTGGAATAATCATATTAGGGTTGATGATCCATTACGTTTGGTTTAAGGGCTGACAACCCATTTATGGTCTCCTTTCCCTGCTTTTGTTGTATCAACATATGTGTAATATAATAATAGGGAATGAGGAGAAGACAAAAATATTTTCATGATTGAGTAGAAGACGATCTTTTGAAACTTTTGTGATAAAGATAAAACTATTTATTCATCGTCGAAATTCACTTGTGTTCGAAATTCATTTATTTAAATTAAACTCAAATTCATTTGTCGAAATTCACTAATTTTCAAAATTCATCATTTAAATTCACTAATTTTAGGGATTCATTATCGAAATTCACTATCGAAATTCACCGATTTGGGATTATTTGAGGAGATTCATTTGATTTTAGGATTAACGTTTGTCCTTCCATTATAAAAATTATGCGATTGTTCTTCTCCCTATAAAAAATATGTAGTTGTCATATTCTTAAAAATATTAGATTGTGTCTTATCCCTAATTTTCCAATAATAATATTGTTAGCAGGCTGACACCCTCGAGATGTCGGCGTGATTAGGTTTTGACTGCAATATCATTGTTTTGGGTCATTATGTTTTAAGGCCTATAATTGGAATTATAAAATAAAATAAAAAATAAAAGGGCCGATACCTTCCTTCGGGATAGCGACTTGTTTAGACCTTTCCTTTTGGGGAATATTACTGTAAAAATTATCATATAATTGTATGATTTATTTTGGTTAATTAAAGTCAAGTCTTCTACTTGTCTTGGTAATATAATTACTACAGTATTTGTTTTGCTACTGTTTATGTACCTTGTAGTTGTACATATTATAGATTATATGGAAAATTAGGGATAAGGACAAAATCTGGAATATTTTTAAGTAACGGACAATTTACATATTTTTATAGGGAGAAGACAATTGCATAATTTTTATAGGTAAGAGAAGACAAACAGTGAATCCCGAAAATCGGTGAATCTCCCGGTGAATCCGAAATCGGTGAATTTTGACAAATGAATTTGACGGTGAATCCTTAAAATTAGTGAATTTCGACAATGAATTTTGAAAATTAGTGAATTTAACGATGAATTTCGGCGATGAATTTAAATAGTGAATTTGAACACAAGTGAATTTCGACGATGAATAAATAGTTTTGTCGCTTTTTACGCAAAAGTTTCAAAAAACTGTCCTTCTACTCAATTGATGAAATATTTTTGTCCTTCTCCCTCATTCCCCCTAGATTATAATCGTTCAATCCTTAATTTATCACATTTGGTAGGTGATAATTAATTGTGATACATAAGCAATCAGTCGCATATAGTTAAGTGACTAAATATTAAAATAAAAAAATAAAAATAAAAATAAAAAAGGGGATTCTTTTAGTATATGTTCACATTAAAAAAAACTGTAATAAACGTTACATGTCACAAACAAAGAATTAACACATATAGTTAGTAGTTAAATTGTGACTCATGAGCAAATTTAGTCGCATGTAGATGGAATGACTAAATTATGTACGGTTTATAGTTGGTTCATTTATGGCTTGATGTATCAGAAAGTATGTCTCTTCGCAGATCGATGATTTGCAGCATTAATAAATATGTCCTATAGTTGTGCTGAGTCCCTTGAGTTTAGCCAAAGTAACTCAAATCTTGACATATAACGACTAATCACATTATGTTTAGTGATTACATTGTGACATATTTATGTTGTAATTTTAGTGAAGCAATAGACATGCATACTTGAACCATATTTATGAATTAAATTGCACATATTTATGTCAACATTAGATCGAGTTGGCTTATGTATAGTTGTCAATATTTTGAATGTCGATGGTGTCAAATGTTGGTTGTAGCCACAGCAGCCTGACATGATGATGCATAAAAGTTTTGATCACATTATTTGAAGTGATTGAAATTCATCGATATTCAGTTGAATTGACAAATTGGTTCAATTAAATAGTGTGTCGATATAAGAAATATATTTGTATTTACCCTTATTTAGTAACTTCTAAAATATGCCATGTCATACGGTCGATTTTGAGTGTAGCCACAGCAGCTCAATGATTGACAAAATACTTAGTTACATATTGTTGGTGATTAAATTGACGAAATTGATCGCATTATGTTTAGGGATCAATTTAATGCATATTTTAGCTACAACTAAAGGGTTGATTGACATATATGAGTGAACCATATCTTGATTGTGCATTTGGTGGAACCTTATAATTACCTGGTTTGATTAATTAAGGTTGTAGTCTCTCCATATCGTTATTAATATACATAATTTAATTGTTGTATTAAATGGAGAGGCTATATAATCAAACCGTATGTGTCATCTTAAGATATTATTTCTCTTGCATCTCTCGGAGTAGCCACAGCATCCGGAATGCATGAGAAGTAATGCAGCGATTAATCACATAATGTTCAATGATTATATGATGACATATACACTTCTGACCAATTAGTTCATTTAGATAATGCCCGGCCCCACAGGGAGGCAATTATCTTTATGAGACTAATTGAAATAAGATGGAAAATTAGCATAAAGATGAGGGGATTTATCTTATGCCCACAGTCTGAATGGTCTCGCTCCACATAGTTAATTCTCTAGTCTTATTATTTATGATAGTAAATTCTATGTAGTGATTACAGCCTCTACCCACAGGAAGGCCTTGAATTTACTTTTAAAGGAATCAACATTGGTTGATTATGTCTAAGGCAACTCATATGATTGATTTTGGAATGCATTGGTTAGGATCTTGTAATTCGTATGGGTGCTCCACCACTCACTACGGAATCACATTTATCAATTGATGGGTTGATTTATAAGCATTTTAGCGAATCAATCGCTTATATTGGTGCTCTTAAAATAAAATTAAACCATTTTAGATATGCATTTCCATTAATGATAAAGTTTATTTTGACCACCCTAATGTTAGAGTTGTCCTCAATGACATATAATAAAATTTGTTCAGTACGTACTTCTTTTAATAGAAATTGGGTTATTAGTGTTGGATTATAGATCTTTTTGGATTACTAATATTATGATTTTCATGTTGTCTTGGGTGATTTATACTTATGATAGTGTAATTAAATACACTTTTCATGTTCAGAGTGTTCATAATTTTATGAACATAGAGAAACATGTGGTCTATAATGTATTTGATCATTTGTATTCTGGCATGATGAGTGAATTTTGTGAGACATATAAAGAATATCATATAGTCTCATTTTAAGAAATTACACTTGGAGGTGACCTTGTTCCACTTAGTTTTGGTTAGAGACATTAAAGTATGTTATCTCATTGGTACATAAATTGCTATGTGTTAGATCTCATATTTAGTTGTGATATAAGGTGAAGTGTTATAGATATTTACTTCACATTGTCAATTATATGTAGGAAATTTTTTCATCATTAGATGAAAATATGAGGCCATCATCTTTTGGATAGTGAATTTCTCGTGCTCAACTTAAGATTTCAAATCTTTATTCTGTGGAGCATGATAGCCTCTTAAGTTATGTCTAACCTACATTAGATAGTTGACATCAATAAATATATCAACTTTGTTTCGACATATGAAGTTGCGATATACTTCTTTAAAGTAAACTAAAATTATGGTGGGTTGTAGGGCTTAATAGCTTTATTTATCACCATGACTTGAGTTTGTCGGGTTTGTATAGGGCAAACCATTAAGTTTACTCATTAAGTCGAATTTTAGATGAGATCATGATATAGTAAGTGTCTTTTGTTCAATATTTAGGATGATTTGAGTATTCGTCTCATATTTTGATATCATCCATTATTATGGCTTCTTATCCGTACTAAAGCTTATATTGATCACAAAGCTTTTATAATTGAGGATAAAGTGTGCTATTTATGATAGTATAGAACGAAAGACATTTATGACAGGAAAATACATGTCATTTTCTCCTTGAATGATCCAATCACACTTGTTTGTACTATCGTGTGATTGAGTGGGAGAATCCCGTCGAAATGACAATTATTAGTATCCTAAGGAGTTATAATCTATTTGAACATTGTTAGATTCTCTTCAAGGTTGTCATTTTGACAACATTGTGTTGTGGAAAGAATCATGCTGAAACATTGTACATTCGGGTTTGACCTTAGTGTGACTAGAGCTTATGACTCTTGATGTATAATTTTGGTCAAATGAAGTGTTCATATGTAAATAGGTATTTTGATTGATTCATTGGAATCACAAGAGCTTGATCACATATTCTAACATAATGTGAAGTTAAAAACCAAAAGGATTTTGAGAAATGCTAATTGAGTGGGAGTGGTTGTTCTAAGTGATTAATTGCTTCATTCTGCTTTTCATTGAAGAAACTTAGTTGATTCTAAATGGAATATGTTGTATTTCATATTAAGAGAGTCAATTATAGATTGATCACATGTTGAGGACAATCACATATGGGATCTACTCATTCCTAAACCACTGATTACGAAAATAGTGAGAGTGTATTTCTCAATTATTAAAACCTGATTCTATTTTGAATTGTGTGCGTTAATCTATCTTACAATTGGTTGGATGAATTAGCTCTTTTGAACATTATTATGAGCATTAGTTGCATTGTTACATCCTGAGAAAATTCATGTTTGTACTAGTCTTTTGTTATTCATTATAGAGTTCCATATTGATGATTTAATAAATCACTTAGGAACTCATTCTTGTTATGATGAGCAAAATAATGCTAGATTTGTTGATGAGAATTTTCTCTAAGAGGCACTTAAGATTATCAATTCTTTTATATAGTTAATGAAGAATTGTGTGCCCTATTTTGTTGATTGTAGCTCATGATATAATTATGGTTTATTTGACCTTTATAGTGGTTCTTATTTGTTAGACGAGCCATGAAAACGCACACAACATGTGCTGAACATTTGTTTTCGGTTAGCAAGTATTTATATGGATTTTGTAAGCTTCTGTTTTGTTAATTTAGGTTTACATTGTAATGATGTTTTCAACCAGTGGGAGTATTAACCATATTTTCGAATATACACTTGCATTTTTGTTAGAACTATACTTATGACAAATAGTTTCCTTAAAAGGTTATGTTGTATGATTTGGTGAATCCCATATCGATATAAGAGGTTCGATGAGATCATCTATGTCAGGATCTTATTAAGCTTGCATCAACTACCTTTAGAGGTGAACTTGTTTATTGATTGAAGTAGCTCATTATGGATGACCGAAAATTTTGTATAGTTAAGTCACAGGTTTTGTGAGTTTTGGCCTATGGTTGTTGGTCGATGTTTCTTCTGGCCAAATTTTTGACTCATCGCATACTCACTCATGTGAGGAATAATTTTGATGATGAAATTAGCAAATCGACATTTATGGGACGCGTTGTCAGAGGTAAGCTAGCTATAAGACGAGTGTCAAGTAAGTAGAATAATATGAAAATAAAGATTGTGTATTTTGCCGGCTTATGTTATCTCACAATCATATTGAACTCATATTTGACTTATTGACACATAAAGATGATTCGTCTGAATTCTCTGAAAATTGTCAAAATTGGCATCATAGTGATGTAGCAATTACATGAAAGTGCACCGAGTTCATGTATGAGTGAATCCATTTGGATTCTGGGACCAGAATGACATTTTGATTAGTTCATTCATAAAATGTTTACTTGTTTGGTTGATATTGCACATTGTAATTTTGGAAGGAGTGTTTGTTTTATTGAGCATAACCGCCATAGTTCTTGTGTTAAAATTGATCGATTGAAGTTGTGTTAATAAACCAAAGAGTGACATTTTGAGCATGCAAATTCGTTGTCACTCATTAATGATGTGCCGACATAACTTTTCGGGCCAAGTGGGAGAATGTAAGAATTATCATTTAGTAAAAGATAATTATAAGTGGCCCTTAAGTTATTTAATAATTATGTTGGTAATTATATTCTTGGTTTATTATCTAATTAAGGGTATTATGGGAAATCCTATGATGGTTAGGGTTTTCACTCCGGAATATTCCATAATGCTTTAGGTCCCTAGTCTTGCCTATATATAGACTGCCTGTGTACCATCGGTTGGTGATCATACAAAAAATTAGGCATAGACCAGAAGACCTAAAAGCACCATGTGCCGTTACCAATGCATATGGACTTCTTCTATTCCAGGGTTTCATAGGCGGCCGGTGGCTGGCGGCTAAACGGCTTATCAAGAGGTGAATCAACTCATCAATCGGATACTATGACTGAAGGTACGATCCTTGTTCCGTATTATTGTAGATCTAATTGTAGATCTAAACTATCAGAAAGTTGAAAGCCTTTTTGGTGCATTGTTGCTTTTTGAATGAGCATGCATGCCATGTTGTAAGGTGGATGCAAATTATTTTAAGACTTGATGTTGAACAACTTTATCTTGGTCATTCTTGTCCAATGTTAGATGGCCAAGTACTTGATAGAGCGTTTACATTCTCTTTTAAACTCATTGATGGATTCTCCAAGTTATTGTACTTAGATTTAATGTTCTGCTATGTGGAAACCAGTTTTGTCAGTCAATGTAACTCACTTATGCAGTTAATTCTACGGGGTGTTCCATTGCCTGGGCATGAATTGTCCGACATTTTACTGTCTTGTCCAAAACTTACAAGGCTAGAGATGAAATATTGTCAATTGCCTCAGAATCTAAGAATCTCGGGACCGAATCTCAAGCTGAAGACTCTTGAATTGTTTGATTGCTATGATGTGCAAAAACTTGAGATCTCTGATTTCAATCTTGTGACCATCAAGATCTATTTTCGTACCGACGTATGATGTACAGGTCAAGTAATAAAATACTCGATACCTAACTAACACACTAGCAAGAGAACTAGGTTCAATCGTAGTATAGCTAGATAGAGTCGAGGTCGATCCCACAGAGACTCGGCACAAACAAAACACAACTTTATTCTACTAAACTAAATTGAAAGGGCGGTCTACGACCAACTAAACGTAGTAAATAAGATAGTGACAACCACAAGACACGAGAATACCACAAAGACAAACTAAGAACTACTAAAACAAGGACAACAATCTGTTGATATTATCTAAACAAAGAATATTAAGAATATTGATTACGCTAGTAGCTAATAACTACCCCATGTGAACTAGATTGACAACGAGACAAAACAAGCGTTAAAGATTAATTATTATGACTACGGGAGTCATCCACAAGGTAGATTTAGCTCCGATTAGGCCATCTAAATCATTGTGCCTCCATTACGTGACTTAGCCTTTTAATGCCTCCATCTCATATAACCCGACACAATTACGAAACTAGGGATGCCGGTATAAACCGTAACCTCATCTAAGCAACATTCATAGGGTAAGGCGTACTTCTTAGATGCCGATTCAATCACAGATCCTAAGTAACAATCACTTTTAGGTTTTCTTGTTAAATTATGATGACAAATAATTAAGTTGATCGGGTTTAATTACTCATTTTAATTCCAAATCGAGAGAATCGGCGTAGTCGAAGCCGGTCATAATGCGCTTACTAAACTTCACCACCCTCGGTCGACCGAATGACATGTCTCGGTTGACCGAAAAGATCTCGCGTCGGTACAAATTATGATTACTTCTTAACGTTTCTAACCTAAACACATGGGTTCGTAATTAGTCTACATCGCGGAATCAATACAAGAAAACTACTCCATAATAAAATAAATCAGATCTACGAATAAAGATTGCATAATTGAAAAGTCATACCCTCGAAGATGAGAATGACTCCCACTCTTTAATGCGCTCCCTAACCGGAGAATCCGACGACTCCACAATTAACGAACATAAAAAAAAACTAAAACTTAATAAACTCAAGGTATTGTATATATTGTATCTTATGGGTTGTTTGTGGTTGTTGTCTCAATTTCGTAGCTGCTGCTTATATAGAGGCTATAGCCGACCTAGGAAGGATCTAGAAGATATACACGCGTTTTTCTTCTGGATGAGCTTCGGGTGACCGAATATCAACCCTCGGTCGACCGAATGAAGTGGCTCGGTCGATCGAGCCTCTTTTTGCACATGTTAAATCGTTTCTCGTCTAACTTGCTCCCCACTTTGCATTCTTCCGTCTTGATCCGATTTCTCTTACTTATCCCTTGATTAATGCTCCGATTTTCTTCCTTATTATCTTGAGATTCACTGATTGAATGACATTTATCCTCCCGATTTATCATGATCTACAAAATCGGATTTATCGCACAATAAATTGGTCTTTAATAATAAAAGCAATTTAAATACCAAAAATCATATTAATAATCACTTAACATTAAATAATAAATATAAACAAGTGATTCAATATGAAATATATATAATTAACCCCGATTTAAGGTTAGAATTGATGACATAAATAGGTATATTTTAACCGTCATAAACGTAGAAATTTTGCTGTCTTCCGTTCCAAAGCTTGAAAGATTGCATCTTCTAACTTGTGGGATGCACTTTTATTTTGGGGATTTTCCAAGAGATCTGCCGCACTTAAAGTACCTACTGATCCAAACAGCGTTCCAGGTAGGGCAAATTAGCTGTATAGTTTTCTTTAAAGATTTTTGTCTATTTGGTGCTCCACAATGCGGAGTAGAGACAAAAATAATGGGAAATGAAGATTAATTGGAAAAGACAACTGCACCCCTCCATAATTGAAAAGGCCAGCTAATTTCCCCTTCGTTTTCTCCCTTTACAAATCCTTTTCCCCTTTCCAAAAAAAATCCTTTACCCTTTCTTCGACAGAACACAGAAATTCCCCCCCCCCCCCCCTCCCTCTCATCCCATCTTAAATGCAGATGATCAAGTCAGAGACTAGTGCATATCTTCTTAAATTTCTTCAATTTTTGGTTGCCCAACATCCATAAAAAATGTTTGTGAATTTCCTCTCATTTTCTCTTTTTTCATCTGCAATAGTTATTATTCGCTGCTTTCCTAACTCTGAATCGTATATTATTACTGAATATGTGCCGGAAGTGAAGGTGAAGCTGTTATTCTTTTCCGCTGTACATAATATTTCTGTTTATGTAGACTTATTCAAGTTTGCAAGATCATATTTAAATTTAAACCAAATGTAGTTTCTATTTATTTACTAGGATGAGCGAATCTTTCCAGATTATTGGAATGTATCATCAAAAATTCAGTCCCCTGAATAAGCTAGTTGTACAATTGATAATGGACTTAGCAATATGATTTTTTTTTGGAGTTTTGAACTATTTTATTAATTCTCCAGTCCCCTTGAATGTGGGAAATACTTGTGTTGAGAGGAGATTTTAAGGTGAAGTGAAGGGTAAACGATCTAAGCGAACAATTTATCTGAGGATTAAAGCTGTGTGGTTCATATTGAACCACGCGGTGTCTCATAGCGATGTGGAGACACCACACAAGTATTTCCCCTTGAATCTTCAGTCTCTTGAATAGGCTATATGTTTGGGTTTTGGGTTGGTTTTGGGTCCATTCGCATCCAACTCAATACATTATGAGTAGTGATAGTGACACAATAAAATACTTAAAACAAAATAGACAATACGTTTTTGGATCATTAATTATGATGTGACACATATTGATTTAAATTAATCCCAAAAAAATCAATGATGAAAAAAGTTGTTGTAATATTTAGTTGGGCATATTTTGTTCTGTCACAAACATTTCTCGTACTTTATTCATTTCGTTATCTTATTTACCATTGTTTTTTAGGAGAATTTTATTATTTTATTGTAATTTCTTTCATCAATCATTTCATCGTCAATAAATAAAATAATATTAATCAATTCATTTTATTTACACACTAAACTCTTTAACCATTACTTTATCAAATAACAATTCATTAAAATTTCTCTCACCAATCATTATTTTATCTATACAAATTTCAATAAAAGATTTGAACTTTATAATTATTATTTCACTTTTTTTATTTACATCTTCTCTCCTGAATTCATTCAAGTCCAAATAACCCGAAACCAGTTTGAACCAAACCGAAATATACGGTTTGGTATGGTTTGATTAACATAAAATTTAAATAAAAGTTAACAATTATTCGGTTATAAACATTTTGGTATTTATTCGATTTTTTAATTCGGTTACAGATTCTTCAGACAACGGCTCGGTTATATATATGTATTTTCTATAAATAGTTATAGTGTTTTAGTTATAAAAAACTAGTTATACATGTTGATTATAAACCTTTCGGTTATGATTTATACTAATTCAGTTAACAATTCAGTTTTTTATTCCATTCAATTTTCGGTTCAGTTATGGATAATTTGTAGAGTTAATCGTAACCGAACCGAAAATTTCATTTTCGTATAATACTAACTGTAATCGTACCGAAAGAAGTTATTAACCGAATCAATCGAACCAAAAGACCTCGGTTTAGTTCGGATTTTGGATACTCTGTATCCGTGTACACGCATAATCCGAAGTTAGATCAAGGTTCAATCAAGTCGTTCGAGTTTGGTCAAGGAGATTACTGTGCTCGGGGTTGATCACACATAATCTGACGTTAGATCTTGGTTCGGTCAAGGCGATTATTCTGCTCGGGATTGATAACACATAATCCGACGTTGGGTCGAGGTTTAGTCAAGGTGATTATTGTGCTCGAGATTGACCCCACGTAAGTCGACGTTCGATCGATGTTCGATCAAAGCGCTTATTGTGCTCGGGGTTGATCGTACATACCGACGTTAGATCGAGGTTCGGTCAAGTTGATTATTGTGCTAAGGATTGATTACGCATAATCCGATGTTAGATCAAGGTTCGGTTAATGCGTTTATTGTAATATGGGTTGATCACACATAATCTGACGTTAGAATGGTTATAATCAAGGAGTTTACAGTGCTCGGAGCTGATCACACATAATCCAACGTTGGATCGAGGTTCGGTCAAGGCGATTGTTGTGCTCAGAGTATCACACGTAATCCGACGTTGGATCTAGGTTCGGTCAAGGCGATTATTGAGCTTGGGGTTGATCACACGTAATCCGACGTTGGATTTAGGTTCAGTCAAGTCGATCGAGATTCGGTCAAGGCGATTACCGTGTTTGGGATTTATGACACATAATCCTACAATAGATTGAGGTATGGTCAAGTCGACTACTGTGCTTAGGATTGATTACGTATATTCCGATGTTAGGCCGAGGTTCGGTCAATGCGTTTATTGTGATCCGGGTTGATCACACATAATCCAACATAGATCGAGGTTCGATCAACGAGTTTATTGTTCTTGGGGTTTATCACACGTAATCCGATGTTGGATCGATGTTCACTCAAGTCGATTACTACGCTCAGGGGTTGATCACACATAGTCCGATTGTGGATCGAGGCTCGGTCAAGGCGATTAGTGTGCTCAGGGTTGATCACACGTACTCCGAAGTTAGATTAAGGTACAGTCAAGTCGATTACTATGCTTAGGATTGATTACGTATATTCCGATGCTAGGCCGAAGTTCGGTCAATGCGTTATTGTGATCCGGGTTGATCACACATAATCCGACGTAGATCGAGGTTGGATCAACGAGTCTATTGTTCTCGGGGTTTATGCTATTTTTTCAAGTTGCGTAATGTTGGGCATGCTATTTTTTCTGTGAGCGGTGCTATAACAATGGACACAACGCACTTTTACAATCAAGGGTCTCTTTGCTAGAAAGCCAAGATTTAGCTCTCTAAAAGTTTATATGTATGCTTTAGTTGCCTTAGGGCTTGGAAAGTATTTAGGTGCAGTCCTCGTGTACGGTTTCTCTTCATTCTGCCACCACAATATGTGGTCCATTATAAATGAAGTTTGTGATCCCCAAAAGACGATTGGTCGTCGTTCGGTCGGTCTCTTTAGATTTCTGCAGTATAAAGGCAAAAATACAGTTGGTCTTTGATTAGTGCATATATCAAACATATATGGTTCCATCCTCTGACTTCGCTTTACTGAAGCGTGTCTCTATTTCAACATACCGGACTGTAAAAAATGCTCTTAGAGAGCCTTTAATCTGCAGCATTAATTCAGTTATAAGAACAGTACTCTGAATCAAAGCAAATCACTCATGCCTAGTGTCGTAGTAGCTCGATATTTAGATTCGGCAATCATGAATTAAATGTTTCATGTGCTAAACATTAATTGATGCAATTTTTATGGCAACAGGTAGGAGGAGGAGGCTCTCGTTCTAAAGAAGAACGAAAGGTGAAGTGGCCTACATTGCAGCATAAACGCCTTAAATACACGGAGTTATCTGGATTCTCCGGTACTCAGAATGAGCTCGAATTTGCTAAATTCATATTGAGATCTACAGAAGTGCTCAAGTCTCTTGTACTTAGGTCGTCCTGGAGAAGATATAATGGAGAAAGCTTTTGTCTTGAAGATGAAGAAGATGCACAACAGTTTGACGCTCAATTGGTACGTGCAGAGTTACAAGGGCACGCCCTTTCCGAGTTTGCAACCGTGGAGTTGTACTAGTTAATCTGTAACTTCGTTTTCACATATTGTAACACGCTGTCTTGGGTTGAACAGTACTTGTTAATTTGAAGGGCTTACTTGTTAATTTCTGTATCGCGGTCTCCAGATTTGTGTTGATTTTTATAAGATTCTGCAAGCTTATCAGCTTAATCTTTATAGAAGTTTACATTATTACATACACCTATCAGTGTTGAATTACATCTCTTTTAAAAGGCTAAGCTATTTGTAAAATGAGTAGTTTACATCTCTGATCAACATATAACACAAATGCATATAAAAGGTTGGACCACCATTGATCACACACAACAGAAGGCTCCAATTAGGCTGATCAGAAGTACAACTCAAATTCAGAATCCCCACAACCTGCATTGATTTTGGTTCTAAATGGACCTTAGCCTTCTTCTTTCGAAATGTGGGAACCACCAAATTCACCGAGTGTTATACGTTTGAACCCGAGGCTTTTGATCCTTCCTAGCTTTAATAGGAGAAACCGACAAGGACGCGTTCAAGAAGTTTAAAAAAAACCATAGACTCCTTGATCGATGTGCCCCTTATTGCTGAAGTTAAGGGATATTTACACAGCCTTTTCAAAATCAAAGGTGTCTTAAAGTTCTTTTTGGGGCTTGAGATTTCCAGGTCCAGCTCTGGGATCGTTGTTTCTCAACGCAAATATGCCCTCAATTTGCTTGAGACGTTTGATATGTTGGACTGTAAAAGTGCTGCCACTCCCACGAAGTCAAAAGAGTCCTTGTACCATGGTGATTGAGTTCCTTTATGCGACAATACTCTTTATCGCACCTTGGTCGGAAAATTGCTCTATCTTACAATAACACGTCTAGATATTTCATATGCGACGCAACAGTTGAGCCAGTTCTTGGATATCATTTTCACGCTGCACAACAAGTATCGTGGTACATAAAATCTGCCCCTCGTAAAGGGTTGTTTTATTCCGCTCGCAATTCGATTGTCCTTACTGGTTATGCGGACTCTGACTGGGGGGTTTGTAAGGATACGAGACACGGCATTACGGGTTATTGCATGTTTATAGGTGATGCTTTGGTTTCTTGGAAATCCAAGAAGCAAACAACGGTGTCTCGAAGTTCAACCGAAGCTGAGTATAGGGCATGAATACTTGCTGTTTGTGAGCTGCAGTGGCAGTGTTTTTTGGGTGCTGATTTTCATGTCCCTTTTCCAACGCCAGTTCATTTGTATCGTGATAACGTTACTTCTACACATTTAGCCTACAACCCGGCTTTTCACAAGCGAACAAAACACATCGAAATCGATTGCCACCTTATCTGGAAAAAGATTCAAGATGGACTTCTGAAGCTTCAGCCTGTTTCAAATTTGCATCAGCTCGCCGATATCTTCACGAAGCCGTTAGATGGTCCACTGTTCCATTCGCTGCTCCGGTGTTTTCACATGAAGGACATTTATTGCACCCCAAGGCCACCTTGAGGGAGGTGTTGCGTATATTGTATTTTAGATATATTTATTAATATTTTCTGTTTTTTTACGGAAAAGAGAATTGTTTTATTGATTCAAATCAGCAAAGCATGCCAAAATTACATTGGAAGGCGACCTCGTGCCTCATTGTTTGAGATAATCCTTCATATGCTAGAAGATGGGCTAGGAGGTTGTCCTCTCTATTGACAAAGGAGGAACAAAAATTGACAAAAGCAGGAATAAGAACTTTACAATCATTGATAATAGAGCCCAAGTGAGATAAATCCTCCTCATGCGACAAGAGCTTTTTATGGACCATCTGCGAATCGCCTTCGAATATGACATCGAAGTAGCCTCATGTGATTGAAAAGACCATAGCTTGGTGAATGGCTAAGCTTTCAGCTATGACGACATCAAAGCATCCGACAAGCTTTTGAGAGAAGCTGCGGAGGATGTTACCTGAGCTATTTCTGACTAGGCTTCCAATTGCTACCTCGGACCTTTTTACTGCTGCATCCACATTGAATTTTACTGAATTTTCCCTTGGTGGCTCCCATAATTTCTTAACACTCGGCGGTTTAGGAATGGATGCTCTCATTGAGAGAACTTGAATGTAATTCCGAGTTTCGATATCTGACTGCATTAGAATCTTCGCTGGATGAGGCTCGCATTGCTCATATATCAAACCACACCTACTTTTCCAAATCAACCAAAAGGTATTGATAAATTTGGCTGCAAATTCCTCATGTTCTTTTTCACCAACATCTCAAAGAGATCAAGGTTAGAGTGGAAAGATAAGCTCCTCCAAAATTGGCCGTCCGGATATAAAGACCAAACCGATTTAGCTATATAACAATCAAAGAAGAAATGCCGCGTCGTTTCTCGAGTTTTTTTTGTTGCAAACAAGGCATATATCATCACCAATACCTCTAGACTCTAGACACAACCCCATATATTGTGTTAAAGTTTCCAACAAAAAAGCAGTAAAAACCCTACTGTAGTAGAGTCCCCCACCCCCAATCCCATAAGAATGTGGGAGAGGTTAATCGATTAACTTAGAGAGCAGAAGTCGGGGTTTCTTTGATTCTATCATGAAGGGTGTTATAAATCGGAAATCAACCCCTTTTACGGAAATCGAACCACTGACCTCCAGCTTAGGGTCCGGCTATCATTATAACACTCCGCTTCTCACCACTAGGCCATATCCAAGGGATTTTTAAGGTTTCCAACAAAAGTGTGTGATGCGAGGTGTCACCTTTACGAGGAAACGCCAAATATTATTTTGTATAGTTAGTATAAATAGGACATCTTAGTGTCGTTTTGTGTACCAAAAAACATTTTCACAAAAATATCAATAAAAGCTCCCGTTCTTTTTAGTTCTTGCGTAAAACCCTAGATCCCCAAATTCGCTTTCCTCTTCGATTCTGCTACGATTAAGTGATTATGATCACTTTCTTCAGAGTCTGAATTTTGATTCAATTTCACTCCGTCTACAAAGCCGCTGCTAAAATTGATAGCTGCTGTTAATCGATTGATAAAGATGCGGAGAATTGCTTCTCTTTTGGGTAAATCTCATCTCACTCCTACTTTTTTTTTGAGGCTATCTCACTCCTACTTCAATTCTTCTTAATCTCAATGATGCTCTATATACATCATTTTGTCCAAATTCGAACCCCTCTCTCCCAAATTCAAATCTTTTGAACTTAACCCGAGATGAAGTTACAAACTTGTTATCAGGTAAATGCAAAACTGGGTTTCTTCATGTGGATGACGCGCATGCTTTGTTGTATAGAATGCTTCAATTTCAACCTCTTCCTTCTGTTGTTGATTTCAACCAGTTGTTATCAGGTGTTGTTAACATGAGGCAATTTAGCTCCGCCGTCCTTCTTTACAGACATACCTATTAACGGATTGACCATGAGCATCGTGATAAACTGTTTCTGCCATTTGAATCATGTTGATTTTGGTTTTGCCATGTTTTTGCCTTCAGCTTATTTAGTACGAGGGTGAAAAATGGGATTATAGGCTAGAGATTGGGCACCAATGTTATCAAGCTGATTCAAATGGCAGAAACAGTTTGTCACCAATGCTCTTGAAATGCGATGTGCACCATGGTACAAGGATTATTTGAAGCTGGTAGATATGCTGATGCAAGAAAAATGATTGGTGAGATGCAATCTCAAGAAGTGAGTCCAGATAAGTTCACTTATTGCATTTGGCTTGATGGCTCGTGTAAAAACGGTCTTGCCTCTGAGGCGCACACATTGCTATGTGAACTGGAGAATAACAGAGTTTCTCTAAACATAGCTGCATATATTGCTGTTATGAGTGGATTATGTGCTGAAGGGAAATTATCTTTAGCTAAAAATCTGTTTGACAAACTTCCTTCTTTGGGCTCTTGGAGCCTGTGATGTTAGAACATATAATGCCATCTTGAAAGGATTCTATCAAGAAGGGTTGCTGGAGGATGCTGAAGAGAGAATGTGGTTGTTAGCCAATTCGTCCCTTCCTCACAAACAAATTACATGATTTGGTCTGTTAAAGGTATGAATCTTTAGCCTGGTGGAACTAGTTGGTTTGATGTTGTTTTCTGAATGAATATGAACCCACGGTAACTTGTTGAATGTTGAGTTGTTATCCGGTTGTAGATATAGAATATAGATTTATTAGGATATGCATGCCAACATGATTTAATTAATTATTTTTCACGATTGCGAGTGTTTCTGCTATGATGTGCAAAAACTTGAGATCTCTGATTTCTATCTTGTGACCATCAAGATCTATTTTTGTACGGACGTCTTCCTTTCCAAAGCTTGAAGGATTGCATCTTATAACTCGTGGGATGCACTATTATTTTGGGGATTTTCCAAGGGATCTGCCGCAGTTAAAGTACTTACTGATCCAAACAGCGTTCCAGGTAATAGATGAGAAGAAATTACACAAAAATCCCTTTATTTATTGAACTGTTTTAATGATCCAAAAGTCTAGGGAATGAAAATTAAAGTAAATGCCCTCATGCTACTTTCTTTTTTCATGTTCAAATGCATAACTATGCTTGAGTGAATTGTTTGTTTTTACTACTTTGAGGACCTAGTTTCTTCATTTACCCTTTTGTTTTTCAAGTTGGGTAATGTTGGCCACGCTTTTACAATCAAGGGTCTTGTTGCTAGAAAGCCAAGATTTAGCTCTCTATATGTTTATATGTATGCTTTAGTTGCCTTAGGGCTAGGAAAGTATTTAGGTGCAGTCTATGTGTACGGTTTCTCTTCATTCTGCCACCGCAATATGTAGTCCATTCTGAATGAAGTTTGTGTTCCCCAAAAGGCGATTGGTCGGTCGGTCGGTCTCTTTAGGTTTCTGCAGTAATGGAGATTCTGGAGAAGATATAATGGAGAAAGTTTAGTCTTGAAGAAATAATGAAGTTTTTGTCTTGAAGATATAATGGAGAAAGTTTCTACGTACTTAGGTCGTCCTGGAGAAGATATGATGGAGAATGTTTTGTCTTGAAGTTGAAGATGAAGAAAATGCACAACAGTTTGACGCTCAATTGGTACGTGCAGAGTTACAAGGGCACACTCTTTCTGAGTTTGCAACTGTGGAGTTGCACTAGTTAACCTGTACCTTCGTTTTCACATATTGTAACACGCGGTCTTGGATTGAACAGTACTTGTTAATTTGAAGGGCTTACTTTTTAATTTGTGTATGTATGTATGACACATATGTTAGGATCTGTTTCCGGATTTCTGTTGATTTTATAAGATTCTGCAAGCTTATCAGTTATTTCTTGAGCCTTAATCTTTACTTGGTCATTGGATAAATAGTGGTTGAAAAGACAGGCTTGCCCGAAGGGTATTTTAGACTTTTGTCTTCAAATTTACGACATTCTTTCATTCCAAACTTTGTTTCCCCATGGATTGTACATTTTGTACATGATCCATTCTGAAACATCTCTTTCGCTCATATTTTTATAAGATGAGGCTGACAGCCGACAAAATTAACTTGTTTGCCCAATGGAAACCAACCACTTGATGAAAATTTAAGAACCTGATGACTAAGTATATCACACAATAAACACAGTAGTCTGTTGGTAGTGTCGTAGATGAGCCGTTTCTTATGATTATCCCCTAAAAGAACAATGGGTGATAAAATGCCGTAATCCGATATATGTATCATCGTCCATGAATACTTTAAGCCGTAATCTGACATATGCAAAAACACGTGTTTTTTTCCACCTATACGTTTCCAGCCGCAACCCAGTGCATCTTGAAAAAATAAAAAACACCTCTCATACTCATTTTTTTTTAACATCCGTATCTCCTCCCCCGCCCCAATAATTCATAGTGAATGCAACGACCTTTGATCAGTACAACGAATGTAGTGACATCCTATTATCGTGACAACGAATGCAGTGACGCTTTCTCGAACAATGACATTTTACAAAAAAATCAATGTAATGCAGTGACAGTGAGATGTAGTTATGGTGAAACTTTTTGAAGACCAAAACATATGTCAATTCATCTTAAGTGACATTTTACAAAGAACAAATCAAGTGTTATTGCAAATTAAGGAAATGTTATGAAGATGAAATCATGTGTCATTGCATCTTAAGTAACATTTTACGAAGAAAAAAAAAAATCTGATGTCACTACATATCTTTGATAACAATTTATTAAGACCAAATCACATGTCACTACATTTTCTGTGTCGCTGTATATCAAAACAACTGTATATTGACCATCAAGTGTCACTGACTCTTTATTGTCAATTGAAGATACAATCGCAAATGTCACATGCAAATGCAACGACAATTGTCAATGAAGCAACATTGTTTAATTAGGCATTGACATCAGTGACACTGCCGCCGATGGAGTAACAATTGTATTTACATACAATTACATCAAGATTACACCAACAGTGATACTACACACAAAAAATGACACAACTAGAACGACACATACTACACCAAGAGTACATTACAATTATTATAAGAAAGGATTTATTTGAAGGGCTTACTTGTTAGTTTGTGTATGTATGACACATATGTTAGGATCTGCTAACAAATTTCATACTTCTTGAGCCTTTATCTTTACCTGGTCATTGGATATATATTTTTTGAAAAGACAGGTCAGTCCCTAAGGGTATTTTAGACTTTTGTCTTCAAATTTACAACATTTTTTCATTTTGTTAAACTGTAACGAAAAAATATAAGTACGTGTAATAATATGATTATTATAAATAAAGAATAAATAAAACCCAAACGAAATTAAACCAACAACGGCAAGATCATAATCTAAAGATTGTATGTAGAATTAATACAATAACTAGTCGGGGGCACCGTGCTATGCACGGTGGGCCCTTTGTTGGTGTGAAATAAACCTCATTATATGTTATGTAAGAGAAGCAACATTCATCAATGATTACAAACATGGAGAAAGATTTTATAGTTCAGTTTTACTTGCTGAATTTCCAAAATGTTGTCTCACTTGGTACATACTTGAAGTTCCAAAAGGTTATATGTCTTGGTACATACTGTTGGTATTTTTTGTATATAGCAGTCATGCATCTATGTGCCCAAAAGTACGACTGCTATATACATTGGTTTATGAGGAATTACAACAGCCAAAAGTAGGATTGCTGTATGTGTTTTTCATGCAAATGTACAAAATGTGATCCTGATATGTTTGTAGAGCCTTGTTAATATCCAAAATAGTCATCGAGCTGAAGAGGATATGGTCATTTGTCCATCGATGGTGGTTCGTTCTTATCTGGGAATTCCAGCTTGACCTTTTTTAGTGGGGCTGATTCTGTTGTATGTGCTTTTCTTTGCCTCTTGTTGTCTTCTGATTCTGGTGTTTCTTCTAGTGGCAGCATGATTTTCTTCCCTTTTTTTTTGTCTGTGATGGCAATTTGAATGTAGCACTTTAGTAGATGTTTGAATATTTTAGAGTTGGCTGAAAGTGTCTATGAAGTTTGCTCTACCTGGAGTGGTGGTGAACTGTTCTGTGGTTTCCTAAAGTGCAGCTGTTGATGATTCAGCGTCCACATATTTCATCCAGTCATGTACAGTGTACCTGGTCTTGTTGTCTGTATATTTCTTGCCTGATGCTCTGATCTCGACAATCAATGCTGTTGACTTGAGTTCTTCATTAGTCTTGGCAAGCAGATCCTGTATCTCCTGCAGATTTGATGTGCGAAGAATTATAAACATTTTAATCTGTATTGCTATCTGAAGATGCTGTAAATTTTGGTTTGCTTACCTGAGGATTCATTTCGTACAGCTTGCTTGCTGAGTGTTGTAAAAGCTTTTCTGCAGTTTTGTCGAACAAGGTTGCTGTTATGATTGCACTAATGTCTTCTATTTCGACACTGATTTTGCACCTGTGTTTTTAATGGTATTTTAGTTTATTGTATGCTGTGTAGCAGGTGATTAGAATTGTACAAGTCTACCTCTGAACGTACCTTGGAACTGCAATCTGGTCTGTCTCACAAGTGTTGCAGTAAAACTCCTCATTTCCTTGTGCTTTGGTGAGGTGAGAGCATTTGGGACATGTGGCATAATGAATTTTCTGCAGTGTGTTTGGGATCGACATGGTAGCTTTGATGTGTGCGTGCAAAGTATTAAGTTAGATTTTAATTTGAAATGAGTGTAAGACTGTGTGTAAAAGCCATCTTTTTTTATTAACACTGTTTTTGTTTTATACTTTTGTATCTGGTTGGAGCGGCGCTACCGTTGTTATCTGAACCGAACTTTTTTTCTTGATTGTAGATTTGAGGTACGAGCTGGTAGGTTTGTGTCCAGTGGTTCTGATGGTATGTTTGTTTATCTCAACCCTACGAGGAATGGATTAGGCGCAACCTTTTGCATTGATATGTGTATTGAATATGTAAGTGTGTAAGTATATGTGAACGTACCAATTACGTAGTTCCTTCACCTGTGGAATATTCGGTTCTACCATGATGTAAGAGAATGGAACGGTTGATAATGAACCACCTTTTAAAAAAAGTTACTAATTAGATATATGTGTTCATGTATGTGAGATTGCGTAGTTTGAAGGCTGATGTGAGATATGTAATATACCTGAGAACGATGTCGCTATTAATGATCGGCAGACGATAATTGGCAGTCTTTCTCTCGCAGCATATATCTCTGTACCTTGTTTGTTTAGGAACTCTCCCCACATCGTTAGCATGACTGATTTGTGCCTGTGTTGATAGGAGTAGAGTGAATGACGAAAGACTTTTTGCAGATTTGTTTAGAGGATAAGTATATTAGTGTATGTGATAAGCCATTATATTTTTCATAATTGGCATGGTAGTGCAGAATTAGCATTAATCCTTATATGTATGTGATAAATGATAGCATGATCATGTGAAAAGGTATGTAAAGACATGGATGTTGTTTGCGCATTGTTACAATTGTCGATTGAAACAAAGAATTTGTTACGATCCACGACCTTACAAAGTAAATTTTTTACCAACTTGATATGGTTGTTTAGGTATAGGAAATAGGTGGACTATGGAGGGCTTTTTTTTATGGTATGCAGGTAGATTATACCTAATGTATTATGTAACCCGGGGGAAAATATTGTGATTCAAAGGGAAAAAAATCAGCATAAAAAACAGTAAAGCTACATTGGAAATGTAACCAATTCTTACTGATATAGATGAGTTGGGATAACCTTCATAGCATATTAATTGTGGTCTATTGAAATAACTATGTCTTTGGAGTAGTTAGGTGTGCATTGAATTACCTTGAAACACATAAATGTATTTAATGGTAGGTTTGAATGATGTACTGAGTCAAATTGGAAAGGCAATTAAGACCAAAAAGTTGTTATAGAATAGCTAAATGTCTTTGACATGGTTTGTTGTGGCGACAAATATTAAATGATGTGCACAGTGTTTAAAGCAGTGTAGTAAATTTGTTAGCCCCACGAAAAAGTGCTACTGATTATGGGGAACATAATTTATCCTTAAAGTGTGTGAAGGAAACAACATTGAAGTCTATAATATCTATAAAAAGCAGTTTTCCAAACATTTCATGTCTCTAAATAGGTACATCGGAAGAGAGTTACATAATAACAAAGACAAGTCATATACTACTTTCCAGTAGAAATGAGTTTCAGAATGCTTTTCCGTCGAGTAATATATGAGATCGAAGAAGGAAAATACTGAAGCATATGGTCCTCCTATTCTGTGAAGTTGAATGATGAGCCTATCTTAAATGAAGATGTAGTTAAGTTGGGGGTTTATCCAGACAATGTCACTCTAAGCCTAGCTAAGGGCGTGATAGAGCAGGTAAACAACTTCATCAAATGAGGCAAGAAATGAGTCGAAACTCTATGAGACAACAGAGCGGTGAAGGGCCAAAAATGCCAAAGAAAGAGCATTTTATGCTTGCTCGACTTTGGGAAGGTAGATACCATGCACCTGCAGTGGCACAAGAAGAAAATGCAGAGAGGAATCAATGTGCCGGAAGGTGCAGGCTCGGATGATATGGATTTGCCAAGCGGGGATGTTCCAGGTTATTAGTAACCGAGACGAAGAACTAAAGGGCATTTACTAATGTGTAACTTTGTGACTAATTTCGTATTTACTATTTTAGCAAAGACCTATTATGTTAGTATGTGAGCTTCCTAATGTACATTAGTGTGTTTTCGTTTGACTGTGTTGATGTTGTAGCGAGAATGCTGTGTTTAGTACTTTCTATTGTAGTTTCCATTTATGTAATGTTAATTGTGTTTGTAATGTGATTACATGAATTGTATAGCAGTCATACGGTGCATTTTATTTCTCACCAATTTCATTATTTAGTAGCATATCGTTGAGCGTAAGCGTATGGAATGATAAGCAAGTTTGAACACACGCAAAGACAAAGAAAATAATGCAGATGTGCAATGAATAAATGACATTGAATTTATGTAAATAGAATTGGCGACACTATATTGGTAAAATAGATACACATTACATGAAGTGCATCACAGATCATGCTTGGTGCATTTTATTTTTCAAACAATCTCATTGTTTAGTAGCATATCGTTAGGCGTCTTGCGAATGGAATGATAAGCAAGTTTCGGACATGCAGTGAAAGAATATAATGTAAATGTGCAGTGAATAAATGACATGCAATCTATGTAAATAGAATTGGTAGCAGTATATCGGTAAAGTAGATTGAAACTGAAAGAGAATTGTATTATATTAAGAAAATAGTTAAAAATCGACATAGAGTAAGAGAAAGTGTACAAAGGTACTCCTGATCTACAACCGTAAATTCTTGTAGCTGAGTCAGTTTCGATTTGACCTCACGTTCCTTTAGTGGTTTGATGTCAACCACTACTGCTATTATATCTGCAAATAGGTAATTTTCAGTCTGATTCAGTTTTATGTCATGTAATTTAACCTGTGTTTATGAAATACTGCTGTTACTGTAATTGTACTTTACATACCATTGGGACCTTTTGAGCCAGCAAGCTCCTGGATGTTTGATAGTGGTACATGCTGTATGAGAGGGTAGGCAATCGGATCTTGTGAATCTGTTATAGGTCGTATGTAGGTTGAGGCGGTAAAGACCTATTGAAATGTCATACCGGGTGACATCTGTGCAAACGCGGCCTTGATATGTTGGACCATTGCACCACCGATGGTATACATTGCGAATGGGTGAAGACTTCGGGCTAGCAGTCCAATAGTTTGGTCCCACAAAACAGCCTCGATTTTGTTTCCCTTATTCATTTTGAGGACGTCAATTACGAAGGAATGACAATGTTCTAAGATGAAACGATAAAAAAGCAATCGAGTATACGTAAGATCTATGTACTGTGCGTCTTGCAGGAGTACTTTTTGAGTTTGCTTACCGGTCTCATTTGTATGAGTGTTGGTTTTGTCAAATATCTTAACACATTCACCCTCCAATCAATGATTAATGGAGTAATATCCGCAATTGATAAGTACTTTGCTTTTTGTGCCATTGTCTGAGAATGAATATTAATATAATACTGATTATGTAGATAGTTGTTAGCTATTTACAGGATATAAATTACATTTACTACTTTTGATTGTCATTTGGAGGCAAAAACTGTTGAGAAATCTGTACTTTTTGAATGATCTCTTGGAAAACAATATTTTGCGTTTTATTTGTTTCAAGTTTGTCTAAGAATGTTGCAGGTGCTATCACTACCTTTAATGCCTCAAATTTTCTAACTCTAGAAAAAGCCACGTAGAGTTGGCCGTGTGAAAAAATTGGTTCGCGTAGGTATATTCCAACGCGGTCCAGTGTCTGACCTTGGGCTTTGTTAATTGTCATGGCATAGCATAAATGAATCGGGAATTGGTATCGTTTGAAAGGAATTCCGGATTTGTCATTGTTGGAGGATTCTAAGGGTATTTTGTGCAGGATTGTTGTTTGACCAGCGTAAGGGCCAGTGGCAATTTGGACGACAATAGTGTGTGTTTGTAGTTCTTTGCAAATTAGTCTAGTACCATTGCATAGTCCTTCTATAGGACTAAGATTTCTTAGCAACATTACTGGTGAGTTAACTTTCAGCAATAGTTGGTGTGGAGGTAAACTGCTAGGATTTAAAGAATTTAGGAAATCTTCATAATCTACTTGATGTTGTGGATCGATAGTTATATCAGTACTTACATAGGATGTCATTTCGCCTTCCATTTTGTTTAACATGGCGTTATTTATGTGGTCAACACAGGCGTTTGTAGGTGCTAGTAAAGCTCTATTCATTGTTGTTTCGTAATCATGAATAAATGCGTGCATGTCTGGGTAGACAAAATCAATTAATTGCTGAAGCGATGTACTTTCATCAGTAAAAGGAATGGTGATGTTCGTAGGTAGCATGATATTGCCGTTTTCATCCTGAGGTTCTGTCCCATTTCCTATTCGCAGAAGATATTCTGTGAAGAAAGGGTCAGTTATTGATCTTATGTTTAGTGTAAGCTGTATCTTCGTAAGGTAGGGCCATAGAGGTGAATTGAACAAGGTTGCATTTAATTGTTCTTGCCTACTTGCTCTTGTAAGTACGGGTAAAACTTGCCGAAAATCTCCGCCGAAGACAACAACTTTGTTCCCGAAAGGTGAATCTACTTCGGTTATGTCTTTAAGCATTTCTGCAAACGCCTCAACAGCTTCTCTATGTGCCATTGGAGCTTCATCCCAAATGATTAGTTTTGCTTCTTTTATTAGCTTGGCAGTTGCGGATTGTTTGCTAATATTAGCAGTTTTGTTATTCTCATCATGGAAAGGAAGCTTAAATCTCGAGTGTGCTGTTCTACCTCCAGGAAGTGCGCATGCTGCAACTCCTGAAGTCGCTGTTGCCAGTACGATATAACCTTGAGACCTAAGAGAAGCCATAATTGCTTTATAAAGGTAAGTTTTTCCTGATCCTCCTGGACCATCTATGAAAAACGCACCAGGTTCGTTTGATAAAGCTTTTTGTAAAATTGTATCGTAAGCATAACGTTGTTCTTGATTAAGGCTATGCAGACTTAGAATATCACTTTCGGCTATTATCATACTTCTTTCGTAAGAAATTTCTTTACCTATGGTAGGTCGATTCGATACAAAATCAGCCTCAGGACCAAGTTGAAAATCTTCTAATTTTCGACCCATGTCATCTAGGAAGTTCGATATATCCTCTAGAGCTTTCAATCTGACTTCAGAGTTTTGTAAGGCAGGTATTTGTTGAGTCCTTAGATAGTCCTCACATAAGGAGTTGTTGTACTTTTCCCAAAGAACCTTTGGATTGGATGGTGAGCAAAATGCCAAAATCGAGGCAAAGAGATGGCGTAGTTGTCTAGGCATTTGATACAATGTAGCTTCTTCTAGGCATTTATCTAGATCGTTGTCAGTGGAAAGTAGATCACGCGCCAAAGCTGCTTGTCTAAAAGTACTGTGTAGGTACCCTTTAACTGTTAATAGGTCATTATATGATTCGGGTGCTCTTACGTTGTTTAATAGTAGGCGGAGATAATATCTTTCTCCCTCAACTGGCCCAGCTGATACAATTCGTCCTATAACTTTACCTTTTTTTCGTTCGCTCCACGAGCGTTTTCCTGAATCCCAAACAAAAAATTTAGGGAAGTCTTTGTATAAAATCTGTAACGATTTTGCTAGCTGATTAGTTTTGTTCATATAGAAGAACTGGGTCAACATAGTCTTGGATAGAAAGTTATTTGATACAATGTCATTGAGATCCTGATTATTTGAGAAGGAGACAAAGTAGTTATTTGGTAAGTGCAATTGCAATGCTATGACATCGGGCTGCATTTGGAAGAGATCGAAAGAGTACAACCGCCAGGCAGCCTCGGGTGGTCCTACCCATCTTCCTTGTTGATAATCTTGAATTTCATTTTCAGAATTTCTTGCTGTCATTTGGAATCCTATTTTGTCAGGGCCTTTGTAAATGTATTTATAGATATATTTGACCAGCTTGATAGTAGAACATATCTCAACGTTAATATGGCAGTCATATTTCTGTAGTAGATAAGGGTTATATGGTACGACCCAACGATTGTCAATGTTACACCTTCTTACTATAGCTGATACACCGTTATTACGGCGTTTATAATGAGGATAGCTATCACATCCATGTGTGGTAAACTCTTGGAACTCTCTTGGATATTTATTTTTGCATTTTTTATTTTGCATACATGGGCTTTTTGGATTACATGCACCACATGGACCATGAATCATGTGTTTTAGAACGAGAGCATGTAAACTTGGATTTATTTCAGGGTCTGGTAATTCAGCAGATATGAATCGGTCATAGGCCTCGGAATTCAAGAGCTTGTATTCTTTACCGATTATGAACAAAATATGTGTATGAGGCAAACCTCGCTTTTGGAACTCAATCGAGTAAACACAAGCATCCGGAATTCCAAAAATTTTTGACTTGAGAAGATCTATTTTCAGGAGTTCAAGTTTACAATTGAAAACCCGTGCTAGCAAATCTGGGCGATTTTGGGGCAGTTCTCCTAGGAGCAGATGTTCAGTAATCTCTGGCCATGCAGGATTGCATGTCATGGTTAAGAAGAAATCAGGTTTTCCGAACTGCTGGACTAAAGCCATTGCATCCATGTACCTTTTTTTCATATCTCTAGGACCTCCAACGAAAGATGGGGGAAGAATGAACTTTCGGCCGACATTAGAACCCTCTGTATTTCCGGAAGCAATGCTATCAATTATACCTTGCAAGCATTCAGTCCGGATTTCTTTCTGTTGCTTGTAAAGGTATTCTAATCGAGAGGTTTCAACTTTGATAAACATATCTACAATATATTGCTGAAATAACCTTCCGGTATGCAGCAACATTGACCCATCGTTGTCTCGCATTTGCAACTTGTAACAATAGTACTGACGGCATGACACAATATTACGCTTGCGTGCACTGCTTTGGAAGGCTGTGAACATGTAAGCATAACATCTGTCAATAACAAATTCTTTTTGTCCTTGTATAAAGAAGAAGTAGATAGTTCTGACCTTCTTCTTCCTGGTGAATTAGCTGTTCAGCGGTTGAGAGGTTGTTATCTACCAGTGATAAAGGCATGTGGCATGTACGTTTTCGTTTGCTTGTATTTGGAGGAAGTTTTTCAATACCACAATGCCAACCAATTTGGCCACCTGGAAAGAGTAAAGGGTACTGTAATGGATCGTAACATCCATAGTTATGACAAATTCTGTGTGGTGTAGTATTTTGGGAGTAAATTTGGATGTGACATTGGGGGTTAAAAATGTTGGCATCCTCCATAGATACTATTGCGGAAACATCGCTGCAGGTTGGTTCATTGTATACACGCTGATCGAGTTTAGGGTTATTGACAAGGTATATTCCATAACGTTCAAGTGTTGGCATGTCCTTAAGCTGACGTAGGAAAATAGCATAAGGGTTATGAGCAAGTATCTCAGTTAATTGCTGCATTGTGTGCCTAGAAAAACGATCTGAAATTTTCAAACGTTCTTCAAGCTCAATCTCTGGATCATAGAAGTATAACTGAAGACCAGTTGGTGGTCCATTGTCTGGCTTTAAAGAGTTGATGAAATGATGTATTTTTCCTTGAACCTTGAAGGTATATATTCCTTGGGTGTTTTTGAGCAAGTCGTTATCCTTTCGCGCAGAGAAAGTAGTGAACGCAAGATTATTATTGTAAGTTCTTGCATATTTTCTAAAAGCAATCGATTCAGAATCAGAAGAAGTAAAAAGTTGAGACAGAGTTAATGGCATCTTTGGTGTTGTAAGCCTAATCTCGCCTTCAGAACAACAAAAAGAAGGAGGTTCATGGAAGAATCGTATGGCAGAACAGTGTACACAGTTGGGTACTCTCGGTAATTTGGGAGTCATTTCATCTATTCCTGAGGACATTACATTGGTGGTTTTGAACGTTGCACGCAGTTCCTCACGAGATGTTTTTGAGGGGTAAAAAAGTGGATTTACATGGGCAGTTCGAGTTAACATGGTTTGCCTAGGTAACCTGGGTACAGTTGGGATGATATTCCGATGTTCAGTCTGATTGGCAGATGTAGAGGCAGGAGCTGATGAAAGAATAGCTGTTTGATGGTCATGGGTTAAGCTGTATGTAGATGGTTGTACAGTCATTTCAGCTGGGATAGCTGGACTTCTTACAACAGATTTGAAGGCGGCATTTGCCTTTTTCCTTTCGGCATACTGAAACCGCCGACGTTGGAGAAGAGCCTCTTTGTCGGCCTCATTCATACGAGAATAAGCGTCACGTCTTTTCTGATTTTTAGCACTACGTGTTTCGTGTTCCATGTTAAGACAGGACTCTTAAAAGAAACACCAAGAGTGTTAAAGTTATAAAGTCAAGGTATCTAAGTTTCCAAGATTGCAATCTAACAACCAATGTAGGCAAACATACAGTAAACACAAGGTAAAGCAGCCTCTACTTCACATTTTCTAGCTTTGTAGAGTAATAACCTCTCGAAACTATGTATGAAGTAATTAGAAAACCAAACTGGACAAGAGAAGGTGAAAAAATAAAGCGTTCACAAGGTATTACTTTTATGCATGATTTAATCTAAGCCCACCATGTATGCGTAACTATACGAAGCACAATCTGATTTAAAAACACAATAGGCTAAAGCGTAATAAACAAACAAACTTATGAATATGGATATATAGAATATGTAGTAAAATGCAATCTTAGTTCTCCCAAATAATTTCGAGCAAACTATTTACGTGTGTCAAGAAACCAGGACTTTTTGTAGATCTACACTAACCTTAGGTAATATGCATCTGTTGGGCAAGGAGAGCGAGAAGACGACCTTAGCCCGAAACCAATCTGCATAATGAAGCTACATAAGTATGGTCCTCATGAGATACAAACTGTAGGTGTATTGAAAATAGTGAAAACCAAATGAAAGTATAACGAATAGACTTTAGGTACAAGAGTAGTATGAAGTAGCTTAAGAAGTACGAAATAACATTTAACAAGTATTTGGCGCAAAACGAAAGCAAGTTTTAAACCAAAAAACAATGAAATGAATATTTATTTTGTTATTCTTATATTCCCTAGACATATGAACATGCACTGAGGTCAAAATTTCAGATGCAAGCGCAAAAAATACAGACAAACGATCAGATGGAAATAATAGATTGCAGCAAATCTGCAAGTGTGAAGAACATATTGCTTTTATGTATAAATTGCCCTAGGTTTACCATGCACCTAACTATCCCAAATACAATCCAGATTATAGTAAAGAATAGTTGTAGAACAATTTACCGGCTAGAAGAAAAACATAGGTTCATTCCGACGTGCAAGTAAGCAAGATAGACATACAAAAATTGAACAAATGAATATATGCATTCAGAAGCACATTTTATACCTTAAGAAGAACGAAAGAACATTGAACAGGTATTTGGCGCAAAAGCGAAAGCAGTTTTAAAACCAAAAAAACTGAAAGGCATACTCATTTGGTTAATCTTATGTTCCCTATACATATGAACATGCATTGAAGTCAAAATTTCAGACACAATGGCAAAAAGTACATAAAAACGATCAGCTGGAAATAATAGATTGCAGGAAATCTGCAAGTGTGAAGTACATATTGCTTTTATGCATAAATTGCCCTAGGTTTACCATGCACCTACCTACACCAAAGACATTTCAGATTATAGTACACAATAGGCCGAAGAACAATTTACCAGCACCAGAAAAACCTAGGTTCATCCCGACGTGCAAGTAAGCAAATTATACAGACAAAATTCTTTTAAATCAGCCACGAGATTATACTGTACAGATTTTTGAGACCAGGTTATTGCAGAACCCAAAAATTCAAATGCAAAAGATCAGGCATTATGTTAATTTTTTATTCTCTATACATATGAACATGTATTCAAATCAGATTTTGTGATACATACAGAAACAATCGACAGAAATAATTACATGGAGAGAACATCTTATTCCAACATGCAACAGTAAAAGTAACATTGGAAAACATCCTATTTACGACGAAGTTTAATTGCACAAATCAATTTTTTCTTTCAGTGAGAAGAACAATTTATCTAATCAGAACAACAATATCATATTTAACATATTCTTCCAGCAAAATGAAAGCATAATCTAAGAAGTAAAATCGAAAATCTTGTTGCTTTGGTTAAACATTTGTGCTTTAGACATATCAACATGCATTCAAATAAAGCTTTCAGAAAGACATCGAAAAACGACAGAGATACAATCACCCAAAAATATCAGTCTGCACAAAGAATATCTGCAAATGAGAAAAACTATTTACACCAGAAAATTGATTCGTTGAAAAGAACAATTTAGTTATTCAGATCAGAAGAAAGAAATAATCTTAAACAGATTTTCTAAGCAAAAGGAAATCACAACCTGAAGAATAAAAGGCTAAAAAACAGGCAGAAACAAGGAAAAGTAGGTCGCCTACATGACGCTTCTAAATTTATCAGGTAAGGATCTAAGAAACCAAGTGTGCAAGCAACCAGAAAATAAAACCTATAGAAAAGAAAATGAAATAATGCAGACTTTCATAAGGTAATGCTCTTATGCATGCATTGGTCTAAGATCACCATGTGCGTAACTCTACTAAGCGTTCTACAGATTAATAAACAGTATAGGCTAAAGAATAACATCAAACTGTCTAACTACACTAACCTCAGGTCATTTGCTTGTCTGTCAGGCAGAGCGAGAAGAGAAAATCAGTCTGAGACCAATCCTGCACAACAGAACCTAAATAAGCACAGTTCTAATGAGAAAAAAATCATAGATGTAATGCAAATAGTGAAAAACGAAACTAAAGTATAACGAATACAGTTTAGGTGCAGTAGTAGTGTGAAACAGTGAAAATCCATTTGAAACTATTAAGAAAGGCCAAAATTTAAAATTTTCTTGTACTTTGTGTGAAAGATATTTACGTTGTCATATTCAGATACACGTTTATCGGAGTTCCTCACTTCTTACTGAATCTTGTTCAGTAAAAGAACCTAGTACCGACAACCGTACCACAAATAGAACGTTGAAAACGTTGTATTATTGTGGATATGTGAATAATGTTATATTAGATTGAATTACTACATTCGTTGTAACAAATAACCTCTGTTAGAACAAGCAAATTGAATAATACAGACCTATCTAGATTACCTACGTGGTCTACAGTTTTACATTCTTCTTAATAAAACTAATATGCTCAAACAAAATTCAGGAATGGAAGAAAGGGCTAAAAGTCAGAATCTCTTATGCATATCAAAAGGAAAATCGCATAATCTATGGCCGCATGAACAACAACAATTCAAACAAAAGTGAAATAAACAGTCAAGGTACATGGGACTTATTCCTTAACCCAAAGGAAAGTAGAACTAAAAAGTGGAAAAAACCAAAATATTAGTTATTGTTAATCTTTAGTTCCTCATACGGATGAACATAGGGTAAAATCAGTTACGTAATACCAAAGACAAAAATTACACGGAGCAATCGAGATAGAAAGAACGACCTATCGTTAGAAGCAAAAGTAAATGGGAGGCGAACACACCCTTTGTATGAAGCAGTGTAGTTGAACAAAGCAATATATTCATTGAGAACAACAATTCTTACATTCAGAAAAATTAAATAACATTTAACAGATATTTGACGGAAAACAACGGAAAACAGAAGCAGGACCTAAAAAAACAAATATAAGGATTACTTATTTGGTTAATCTTATAGACCTATATAAATTACCTAAGTAGTATACAGGTATACATTCTTATTACTAAAACTAATATGCTCAAAGAAATTTGAAAAATGGAAGAAAGGGTTCAAAGTGAGGACCTCCTATGTATCAAAAGCGAGAATGGAATAACCTATGGTAGCGAAATAAGAACAATTAAAAATTAACAAAATAAGCAGTGAAGGTACATCGGACCTATTCTTTACTTGAAAATCAAAGCCAAACTGGAAAATGTTAAGAGACAAAAATATTAGTTGTTTTGTTAATCTTTAGTTCACTAGACATATGAACATACGTTCAAATAAGATATTGAAATACAAGTACAAAATTTACGAAACAATCCGATAAGAAAACGACCTATCATTAGAAACAGCGGTAAATGCAAGATGGGAACACACCCTTTGTGTGAAGAAGTCTAACTGGAAAAAAGCAACATATTCACTCACACCAACAATTTAAAGATTAAGAAAATTGAAAGAACATTTAACAGCTATTTCATTCAAAATGGAAGGAAGACCTAAAAAATATTATTGAAAGGATTACTTCTTTGGTTAATCTTATGTTCTCTATACATATGAACATGCATTGAAAGCAAACTTTCAGACACAAGGACAAAAAACAGAGAAAGAGCATCAGAGGGGAAAAAAAAATGTTGGACGAAATCTGTAAATCAGAGGAATGTATATATCTGCAAATTAGAAGAATGATTTATAGCAGAAAAACTATTCCTTCAGAAGAACAATTTATTCATTTACAAGATAGGGTAAAAATTCAGCAGATTTTCTAAGCCGAATAATGGCACATTTTGAAGAACAAAACCAAAAAAAATCGGTTCTTTGGTTAATCCTGTCTATTCCATAGATATGAATATGACTTAAAATCACAATTTCAGACATACACAGAAAAATTAGAGATAAACAATCAAATGGAAAGGAGGATTTGCAAATGGAATGTAAAGATCTGTAAAACTAATTACAACGACAGATTGAAGAAGAAAACCTCATAGCAAATTAGAGGCAGACGAGTAAATTATTCATTCCAAACAACAATTTATTCATTTAGAATAAAGAAACCCAAATTAATGATTTTTCAAGCAAAATAATAGCACATTGTGAAGATTAAAACACCAAAAATTTGTTCTTGCGTTAATCCAGTCTCTTACACACATATAAATAGGAGTTCAAATGGCAGTTTTGGACATAGCTAGAAAAATATTGATAAACACGATTTTGAAGAACATCGTAAACCCGTCAAATTAATTACAGGAAGAAATTGAAGAAGAAAAGATGATAGGAAATTAGAGATAAACGATACAAAAAAGAGTGCAAAAAATCATGTAAATTCAAGATTTAGTTACAATGAGAAAGGAAGAAGATAACTGGTAGAAACAACGAAGGAGGCGACCGACGAAGGATAGAGCAGATATGAGAAATGCAACTCCATAATTCACGGCATATGTTTTACCTAGGAGTGTGAAGAGTTAGTGGCGATGGAAATCAGCGATAGGGAATGAATGCGGTGGTGGAGATGAAGAGAAGCGGTGGTGGAAGTTCTTTGAGTCATAGGCTAAACTCTCTCAGAGAAAAAGCCACACGTGTAATAGGTCTCGTGATGATGATGAAGAAAAAGCGAGAGATGCGTATTTATCATACAAACGACGACACAAGAGTAAGTGGCGGCGTCGTTTCATAATACTAAAAGAAAAAAAAAAAAAAAAAAAGAAAATACGACGAAGACAACATATGCATATTTAAATTAAATAGGTACCTCTTATTAGGATTAATATAGAAATCAATAGCCGCCGTTTTCGTCTTCAATTATGCTAATCAAAATTTCGACTTGGCCCTCACAACTTTTAAGCTTCTTCTTTCCCTTTTTCTTCTTATTTTTTCCCCTTGTTTCTAAAGGAAGGCGGATGAGGCTGAACAAAATTGCCGACAAACTGATGAGGCTGAACAAGACTGCCGACAAACTGATGGAGCACGAGCACTTTCTCGATGCTAAATCTAGAAGATTTCGGAAACTCATGATGTTGAACAACTTGATGGTTAATTAAATCATACAATAAAATCATTCCTTTGTGGCGAACGTAAGAGATGAGTTTTCTCTTATTATTATTATTATCCTCTATAAGAGCCACGGGTAAGAAATCATACCGCGGCGAATCATGTATACAAATCTTCATCCATGAATCCTTCAATCCGTAATCCTTCATCACCCATAATTCAAAATTATTATACCTTCCATTTATTAAAGTTAGGCAACCATTCAACACACCTAATGACAAGGAATGGATTTTCTTTAGAACATCAGGTATTGACAAAATCTTGTGTTTATCCGTTCTAAGATCAAATGCTACAATGGAATTCCTTTTCCTTCGAGGAAAGGAAGATAACCAATGCAAAGCAAAATTAACTAAGACCCCGGGCCTATGCATTGTGCCACCAATATAATTATTGTTGGACAATCTTATTCAAAAACGAAAGAAAAATTACAAAGAAACGAATTACAACAAATTCGAATTACAATTGCAAAGGAAGCGAAAAAGGATATATGATCCGAGCCACGTGTTGCACACAGTTTCCTTAAGACTAATTCGACCCTCACCTTCGTGTGCCGTGAGCTTCAATGAGGCGTTAATCTCGAGATAGAACGGATAGCAATGACAGGAAGCACAACGCCTTCAATTGCTTAAGAACCTTGTAGTTTGAACTCTCAGTTTTCATGTAGAAAATAAGTAAGAAGAAGCAGATTGCTGGTGTGAAATTCGGTTTTGTATGCTGTTCTTTATATAGGCTTTATTCTGTAGAGGATGTCATAAAACAGATGGAATTCGAAGTGGAACAGCCTCAGCTCATATTGAATGTCATTATAGCAAGGAAATGAAACAGGCACAACAGCAGCTCGGATGCCATAAGTGTTGTCAGCTGGAAGGTCTCTGAACTATCAGTATTCAGTTCCAAAAAATAAAGGTTCGGATGCCATAAGTGTTGTCAGCTGGAAGGTCTCTGAACTATCAGTATTCAGTTCCAAAAAATAAAGGTTTAGGTTGCAAAACTGAACCTTCGCGGGGAGCCTTTGAATCGAGTTGCATTCATGTCCGCAGGACGCGCGCTCGCACACAAGTTCAAGCTGAAATCCGGATGGATTTGCACCCCCCCTGCGCCCGCGCGTAGAGAACGGTGTATAAAGTTGGTAAATTCTTACCACTACACTAATACAACATCATATATATGTTGGCTCTTTTCCTTCCTTCCTTCCTTCCAATATAGGAGAAATTGGTTTCTCCAATCCCTTTATTACTAACACTTTCCATTCACCACTTAGGCCCAATATGACATACCATTTAAAATATCCATTTTAACCATCATTTTCCAACAATCCCCCACATGAATGGAATAGTGTTTAAACCCTAGCAAAGGCTCTAAGAATGAAATTGAGAGTTCGACGGTAGATCAATGCATAGGATAGGTAGGTGTGACCCTTTGAACCTTCCCTTGATTAAATATGTTTACTTTACTGGCTGACTAGTAGACGCGATGTCCTTGAACTATTCTACCGTTGGTGTAAACGATGACATATTTACCACAATGCATCTACCTATTAACATAGGTTCTTGCGGTTATGTCCATTTTGGCCGTGGACATCTGCCTGGTTCATTAAGAGTTTCTAAGAATTGTGCCCTCACAATTCCCTTTGAAGCGGCCCCTCTTCTCTCTTACATAGGTGATTATGTAATTCAGAATTTTCTCAAAATATTCTTCTTACACAAATCATTAGAAACTCTTCTGTGAGCTTATCCTCGTTCAATCTCACTGTTTCTTCATCTTAGGAATGAGCTTGAGGGTTACCCCCCACAGTGACTTTACTTCGGCAATTAGGTTTTCCTATTGAACCAAGATCTTGGGATATCCAATCTACAAGGTTGGGTTTTCCTTCGCAAAAGTTTTATTCCATGGGCTTTAGTCCCATTCCTCTTGATGATTTAGCAACTACCTCTCTATTTAACCCTTTGGTTAGCGGATCCGCAAGATTATCCTCGACTTAACATAGTCTAAGGTAATCGTATTCGATTGAAGTAGTTGTCTAATGGAATTATGTCTTCGGCTTATGTGCTAGACTTACCATTATACATTATATTACGTGCTCTTCCAATCGATTGATTGGTGTCACGATGAATACATATTCCTGGCACTCAAGCCCGGCCATTGAGGAATATCCTCTACAGGAATTGATGCAACCATTCGCCTCTTCCCACATTTATCCAATGCCACAAACTCAGATTCCATTGTGGATCTGGTTATCACGGTTTGTTTGGAAGATTTCCCAGACACGGCTCCACCGCCTAACGTGAATACAAAGCCACTTGTGGATTTTGAATCCTTTGAATCTGAAATCCAATTTGTTGAAATAGTGTCCTAAACCCAATCGGGTTGGACCGGATCCGACCGGGTCGGATCATTTCTACTATTTCTTTATGTTTATACATATATTAAATGGCTTTTCTGTTGTCATATATATGTTCTTTTAAAGAACCAATTGTGAATTGTTCTATGATAACGTCCTTAGTATTAGACTGTGATAGAGAAACCATGATAGGCGATTATGGTTGATGAGATCTCTAATCACTTTAATAAGTTTGATACTTAAATGTCTACAGGTGATGTACTATTAAGCAGGGCATTGATAGTATGAGCAGGCTAGCACGTATTAGATGTCTTCTGTCTTTAAGGCGGAGATAGATCTAAATCTATCGAAGTGTAGAGACACTTGGGTATGCGTGGGCGTGTATTAGAGAATGCGTCGTTAGACTGACCCACTTACACGGATAAGTGTCACACTATGTGGCGGTTGTGTAATTATCCTTTGGACCAGAGTCTTCATGGCATCACGGTGTGGATTGTCATGCTTTGACACTATTGAGGTTTCCCTTAGCCACGGGCGATCATGCGGTAAGGATTGGGTGTGATCTTTGAAGCATCGCGGAGTATACATGATTGGTCGTCCGGGAATCGCGTATCTATGATTGGGATCGAATATCCGAAATGGCCTTCTTATAAGGAATGTCTTACTCTCGTGAATCTTTGCAAAGTGGGAGTAAGCGAGTTACTTCGAGAGAGCATGATATCCAGATTATAAGATGCGGTCGTTAATGTTTGACACTCGACGTCACGACCGTATGGATATTATTACAGCGATGGGATTGTAAGTTACACGGTAACTGTTTCACATGAAAGGTAGTAGTCATTGCATTTGACTCTTCCGATGATTGGGGGTCACGGTGTGTTGCTAGGACGCTATCCCGTGATCGTTAGACATGAAGGGCATTTTAAGTAATTTGCACTTTGTGTCTACGGCCAACATATTCGGAAGCCTATCGGGTCACACACATATGAACATCTAGCCGGATTAAAATGTGGTTATAGATGATAACCAAATAAGGAAAGTTTATCTCGAGACTATAAAAGTTATAGTGGTAAATTAATATTGTGGTATTTATTTATTATGAATAAATAAAATACAAGATATTAATTATATTAATTAAAGAATATTCGGAAGCCAATTTGTTGGTCAAAGGGCGCCACATTTAATGTGTATAAGATACACTTGGATTGTGCTGAATTTAATTAACAAGATACTAAATATTAATATAAGATATTAATATATATATATATCCAACTTGTGTGCGTGTGTGCATGTTGGTGATGCATGCGCATATTTGTGGAATATATATTAATAGATTTATTTGTGTAATATATATATATATATACTGCGTGTGTAAATTGATTTATGGTAATAAAATAAAGATAGTCAATATTAGATATTGACAATATCTTAGGAATATTCAATATAAGATATTGACAATATCCCAGATTTATTTTATATGAGATATTATAATAAATGAGATAAATCAATCAAATATATTTTCCTTATTTTATTGGAAGAAGGTTTTCTTCTCCTCCACTCTAGAAGATGGCGCCACCTACACTATAAATAAGAGGTGGGTGTCAAGCTCTCTTTGTACAACACAATTCCAAGAACTAATAGTTCTTGTGTAAAATAGAGAGCATCATATAAAGAGTTGGAGAGAGGGAAAAGGCCGGTCTAGCAACCGGAGTTTTCCAATAGCAATCCATGATGGGATTCGGCGGGCTGTTCGTGTGGACTAGCGGTAGAGGCCGAACACTTGGGCGGCTCTATGCGAGAACTACTCTCCTTAGACGCGGTCAAAGCGTCGATCTTATAGATCAACCAAGGTAACCACCGTCTTTAGCTTATTTGTTTATTGCTTAAGCGAAGTCGATCTTGGGTCGATAGGAAATAAATTTTGAATTCAGCTGCGTTCGCGTAGATTTCTAACGGTGGTATCGAGCGAGCTTGAGTTTAAGCAATAAGCATGTAATTTTGCGTAGTTAATTTTATCGTTTAAATCACGTAATTAAAAGATGAAAGATTTTTATTCGCAAATCGATACACGAAAAAAAAAAAAAAAAAAAAAAGGCGACCGATCGGCGGCGGCACCCATCGAAATTGCGCGGCGGCGCGGCACCCCTTGGGGCGGTCGGCGTCGTGGTGGTGCATCTTTGGTGGATCCACAAATTTTGTTTTGTGTATTTTGTGTTTCAATATTGTTCATAGTTGTGATTGGTAATTCCTCCTTTGTTTAGTTGTGTCATGTGGCTAACCAATGGTTTAAATAGTTTGAGCCATTGGGATGCCACATGGCATTAAAATAATAATGGCCTTTCCAAACTTAATTTGGAATAAGCAAGCCTTTCCAAATATTTGATTTGGGAAAAGCGCAGGCGCAAGCCACTTCAAAATTTTGATTTTGGAAAGTGGCTGTGCCTAAACCAAAATTATTTGGCCTTTCCAAATATTTGATTTGGAATAAGCCAGCACTTTTCAAATATTTGATTTGTAAAAGGCACAAGCCACTTCAAAATTTTGATTTTGGAAAGTGGTTGGCTAAGCCAAATTTGGTTTAGGAAACCAAAGCATCCCTTTTGATTACGAATCAAAAGGAAAGAAAAAAAAGAGAAATAATTTTAATTTTGATTTATTTTGGAATAGTTCTAATTAATTAAAATTAAAATTAAAATCGGTTTAAAATTAATCGTTAATTTTATTTCGATTAAAATCATTTAATTAATAAAATGTTAATTACACTACTAGAATTTCCCGGATTTGTGACGAAACACAAATTAAGTAGTTTTCCAGTACATTACGACAACTTTGTGACGAAATGTGTACATGAGAAAACGTACATGACTATTTTGTCACAAATCTTAGCGCCAGAATCCGGCGCCATAATTTGTGACAATTTTGCGGCAAACTAGTTTGGTTGCAAAACTCCACTGTAGCTAATTCAATGCTAAACGATAAATTTGTCAACATCTGAAATTTGTCACAATTTTTCGACAACATTTCTACGAATTGGTGACAAAACTAAAAAGAATATCTATATGAAAACTTGCGACGACATTGCGATAAATAATGCACATGAAACATCATACCCCATTTTTTGTGACGAACCAACAGCAAATTTGGTTGGTGCACAATTTTCTATAGCAAATTCGTTGCTACTTTATAAATTTGTCCACATCAATATACCTAAAAATTGCTGACGAAACATTATAACAAGCAATAAATTTTGATTTCATGTTGGAGATATTATTTGACTATGAATAAAATTATTTTGGATTTTTTTTATCATGATTTCATTTGTGTTTCAATTGTTTATGCAAATGGAAGATGTTTATTATTTTATGAGATAATTTTATAATATTGAATAATTTTTTAAATAATAAAAATAATGCAAAATATGAAATATAAATTTGAACGTATAATAATTCCAAATATATTGATTTGTTTTGTCACAAATCTATACAATATCTGGTTTCAAATCCATCAATAAATTTGGTCATAAATTTGTCAAAAATAATATCATCACAATTTTATTGTAGAAGGTTGTCACAAATTAATTTTAAATATAATAGAAAATTGTTGTCACAGATTTATTTTAGAATGGTAACAAAATCGCTGTAACAAATTTATACTAAATTTTGTAGCAATTTTGTCATAAAAGCCATAAAAAACTAATCACTAAAAGTTGTGGGAATTTTGTCACAATACGCTGTTATAATTTTGTTGCAAGCATTCGTCACAAATTTATTTCATATTCATAGCAGATGATTGTCACAATGTCGTTACTGTGTTTTCGTCACAAAATTATCAAATTTTTTTATCACATATTTGTCGCTATTTTATATAACAACTTTGACTCAATGTTCGGTAACAAACTCATTGCAAAGTTTCATTACGCTTTCGTCACAAAGTATAAATTTTGTTGCAGATTCAACACCAAAAAACGCGTTGCAATTATGTCACTAAGTTTAGATCTTGTCACAATTTTGTCACCAAAACTTAGCGACAATGCTTCTTTCGACGCAAACTTTTGCAACGGAGGGTTTCGTGACGGTAATAGGGTTCGTAACAAATTCGTCACTAACACTCGTTTGTGATGCATTTGTGACGAAAACCGCCGTCACAAATCCGGGAAATTCTAGTAGTGTTAGTTAATTGATTGGATAAAATTATTTAATAGATTAAATGTTAATTGATTAATTAAGACGCAAGTAGTTAAATTTTAATTTTATCTTTTTTCATAAGATTTTATTGTATGGATTAGATATAGTAGATATAATATGATTATATGGACCCCGATTGATCATGGACTCAACCGATAGGATAGATGTGAATGATTTAATTTTTTGTTGGTTTAAAAATTGTCCTAAGCCGTTATGAAGAAGCGTGACCTAGTTTATTTTCTGCATTTATCCCATTCCGTTGGATTCCCCGTGTGCGGCGGGTGTATTTATTTTTTATTAGATAGAATTAAATGTAACAAGAATGGAGCAGGAAGATGGAGACCAAAGAAAGGCGAAAATGAAGATCCCGTTGGAGAATGGAGCATTAAAGATCCTATTGACGGTTGCATTCTACCCTTAGATTGTGACCGCGGTTTCGTCGGTTTGTATTCGAAACCGCACCTAGGAAAAGTCCATGATCATACCGGTTACTTTCGCGATTTATTTATTTTGTGCTTGTATTTATTTTATATGATACGATAGATGCATGACTAGGCACGATCTAGATAAATGCGTAGGATGTATGTCTATAGAGATAGATATATTTGATGAGACCGTAATTAAATTAATTAAGAGAATTAATTCGAAATTAATTAAGTGAATTAATTTAAAATTACTCCCACAACAAAAATTGAGTTATAATATGTCTCCCAATATTATAGTGACGGTGAAGAGCCCTTGTTCGGATCCAACTGATCGGCCCACGTCGGGAGTTGACCTACCACGGGTATATCGTCATTATCGAGATATGATCGTTATGAGATCTCATGAATACTTGGGTTACGACTCGACTAAGAATCTTGCGGTGATTGGCCCACGTCGGGACCGTCGATTTTAGAGACATAAGGTTGACTACCACATAGGCGATGTGAATTGTCAAAGAGTTGACTAGTCAAACCCTTTGGAAGTCGCGTTGGACGCGATTGGTAGAAAGTACCTACCCGTCGAAATTGATCCGGTCGATCGCCCACGTCGGGATCGAGTCAACTAGATAGGATTCCACCACTAAAGAATTTTGAAAATATTCTTGAAAGTCAATTGGGAGTAGTTGATTAGTGGGAGCAAAATCATAATCCCAAAGACCATATTTGATTTTGCGTGTATAGACAACAACACTCTTTTATCTTTATTTTTATGTTGTAGTTTTAGCAAACTTTATATTTATGTTTTATTCTCGATTAGTAAAACCAAATTACATTTATTAATTTTGAGAAGCGTTCTCAAATATGGTTAAGTAATTATAATTCTTTTAAAATAAGCAATGACATGAGCCATCCCGTTATAGTAGTTAGAGACAAGGAGATTACATAATTGATGTAGTGCTCCGAGACTTTAATTATTAATGAAAGCGGAAGCTCATAATATGATTAAATCATTTGAAATAAGTTTCAACGAATTAGTCATATATTGGATACGATCCAAGATGATCATTCGATCACACGATGACAATTAATTCAAAACGTTGGATAAGAATGACCACTCTAATTTTGGAAAGGTTGTTTTCAAAGTTGTAAGATTTAAGTATCGACTTAATTCTATCATTGCTTAAGGTTAATTAAATAGTCAATGTTTTGAATATGATTCAAAAGGTTAAATAAACTATTTAATAAACTTTAGATTTTCTTTATGAAAGGAAGTTGAAAACATAGCTCTTGTGATCTTTCTTAAGTCTTATGAAGACTACAATAAGAAACATTTCTCAAGTGCTTAAAGGATTAAAAGGAAAGTTAGGGCATGTGCTTAAATAGAGAACTTATTGAAGTTTCTATTCTAGGCAAGTGAGTTGAGATAAATATATCTAAATTCAAGTCAACTCTTAGATATATGATATCTTACGAGTGTGATTAAATTAGAAAGATAAGGAAGGTGAAGCAAGCGTTGTGACACTTACCATATTCTGGATCTAGTAAACTGATAAGGGAACTAAATAAATGTTATTATGTTCCGGTTCTTATGAAGAACATATTTTCAGTTATTTGTTAGGATTTAGTAGACATATTCAATTGTAAAGAATAAATGTTATTCCGATAAAGTTGAAAGGTCTCTGAATCTAACATACTAGATTGATGTCACTATATGGTTGATATATGTGATGAGATCTCAACTAAATTTTTGTATGGCTGTTATCCTTGATATTTGTAGTTGTTCAGATGTCGACTCTACGGAAGAGAAGCGTGTAATTAAACGTCATTACGATGATGTTGAACCATATGATTATGAATCATGTGGGTTATAAATATCTTATCCAAAGAGGACTAAAATACCCTTTTATGAAAAGGTTATAAATTCTAGAAAAATTGTGCAAGCCTAAACATACCGATGTTTGTTGGCTTGTGACAATTAATGCCACAAATAATTGCTTATTAGTCTCTACGACTATTTTTAGAAATAGTCAAGTGTACTCAGTGAAGTGCATAATTCGGAAAGCCCGAAAAGCTCGAGCTAGTACGAATATGAGATTGATGAGCTACTTAGGAATTAATCTTCAATTGGATTGAAGTAATTAATACCTGAAGGGTGTTTCAGAATTCGTCTGAAAGGGAAAAAATTCTCCCTTGAAGGATACCATCTTTGGGATACGCAATTAGATTGTGTTCCCAAAATGGAAATAACACTTTATATGATAAAGGTATGACGCAAGCCATGCGAAGTATCCCTTACCCGTTTCGGGATAGTGCCCTTATACTTAACCTAGTTCCAAAGAATAAAGGTTGAATAAATTCCATATTAGATATGGAAGAAGATAATGTCGAATCTATCTTAACCGATGATTTGAAGTTGTCATAGGCAAAGTCAGAAAAGCTTGGAGCCTAGTACAACATATGCAACTTTGTGGAATATCTTGGCAAGTACGCTAGATATTGTTTACTTGTCCGCGGAGCAAAATGTTTGTCTCCAAACATGTTGTCTTCTAGAGGAAGTGTTTCTTCCAAAAGAAACAGTGGGAGTGAATCAAATCTCAAAGGAGTTTTGAGAACCACAAAGATATATTCAACCATAGGAGCGTGAGCGAGGCGCCACATAGCGATGAGGTGTAAACACCTTTGCAAAGTGCACACAAAAGTTCTGTAAGTCTATGGATAACCTCAAGCACGAAAAAATTTGTTGGTATGTTCATCTTGAAGAATGAATATCTCACGACTTATGAAAGAATGTTTGAGAGGCAAGATTGAGAGATATGGCCAGGAGCCATAATATCCGAATTAGATTCCATCAGTGACAACTAGGTTGTGAACCTAGTCTGTCTTACCTAGAGGGAATGTCCCTATAAGGCTGAGCCTAGTTCTAATCAGATGATGCTTGTTATAACCGTATCATGGCTATATGATAGTGTTGAAGGCGTTGGGCGAGGCACTCGATGTTCATAGACAATGACATGATATGTAAGCCCGCGAGATCCATTTATGGACTCAAATAAGTTTTTCTACAGACGATTTCTTTGTTTGATAATCAAAGGAGTTTGATTAGTCAAAAGAAGGATATGCCCATGTGAAAGATGGATAGTGGGAGTGTGTTACGATTTTTGAGCAAGGTATTAGATATCTATCTAGAAATTATCACCCCGTATCACGATCAATTAATGTTTGGTAGTCAAGGTCTTTACGAAAGCACTTGGATTGGCGGTTCTTATTTTGGAAATAAGAATCTATAGCGATAGATTTAATCTTTGTTAAATTATAGTTTACCTATATAGATGTGATGCTAAAAGAAGTTTAGCATAGATCGCAAGATCTATCTGTGTTAGGACATTGGTCCTAAAGATGAGGTGAAAGATGATGCTTATGGAAGGTTTCCTTTGCTACTGCGATAGGAATCATCATAAAGGTAATGCCGGATGTTCATACTCCATGAATAGTCATGACCAAGTATGAAAGTAGATCTGGTGAATGTCGAGAATATCCTTAAACAAGTTAAGGAAGAATTCCTGGTTTATCGAAACTTGGAATTAAATAAACGTAGATGTCTGAGACGTATATCCCGAGTCTTATGAAGGCGAGTGGGAGCTCGCATGCGGGTTTGCGATCACTTTGATTAAGTGATACGGTGAAATTTGGAAATGTTCTTAGCTATGGGTCACTGTAAATTCTACAACTAGGCCAAAACACAGTAGTGCCTTAGAGGCGCAGCGGGAGCAGTACATGGATCTAGAAGGTTCATTCATGAACCTTATACGGTTCTTCCACCTTTTCGTATAAATTGATATTGTAAGTGGATTCATTGCTTGAAGCAAGGACCAGGTCTCGTCGAGAGATTCGTGTGTGTGTTGAGGCGGTTCCTTTGACTTGGTCATTTGGGCGTAATATGAATATAGTCTCGAGTCCCCACGGATAGCGATCCGTTTATGGCTAGAAATTTGGTTGCGAGTATAGCATGAGATTCTTGTGTTTCAACTTGGTCTTGTGTGTGCGAGTGATTGGTTTTAGGCCAAGTGGGAGATTGTTGAAATAGTGTCCTAAACCCAATCGGGTTGGACCGGATCCGACCGGTCGGATCATTTCTACTATTTCTTTATGTTTATACATATATTAAATGGCTTTTCATTTGTCATATATATGTTCTTTTAAAGAACCAATTGTGAATTGTTATATGATAACGTCCTTAGTATTATCTTGTGATAGAAACCATGATAGGCGATTATGGTTGATGAGATCTCTAATCACTTTAATAAGTTTGATACTTAAATGTCTACAGCCGATGTACTATTAAACAGGGCATTGATAGTATGAAGCAGGCTAGCACGTATTAGATGTCTTCTGTCTTTAAGGGTAGAGATAGATCGCGTCATCGAAGTGTAGAGACACTTGGGATGCGTGGGCGTGTATTAAAGAATGCGACGTTGGGATCGACCCACTTACACGGATAAGTGTCACACTATGTGGCGGTTGTGTAATTATCCTTTGGACCGAGTCTTCATGGCATCACGGTGTGGATTGTCATGCTTTGACAATATTGAGGTTTCTTAGCCACGGGCGATCATGCGGTAGTGATTGGGTGTGATCTTTGAAGCATCGCGGAGTATACATGATTGGTCGTCCGGGAATCGCGTATCCTATGATTGGGATCGAATATCGAAATGGCCTTCTTATAAGGAATGTCTTACTCTCGTGAATCTTTGCAAAGTGGGAGTAAACGAGTTACTTGAGAGAGCATGATATCCAGATTATAAGATACGGTCGTTAATGTTTGACACTCGACGCACGACCGTATGGATATTATTACAGCGATGGGATTGTAAGTTACACGTAAGCTGTTTCACATGAAAGGTAGTAGTCATTGCATTTGACTCTTCCGATGATTGGGGGTCACGGTGTGTTGCTAGACGCTATCCCGTGATCGTTAGACATGAAGGGCATTTTCGTAATTTGCACTTTGTGTCTACGGCCAACATATTCGGAAGCCTATCGGGTCACACACATATGAACATCTAGCCGGATTAAAATGTGGTTATAGATGATAACCAAATAAGGAAAGTTTATCTCGAGACTATAAAGGTTATAGTGATAAATTAATATTGTGGTATTTATTTATTATGAATAAATAAAATACAAGATATTAATTATATTAATTAAAGAATATTCCGGAAGCCAATTTGTTGGTCAAAGGGGCGCCACATTTAATGTGTATAAGATACACTTGGATTGTGCAATTTAATTAACAGTATTACCAAATATTAATATAAGATATTAATATATATATATCCAACTTGTGTGCGTGTGTGCATGTTGGTGATGCATGCGCATATTTGTGGAATATATATTAATAGATTTATTTGTGTAATATATATGTGATATATACACATGTGTAAATTGATTTATGGTAATAAAATAAATAGTCAATATTAGATATTGACAATATCTTGGGAATATTCAATATAAGATATTGACAATATCCTAGATTTATTTTATATGAGATATTATAATAAATGAGATAAATCAATCAAATATATTTTCCTTATTTTATTGGAAGAAGGTTTTCTTCTCCTCCACTCTAGAAGATGGCGCCACCTACACTATAAATAAGAGGTGGGTGTCAAGCTCTTTTGTACAACACAATTCCAAGAACTAATAGTTCTTGTGTAAAATAGAGAGCATCATATAGAGAGTTGGAGAGAGGGAAAAGGCCGGTCTAGCAACCGGAGTTTTCCGATAGCAATCCATGATGGGATTCGGTGGGCTGTTCGTGTGGACTAAGCGGTAGAGGCCGAACACTTGGGCGGCTCTATGCAGAACTACTCTCCTAGGCGGTCAAAGCGTCGATCTTATAGATCAACCAAGGTAACCACCGTCTTTAGCTTATTTGTTTATTGCTTAAACGAAGTCGATCTTGGGTCGATAGGAAATAAATTTTTGAATTCCGCTGCGTTCCCGCGTAGATTTCCTAACACAATTTGCATCAGTATATCCTTCTATAACAATTGGTTCTCTTGTATAGTGAAGGCCATACTTACGAGTATATCTTAAGTATCTCGGTAACCTCACTATAGCTTTCCAATGTTCATGACTCGGATTACTAGTATATCTACTTAGCTTGCCAACAGCGTAAGCGATATCCGGTCTAGTACAACTCATTAAGTACATTAGACTTCCAATGATCCTTGCGTACTCTAATTGAGATACACCCTCACCTTTATTTTTGAACAAAGGTTGACTTTGATCTATTGGAGTTCTAGCTTCATTTGAGTCATCTTTATTGAATTTTTCCAGGAATTTATCAATATAATTAGATTGACTCAAAATGAGACCATTAGAATTTCTTGTAATTCTAATTCCCAATATCATTCTCGCTAAACCCATATCTTTCATTTCAAATCAAGGCGTTTAACATATCTTTGGTAGATTTGATCATCTTATCATTACTACCAACTATCAGCATGTCATCCACATAAAGACATAAGATGACATAAGACATAAGATGACATAGCCATCTTTTGTTTCTTTCATGTAAATACATTTATCACATTCATTGGTTTTGAACCCTTTTTCAAGCATAACATGATCAAACTTTTGATGTCATTGTTTTGGTGCTTGTTTTAAGCCATATAATGACTTAACCAATTTACATACTTTCTTATCTTGTCCTGGACTAGAAAAACCCTCAGGTTGTTCCATGTAGATTTCTTCTTCTAAATCTCCATTTAAGAAAGCGGTTTTCACATCCATTTGATGTACTTCTAAATTACGCAAAGCGGCTATAGCAAGTACCATCCTAATGGAAGTTATTCTAAATCCTTTGGAGAATATGTGTCAAAATAATCAAGACCTTCTTTTTGACTATAACCTTTTATTACTAGTCGGGCATTATATTTATCAATAGATCCATCAGGTTTCATTTTCCTCTTAAAGATCCATTTTGATCCTAGTGGCTTACATCCTGGAGGTAGATCAACTAACTCCCAAGTATGATTTTGCAATATAGAGTCTATTTCACTATTTATTGCTTCTCCACATTGGATCTTCAGAAGAAGTTGTCGCTTCTTTAAAGCTTTGAGGATCTGTCTCTATCATATAAGTGATAAAATATTCACCAAAAGATTTTTCAGTCCTCGACCTTTTGCTTCTTCTTGGCTCAACCTCAGTTGGATCTTCTTCATTTACTTGTTCAGAAGGGTGATCCTGAACATGAACACGCTTTAATGAACTAGGTTCATTTGTTTTAGCAGGAAATACATTCTCAAAGAATGATGCATTTCTCGATTCCATTATCGTATTTTTATGTATTTGAGATTATCGACTTATACACGAGAAATCGATAAGCACTCACTTTATTGTGTGCATATCCAATGAATACAATCACAGCTTTTGATCCTATCTTTACTACTTTGGGTGTAGGTACGAGCACCTTTGCAAGGCACCCCCACACTTTCAAGTATTTGTAAGAAGGTGGTTTACCTTTCCACAGTTCATACGGAGTTTTCTCTTGTTTCTTTCGGGGTATCTTATTTAAAAGATAATTGCTAGAAAGGATAGCTTCCCCCCACAAGTTTTGTGATACTCCTGAACTCAACAACATTGAATTCATCATTTCTTTCAATGTTCAATTTTTCCTTTCAGCAACTCCGTTCGATTGTGGTGACCATGGCGCGGTTATTTCATGAATAATCCCATGTTCGGCACAAAAATCACTTAGTGGTTCCAAATATTCACCACCTAGATCGCTTCAGAGTATTTTGATCTTTTTTCCATGTTGATTCTCAACTTCTTTTACGAATAGAATAAATTTATCTATCGCTTCATATTTTCCTTTTAACAAGTATACATAGCAATATTTAGTGCAGTCATCGATAAAGGTAATAAAATAATTATTTCCGCCTCTCGATTGCACAATTTTAAGATCACACACGTCGCTATGTATTAGTTCGAGTGGTTGCGTATTTCTTTCAACATTTTGAAAGGACGCTCTTGTTAATTTCGCTTCAACACAAGTTTCACACTTATGTTCTTTGTCAATTTCGAATTTGGGGATATATTTTAGACTTATTAATCTACGCAGGGAATCGTAATTAACATGTCCTAGTCTACCATGCCATAAGGAAGGTGACTCAACCAAGTAAGCGAGAACCAAACAATATTATTATTGATATTGTTTGGCCTAACGGCCATTACATTCGACTTGACCATGCCATTCTGAGACATACCCCTTACCGACATACATACCACTCTTAGTTAAAGTAAACTTGTCGGACTCTAAAAACAAGGCGGAAGCCATTCTTATTCAACAAAGACTCAGGGCAGATTCTTGCGCATATCCGGGACATATAGCACATTCTTCAGAGTTAGATGCTTGCCAGAAGTCATCTTCAGAATCACTTCTCCTTTTCCAGCTATAGCAGAAGTAGCCGAGTTTCCCATGAAAAAGTCTCATTACCTTGAACTGACTCGAACTTAGTAAACACTTCCCTGTCAGAGCATATGTGCCTTGTAGCTCCTGTGTCTACCCACCATTCTCTAGGATTTGAATCCACCATGTTCACTTCAGACACAACAGCACAAAGATCAATCTCTTCCATGCCTTGAACAATATTTGCTTCTGAAACATTCTTCTTTGGTAGCTTGCAATCAGCAGATTTGTGACCAATCTTGTCACAATTGAAACATTTCTCTTGGAACTTAGGTTTTTCAATGTCACCTTTCGGTCCCAATTTAGCTTTCGAGCTTTGGCCATGTTCTTTTTCGAGCTTTGGCCATGTTCTACCACGTTGGCCCTTGCAAGATTCTGAGAGTAATTTCCTCTTTTATCAGACTTCTTATTGTCATCTTCAATATGAAGCCTAACAACAAGATCTTCCATGCTCATTTCCTTTCGCTTATGCTTAAGGTAATTCTTGAAATCTTTCCACGCATTTGGTAATTTCTCAATAACACAAGCGACTTGAAAATTTCACTAAGCTCCATCTTTTCAAACTTGAATCTCGTGAAGAATCAATGAAATTCTTCCACTTGTTCCATGAGTGGTCTAGAGTCCACCATCTTGTACTCCAAGAACACGCTTAACGACAAATTTCTTTGTACTGCATCTTCGGTTCTATACTTTTTATCTAGTGCCTCCCACAATTCTTTCACACTCTTTTTATCACAATAAATATCATACAATGAGTCACATAAACAATTCATTACATAATGTCTGCACAAATAATCACATTGTTTCCATTCCTCCATGGCAAACATAAAATCTTGATTCTGCTCTCCTTCCGCTTCCGGTGTTGGTGGATCATCGGTTAGGAATTTAGCCATACGCAAAGTTGTGAGATAGAACATCATCTTTTGTTGCCATCTCTTAAAATTCAAGCCATTGAATTTTTCCGCCTCTCATCTTTGATTCATAGGAGCGACACCTCGATTTGGCACTTGTTGCACCATAGCCAAAGGTGAGTCGACCATCGACACCATTCGAGCGCATTTGGTTGTCTTTTCTGAAATTTAACACACAAATTGATTAAATTTCCTTTCAACAATTTATAGAACAATTTTTAATTGAACTATACTCAATTAAACAAATGATTCGTTTGGAACTCGTATTATTGAACCAATGTTCGTTTTAAACCCCTAAACAGCTCGATTTAAAACCCAACTCGTTTAAAGTTCAGCTCGTTTAACAAACTAAACAGCTTGTTTAAAATTCAGCTCGTTTAACAAACTAAACAGCTCGTTTATCAAACAAGTATTCAGCTCGATTAAAATCAGCATACAAGTTCAAGCTGAAATCCGGATGGATTTGCACCCCCCCTGCGCCCGCGTGTAGAGAACGATGTATAAAGTTGGTAAATTCTTACCACTACACTAATACATCATCATATATATGTTGGCTCTTTTCCTTCCTTCCTTCCAATATGGGAGAAATTGGTTTCTCCAATTTTCCCTTTATTACTAACACTTTCCATTCACCACTTAGGCCCAATATGACATACCATTTAAAATATCCATTTTAACCATCATTTTCCAACAATTATCATCCGAGATGTAGTGATCATGATAGTTCAAATGTGATCTTACCCTTCTCCATGAATTTGATCTCAGACTATAAACTTCAAATACATAGTTAAACCTGGAAAGATTACTATGCCTAAAAGATGGACCTGCAATCATAACTTTGTAATCATCATGAACATCATCATATCCAAAGCCGCAAAAATATATGACATCAAACCAAGAACCGAGGGCCTTTTAGGCAAAATCCAAGATGAATTTGTCAACGGATTGCACAAACATATATCACGTACGTCAAATTCAGTAAAATAAATTTGACAAATGAAACCATCGCAAGAGCCTAGGCTTCGTTTGTTTTGGGTTGTAGTTTTTTATGGAGTTTTTTTGGGAGTTTTTTTTAGATAAAGTGATTGAAGTAATGATTAAAAAGTTGATGGGGTAAAATAAAGTAGAATAATGATTGGTGTAGATTATGAAATGATTGGTGAAATAAAGTAGAATGAATAAAATAATGGTAAAAAATGTAATAAAATTGATAAAGTGATGATGAGAGATGATTTAATATTTTTTTATTTGTAGTTGAAGATTTGATTGGTGTGAGAATTCTAAGAAATGATTGGTGATGTGATAGAAAAAAAACTCCAAAAAAAACATCTTGTAAAACAAACACAACCCTAGAGTCTCTAATTCGTCTGATCTTTCATGATTTAAGCAGAGTAATTGAATCTTGCTGCTCAATTCCATGGTTTCGTCGTCGATAATGGTCGAAAATTCTACTCCACCTCTTCGCTGCTGCCTTTCATTAACATATGTACAAAATGTTATGTTTGGCTTTTGATATTAGAAGATAAAGTCAGAAGATACGAATGAAGATCGAAAAAGGAGATAAAAGATGATATATGATTTTTTGAATGAAAGATTATTTATTTGTTTTATTTAAATTATTATTATTTATTCGTTTTATTTAAATTATTCAAATAATATTTAGATAATTCTTTAAGTTTATCTTGTATGATTTCTCTACTATATAAGAAATACGTTGTAAGCATTAATTATTACTTCAATAAAAGATTTCCTCAGAGTCTTTACGTTTTCGCTACGTCTCTGGTTTTCTTCATGATATTAGAGCCAGGGGCAGGGGTTCGAATGCCTTGATATTGGTGAACCCTCACCCGTTCTGTTCTTCCGCTCATAAAAAAAAAAGAGAAAATATCGTGTTTTCATTTGCATTTTTTTTGCACAAGGTTCTTCGGCTCGAAAAAAAAAAAGAAGTGAAAATATTGTGTGCATTTTGCATTTTTTTTTCCCTTTTGCATTCATCAGTTAGCAACCTTTTTCAATAAAAGATTTCTTTTTTTCGTCCATGCACATTGGTCTTTTAGAGATCATCTTTTTTTTTTTTTTTTTTTGTTGGTTTTTTTCAATAAATAATCACTTTTGATATGGAGTATGTTATTTTCATTTTGCATCTGTTCTATCTCTATTTCTTTTAATGCAATTCAAAAAAATACAGATCTAAGACAACAATCATTGTCACAATGAAGAAAATTCTTCCGGCGGACGGTGCAATGCGGTAGAGCATGTTTACCACATCAGAAAGGATTGAACAGGCTTTTTGACGATAACAACAACAAAATAGCCATGGGCTAAAAGCCAAGAGCCGAGAGCCAAAGGAGCCGAGAGCCAAAGGAGCCAAGAGCCGGGAGCCGGGAGCCAAAGGAGCCAAAGGAGCCGGGAGCCGGGAGCCGGGAGCCAAGAGCCGGGAGCATGACATCCATCTTCAACTGCCACTTTCTGAAGTTGATGTTTATGTTGAATTTCTCAAAATAATAATTAGTTTCCGTGATAATGGCTTATTTTCAAAATCTCGAAAAACATTGGCTCTGATGCCAATTTATTAAGAAAACGAACCTGAGTGAAATCTTTTAACGACGGCAACACAAAATAATTGACGGAATGAAAAAAGACAAAACATCAAATTTACGTGTTCGGTCAATATGACCTACATCCATGGGCGAAAGAGAGAATATTACTATAGTTGAGAAATACCAAATTAAAAATATAATTCTCCTGGAACATAAAGACAAAAACCAAAATAGACTAAGACAATTGAAAGTTTATCTTAATTACTACATTTTAAAATAATAGGCTCAAGCCTATTATAAACTAAACCATTGTCAGCTCTTAAAGCTAAATTGACGATGTGAGACTTTGCTCCCACTACTTAACAATTTTCATAAAAAAATACAAACAAAAAAAGGATAATTATTAGTATTATTCATCCTTGAATAACTTCAAATATAAAGATTATTATCATCATATAACATAAATATATAATTATGAATGAACAAATAAAATTCTTGTATACTGATATAGCATAAATATTTATTGTATCATAATAGAATACTTATTCAATTCATACAATTAATTTGAAGCAAATTTTGGTGTATCTTTGTGTGTTCGTGTGTTTTTTTAAATTCTTATTCAATATGCATGAGAAAGAGATATGAAATAACTACATCACGTATGAATTTATTTTATTTAAATTTTCATATTTAATATACAATTACTTTATAGATCAAACATATAGTTAATAATAAATGTAATATTAAACTATATTTCAAATTTTCTAAAGTATAAAAATATTGTTTAATTTTTTTTGAGGGTAAATATTGTTTAATTTAACCACGTGCAATGCACATACACTTTGCTAGTCAACTTAAATAGGCAAATAGTATATGTTTAACTTTTCATCCACAAAAAATTAATAGCTACAAAGTTAGGGGCGAAAAAAAAAAAAAAAAAAAACTGAACAGGCACATGCGATTCAAAGATTGGAAAAACAAAAGCTGCTGCAATATAATATAAAAAAAAGGTAAGCTTTTATGGGGTATATTCAAATGCACCGAATTGACATATGAACAAATCTGGATCACATGGTTTGAATTCAGTTTAAAAATAAGAAATCTACCGTTTGCCAAATAGGTGCACTCCGCCGCATATGACGGGTGCACCCAATAACTTCTCAATAAAAAAGGAAAAAATTATTATTATTATTATTATTATTATTATTATATATTTCTTTTGAAGGGGAATTATTTTTTCTTTTGTACTTAATTTTTAGATCATATGTAACTTTTGATCTACAAATTCAATTATCAAAAAAAATTCATTATAATTTATATTTTTTCGTTCTCTTTATTTGTGGATATTTTTTGGACTTAAGTTCTAAAAATCGAAAATTTTCTTCATATAAAAAAGCGATACGATACAATGACAATTTGAAAACTGCAATGACAAATGAATTTTGTGGATTCGGCAAATCTTTTTGTAAAATGTCCACACCTACGATGCCCGATAATACCTCAAATAATCAAGCTCTGAAATTTGTCCGCCTCAAATGATTAAGCTCAAATAATTTTGATAGACGTTGGCTCACTTTTTCTAATCATAGTTGTTGGGTATTGACTATTGAGATATGGGAGATATTATAAAAGCCAAGGTTAGTAAGGAATATATATATATATATATATATATATATATATATATATATATATATATATATATATATATATATATATATCTTAGTAGAAGCTAAATGCATCATTTGCGGATAACGTTAAATTTAAAAAGTAAACATAGAAGAATAATATGTTATGAAAAAATGTTGTGTTTAAAGAAACTAACATATAAAAAGCACATTGATATGTCCAAGCTCCAAAGCACATTGGCATCACATATTAGTTACTACTTCTCATAAGAACTATTATATAAATGATAAGAGATTTCAATATTGAACCTAGTCAAAACAGTGAGATAGTTATGGAACAATAAATAAGGATTGGGGCAAAATATACAAAGTCAATAAAACAATATTTAATTTGATTGCATATATTATGCTCAACAAATCTTTTATCACAACCATGGTGATGTATACATTAGATCAATAATGAGAGTAACTCCTATTACCGAATATGAAGGGGCGGGTCATGTTTTTTGAGTATGAACAACTTTACTGACATGGATCCTCATCAATGACCATCATCTGTGTACTTCATCCGCAAATAATATAATTTCATCACTTTGCTTGAAATCTTCCATTAATTTCTTAAGCTTTTATTCAAACTCTCATCTCTTCAAAATCAAAAAAAAAACAAAAAAAAAACAACAACACCAGCAATATCCAAAGTGCTCACACATGTATCAATGAAGAGAATATAAGCATTCAGATTTCAGAGTTGATAACATTAGACCCAATCGTGCAATAGAAACAATATTAAAAATAAGAAACAAAATGATGGGAAACAACGAAATGGAGTTGGAGAGTTTGTTGATCACCAGAATTCTCACATCAATGGACACAATAAAGGCCCCACAACCAACTTATTGTGCCACCCTATCCCCAGACATAACGTTCAAAACACAATGATCACAAACATGTTATATTGGTGTGGTACCTATTGATTTGTAGGGGTCTCATAAGAATGAATGGCGTATGAGTTTGTTATGGCCATTTTATTGCAGAACAGACTTGACATATAAATAGCGACGGGAAGCCCAGCAACAGACTACACATACATTTCACAGAATAGTGAAAAGAAAAATACCATAATCAAAGTGTTGTCTCTTTCAATTGGCCTCCTTCATTCGTCGAGCTCGAGATCGTGAATGAATCTTGGTCGACTTCCTGATAATGAAACCATCATTAACCCAACTTCCTTTCATTTTGTCCTGTATTTTACAAACATCAATAAACACATGTATTCAGAATCATGATTTGTTCCGGAGTACATGCCAAGGACAGACACTATAAGAAACTCGATCGAAATCCACTAACTGCTTTAAGAAAAGAAATGTTCTTTATCTAAGAAGCAAAAACAGCAGAGGATAACATCTTGTGACTATAAACAGGATCCTTATGAAGATTACACCTTATTGTTAACACAAACAATTAGCTTAACTAAGGGAACAATTTGCTCCATGATCAAAACCCAAAAAAAAAAAAATCAAGCTCTCATATGTTTTGAGAAGCAACAACAAAGGGGCGAATCAACATTTCTCAGCATTTAACTTAAACATCTTTTTCTTAGCTTAAACATTTCTCCACATTCATCTTTTTCTTTTAATAAGGAATTGCAATAATAAAAGACTACAGCAACAACTCACATCATCAGTGAGTCTCAGTTTTCCCAAAGTTGCCAATTGTTTATGATGCTTGCGAATTCTGTACATTACGACAATAAGCCAAAATATGATCCTAAGTTAGCTGCACAAATCAAATTAAGGTCATTTACATAGTTCCATCCTGAAGAAAGCACATTTGAGGCCAGAACAAGTGCTAGATAGTGCATTCATCTTTAACGTATATAATAATCAAAATAACTTTGCAGCCATATCATGAACTCATGTATCATGCATGACATAACATAACTTTTCCATAAATAAGTAAATCTGTATATATATATATATATTAAAATAAAATAAAAAAATGAAAAGAAGATAAGTATATCTTTGTAGGTAAAAAAATGATGATAGTTGATCACTCGTTGAAGTTCCATTTCATATAGCCAAACATCAACTACTTTCTTCTTCAACATACAAATCCCCTGTCCAACATGAAAAACATTGTTGTCAAATTAAATGCGGTCATCGGGAGTCAGGACCATATGTTGTTAAGAAAATAAAATGGAAAAATGAGAACACGAAATGCCACACACACACATACAACAATGTTTTAAGGTAAAACAAACATGTCACAACATGACATCATTCTATCGCAATCCACTTAAAGTCAATGGCAATTGATCCACCCAACACCACTTAATGAAGATAATCTCCCTGAAAACCAGTTGTTGCAATCATACATTAGATGATAATCATAACACATGATACTGCACAAATATTTGAATAAGTATGGCGTGTGAAATTTCCTCATAAACCATTGAGAAAAAGAAATAATGGAATTGATGTGAACCGAAGGCTTTCATTTGGATTGTATATCCTGAAAGTGTAAGAGTATCGATTCAAGTACCGATTATAGTACAATCACCTGTTTAAGACGTTTTAATATTTCTGCACGACCACATCTATATAAAGAACGTTTGATCAAAACAAATTATAGCATCTTGTTTTCAGATGAAAATAACGAACAGGATGATGGAAAAGAATAACATTGATTACCATGGAAAAAAGCAATCCCGGATAAAGCATTATTGCCCATGCAATGTGTGCAACAACTGAGAAAAACAGAAAAAGTAAAAATATATATTCTGCAAAAAGAAAGATAAGATTCACAAAATGTTATTATACGAATATATTACGATCTGATGTGCTTCAGTGGAGCAATTGATGATCAAAATGCAATGGAGAATATTAATGTATGATATCCAAAAGCACCAGTCTCTACATGCACCATGACCTACAAAGTATAATTACATACCGTAAGACTTTGATCCTATGTAAAAAAAAAGCCAGATAATTAACGGTAATGACAACACCACCACCTTTCGAACCAAATTTAGGGTATACGGCTTATTAACATTGGCTTTTTTTTTATAAAAAAAAATCAGTTTATTCAGCGACCTTAAGGCGTCTATATACTTGATCATTTACCACTGCTACGCTACTACTACTGCCCATAAAGAAAATCGCCAATGTTTGGCACCCTATATTCAGAGCCCTTGGAAACTAAGTTGTCGCCCAACAAATTAAAACATTTAAAAACCATACACATGCATCATCAATATACTACAACTTCCAAATCTCAATATTTACTGAAATAACAATGAGAAACCAATATACTACAAATAAACGAAATTACTGATTGTCACAGATCGTGAAATTTGTGTTAATCAATCCCGTAAGTCGGCAATGCAAAAGTTAATTAAAACGAAATTACCAATTCTCATGGATAGTGAAAGTGGGGTTGATCTCCCAAAAGTCACTGCCGGTAATGAAAAAGTTGAAAAGGATCTCTAGGTTATATTTTCATCAACAATTTAAGATAAAAAAAAAAATCAGGAAACGACCAAGAGAATCGCAATCAAACTAACGGAAGAAAGTATTTAACAAATGAAACGAAAACAATGGAAATAATTTATTTGCTTTCTTCTCCTGTTAAATTTAATGTCGGCACACCAAAAAGGGGAGAGACTAAACAATGGAAAAAATCTTATTAGCAATGAAAAAAGCGAGAGAAAAAAAAAGTTTAGTAATAATCAAAGCAAACGATGGATTTTTATAAGACAATAGCTTTTCGAGCAAATTTTATGTATGTATTGTAGTGTGGTGTTGCAGGAAGCCAGGAAGAAGTAAAAAATATATGAGATGTGAAGGAATGTTGAAAAAAAAAAAAAAAAAAAAAAAGGCGGTATATTAATGTGCTGTAGTCGTGGAAAGTGGGAAAAGTAGTTATGGTTGTGGAGGAGTATAGGAGGTGGAAGTTAGAGTGTAACGGAGAGTGAATGTAGGATATGGTTGAGAATTGTGTACATATTTTTTCGTTTATTTATTTTGTTTAATTTTTTCGTAGTTAATTTTTTTTCTTTTTCAGATGAGATAAACCGGATATGGGTTTGGTCAATCGGACAAAACGACAAATTGAGAGTTAATCATTCAAAATATTAATATATATATATATATATATATATATATATATATATATATATATATATTTATTTTTTTTTTTTTTTTGTTGAGAAACGATCTGTAAATATATAAACTTTTTTGGTTCAAGCGGTCATTATATTATCCAGGGTGATGGCGAAAGGTGCTTTGAATATTCAAAGCTTCATTGATAACATATAGTGAGGAGGTGCAGGTGAAGAAAAAAAAAAAACAATTCCTTCAACTGCTTGCTTGAGCATTTCAGGGGAGTGAAAAATGGTTCACACTTTTGTGGATTCTGCTCTTGAAGCGTTGTCTGCGCTAATTAGCTATCGCACTTTTTCCGACTCTTTGGAATCACAAATTCAAGCTTTCCTAGTTGACCTCAGATTTCTTCAAAGGTTCCTGCGTTGCCTCATCACTTCGGACCCTGATAATAATGATATGGATCGTAAGTTAATATTTTGTATGCTTTCTTCCATTGAAGGCATATGGGACAGATCTGGAGATGGCCTTTATAATGCTGGGCGTCAAGCAATGAAAAAGAAGTTCCAAGTTTGGGATAGGCTGTTCTCCAAATTGGGCGACAAAATCCAACAATGTAAGGGAGAAATCAAGAAATATTGCGTGCGGTTTATGTCCAGCTCATTTCAGTCCAAGCCTTTCCCGGGTGATCAGATACTGGAATTCCTTGATGAAATCCGCAACAATTCCAACAATCTCCCTGCTGCGGAATATCAACGATTCCAAAAGCTCAGAGAGAAACTCTTATCATTAAGGCATATAGTAGAATTTGCTGCTAGGAGATGCCCAGATGATGTCGATGAGTATACAGATTTCATGATACATGCTCATACATGGGCTAATAAGGCAGCTTGTCTGACATGTCTCTACTGGGCAAGTGATATGGAAGATGAGGGAAGAATCGAAAGCAATCTTTGGATTGCTGATCTGCTGCGCAAGGTCAACCCTTGCACTCCCGAGTTCATACAGATGTGTTTTGCAGCCATGAAGTCGTCACGTGCTGATGCTACTTTCTTATACAACGAATTCGTTATAAGTTTTACTGATTTTATGGTAGAGACTATGGCTTTGAAGGATTTCAATGAAGCCCTTCGTGACGAGTGGATATTCCTCATAAGCTACTCAACTGTTCCACCTGCAGACCATCATGCATTGACTTTCCATCCTGCAGAGATTCTTCTTCTTGGTGACGCTTCCCATTCAGGGGACTTGACAGTAGACAGGGCGATTCAACCTGACTTTTCTAGCAAGATTCGCAGTATCAGGGGACGAATCGAAGAGCGTCATGTCCGGATTCCAGATTTCATTCTGCCTACGACAGACAGACTCGGCTTTGTTGATCGTCTCTTAGGCAAGATTGAACATCTGACGACAACGATGGAATGCATCCCAAAGATTGCCCCTTTTGCCAAACATCTTTTTAGAGTTAAGGAGGAATTAACGTCTCTATGTCGGTCAATCCATGTTATTTGGGAGGAGCTCCTCCAACTCCAAGGCGAACACGAAGAGCTTAAAGATCTATTGGACCGAATGATCGGTGTAGCATACCAGGCAGAACTTGCTGTCAATTCATCTTTTACCATTGATCATCCTATATGGTACCATATGTCTTGTTTGTCTTATGTCCTAGTCAAAATTAAGGATATTCAAAATGCGTTTGGGATGTTTAATACCAACAAAATTGGTGGTACTGGAGTTGCTGTTTCCAAACTGCCTTCTATCTACATGCCTCCGCATTTAGAGTTGGATGATGAAATTGTGGTGGGTTTTGAGGATGATAAACAAGCATTAATTAACCGAATCACAAGGGGAACTCCAAATCTTGACATAGTCCCGATTGTGGGCATGGGCGGGCTAGGTAAGACTACTCTTGCTAGGAAGCTCTTTAATGAACCTCTTGTTAGACATCATTTTGATAAACGTGCATTCTGTTATGTTGGTCCAGACCATAATAGTAGGCGCTTATTGCTTGAGATTTTAAGACAAATCATTGTGATTAATGATGTTGACATTCGTGTCACGATGGAAGATGATTTAAAACATATATTGCGCCAACGCCTGATAGGATTAAAGTATCTTATTATTATGGATGACATTTGGGATATCGGTGCATGGGAGGGTGTAATGCATGCATTTCCAAATGGCTACAATGGAAGTAGAGTTGTAGTCACTACTCGGAACAGTGATGTCCCTCAACAAGTAAATTCAAATTGTACGACTCATTATCTTCGTTTTCTCTCAACCGATGAAAGTTGGGAGTTGTTACAAGCAAAAGTATTCCGCAACCGTCCTTGCCCTTCACATCTTCAAGAGGTAGGATTGTCAATCGCGAAAAAATGCAATGGTCTACCTCTGGCTGTTGTGGTAATAGCAGGTCTTCTTGCAACAAAACCTGAAAGCCGCTCTTCATGGAATAGGATAGCAGATGACCTTAGTTTTCATCTCTCTGCCGAAGGCTGTATGTACATTCTAGAATTGAGTTACAAGCATTTACCCGAGGCTTTAAAGTCATGCTTGCTTTATTTTGGAGCATTTTTAAAGAAGAAAAATATCAGTGCAAAAAGATTAATGCTGTTGTGGGCAGCTGAAGGATTTGTACCCAAGTCTTCTGAGAGTAGCAACTTTCTTAGCATGGCAAAGCAATATTTGAATGATCTGGTTCACCGAAGCCTAGTGATTGTCCATCAACAAAGTTCCACAAGTGGGATTAAACGTTGTGAGGTTCATGATCTAGTACGTGAGTTATGCCGACTCAAAGCCCGAGAGGAGAATTTTTTCCACTTCATTGAAAGATCAAACGGCTCAAACACATTCTCAATGCGTGAAATATATAAACAATATCGTCTGTGCATTCATGTTAATTTGGAAACTGAAGATAATGCAGAAGCAAGAAGAGGCCACTCTACTGCACACACTCTAATTTATTATTGTCCCGATTCCCCTTGCTCTGTGGATGCCTTACCTTTGAGCAATGTTAAACTGGTACAAGTGTTGGATGTTAAGGCCGATGCTGGTACTTTCCCAGAAGAAGTAACAAAGTTAGTCAATCTTAGATACTTCACACTCAAGACCCACACATTAAGCTCCGTTCCACCAATAATAGCCAACCTTTGGAACCTAGAAACATTCGTTCTAAAATGCTTCTCCAATAAGAAAATATGTTTGCCGGAAACAATATGGAAGATGAAAAGACTGAAGCATGTTGATGTGGGACGAGAATCTGTTGTTGAATTGGATAATGATGTAGGGAAGGATTCATCCAAACTTCCTAATATTGAAAGTTTTTCTTCGGTGACTATTACTTGTGGAGAATCTGGAGTAGAGTTGCTGAGAAGGCTATCAAACGTTCGGAAGTTGAGCTGCTGTTATTATACTCGTTTGGATTGTGAAGAAGAATTCGAACAGTTGCCAAAGTTGGACGAATATCTTACTAAGCTTGAATCGTTGAATATAGTTTATCATGGACCTTTTTACCCCTATCTACCGAGCTTCCCCATAACACTGAAGAAATTGAGTTTAGAGGGTGTCGATTTACCTTGGAGTGAATTTTATGCAATCGCAGAGCTACCTTGTCTTGAGGTTCTGAAGCTGATGACGAAAGCATTCCGGGGGAGTAGATGGGATGTAGAGGATGAGGAATTTCCAAACCTGAAGTTCTTGAAGCTGTGCGGATTAGATGTTGAAGAATGGACTGCATCACCTGAAACCTTCCCTTGCCTAGAGCAGATCGTTGTGAAATCCTGCTATAATCTCGTGGAGATACCTTTCTCTTTTGAGGAAGTTCCAAGTTTGACACTCATTGAAGTTTACGATTGCGAAGAAGGAGTAGGAAAGGCAGCAATTCGAATTCAGAATGTGCAGCTGGATATGGGAAATGATAGCCTGCAAGTTCGAGTCATTGAACAGTAATTGTGTGCGCACAAGGTACGTACGTACTAATGAGTAACGTCAAACTCTGTTTTTCTTGTTATGCTGTTAAAGTATTTGTTGTATTAATTAATTAGTTGTTATGCTGTTAAAGTATTTTGTTGTATTACTCTAATTAATTTGTTGTTGTATTTCAAGTATCACGTGTTTGCTGTAAGAAGAAATATTGGTTTTATGATGTAAATTATTCTTGTTCAAATTGAAATTGATTGCTGCTAGCTGTTTGGATCTTCGTAGTTTGAATTGTTGGCTGCTTCCATGTTTTCTTTTCCCCTTGATGAATGGTTCCTTACCTTGATGGTTAGAAGTAGGAAGTACTCTTCCCCTATCAAAGGTTCAACAAAAACCACTCACAACCATGTCAAAGACCTAACTTATACATAATAGAAAGCCTGCTAATAACTTAAAGAAGCTTAACCATAACGTACGACACTTAAAAAGCTGAAAGTTAGGGTACAAGTGAACCAATAATGCTGTAAAGTATCCTTATACTCGAGCAAGAAAGGTAGGAAACTTGAATATCCATCAAAGCTGTCGATGTTTCTCGAATTCAGAAGGCCGTAGCTAGGTTGCCATCATACACTTCATTCACTACTGGAGTTTTAAGAACTTGAAAGAACCCTGATAATTGAATTTCATGTTGTCAATTCATCTACAGAAAACTCATCCGATGAATCTACAACAATTTTTTCCTCTGTGTTCCATCTAACATGATTTCACGTATTCCCATCCAAAAATATAATTCATATTTAATCTTTATGTTAAATATCATGTGTGTTTTCTGGGAGTTGCCTACGTATTCAATAGTCGAATTGGAATCAAGTCATCCGTAGTTCCTTAGGGTTGCTTATATAGGCGATACTTTTTCCTTCTACTTGTTGAGCAAGTATTATTATTAATAATTAATCCCTAAGGATAAATACAACTCAATCCCTAAAATCAGAGATAATTATGGACATATTTAATGTCAAGATTGGAGTCTTTATGACTAAGGATTCTTTCCATGTATTATCCCTCACGTGGAATAACAACGGGTCTGCTTGGATCGTTTTCCGCCGCTTTCGGGACCAAAACGGCCGAACCGGGCAACTCTTCGCTGCACCTGGACGCCAACCGGCGCGGGGTGGAGGAGGAGCTCCAACCGATCTCCGGTGGTAGACGATTTGCCCTCTGTTCGGTCTTTAGGACGTTCGGTCCCTAAGGCTCTAATTCTCATGAAGTGGCACTTCTGACAAGCACCCCTAACGACGACGCGTGGCGTAATTCGGGTCGGGTATTATCATAAGCCCCCCAGATCTGGCTTGACTTTTTAGTTGGTCGGATGCATCGCTTGGCGGTTCGGCGACCGCCAGCGATCACGCGTTTCAAAACGGTTTTGAGTGCCAGCTGGTAGCCTATTTAATAGGCCATCATTACACATGCAAGTTACGAGGTGTTTCATGCTTTTCCATAACTGACGTCGCTTGAGTGTCAGGAGGGAGGTTATAAACCCGTCCCTTCATATCAGACCCTCTCTCTTCCTTCACTTGCTATTAATTTGAAGATTTCTCTCCGGACTCCCTGCATTTCCAAGTAAGTCTCCAATTTTTATTGCTTTTGCTCTTCTACATTTCTTCTTTTCTCCTACTTTTCCCAGTTTATGAGGGCTAGTACTGCCTCTAGCGACTCCATCGATAGAGAATTCGAGTCCCATTCTGAATCAGAAACCGAGGTCACTCAACCTTTCATCCAGTTTGGTGGCCCTATTGACGTTCTCATTTGAACACTATTATTCTTTGCTCGCGTTAATTCCGAAAGCGTGTCGTTCTGAATCAACCTCATCAGTTCAGTACTACTCGCCTTTGATTTTACCTCCTTAAACCAGTGCCTCAGAGCCCATATGACTACTAGAACAGCCATAGGTTGCTTCGGCGTTAGGTCCAAACTAACCCAGGACGGCCTCTTGCAAATCTGTAACCGGTATGGCATAGACATGAACCACTATGCCCCTCAGCTACCCGGGGGTGCCCATCTCTACGCCCATCAGCCCCCCAAAGGGGTACTGCACAGTATACAAAGATCAGTTCGTCTGCGGCCTCAGAGTTCCTTTCTGTCCGGCTTTTTTGGCCGTACTGAGGCATTACCAGCTGGGATCTGCCCAGATCGCCCCTAACGGTGTTAGGGCAATCATTGGTTCTGCGATCTTCTTCCGGCTGATGGACACGGAGTTCGACGTGGATCTTTTTAGGACCTTTTACCAACACAAGAAGGTAAGGAACCACAGTGGGTGGTATTACTTCCCACGCCGCACAGACCACAGGAGGGGGGTCACTATGCTTTCCACAGGAAAATCTTCGATCCACGAGTGAAAGAATAACTTCTTTTTTATTCGCAACGACGGACACCCTGAGCTGAGCAACTGGAATTATTTCCAGCTCCCAGCCGATGTGTGCCCCACTACTGTTGGTGAGGGTTTGCTGAATGATATTGCCGGTGCCAATGCTCTCCTTGATTTTGAGTACTGGTCCGATGAATTGATAAGCCGCCGCTCGTTTGTCGGACGTGGTCTGAGCCCTATTGAGGAGGCTTACTCAAGATGAGTACAATCATCGTAGGGGCTATTCCCTTATTTTCTCTTGCTCTATGTATTTAACTTTGTTGTTCTTCCGAGTTCTAATGATTTCTTTTACAGTGGCTGATGTTGCTGACATCTTCGATCAAGCGCTCAATGATGAGGAAGATGTGCCTGAGCCCCAGTAGAACCTGGAGGTTCCTAGGGAAGAGGTGGCCCCGAGCCCGAACTGCCTAACCCGGAGGTCAACCCTGAGACTTCCCTTACTGGCCCTCGTCAAGGCGACCTAACCCCGGGAATGCATCGTGTCGAGCAAAGAGATGATAGTCTGGTCATTCTGGACGTCTCGGACACCGGCGACCAATCAAGCGGCGCCAGGATCACGGACGAAAGAGGCTGGATCCGCCGGGAGGCCTCTGAAGGGGCCTCGGGCTCTTCGGCCGAATTCTTGGCTGAGCTGCCGGACAAAGATCTGGCATCTATTGTAAGTTTTACTCCTTTTATGTTTGCTGTAAGGAACCGTACTGCCCCTGTTCGCTTTACACTTGTTATTTACAGGTGGTTAAAGCTGGGAAAGAGGTCCTTCACCGACTCAACGACTTCTCCACTCAGAAGGCATCTTTGGAGAAACGGATTTCTGACCTATCTGCCAGCCGCAACAAACATAAGGAAGAATCCTTGTCCAAGGAAGCCCAGATCGCTGATCTGGAGAAGGTCGCGCAGGCTCAGCGAGCGGAGTTGAATGAGCTGCGAGCATCTGGCGTTGTTCATGAAGAGGCCCTGGCCAAACTTCGAGCTGATCACGCGTCATTGGAAGCTGCCATGCCCGAGCGAATTGCTCAGGCCATCCATGAGTATAAGAGCTCAGAGCACTTTACTGGGGCCTTAAAGGTGTTACTTGGCTCTATTTTGAGCCATGGGTATACCCTTGGCGTTAACCAGGCCAAAGAGCAAAGGCCCTGGTGGTTATCTCAGATCTTCAAACATGGCAGCTCGCAAGCCACGCGCAACGAAATGCACTCACCCAGCCGAGGAATATCAAGCAGGTGTGGACCTGGCAGAGAAATACGGACGTCGACCTGCAGCTCGTCAGACTGGAACCTCCCCGGCTCAACGCTCTGGTACCCCTACCGATCCGCCACAAGACACAGCTGCCCATCCTTAGAAATCAAGGGTTTTACTTTTTTGTTGAAAAACTTGCACTTTTTCCAACTTTTGTTATTTTGCTATGGATACTTTGTGCCTTTTTGGCACTCGTTCTGTAACGGTTTTATTTTTTTATTTGGCGTTCAGCTCTTTGCCATTACTTTTGTTTTTATGCATAGCCTAGAGCCCCCTGAAGGACATTGTTTACAGAGCTTTGCTTTTTGAACGATGTACTTCGGTGCATGCGCTGATCACCTGTCCTGCAGACTTAGGAGCTTTGATTATTTCAAACTTCCAAGTATCATAGGAAACGCTAATCACCCCTTTTTTTTTTGACCAACCCGTGGGTCAGTTCTTCCACTGAATCCGACCTGCGGATCAGTTCATTGAGTCTGTCCTGCAGACTTCTTTGGGTTTGCCTTGGCAAATTTCTTCTACTGTGTCCAACCTGTGGATCAGTTCATTGAGTGTGTCCTGCAGACTTATTTGGGTTTGCCTTGGCAAATTTCTTCTACTGAGTCCGACCTGCAGATCAGTTCGTTGAGTCTGCCCTGCAGACTTCTTTGGGTTTGCCATTTCTTCTACTGAGTCCGACCTGCGGATCAGTTCGTTGAGTCTGCCCTGCAGACTTCTTTGGATTTGCCTTGGCAAATTTTTTCTACTGAGTCCGACCTGCGGATCAGTTCGTGGAGTCTGTCCTGCAGACTTTTTGGATTTGCCTTGGCAAATTTTTACTGAGTCCGACCTGCGGATCAGTTCGTTGAGTCTGTCCTGCAGACTTTTTGGATTTGCCTTGGCAGATTTTTTCTACTGAATCCGACCTGCAGCTTAGTTATGATCAAATAACATAGTGACAATGCATATAGCAATAAAACTCTTTATTCAATATTTGATGTCTGAATACATTTTATTCGAAAATAAAAAATGCTAAAAATAGTCTGGAACCTGTCCTAGACGTAAAACTTCCTCAAGTTAGAGGCATTCCAGCTGCGGGGGACAGTTCTGCCATTTGCGTCGGCTAATTGATATGCTCCTTTACCATGTACTTTTACCACCTTATAAGGTCCTTCCCAATTTGGATCCAGTTTCCCTTGGGGTAATTGCTTACTAACCTCATTCTTTCTGAGCACCAGGTCTCCTTCCCTAAAGTACGAGTGCTTAACTCGAGCATTGTAATACTGAGAAATTCGCTGTTTGTACTTAGCCATTCTTATTAAAGCAATGTTACGAGCTTCTTCCAGATCATCTTTGGAATGTCTAAGCTCTGCCTCCTGTTCACCTTCTGTGTAGAGCGCTGTCCGCGGAGATGATAAGCCGATCTCGGCTGGGATCACGGACTCGCAACCGTATGCTAGGCTGAAAGGGGTTTCCCCAGTGGCTGAATTCGGAGTTGTCTTGTATGCCCATAATATGTTAGGCAGGTGATCTGTCCAATTCTCCCTTTCTTCCTCTAGACGCTTTTTCAGTCCTGCTTTGATCTGTATGTTGGTCTGTTCGACCTGACCATTAGCTTGGGGATATCCCACAGAAGTGAAGTGTTGGGTGATATGTAATTCATTGCACCATTCTCTGACGACCCTGTCTTCAAACTGAGTCCCATTGTCTGAAACCAAAGTTTTTGGTATTCCATACCTGCACACTATGCTCTTCCACAGAAATTTTTGTATCTGCCTTCCTGTTATAGTGGCCAACGGTTCAGCTTCAACCCACTTGGTGAAGTAATCAATTGCCACAATTAGGAACCTGACATTGCCTGGGGCTCTGGGGAGTGGTCCGACCAGATCTACCCCCCACTGATCGAATGGCCAAGGGGACACCATCGGAACCATGTCTTGGGATGGCCGATGTGACAAATTGTCATGCAGCTGGCATGATCTGCACTTCTCCACCAATTCCTTGGCGTCCTCCAACATTGTTGGCCAATAATAACCGAACAGCCGGCATTTCCTCGCAAGTGTTCGTGCTCCTTGATGATTTCCACAGATGCCTAAGTGCACTTCCCTGAGCAGGTAGTTCCCTTCTTCTTCAGTCACACATCTCAACCATGGAGCAATATACGACCTGCGGTAGAGTATGTTTTCAAACAATGAGTATCTAACTGCTAAGCGCCTCGTCTTTCTGGCCTGAACTTTGTCTTGGGGGAGGATATTATCTCTAAGATACAACAAAATTGGATCCATCCACGTACTGGCTTGTCTGATTGGCTATACAGCCTGCTGTTCGTAGCTTCGTTCTTTCAGCAGCTCCACCAGTACTTTCTTTTCTGACAAAAAATTTGAGGCCAATTTTGACAAAGCATCTGCCCTCCTGTTCTCAGTTCGTGGTATTTGGTCAACCCGGACCTTTCGAAACTTCTCTAAGAGTGCTTTAGCTGCCGTTAAGTACCTTCTCATAGGTTCTTCCTTAGCTTCATACTCCCCGTTTATTTGATTCACCACGAGCTGTGAATCACTATACACCTGCAGATCGTCTGCCCCGAGCTTACTTGCCAACTTGAGCCCCGTAATCAAAGCTTCGTACTCAGCCTCATTATTTGTAGCATTAAAGTCAAATCTTAGAGCGTAGGGGAATTCCTCCCCTTTAGGGCTGACTAGTAGGAGACCTGCTCCTGCACCGTCTTTACTTGACGCTCCATCAACGTACAAGTTCCATTGATGTACCTCTTGTTTCTTGACGGACCTTTTCTACGCTATCAATCCTTACCGGCAGTGTACCGGGTCAAATTGTAGTGATAGAATGATGAGTCAGGTGTCGATCCTCAGGGAAAACTTGGTAATTCACCGTGTGATTAAACACCAAGAAACTGTTATTATCTCAATCTAAGTCGCAATTTTATCATCCAACCAAACTCTAAACTAACAAAGCATAAAACTAAAACAGATATATATAAGTATATAAATATATATATAGATATATCAATACATATATATATATATAGATATAAGTATATATAGGTACCAAAACAATATCTAAGGGAGGAGATAGATATTATAATTATAGACTAGCCAAGAATATGTTATTGAATCCTTATATCTTTTAGTGAAATTGGATGTGCTTGATCTTTATTTTAAGTTAAATCAATTATACTAAACGGTGCACTCTAAACTAAACAATTCATTCTCACACGAGCATCCGAAATTGTCATATGTCCAATCATTTGTCCAAGGTCATCCTCAAGCACGGGTCACTCCCGTTTTGTCATTCGGCCAATTTTAAGGTATGTCAATTAAACAAATGAATTAAACGTAATAATCTCTCGAGTACATATTTCAATAAGAGTTTGTTTCTCCCGAAACAAATCTACCACCGGTTTAGAAATCGGATTCCGTTGTCACGTTTTCACTCGGCCAATTTTACCTCTCCGGTCTTTCTATTAACGAGTTCACAACCTAACTACGAGGCGTCAATTCATAATTAGATTATGAATTCTTTCATATCAAGTAGCTAATTCAATACTTAATATAGAAAGAGATTCATTATAACCGATTTTTATCCAATTTTAGTATAGTCATCATCCATTTCCTAAAAAGATAATACTAATCCAATTTCATATCTTGGCTAGATACTAAGTTAGCCTAATATCATTATAAGTAAGATACTAATAACAACATAAATACATTAGAAAAGTTGCAGATTACAATCGAAGCTTCAGAGTTGTATCCTCCGGAAATAGCAACTCCTTTACATCAATGAGCCTTGATACATCTTCTAAGCATTATAACGATACTTTATACTACAAAGATTATTCGGCAGAGTGCCGTTTATGACTTTTATTTAACTAAAAACAACAAAACGAAACTATATATAGATATAAGAGAGATATATGCATTGGTACACTTCAAAATGGTTGCATTTGAGGTCTATTTATAGACCATATCACAAGGCGGGCGGCGTGCCGGACCACCACCGGCGCGTGCCGGCTACACGATATATATTCCCTTGTCGAGATTTGTGGGGCCCAGATTTGAGATTTTTCGCAATATTCGGCCTTCTCCGCGCATGCCGGTCATACAACATATATCGATGTTTGTAAAAACCTATCTCGAAATGTAGACCTCAGATTGACATGATTTGATATTCGTTGGAAAGCTCTTTGAAGGCCTACAACTTTCATCAAGGACTTTTCTCCGAAAATGCCTCTAAGTTAGATCAAATGTCCATTGAAGATGAATTACGGTAGAAACATTAAGTATCTGATTGATCTGCTCAAAGTTGTTAGATTTTGGCATAATCTTTTATCCCACAAAAACTCATGATTTATACTTCAAAGTATGTCATATTTTGGGATCTTGGTAAACATCGATCTCGCAACAAACTCAACGAAACACCAAACGAATCGACAAAAACTATCATTTTTATCGTTTTATAACTTATGCATCTAATTATAACTAACTATGATTTTTATAAGTTTTTAATGCATTTATATGAAATTATACTAAAATATCATAAATATAATAATAAAAAGTCTTATAATTTGATCATATATTTTTCATACATCATTTCTCAGGATCAACATCTAAACAAACGGATATTCCTTCGGCCAAAAAATCCGCTAAAACCTGTGCTTTGATCGCAGTCCGTGGTCTGAAATCGATGTCGTATTCTGCCAGTTCGACAACCCATTTCGCCAACCTACCTGAGGTTTCTGGTCGTCCTAAGATCTGCCGTAGCGGCTGATCAGTGATGATAGTAATGGGATGTGCCTGGAAGTAAGGTCTCAACTTCCTTGAGGCATGTACCAATGCTAATGCTAGCTTCTCTGCGTTTGAATATCTAACTTCCGGTCCGTGGAGTGCTTTGCTTACAAAGAAAACGGGTATCTGTTGTCCATTCTGCTCTTTTACCGAGATCGCGCCAGAGCTTCTTCACCACGCTGACTAGATATACGAACAGAGGTTCTCCTTCACGAGGCGAGTGTCAAAGTGGGCAATTCAGCCAAGTACTTTTTTAATTCGTCGAACGCGACCTGGCTTTGTTCGTCCCCGTGAAAAGGGCTGGCTCTCCGTAAGATTTTGAAGAAAGGTAAGGCACGCTGTGCTGATCTCGATAAAAATCTGTTTAGGGCTGCTATCCGGCCTGTCAATCGCTGAACTTCCTTGATGTTCTTTGGTGGAGACATGGTTTTTAATGCCTCGATCTTATCCGGGTTCGCTCTGATCCCGTCTCTAGATATCATATATCCTAGGAACTTCCCTGATCTGACCCCAAATGTGCACTTCTTTGGATTGAGCTTCATATGAGTCTCCCTTAGGACTCAAGACTTCTCGACATCGTTCAAATCTCGATCAAGAGACTGCTCTTGATTAGAGGTCATCCACGTATACCTCCATACATCTTCCTATCGATTGGCAAAAATCGAGTTAATGTTCTCCGACACGTTGCCCCCGCATTTTTGAGTCCAAAGGCATAGTGGCGTAGCGAGACGTCCCAAACTCTGTTATGAAAGCGATCTTCTCTGCATCTTCCGGATCCATCACGATCCGGTGATAACCCGTAAGCATCCAAGAATGCGAACACTTCATATCCCACGGTTGAGTCCACTAACCGATCAATCTTGGGCAGAGCATAGCAATCCTTTGGGCACGCCTAGTTCAAATCTGTGAAATCTACACACATCCTCCAACTCGTTTGGCTTCTTGACCAGTACAGGGTTGGCTAACCATTCTGGGTATATCACTTCCTTTATTATGCTTGCTTGCAGCAGCTTCGTTACCTCTTGCTTGATTGCTTCAATGCGCTCAGGGGCGAAGTGCATTTTCTTTTGACGAATAGGCTTCCTGTTCGGATCCACCTTCAATCTATGTACCGCCAGATCAGGAGATAGTCCTGGCATATCTTCTGCCCTCCAAGCGAACACGTCTCTAAACTCTTCAAGAATTTTTACCAATGATTCTTTGTGCGGGGAGGGAATCCAGGCCCTAATGCTAACTGTCGAGTCTTCATGGTCGTCCCATAGACGTACAGCCTCTGTGGGATCCTCAGAAGACCAGTTCTCTTCGTCATTGGGTATTAGCTCCTCGATACAAACCTGTTGAACCATTTTCCCATTTACCGTTGTAGTATAGCAGCTCCCGGCTGTTTCCACATCTCCTCTGATTTCTATTGACCCCTCCCCTGTTGGGATTTTCATACTAACATGGGCCGGTGAAATCACAGCCTGGAGATCTATAAGGGCTGGCCTTCCCATTATCACGTGTTAAGCCGATGGTGCCTTCACCACCACATAGTCCACAATTAAAGTTTTGCTCCTCGCGCCTTCTCCAAAGGTAGTGAGCAGCTTGATCACCCCCAATGGTTGAACAGGAGGTCCTACGGCTTTAACAGAGGCGTTGAAACAGAGTCGATTCGGCGCCTTGGGCCATTGCTCAAGACGTTTTAGTAGAGGGCGTTCACGGCAATCGCCGTGTCCACACAAATTCTTTTTATCCGGTTCCTGCTAATCACAGCTTCAATCACCAATCCTTCATTGTTGACCACCAATGGTAATGAGTCCCTTGGTCCATACACCACTTCTCCTGACATCCTTTGCCTCTTATTCGTGAAAGTAGGGGTATGACACATTGTTTCCTTCTTCATCACCTTTGAGCCGCTTCGCCCCCGAGATCGTATTGATTGTGTTCACAGGGCGATTATCTGCGTGTCCTCCAAAGGTCGGAGAACGAGATCTTCCACCTCTCGCTTCATCTCGATGATCCTTATCACCGTTATTCCTACGCTTAAACTCGCCGTCCCTCGGGGCTCGGCTTGTTGAGACCGATCTACAACCTCATCAAGTTGTCCTTCCATTATTGCCGCGTCGATGTCTCGGATTAGGTCTTTGCACTGCTCTGAGTCATGTCCTACATCCTGGTGATACTTGCAATATTTGCTTTGATTTCGGTTTTCTCTAGGCCCCTTCATCGGGGGTGGGGTCCTAGCAATGCCCTTTCTTTGCATTATCGCAAGGACTTGTTCACGAGGTCTGTTCAGCAGGATGAAGTCCCTGTCTTGCAGAGCTCCTTTCTTCCCCAGCCGATCAGAGATGGGCGCAGTTACCCGATCCCAAACTGACTTTCTTTTTTTGTCCGATCTTTCTTCAGGCTTATTTTTCTTGTTCTCACCCTTTTCCATCTCTCTTTTAAGTCGATCTGCTTCTTCTCCCTGGCAGTATTTATACGCGACGTCCAGACATTCTTCCATTGTGTGTGGGAGCTTACTGTTAAGCTTCGCGTGTAGCCGTCCCTCTCGCAGACCTGCCATGAAAGAGGCGACCAGCAACCTGTCGTCCGCGTCCTGAACTTGTGCGGCCTCTTCATTGAATCGCTTTATGAAGCGCAATACGGATTCATCTTGTTTTTGTTTTAAAGTTAACATATGAGTTTGATTTCTTTGGAAAGGTCGTGCCGCAATGAATGCATGAACGAACTTCCTGGTCAAAGTCCTAAAATCTGAGATTGAAACACTCCCTGGCTCTTCCAGTTAGGAGTGCGGGAAAAGTCTTGCACTTCATCTCGTCCGACGCGTTGTACAGGTTCATGTGGGAGATGAACTGATGCATGTGATCATAAGGATCCTTGGACCCATCATATGCACTAATCTTTGGAATTTTAAACCTCTTTGGACGGGATAGTGGGTACATATGCTCGGTGAAAGCGACGCACATATCGATAGTTATCGATCGTTTACGAGCAGAGTATCCAGTTCGGCCTTGGCCGTATCATTCGGGTAACGCGTAAATCCGTAATCCGTATGGGCGCTTGATTCCACGATCTCCGGTTTAGTAGGGGCCTGCTGCTGGGGATTCGCTTCGGGTTTTTCGGGGGTCCTTCCTTCGCCGAGGTCTCATCCGAGAATAATCTTGATGGTGGTATTGTCGATTTTTCAAAGCGTCAACCAATGCACGATTACCGGGTCCTGAGAATCTGGGTCTACTTGATCTCGCGGAGATCTCGCCCTTTCGGGCCGCCGCATCTTGAGTTTCGCCTTGAGTAGTTGGAGTTCCTCCCTGTTGGGTCGGATCTGTGTTCTTCTTGGTTGTGTTCCTCGGTGGTGCCATAACGCTTGTAGGGATTCTTGTTTTTTAGATCGATTATCAGTAGAAGACCCTCCTTCTAGCGCCAATGACGATCTTTGGAAATCGCCCAAAGAACCAATGTGGGTCAATCTTCTATGTGACAACGACCGATAACCCTAAAAACCCTAAATTATCGTAGAGGGGTGAGTTGTTTAGTGTGTTCGGACTGAGCTCTCAGAATATTTCTGGGAGTTGCCTACGTATCAAATAGTCGAATTGGAATCAAGTCATCCGTAGTTCCTTAGGGTTGCTTATATAGGCGATACTTTTTCCTTCTACTTGTTGAGCAAATATTATTATTAATAATTAATCCCAAAGGATAAATACGACTCAATCCCTAAAATCAGAGATAATTATGGACATATTTAATGTCAAGATTGGAGTCTTTATGACTAAGGATTCTTTCCATGTATTATCCCGCACGTGGAATAACAACGGGTCTGTTCGGACTGTTCTCCGCTCAGCCCCCAGGACCAAAACGGCCGAACCGGGCAACTCCTCTTCGCCAGACCTTAACCGTGCGGCGGCGGCTGGAGGAGGAGCTCCAACCGATCTCCAGTGGTAGACGATCTACCCTCTGTTCGGTCTTTAGGACGTTCGGTCCCTAAGGCTTTAATTCTCATGAAGTGGCACTTCTGACAAGCACCCCTAACGACGACGCATGGCGTAATTCAGGTCGGGTATCATCAGTGGGGACTCTCGTTCAACAATACATGTGCGTAGTACAAATATTTATTGAGAGTTCATAGCATGACTATGCACCTTTATTAGTTAAAGCTTATGTATTATATAATTTTTATTAGTTAAAGCTGATAAGTCTCATGATCTTCGTTTTCTCTCGATTGAAGAAAGTTGGGAGTTGTTACAAGAAAAAGTATTCAACAAGCGTCCTTGCCCTTCACATCTTCAGGAGGAAGGGTTGTCGATAGCGAGAAAATGCAATGGTCTACCTCTGGCTGTTGTGGTAATAGCAGGTCTTCTTGCAAGAATACCTGAAAGCCGGTCTTCGTGGAATGAGATAGAAGATGACCTTAGTTCTCATCTCTCTGCCGAAGGCTGTAAGGACATTATAGAATTGAGTTACAGGCATTTACGAGGCTTTAAAGTCATGCTTGCTTTATTTTGGAGCATTTTAAATAAGAAAAATATCGGTGCCAAAAGATTAATCTTTGCTTTGTGTCATGGTCAAGGATTTGCACCTAAGTCTTCGAGAGCGTAAACAACTTTCTTAGCATGGCAAAGCAATATTTGAATGATCTGGTTCTCCGTAGCCTAGTGATTGTCCATCAAAGAAGTTCCACAGGTGGGATTAAACGTTGTGAGGTTCATGATCTAGTACGTGAGTTATGCCGACTCAAAGCCCAAGAGGAGAATTTTTTCCACTTCATTGAAAGATCAAACGGCTCCAACATATCCTCAATGCGTGAAATATATAAACAATATCGTCTTTGCATTCATGTTAAGTTGGAAACTGAAGATGATGCAGAAGCAAGAAGAGGCCACTCTACTGCACACACTCTAATTTATTATTATCCCGATTCCCCTTGCTCTGTGGATGCCTTACCTTTCAACAATATTAAACTTGTACAAGTGTTGGATGTTAAGGCCGAGTGTGGTACTTTCCCAGAGGAAGTAACAATGTTAGTCAATCTTAGATACTTGACACTCAAGACCCACACATTAAGCTCCGTTCCAATCCCATCAATAATAGCCAACCTTTGGAACCTAGAAACATTCGTTCTCAAATGCTTTCTCGATAGAAAAATATGTTTGCCGGAAACAATTTGGAAGATGAAAAAAGATCAAGCATGTTGATGTAGGACGAGAAGTCGTTGTTGAATTGGATAATGATGTAGGAAGGATTCATCATAACTTCCTAATATTGAAAGTTTTACTTCGGTGACTATTACTTATGGAGAACCGGAGTAAAGTTAATGAGAAGGCTATCAAACGTTCGGAAGTTGAGCTCCTGTTATTATACTTGTTTGGATTGGCAAAAAAATTCGAACAATTGCCAAAGTTGGACGAATATCTTACTAAGCTTGAATCGTTGAATATAGTTTCGATGGAACTTTTTACCCTCGTGTACCGAGCTTCCCATAACATCAAGAAATTGAGTTTAGAGGGTGTCGATCTACCTTGGAGTGAATTTTATGCAATCGCAAATCTACCTTGTCTTGAGGTTACGAAGTCGATGACGAAAGCATTCGGGGAGTAGATGGGATGTAGTGGATGAGGAAAACATTCCCGGGAATTTCCAAACTCAAGTTCTTGAAACTGCAGTTTAGATGTCGAAGAATGGATTGCATCAGAAGATACCTTCCCTTGCCTAGAAGCAGATGGTTGTGAAATCTCGCTATAATCTCGTGGAGATCCTCGCGTCTTTCGCAGTGTTCCAACTTTGTCACTCATTGAAGTTTACGATTGCAAAGAAGGAGTAGGAGAAGCGACAATTCAAATTCGGGAAGAGGTGAGAGATGGGAAATATGATCCAAGTTCAAGTCATTACACAATAATTGCATGTGTGCGCACGCGAGTAACGTCAAATTCTGTTTTTCTTTTCTTTTTTCTTATTTCGTTTTTATAAAGATGTATTGAAACATTGTATCTTTTTTCCTTCTTGAACTATGTTGTCAGAAGTATCAGAAGCGTTCAATTTCTGTCTTTTCGAGAGCAATTAAGTGTGATTATTTATCTATCTATGCATGGTTCCGGTGTTCTCCGAGTCGAGAGTGGAATGGATGTTTTTTTTGATACATGAGGGAAAAATTAGGATTTTAGTCCTCTAAGTTGGCCTATTTTGGATTTTAGTCCTGCTCCTGCTCCGGTGAGGAAAAAAGTCCTTTAAGTTGGCTTTTTTTTTTGGATTTTAGTCCTATCCACCGGATATTGCTGACTGGGCACCGGAATATTTTAAAATTGATGACGTGGCTGGCACGTCGGATCCTACATGGCTTGTGGGTCCCATTTCTCCTCCATTTACTAAAAAAAACAAAAAGTCGAGGGAAGAAAGATTCAAACCGGCAACCTTGTGGTAAAATACCAAGCACTTTGCCATCCAAGCTATGACTTCAACATATATATTATGACACAATTAATTACTTATGCACAATAACATTTCTTCCAACATTGTATGTGCCTAATTTAAATAAACCTATTTACAAAATTAATTTAACTGTAGATGATATATATATAAGAGCTCTTGCGTAATTTTTTATTTTTATAGTTTTTTTATAACCTATTATTCTTAATATTATTATTATTATTAATGTAAGTCAACCTTACATTACCAGAAGAGTAATAATTATAAATTTTTTCTTATCTTACTATTAATTTGTATATATTCGGTCAACTTTTTTAATATCATAATTATTACAATTAATGATAATCAAATTGTATATCAAACACTATAGTCTTTTTTGAGAACCAAACATTATAGTCTAATATATTTAATCACTGTCTTTCAAAAAAAAAAATAATCATTGTGTTTCAAAAAAAAAAAAATCACTTTATTAATGTATATGATAATTCTAAATCCACTTACATTTAGGGACGTAGATAGTTTTTTTTTTTTTTTTTTTATAAAAAAGAACTACATCAAATTAACAAGGAAAATTAAACCAAAGGAAACCATATTATGCATAAGTAATAAATCTTGTCATAGTATAAACATTAAAGTTGTAGCTTAGATGGCAAAGTACTTGATAGTTTACCACTAGGTCGCCGGTTTGAATCCTTCATGCATCAACTTTTTATTTTTAGTAAATGGGGTAGAAGTGGGACCCACCGCCACGTAGATCCAACATGGCATATGATGTGGCGTCCATATAAGTTATTTTTTATGATTCCGGTGTCCAGTCAGCATAAACCGGCGGATAGGACTAAAATCCCAAAAAAAACCCAACTTAGAGGACTATTTTCTTCACCGGGAGAGAGATGCAGGACTAAAATCCAAAATATGCCAACTTAGAGGACTAAAATCCTAATTTTGCCGATACATGAGTGAGACATTTGTGATGTATTTGTTGCTTGCTGAAGTATTTGAAGTATCTGTGTTGCTGTAAGAAATGTTTCTTTCATGATGTAACTTATTCTTGTTGAAAATGGTTGCTGCTGTTTGGATCTTTAGTCTCCTTTTATTTTATGTTCATGAAATCTCTCATTCTGTTTTCATCCACATGAGGCAGTATAGTCACCCATTATCTCATGTTAATGAAATCTCTCGTTGCTGGATTGCTGCGTGAATTTGATAGCGAGAGTGTGTGTGTGTGTGTGTGTGTGTGTGTGAAGTTCTGATATGCTTACCAGTTTTCCTTTAGAGGCCTACCCATTTATACACAGTTGAAGTTGGTGATGCCTGCGCATGGCAGGGTGACTTATTCATGGCTTGAAATAAGACCGTTCCGTGAATTGTTTTACGGTGTGTTGTGTTATTTGGTATTTGCCTGTGAATATACACTGTATCTGATTGCAACTCTTTTCTTGACTGAAGGGCTTTGTGTGGCTGCATGAGGCATGTTACAGTCAGAAAGAGATGTCGGACTGATCTGAGCAGCTTCGATCAGGTTGAGGTGGGCCAGGTGCGTGCTGAGATGGATGCCTTGATAAGGAAGAAGGAGATGGATCAATCTTCATTCAGCACCCCTAGGCCGACCCTATGTCTTCCAATTAGGCTTATAAAGCTAAGGAAAACAACAAGGGTAAAGCTACTACCTCCCCCCAACAGCCCACTCATGAACGTAGATGTTTTAAGTGTAAAGGTGTTGGACACAGAGCAAGTGAGTGTGCAAATAAACGTGGTATGGTTTTGGTGGGAGAATCAAGTGGGGAGAAGGAGCATGTGTCACAATCGAGCGTTTTTCCCATCACCGACCCATTCTCCGCCCTGAAGTTATTGACGACGACCAAAGGTTAGCAAATAACTAGGTACTTTTCTTGATTTAGGTTTTGTTATTCCGATTACATGTTGTTGAATGATGAAAGACTAGCAAATAACTAGGTACTTTTCTTGATGGGGAAATTGGCTTTCTTGATTTAGGGTTTTTGTTATGGTGTTGAATAAAGTGGGCTTTACCTGAATTGACTTGTTCCTTAAATTCGAGTATATGGGTTGAAGCAGTGTGAATCAAATGTGTTGATTGTTAATAAGCGCCGCCCTCGTTTGATTTGTATTGTTGGAATTCGCCTGTTTGTAATCATTGTGCTGAATCGTATTAGAACAAGATCTTGGTGATGCGGAGATAGTGATAATGTTTTGTTTTATGTCTGTTACCGGATTGAGGTTGAAAAGAATGTTGATGGTGTTTGGATCGAGTCGGAAGTATGCAGCATGTGAAATAGAAGATGGGTCGACGATTTTGAACGTCACAAAGACATTTCATTTGATGAATTGTATGATTTTGACATGAAACTTATGGTTCATATTAGTACAGCTAGCTAGACTGATTATACTTAATTGAGATAAGTTTGTGAGATGGTTCATTTCTCTTTGTGATCTAAACAAAAATGCATCGTTAATAAGTTTGAAAGAAAAAGACATTGAAATTGAAGTGGAAGCAACACATGTTGGAGATGTTAATCAAAGTCAAGAAACTTGTCTTATTGATGTTAGTCAAACTTTCGACCGTAGTGTTGAAGTCTATGTTATTGGAGTTCAAGAAACATATTTGAATACGGATAGTAACAACAATGAGGTGAATGAGTGTTTTGATGGAATCGTGATGGAAGAGATTGTTGGTAGGAAAATAGACACAGTGGAGAGATTTGAAGACTCTTTGTTGATGAATTTGGGTGAAGATGTATATCTAGAAACTTGCCAAATGAGTAACATGAATGGCGTGGATGATATCTTAAACGAGAATGATGATGGCTTGAATGTACAGGGAACCTCCAAATATGGATACTTTGAATGGAAATAACTTGAATGCACGGAACCCCCAAATCTGGGTACTTTTGAATGGCAATGGGTTGAATGCATCGGAACCACCAAATGTGAATGCTTTGAATGACAATGGCTTGAATGAATGAAAGCAACATTTCTTACAGCAACACAGATACTTGAAATACTTATACACGGTTCCAAACATGAGCTATTCCATAGAAACCAATCTAAACAGCCAAAATACTAACAGCGTAAGAAACACGGTTCCATATTCTGAGCTACTCCATCCGTCCCAAAATAATTGTCATTTTAGTAATTTGCACACAGACTATGAAAAACTACAAAATAAAAAAGAAAAAAAGGGCTTATTATTAACTGAGTACCTTTTCTAACTGAATGGATTTTGATTTCTGCTCGCTGCTTCGGTTTATTGCTTTATTTATGGATTGTGGCGTATAGTAAAAAACTGGAACTTAGCAATCTGTTTACCAAATTATTTGATAGCATATCACTATATCAGCAATCATACTCATTCGCCTTTCATAATCGCACTTGCTCTCGAAAACAGAAATTGAACTCTTCTCATACTTGGACAATATATATAAGTTCAAGAAGGAAAAAAGATACAATGTTGCAACTTGCAATACATGGTCTTTATAAAAACGAAAAAAAAAAAAAGAAAAGAAAAAGAAAAACAGAGTTTGATGTCACTCATTAGTACCTTGAGCGCACACAATTATTGTTTAATAAATAATGACTCGAACTTGGAAGGTCATATTTCCCATATCCAGCTGCTCTTCTTGAATTTGAATTGCTGACTCTCCTACTCCTCCATTGCAATCGTAAACTTCAATAACCTTCAAAGTAGGAACAACCGCAAAAGAGGCAGGGATCTCCACGAGATTATAGCAGGATTTTACAACCATCTGCTCTAGGCAAGGGAAGGTCTCAAGTGATACAATCCATTCTTCAACATCTAATCCGTACAGCTTCAAGAACTTCAGGTTTGGAAATTCCTCACCCATTACATCCCATCTACTCCCCCGGAATGCTCTCGTCATCAGCTTCAGAACCTCAAGACAAGGTAGCTTTGCGATTGCATAAAATTCACTCCAAGGTAGATCGACACCCTCTAAACTCAATTTCTTCAGTGTTATGGGGAAGCTCGGTACACAGGGGTAAAAAGGTCCATCAGAAACTATATTCAACGATTCAAGCTTAGTAAGATATTCATCCAACCTTGGCAATTGTTGGAACTTTTTTTGCCAATCCAAACACGTATAATAATAGCAGCTCAACTTCCGAACGTTTGATAGCCTTCTCAATAACTCTACTCCAGATTCTCCATAAGTAATAGTCACCGAAGAAAAGCTTTCGATATTAGGAAGTTTCGATGAATCCTTCCCTACGTCATTATCCAATTCAACAACAGCTTCTCGTCCCACATCAACATGCTTCAGTCTCTTCATCTTCCAAATTGTTTCCGGCAAACATATTTTTTTATTGGAGAAGCATTTTAGAACGAACGTTTCTAGGTTCCAAAGGTTGGCTATTATTGATGGAATTGGAACGGAGCTTAATGTGTGGGTCTTGAGTGTCAAGTATCTAAGATTGACTAACCTTGTTACTTCTTCTGGGAAAGTATCACACTCGGCCTTAACATCCAACACTTGTACAAGTTTAGCATTGCTCAAAGGTAAGGCATCCACAGAGCAAGGGGAATTGGGATAATAATAAATTAGAGTGTGTGCAGTAAAGTAGCCTCTTCTTGCTTCTGCATTTTCTTCAGTTTCCAAATCAACATGAATGCAGAGACGATATTGCTTATAAATTTCACGCGTTGAGCATATATTTGAGCCGTTTGATCTTTCAATGAAGTGGAAAAAATTCTCCTCTCGGGCTTTCCATCGGCATAAATCACGTACTAGATCATGAACCTCACAACGTTTAATCCCACCTGTGGAACTTCTTTGATGGACTATCACTAGGTTACGGTGAACCAGATCATTCAAATACTGCTTTGCCATGCCAAGAAAGTTGCTACTCTTAGAAGACTTAGGTGCAAATCCTTCAGCAGCCCACAACAGCATTAATCTTTTTGCACTGATATTTTTCTTATATAAAAATGCTCCAAAATAAAGCAAGCATGACTTTAAAGCCTCCGGTAAATGCCTGTAACTCAATTCTATAATGTCCTTACAGCCTTCGGCAGAGAGATGAGAACTAAGGTCATCTTCTATCTCATTCCATGAAGACCAGGTTTCAGGTTTTCTTGCAAGAAGACCTGCTATTACCACAACAGCCAGAGGTAGACCATTGCATTTTTCCGCGATCGACAATCCTACCTCCTGAAGATGTGAAGGGCAAGGACGGTTGCGGAATACTTTTGCTTGTAACAACTCCCAACTTTCTTCAGTCGAGAGAAAGCGAAGACGATGAGGCGTACAATTTGAATTTACTTGTTGAGGGATATGACTGTTCCGAGTAGTGAATACAATTCTACTTCCATTGGAGTCATCTGGAAATGACTGTTTTACACCTTCCCATGCACCGACATCCCAAATGTCATCCATAATAATAAGATACTTAAATCCTTTCAGGCGTTGGCGCAATATATGTGCTAAATCGTCTTCCGTCATGACATGAATGTCAACATCATTAATCATAATGATTTCTCTTAAAATCTCAAGCAATAAGCGCCTAGTATTATGGTCTGGACCAACATAACAGAATGCACGTATATGAAAATGATGTCTAACAAGAGGTTCATTAAAGAGCTTCCTAGCAAGAGTAGTCTTACCTAGCCCGCCCATGCCCACAATCGGGACTATGTCAAGATTTGGAGTTCCCCTTGTGATTCGGTGAATTAATACTTGTTCTTCATCATCAAAACCCACCACAATTTCATCATCGAACTCTAAATGCGGAGGCATGTAGACAGAAGGCGATTCGGAAACATCAACTCCAGTTACAGCTGCAATTCTGTGACTATGGTTGGTTTTAAGCTCCCCAAACTCATTTTGAATATCCTTAATTTTGACTAGGACATAAGACAAACAAGACAAATGGTACCATATCGGATGATCAATGGTAAAAGATGAATTGACAGCGAGTTCTGCCTGGTATGCTACATCGATCATTCGGTCCAATAGATCTTTAAGTTCTTCGTGTTCGCCTTGGAGTTGGAGGAGCTCCTCCCAAATAACATGGATTGACCGACTTAGAGACGTTAATTCCTCCTTAACTCTAATAAGATGTTTGGCAAAAGGGGCAATCTTTGGGTTGCATTCCATCGTTGTCGTCAGATGTTCAATCTTGCCTAAGAGACGTTCAACAAAGCCGATTCTGTCTGTCGTAGGCAGAATGAAATCTGGAATCCGGACATCATGCTCTTTGATTCGTCCCCTGAAATTGCGAATCTTATCAAGTTGAATCGCCCTGTCTACTGTCAAGTCCCCTTCTTGGGTTGTATTAAACAAGTAAAGGGAAGCGTCACCAAGAAGAATGGCCTCATGATGGAAAGTCAATGCGTAATCGTCTGCAGCAGGCGGAACAGCTAAGTAGCTTATGAGGAATCTCCACTCCTCACGAAGGGTTTCATTGTCATCCTTCAAAGCGCCAGTCTCTGTCAGAAAATCAGCAAAACTTATAACAAATTCGTTGTATAGGAAATTATCATCAGCAAGTGACGACTTGGTTGATTTCATGGCTGCAAAACACATCTGTGTGAACTCAGGAGTGCAAGGGTTGACCTTGCCCACCAGATCAGCAATCCAAAGGTTCATTCTTCCCTCATCTTCCACATCACCTGCCCAGTAAAGACATGCCAGACAAGCTGCCTTATTAGCCCATGTATGAGCATGGATCATGAAATCTGTCAACACCTTGACATCATCTGGGCATCTCCTAGCAGCAAAATCAACTATATGCCTTAACGATAAGAGTTTGTCTCTGAGCTTTTGGAATTGTTGATGAACAGCAGGCAGATTGTTGGAATTGTTGAGGATTTCATCAATGAATTCCAGTATCTCATCACCCCTGAAAAGCTTGGACTGAAATGAGCTGGACATAAATTGCACGCAATAATTCTTGATTTCTAGCTTACATTGTTGGATTTTGTCGCCCAATTTGGACGACAGCCTATTCCAAATTTGGAACTTTTTTTTCATTGCTTGAAGCCCAGCAGTATAAAGTCCATCTCCAGATCTGTCCCATATGCCTTCAACGGAAGAAAGCATACCAGATATTAACATACGATCAGTATCATTATCTGGGTCCAAAGTGATGAGGCAACGCAGGAACATTTGAACAAATCTGAGGTCAACTTGGAAAGCTTGAATTTGTGCTTTCAAAGAGTCAGGAAACGTGGGATAGCTAACGAACGCCGACAGATCTTTAAGAGCAGAATCCACAAAAGTGTGAACCATTTTTAACTTGGGTTTTTTTTTTTTTTTTTTTTTCCACAGCGCTTCAACAGCAAATGCTCAAGCAAGGAGCTGAGGGAATGAACATATGGTTTTTTTCTTTTTTCTTTTTTCTTTTTTCTTTTGCACCTCACTATATGTTATCGATGAATCTTTGAATATTCAAACCACATTTTCGTCATCACCCTCACTAATTTAATGACCACCGGAACAAAAAAAATATTCCTTACTAACCTTGGCTTTGCCTTTAACATATCTCAATACCCAACAATTGTGATTAGAAAAAGAGAGCCAAAAGTCAATGAAAATCAGAAAAGGCTTCACAAGAAAGGAAATAATACTCGTCAATCTTTATCTCTATCTCTACTATATTAAAAATGTGAATTTGTTTTTTTAAAAAATGTTTCTTCCTAATTGAGTCATTTCATTAAATCTATAATAATCATTATAGGGATAATAACAGTTTTAAGACCTCATGTTTAACGTTTTGGCAAAATTGACCCTTATCTTTTGAAATAACAATTTTAGGACCTTATGTTTATGTTTTTTTTGATTTTAGAAGAAAAATCTGAAAAATTTAGGGCCTTATGTTTGTTTTTTCAACAATTTTAGGGCCTTATCTTTGAATTTGTCCTAAAATTGTTATTTCAAAATATAAGGATCAATTTTGTCAAAAACGTTAAACATGAGGTCCTAAAACTGTTATTATCCCAATCATTATAAGTAAAGAAGATAATAATTATAAATAAAAAAATCCTTGCAACGCTGTCATTAAGATAACTAATATGTTACCTTTAATTGTGAAACACGAATTGCAACACAGCCTTTTAGTTTGCCCGTACAATATAGATAACTAATTTGTTATCTTTAATGTGTGTTTGTGTGTTTTTTTTTTTTTTTTTTTTTTTTTTTTTTTTTTTGATAAATTTAATAGGTCAATAATTAGAAGAGCAAAACACTTTATAAGGAACCATTATCTTAAGCAGTTCTTCCGAGGGGCGTCCCTTGGTAGGCCAACGGGGCCATGGACACAGCTCTCAAATCAATGAATTTAAAGGCCCCATGAATGCTTGACCCAATAACATATACTATATATTTCAGTTTCAAAATATAAGTCATCATACACTTTATTTGTCCACAATATATGTCATCTTACATTACCAATACAACATTTATCACTCTTTTCTCTATCTTACCCCTAAATTATTATCAATTCAACCACTTTTTATTACTTAACCACTATTGCATTAATGTTTGTGAATTGGCATTTTAGAAACCATCAACTTTATGACATTCAACCACTTTCTTAATATGTGTCAAAACACCTAGGATAACTTATATTTTGAAACGGATATTGTATGTATTGTCAATTGAACAAGATATGGTTGATGACATTAATTTCTGAGTTTGAGTAATACTTTTCGCTTTCAAAAACGCTTTAGGAGAGAAGTGTTTAAGTGATTTTATGTGTTGGTTACAATAACCATAGTACTTTTTTATTCTTTTTTTTTAGAATGACGCAAAAGCAATATCTACTTCCTGCAGCGCAAATTTGGATATGGATGCCCTTGTTTCTTCCTATTTTTTTTTTTTTTGAATATTCTCTTCCTAATTTAAAGTGTGAGTGTTTTCCGATATATGATTATATACTGTATATTCCAAAATAATGATAACGTGACATTGATTAGATGAAGTATGTTTATCTTTGTATATGTTGGATAATTGATCAGACAAATTTTTTATTTCCTTTTTTAGGGTAATTTTTTATTTCTATCAACCTATTTTTTCATCTATGGAAATTAATATTTAACCGTGATTATTGTATCACTAATTAATTACACAAACATACTGATCAAATTAAATTAGAGAAATGAAAAATGAATGCATGGACAAAACACATGGAATATGACTTCATAAGATCCGTTGTAATGTCCCGCTCCCGGATACCGAGCCCTTATCCGGAAGAGAACGTTCGGCGCGTATAACATTAAATAAATCTAATATTATACTCCAGCCTCTACGTCGTCGTATCAAAAATAAAGCAACGGAAGCCCAAAAGGCTCGGGTGAAATCATAAATGCCTCTAAGAATATAATACAAACCGACTAAGGGTAGAAATGAAAAGTTTACAACACGATATAAAGCTTACAACGTACGATATCCAAAACAAAAGATACAACACTTGTCTTACAAACTTGAAATAAAAGTACAACAGGTTCTTTAAAGAAACTAAAACATAATCTAGTACAATCTTTAATAGAAAAGTAAGAAAGAAACATCATCGTGGCATCAACGTCATCAAATCATCACCGAACTCCTCAACGAGCTCAAGATCAACATGTTTGTCTTCTCACTCCAAAAGCACACAAAACAACATATGTAATTGAGGTAAATACAAAGTACTTAGCAAGAGGAAGAAGCTAATGTACAATTAAGTCTTACAATGAAAGGTTCATTAGTTATTATCAAGTTATCTTTATGAGACCGACTCAACTCTGGGGTTCACTTCATGCTCATCAACATGTCGTGACTATTGGTTTCTAGCTTAGTTTATCTTTGTTACATCATCATTTGAGGGCACTTCGCTTGATACTACTCACCACGAAGTATCTAGGTGCAACTTATTGGCGGATCACACCAATATCCACGGAGGAAAGCCCGATAGTGTACACGCTCGGCGGAGTCCCTCCGTACGTAGGGTCTCGGACTTACGGGGTGGTGTTCCTCCGTACGTAGGGTCCAATGACTTACGAATTTATCCACTTTATCTGAACGCCCACACATCGCGATATAGACTTGTGCCTTACCAAGAATGGGTTGATGTTTAATCCTTTTAGTACACAAGTATGTTTGCTATTAATTGTTAACTAACCACCTAAGTGTTTTCAAGTAAACTCCCTCACATATACTACTCTCTTTCCTAGACCACTAGACACGGACAAGGCCTAGCACATACATAGACATTGATGAATTATAATTCATCAAAGCACAAGCCAATCATACTCTTCCGACGTTCCCGAACTTCAACTCCCTTGAAGAGAGCATTCAGTGCCGGAACTAAACGCATCAGATGCTTAATCAGGGCTTGTTCAAGTTCATTTAATGTTATTAGATCAAGAAAGCACATTTAAAACTAGATTCGGGGCTCAAAACTGCTCAAAACTCAAAAACAAGAAAGCCAATGCGCCAGCTTTGATCGCTCAAAGCGCTTGAAAGATGGACTATGGTGCGCCGTGCACGAGGCACGAATGTAAAATTCGGTTTCTGGACTCCCGGTGCGCCCGTACCAAGTGCCGTAACTCCCAAACACTCAGTTTTATGCATCTAAATGATTCCCACTCGATTCGAAACAAGTTTAACATCAAAAGACAGCAGAAAAACATCACTTCTACATAACTAAAGATCACATACTTCTCTAACAACAATTAGGCATGATTTCTAGCATTAAAACACCACAAACACTCAACCTTAAACATTATAAACCTAATTAGACATTAGGAAGAGCCTCTTACCTTCTAGGAAGCCAAAAGCAAGCAAAACCTCAAGAACATTGCAGCACCACATAACAATTCCAAGAAAGACTGCAACACCTTCTAAAAAAACCTATTTGATCAACAATTGGACAAGCAAATTGTGATCAAAAGCTTCTACACAAAAGAACTACGAATTCAACCCAAAACAACCACCAAACTTGATCAAAACCTGTTGTTTCCCAAAAGTAGGGCAAAACTAACCTTTCTCAAAACTTCAACTCTCTTGAATCAAAACGAAGCCCTTCTTCCGCTGATTCTGAATCTTCAATCGGTTCTGAAATCCGTCGACTAACTTGTGAGAAATCGAAGAAAGTCTCTTGAAGCCTTTTTCCGATGTTTGAGAGGAAAAGCGTAGAAGTTTTTGATCTTGAGTTTTTCTGACAACTTCTTTAGTAATGGGAGGTTATTGTCAAATATAACTCCCCAAAGAGTTATTGTCTTCTAATCCCCTTAATTACCAATAAATCCCAACAAATCCTTTTCTTTTCTTTTTCTTTAATCTTAAATCATACTTAAAATCCAAAATAAATTAAGTATAGTATTCCGTTTCCGTAAAAAGACACGTCTGCCCTTTTACGAATGGTCGGGATATTACATCCGTGGAATGCATATTGTTTATATTCTTCTCATCACTTGGTCATCAGCTTTGTTTTTAAGCATTGGAATACAAATATTTTTTTCTTTGGCGATTTTAGATTTCTGGAGGTCCAATGTGTTGTACTCTTTCCTATGTTTTTTATTTTCCCAAACCAGGTTTGCCAAATATAGGTTTTAAGGAGGCATAACTGCGTTTTGGCCGCGTGTTATGCTATAAGGAGAGGAGTAGGATGCGGCAATGTAAAAACTCTTTCTTTTAAATTTCTAGGATATGTAAAAATAAGGATAAGCAAGAAATTTACTTACTAACTTCTGGATTATACTAAATTAAAAAAATAAAATAAAAAAATGAAAAGCATATGGCACGAAAAAAACAATATTTATTCAAACACACTATTAAATACAAATTAAGCAATACAAAACATAATTTATACGCTTAATTGCAAAAGCAGAATAAAAATAAGGATAAGATCCGGGAAATAATAATTTTACCAATATATATATAAATATTTTATTACACACAGGAATATTAAATTGGGCCAATTATTTAAAAGGACTGATTTTCAACTTATTATGGGTAATAGGACACTCCGAAATCTTATTTAGTTATAAGGACATTCTAATTTTAAGAAGGAAACTTATTTAGTTATAAGGACATTCTAATTTCAAGTGGATAAAGAGGAAGAAGGAAAAAAAAGAAGGAGGAAAAAAAAAAGGGCTCAAAGTAATATAAAATAAAATAAAAACATAACAAAACAAAAAAAAATTACTGTGCGTGGTTTTGTTTTGTTTTGTTTTGTTTTTTTTTTTATAATTCACTATATTTAAAGGTCATATATATATATATATATATATATATATATATATATATATATATATATATATATATTTGTTTTATAATTCACTATATTTCTATATTCTAAAATCAAATTTGATATTTTTCCGACTAAATTTCATAAAATCGATTTTTTCTTCATAAATATCGACGTGACATATTGATCACCGTCATGCATTGACCATATACCACGATGCATTGACCACCGGGATCCATTAACCACCCAGATGTATTGACCACCGCGATTCATTGACTACCCTGATGTATTGACCGCTTTCGATCCATTGTCAACCTTGATCGGTGACATTTCATTGTAACGATTTATGCAATGACGTCTCATTGTAGCCATTTATCTGATGACTTCTTATTGTACCGATCTATGCAGTTGGCGTCTTATTGTATCGAACTATGCGATTTGTCGTGTTATTGTAACGATTTATGCGATGACGTGTTATTGTAACAATTTATGCATACCTTTGGTTGTAAAATATGACTTTAAACCAAAAAAACAAAAGAAATACAATTATTTTACAAAGTTATCGAAAATTTAAACCAACACTAATCAAATAAACCAACATCAATCAAATATTTAAAGATAACAAAGAAATAAAGTTACTTTACAAAGTTATCAAATGTGTGTATCAAGTTGTATATCGCGGTGACATCAATATCATTGCATCGGTTATCTAATTGTAAATCTGATCATCAATGTCATCGCTTCGAGACATCAATGTCCTTTGCATAAGTCATCAATGTCCTCGCATCGACATCAATGTCATTGCATAAGTCATCAATGTCATTGCTTGGAGACATCAATGCCATTGCATACAAAAAAAAATTATAAAAAACATCATCAACTCAGGCGCTTTATTTTTTTTTCCTTAATTCTTACTGCCGGTACTTCTTGAGCTTACACTTCTTTGCCAAAATGCATATAAACACAAGGGAGACCGTAAGTAAACATCGAAAAGCTATTGACTGCATCAAACATCAATGTCACTACATAAGCCCAGACCACCAAGATGATCATAGAGGGCACTCTTGTCAAACTCTTGATGATGGTAACTCTTGCACACATAGTAAAACACACTCTGCACTAATAGGCCGGCCAGATTAACTATCACCAAAGAACCCAACCAAGAATCCACCAACCATAATTCTTGTAAGCACACCATGATTATCCCCACCATTAACCACAAGCGATGAGAATATAGTGTGATCACCCACAAATAGCCATATACCCAAAAACAAGGTTGAAAGCTATCATGGTCACGCCGCTTTAACAAGCGATAGCTCTTTTTCATAGTTGCAAGCCCATAAACCGGCTCCAATACGTGGAAACCACGCTAGCCAAATGCCACAAAGCACTTATATCGACCTGCAACCCAAGTTAAAGGACAAAGACAACCATAAGAGAAAAGAAAAACAACCCCAAACTATGAGTATCCACAGCTATTATAAGCAGCACCAGAAGCCCAAAAAAGACTTAATTGTAAGCCACCATGGTGAGTGAAACCCATAAGAAGGTAATAAAGAGCCTCATAGATCGTACTTGTGCTGCGAAAGCAAAAGGGACTATATCATCTATTATAAGCACCCAAATACACTGTCAACTAATTAGTAAAACACAATCTATGAATGCTCTGAATGTTTCTCCTAGTCGTGTTATTGTGTCACTGCTTCAGACATCAATGTCACTGCATAAGTCATCGGTGTCCCTGCATCAGACATCAATGTCATTGCATAAGTCATCAATGTCACTGCATCAGACATCAATGTCACTGCATAAGTCATCAATGTCACTCCATCAAGTAGCATGTAAATCAGAAAAATAATTCTTACTTCGGTAGTTCTTGAGCTTACACTTCTTTGTCAAAATGCATATAAACACAAGGGAGACGTAAGGAGAACTATTAGCATTAGTGAATTAGCATTAGTGATTCTTCAATAGGGGAAACATAAAATCACAAGATCAGATGCAATACAAGCTACAATAGAGTGGAGTGATTCCCGGATAAACAATTAAGGCAAGAGATAATACATGAATGAATCATGTCTATACATCTGAGTTTCGAGGAAGGACCGGGCCTTTTCGGGTGACTATATCATATACTTATAAAGTCGCTTCAAGGCTTGAACCGGTGACTGAAGTCACGAAGGCAACTTTATCATTGCGGTGTTGCATTAAGGCTTCAATCCATTCCCAAGAGAAATATATCTTTAATTTCATAGCGAAACATTTTCTACTTATTGGATCAAAAGAAAATCACACAAAAATCCTCTCCTCAAATCAGGAGATTACTTTATTCAAAGTGCCTCACTATAGACAAAGTAAAAGCGAAACAATGTTGCTCGGAGAGCCATTCTTTAGCCATGACCGGCAAAGGGCATAAAGAGGTGTTATCGATGCTCGACTGTTCGAAAAAAACACAAGAAACGTCCACATGACTAGACACATAAGAGTTCTCTTGCCAAATAACAAAGTAAATGTTGCATATAAGCCAATTATTTTTATACAAATATACAACCGACAAGGAGAACAAAACAAATTACGAGCCAACAAAAAAAGGATAATTAACAAATTCGAGTATATGCATTCTTAATACAATTTCGAGTGGCGTGAAGCTTACCTTCCTATCGTGAACGGTAACAAAAACATCATCCTTGCTTCTCTCCCTGATAATTAGTAGTTCATGATAATTAGAAAAACACATGGATATGGTATGGATGCCGTGTTTGGCAGAACTGAGCAAAAATAAAATCGTTGGTGTTAGGAGAACTATTAGATGATTCAAGAAACTTGCCTCAAATCTTTGTGGCCATTAAAACTGCAAACTGGAACCCAAAGAGTAGCACAAGGGATTTGAAGGCTCTCAGCAACATCAGCAACCCATGGAATAAAAGGATTAAGGATCAAACATGAAACAAAGGACCCTGAATCTTCATGTTTCTTGATCATAGCAGGAAGTTTTCGCCTCCCAACTTGATCAAGATGATTCATGTAAGAACCAACATGAAATGGGTTAGACCCATTAGTCACTTCCCATTTTCAACTTTCTTGTTCGAATAGTAGCGACCTAGAATTAATTACGTTGTGGGCTTCTTTCTCCATCTTGATTTTGGGGATTTTCATCCAGGCAGAATTGGAATATGAAGATGATGAAGACCGATTCGCACTTTGATACGTATTACTCTGGTGGAATTAAAAAAAAGAAATTAGATTTTCCTTATAACATAATAAGTTTTTGGAGTGTCCTAAATGATCATTAAGTCTCTAACGACGGCCTTATAACTAATAACCACTAAATTAAACTAATGAACAATATGTTAAACAATTTTAGGAAAATCTAACTATAATAAAAAGAGAGGAGAGCTTGCCCAAGGCCTCCACGTCGCCCCTTGATTCAATCCTTGTGGTTTTGCCTCATGCTGACACGTGTGAAGCTCTCAGCTTGACACGTGTCAGTATCAACCCCCCTTTTTTTTTTTCCCCTCACATTTATATGTTTTTTTATTAAAAGTTAGAAGGATATATATAAGATGTAAAATCATACATACATATGCAACAAATTTATGTATAACATGTGTTGTTACACATGATCTCATAATTAATAGCGTATGGGAGACATCAATCGATCTACTTTTACATTTGACATTTATACTTAAAATGAGTTTACGGATCCCGTTAAAAAATGGCATATCTGGCACTTTGCTTGTTTTATGAATTGCGATAAAAGATGTAATGCTTTATATTAGTTATGATTTAAGTCGACATCAATCGATCTACAGTTATATTTAACATTTACTTAGAATGAGTTTATGGATCCCGTTAGAAAATATCGTGTTTTACACAATTTGCTTAATTTATGGATCCTGAAAGAAAAAAATATACGAGGCCTTTTTTGTGTATATATATTTCATATATTGTGGGTCTACATCGGACATATATATATCAAATCCTTGTATGTATATATATATATTTTATTGTGTGTCTATATCATTTTTCAGTAGAGGCAATGATTTTTTTGTTGTCCTCCGCACATTTAATATCCGATCCTTTTGCGTATATATATTTTATATTATGGGTCTACGTCGGTATAAACCATTAAATATCTATCTATTAGTTTTCATGTCTGCGTGTGGATAGTTTATCGCTTCGTGCTTGCGCTTTTTTGTATTTTCGTAGGGCTAGAAATTTACATGCTCGGTGGTTTGTCTGTTGATAGTTTATTTTTAAAATGTTGTTGTTTCTTGTTCACGCTTTTTGATTACGGTTTTTAAGTTTTCATTCTCTCACGGGGAAAAAGGATTTACTTATCGTGGGGAAAAAAGATTTACTTGATTATTTTAATAAAGAATAGCTTAGATATTCGATGTATGCTTGTGTACTACGACAACGTAAAAGCCGAGTGATTTTTAAATATCCATTCTACGTGTAACCTTTATTTAATTTTACAGCACTTCTGTCATAAAAAGTGGTTGTCAAAGAAGAATTCCATGTATTCTTCAATCATGTATGACTACATAAAAAAATATGCGTTACTACAGTATTTTTTATAATATGCATTGTGGTTGAAAATATATATAGCAACATTATATGCTATTATTACATTATATTACATTACAATATAGCAACACTCCATTACATTGAGTGGAATGTATTTGGGTTCCGCGGTGTAAGTGATGGGAAAATTATACTATTTCCGTCCTAAAATAAGTATCCAGATTTTAGCGAATAATTGTCCCATAAAAAATTTTCGCTTTATATATTATTAATGCATCGTTTAATGTTTACTTTCCAGATATAACCTTAATCTAATATTTATTTATGTCACACATTTTATATCCCGAAATAAACATTTATTATTCGTTATAGATAAATATGTCAATGTAGTATCAAATACAACACATTATTTATATTTATTAATATGTATAAAAATAAAAAAGTAAACCATTTACGTAATATTGCTAAAGTTAAGAAACAATTGGTAAAGTTATGCACATCATTGTCAAAACCTACCACATTTCTCTCAGAAAAAAACCTAACACATCTACTCTGCTCTTCTTCCCAAGCTTAAAAACAGATTTCAAAGATCCCCTCCCCTCATATCCAAGCCGCTTCCATCTCTTCGCTTCCAACCACCATGTCAGCCTGGCGTTTAGGAGGCACAAAATCTATCCTCCCTCCTTTCATTCTGTACAGATTTGACGGGAATGAAATCATTCCCTTACTAACTCTCTTCAACAATTTAACCACTCAGCCAATTATTTTTGGGTCGATATAAGGCACGAACTTGGACACTTTGTCATTCCACGCATCAATTCAAGTGCAGGTAATATCCATTATTTGATTTAGAGGATTTCTTACAGATTATATTTGCAGATTAAGCGAAATCTAATTCATGTGTTATTTCTTTTTGCATGCCTTATCTACGATTAGAAAAGCGCTTGAAGGAATCATAACCGTAAGTTCTTTGTGGTAAATGTGTGTTCTCTTGATCTGTTCTTCTCAAATTTACATCAAATCGGTGATGCCTATTTTGGGTTTCCGTCTATTTAAGGTGTTTTATGTGATTTTTTTTAAGCTGGGTTTGCTAAAAAACTTAAAAAAAATTACCAGTGGTTTAATTTTTCGGGTTTTAGATAAAAAAAACAACTTTTCTCTTCATTGGAATGGCTATTCGATAGTTTAAGCCGCTTGTCATTACAGGATTTTGACTTTGTACCTTAGTATCCTCTTACTCATATGTTTGGGAGCTTTTAATCTTTGAGTTAAGCATAATCTGTGTGGTTTATTCCCTTAATTGACATGCATCTTTGTGTTGCTATCTGGGTTTGAATCTTTGTGGGGTTGTACCTTTGAGATATAGTTGCTAGGCTTTTTGTCGCCTGTGCCTTAATTAATGTTAACCATCTTCAAACATAGGTTTGGGTTATTCTTGGGCAAAAATGCAAAATGCACTCTTGATATATTTTTGAGATTGTGTATTGGTGAGAAACCAAAAAAAAGGTCTGACCTTTATGTTTGACTGATTTGACTCTGTGTTTCATGGAAATATACATAAAGAAATACTATATGAGATTTATGTCTTGTGTCTTGTGGTCAATAATACTATTTCACAGATTAGAATTGGACTATTTATTGTCAAAATGGGGAACAAGTGTGCGAGTTTTGAATATACTTAAACTCCTTTGTGCATTGTATTTGGTTATTCTATAACATGGAAATTAGCTCCTGCATATTCCTTTTATTTCTTTTAGGTATTGTGTGTATTGAATAAGTGATGTGTATATGTTAATATGTAGGCTATCTTTTGACTTTTTTGAGTCTAGAAATCACACAAATGCTCTGCGTTGCTTGAGGCCTGTTCATCTAATTTTGTTTGCAGTGTTCTTCGATCTGCACTTTGTTTGTTCTGTTTTATTTAAATTCCCAGTATATACACTACCAATATGATTTTTTCCCTTGGAACCCCACTTACCTAGCTGGTATTTTTCCCATTTTGTTTTGGAAGAAGGTGTTGCGGTTTCTCTGTCTCGCGAAGAAGGAAATTGCTTCAGGTTTGTGTAGTTAGGGGTACTACTGCAAACCCCAATAGTTAGGGGATCTATAGCAAACCCCGTAGTTACGGGATCTACAGAAAATCCCGATTTTCTTGCACACGTATACACTACATACTTATTTGCACCTGCAATGTATGCAATACTTATCCTTACAATTAATAGGTTTTTTATATGAGCCTTTCTTTGTTACATAATACTATTGCAGGATCCACTCATCCACCTGTAGGTTATCTTTCTGCTTTAGGATTTACTAGATACAGTAAATAGTCTTTCCTGTGTGGGTAAATGTAACAGTTACGGATTTTCCTCTATGTTTTGCTTAGGTTGTCTTTGGAGCTGATCTAACTGTGAATCTTTCACCCCATTTTAATTTTCCCCACATTACTCCACACTGCTTTACATGCTATCTGAAAATTCTTCACAATATATATACATACAGTTTCCTTTTAGCCTTTATGCTGCATCTAAGTTGTTGTCTCAGATATCTTCTTTATTCTTGCCATGCATTATTCAAGCACAATAAACTCTAGCCACAATTTGAAGTTGGTTAATTGAAAGTAGGAAACAATAATAAAAAAAACACTCAATAGCATATAACATGTTTGAAGTTGTATAGCATTTATGTACCAAGTATTCATTTGCATTAGTGTCTAGACATAAAGAAGATTTAGATTCAAACATATTTCTCGTTTGTTTTCTTTTTTTAGGTTACTTAGATGTCTCTTCTACTCCATTAAATAACCTTAAGGTGTTATGCTTTCTAAAATATCTATTTTGAGGGTACTACAAGAGAGAAATCTTTGTGAGCAGCCTAAAGAGAAGCTTTCTTTTATCACATTTTTCTTTCCATTTCTTAATTTTAGATAACCGTTCCGCTTGACTGTTGTTTAATTTGTGGGATGTGAAAATATTGAGTAGAGAATTTCCTCCCACGACAACACATAAAGAAGACATCCCAATATCAATTTCATTCATATCACTGTCATGCATTTCCAATGAGGCTATACTAAGTGTTTGTTTACTTACTTGACTGTACAATTTTCCTATGTTCTCATTTTTTCCCCTTGCATTTTTTCTCCTTCCATTTAGAAATCGCCATTCTTTTTTCTTTCTTTGTGTGCGTATGCTGCTCTTGTTGTAATTGAACTTGATGGGAGGTAAATTTAAGTTTACTTGAGATAATTTGTGATCATACATTTCCATGTATCTATCAACTTCTTTGTTTATGCACGATCTTAAGATCCATAAGCGTAAAATAATGATCGATTGCTGTTTCATGACTATTAAATTTCCATTACATGATGGTTGGTTTATTATAGAAAGTGCTTTCTTTTTCACATCTTTTGTTTAGATAAATCTCTAAGAATATTACTTGTTATATGCTACATAATAGAATCCAACTCAGGATACATCTAAGACATTTCAGAAAGTTGTATTCCTTATTAATATGAATCTGGACCACTCGAAATTCTATATTTATTACCAACTTTTCATAGGGGCTGTGAGGTGCTCACTAAAACTTGTGTTTTGCCTCAGCTTAGTAGTTTATTCCGTTGTCATTCCATTTTACCTGCAAAGTATTGTGTGGCATATGTTTGTGTTTACATCATTTGGATCAACAATCTGTTTCTTCATGGCTTTCATATGTAGTTTGGCTGGTCTTATGCATAAGTAAAAAAAGAGGATTGCTGTATTCGTTGGTTAGTCTTCATCAGCTTTGATGGCACTTCAACAGGTATGTTTCCAGTAAAATTAGTATTCATTACTGTTTTCTCACTTGATTCCTATTTTTTAAACTAGGAGATTCATGCTGCATATTCTAATTGTTCATTGTTCTTCTTCATTGTTGATTGTCATTGTTGCGGAGATTTTGCATCAATAAAACAAAAGAAAATTTATAACCCTAACCTATATGCAAAACTAACTCCTAACCGACCAAAACATCGGGTTGTTGCTAGTAAAGCGTAATGAGTAAGGGGTCGATCCACAGGGAAAAGGTATGTTCAATCTAATCTCCTTAATCCTACCAATTGTTACTCATAAACGTAAAAACGAAAAAAAACAAAACATAGAAATCAAATAACAATTCAAATAAATCTAATCTAAGAAACATGGGAACAACCAAAGTACAAACCTAAGTGATTTCAATTCTAGTTAATCTCATGATTCTAATTCGATTTGTGGTTTCACCCTTTCACGAGACACAAATCCCTAATCTCTTAGTGAACTTATCTCTCAAGCTATGAAAGCCTACTTTCGTAGCGAATTCAATTATCTATCTCTCATCTTTCGAGTGTTGAGACTGATTTACCAAACGAAACTCGGGTGTAGATTCAATTAACTCTCGTTTTTAAAGAACCTAACAACCTAGATAATTAATCGATTAATTTGTCATCATTAACGACTAAAAATCCTATCTTTCTATGGTGATCTAGTTTACGCAACTCTCGTATGTTGTAACTATCAATCGTAAACGATCTTCCGATTCAATTCACACATAGCATCATAATCATAAAAAGATACAAAATAAATTAAAGATCACAAAAACTGAACACAGGAATTGAATAAATTTATAAAAAACTCACATAGTTTTGGTACATTGATGATCTCATGAATCGAAAAACAGAAGAAAACTACACCTAATCTAACCCCGGATCACCCGAGCACAAGGCTCGGGTGACCGGCCTTGAAACCAAGAACTGCCGCTGCTGCTTTGCTTTTTTGCGGCTGGAATATTTGTGTATGAATTATATGATTTAGGGTTGCATGCATGTATGTATTTATAGGGAAAAGAGAGGCGGCTGAATTAATGTATTTGCGGCTGGGAATTATCTCCAATTAAGTCGGCTGAAGGATTTTTGTCCAATTAGAATTTTGCATGCGTATATTAAAATAGATGCTAAGTCGGTGCTGCTCCAATTGGCCTTGAACGCTCGTTCAAGGGCAGTCTGAAGTCTCTGTACTGAATTTGCCATCATGGACGCCAGTTTGACTCTGGACTCAACTTCTAAAATTCATATCTTGAGTTGTAGACCTCCAAAAATTATGATCCGAATGTCATAATTAAGCTCTCGGAAAACTCTACAACTTCCATTAAGGACTCTTCTTCAGAAAACGCCTTTTTGACTAGCCCGTCGTATTCCGAGTATTTTTCGGGATTTTCCACTACCACAGCATCATTATCCAAACTTGTAACGCTCATATCTCGGGCCTCGTAAGTCGGAATGAAGTGATTCAAAATCCTGTAGAATCCTCTCTTCAAACACTACAACTCTTCTCTTGAGGTCGAGAGTCAAATCAGTGTATATCATATCAAGAACTGCGTCGGAAGTCCGGCTGCTTGAATGCTTCATTCCAAGCTTTATCTCCATCTTCCTTCCATTTCACTTTTCTTCCATGCAAAACCTCATCATTTAATCCTCTTGCATGCCAAAAATATGTATCTATAACATAGGAAAATATACCAAAGCGTAACACAATCCCAAAATAACATAAAATCACAATTTAAGCACATAAATCGTTACATTTTGCAATTAACCTATTAAAAACACTATTTACTCAATTAATCGATTATAAGCTCGATTTCTATGAAAAACATCCATATACGGGGGAAATTGATGTAAAATATATCATTAAAAACACTACAAATTGACCCTGAACAACTCCCCCACACTTATCTTTTGCTCGTCCCCGAGTAAAACAAAACAAGAACATACCATCAAGAATCCACATAACCTGACACGAGATATAGTCAAAATCATGACAAGCTAGTATTCAGCAAATCGACCTCACTCGGTGATGTGTGTGCAGAACCTACTAAACTTCCACCGATCCTCTCTTGATATAATACATCAAGCACTAACAATTATCCGGTCAACTAAACGAAAACTTCATTCTATCTACAGCACTTACCTAACAAAAACTAATTACCAAGAACATAGTAACTAACTCACAACTAAATTACTTTACTTAGTACCAAGAAAATACCTCTCGGTCTCTCTTGGGTTTAGATCAACTTGACTTAGAATTCCAAAAAGCGTATATTTTATATTTCCTATCGTCGCGTCTCAAAAGTATAACACACTCCCTACATTAGAGGCGATCACCCCGAGATCACTCAATCCTCATTGTCCAAGGTAAACCACACTCCCAAATTGGGGCGTGATCCAAATGGACTCGAGGTGATAGATATAAACAAAATTCCCGCAAAGAAATTCTATTCATTTATTATTTATAGATATATATATTTTTATATTTTTCAAACTCTTTGGAAACTCTCGGTCAAATATATTTCTAACACATTCAAGACTCTCAAAGTTCTCAAGAACACTAAGGTACTGAGATTTTAACTGTGAATATAGCACAAGTTCTTAACTTTCATTAATGCTAAATAAGTGTAATCTGTATCAAGAATTGACTTTCCTTTAACTAACCGGAAACTATTCTATATTTGGCTCTTCATCTAATAGGTTCGTGAAATGAAGTTCAAGTGAGTATCGATCTACCAAACCTATGCTTAAACATGATACGACTACTGATAACAACTAAAGGTGCCAGATTATAAAACTAGCATGCAAGTGAAATGTTACTCGGGACTAAACAAAAATTTTGAAAAAAATTAAGCACTTTTCATAGAAAATTATAACTAACATGAGCAAATGAAAGTAGATACATAAATCATCTATCCCCTCCCCCACACTTAGATTGCAACTTGTCCTCAAGTTATACAGAAATAATAAATTAGAGAACTTAGCTGATTGGATGCTGGCAATTCTGGAGGAACCAACAAGAACCAGGATTGCTTGCATAGCTCAGTAGACTGTGGAGCATCACAGGACAACTGAATACATCGTGAAAGTGCACAATAGCTATCAAAAATATCCTGCAGACTTGATCAGTGCAAAAAGAGTCTACGGGGAAAAGATTAGACTACATATATAAAGCACATAAGGAAAAGAATTTATAGAGATATTCAAATTTTGCTCATATAAAGATGGAATACATATACATGAAAATATCACAAACTCGTGGGCTAGGTGCAACTACATGAAAATGCAAATTACATGACATGACAATCCTAAAAAAAACTTTCTGACTGGCTCAGTGTGCGCAGGTCGGTCTGAAACAACCCTACAGTGACTACGGCTAGTACAGAACAAAAATAAAATAAAGAAAATAAGGGAAATAAAATAAAAGCGGTAGCGTACGGCAAGCCGACGCCATTACACGAAAAATAAAATAAAATAAAGAAAATAAAATAATTATGGCATATGGAAAACCAACAAGAGCCATACTAAAAAAACGAGGTAGTACGGAAACAAGCGATTAACTACACTCAAAAAGAAAAATAAAAGAAAAATATAAACGATGTGGTGTTACGAAACCGGCGGTGACCACACTTAAGAAAACTAAAAGAAAGATAGAAAAACAATGCAACTAGATGAAATGCAACTAAATGAAATGCATTTATATGATATGCAAAAGAAAATAAAATAAAAGAAAGAAAACTAGCCCACTAATTGCAACATAGCATGCATATAAACGTCTACCACATAATGACAAAGTTACGATAAACGATATGGTGATGTCCATTACATGCGATGCAGACGCGCTTTAAGACTCATCAAAGGTGATAGCATTATGGAAACCAACGATTAGCTATACTAAGCAGATATAACTCATATGGCCCATTCAGTAGCATACGGAAAACCCGATAGCTACCCATATAAATTATAAAAACAAAGGAAGCACGTAAGTCTTAAAAGCTCACAAGATTCATCAGCGGTATGTAGCATACGAGGAACCGACATTAGCTACTAATTAACTATAAGAACGATTTATAGCTTACGAGAACCGACGAATACTATAACATGCCTAGATGAATCATGCATATAAAAATTAATCAGTTATTTAACATGGATTCATAGATGGAAAGGTAAAAACTTATAATTTCAGGACATCTATGTAAACATAAACAGCCACAGAAGCTCTAATGACAGCAATCCATACTAAATAAAAGCATTAAAAACAAGATCAAGAAAAACACGGGAACTCGAATCGGCGTTCAAGACAATGACAGGCGTTCAATGGAAATTGTAGCCCTGGACGAAGCGTTCAACAAACAAACGCTCGTTTGCCCTTGAAAACACTGGACGGGCGTTCAGAATATCAGACGCCCGTCTGATTCCTCAAAATCAGATCAGGATTGAAAATTCTGGAACGGACGAACGTCCAACAATTCCAAACGCCGCGTTTACGCACGTTAGGTGCTGGGACGGGCGTTCACGTACCATGGGCGCTTCGTCCACACAACAAATATGCATGGCGGCAGGAAAAACACAAGCAAAACCCTAAATACTTATGAACACAACACAAAGAACACGGATCACAAGACAACTGTGGCCTTATCAAATTAAGCACGAGGGATTAGATTAGGTTACACATAACACAAACTTCACGTAAAGCAGATTGAGTAAAAACTTTTGCACATTCTTAACCTTATGGTCATCGAAACACGGCAAAATAAAAACTCTCAATCTATTCGACGCTACTTTTATTAAAAACAAAAATAAAACGTAACAAAATCGAAGAATTAACTCAATTAAATTCAACAAAACACCGATTCCCCGGCAACGGCGCCACTTTTTGTTGCGGAGATTTTGCATCAATAAAACAAAAGAAAATTTATAACCATAACCTATATGCAAAACTAACTCCTAACCGACCAAAACATCGGGTTGTTGCTAGTAAAGCGTAATGAGTAAGGGGTCGATCCACAGGGAAAAGGTATGTTCAATCTAATCTCCTTAATCCTACCAATTGTTACTCATAAACGTAAAAACGAAAAAAAAACAAAACATAGAAATCAAATAACAATTCAAATAAATCTAATCTAAGAAACATGGGAACAACCAAAGTACAAACCTAAGTGATTTCAATTCTAGTTAATCTCATGATTCTAATTCGATTTGTGGTTTCACCCTTTCACGAGACACAAATCCCTAATCTCTTAGTGAACTTATCTCTCAAGCTATGAAAGCCTACTTTCGTAGCGAATTCAATTATCTATCTCTCATCTTTCGAGTGTTGAGACTGATTTACCAAACGAAACTCGGGTGTAGATTCAATTAACTCTCGTTTTTAAAGAACCTAACAACCTAGATAATTAATCGATTAATTTGTCATCATTAACGACTAAAAATCCTATCTTTCTATGGTGATCTAGTTTACGCAACTCTCGTATGTTGTAACTATCAATCGTAAGCGATCTTCCGATTCAATTCACACATAGCATCATAATCATAAAAAGATACAAAATAAATTAAAGATCACAAAACCGAACACAGGAATTGAATAAATTTATAAAAACTCACATAGTTTTGGTACATTGATGATCTCATGAATCTAAAATGTAAGAAGAAAACTACACCTAATCTAACCCGGATCACGAGCACAAGGCTCGGGTGACCGCCTTGAAAGCCAAGAACGCCGCCGCTTTGCTTTGCTTTTTTGCGGCTGGAATATTTGTGTATGAATTATATGATTTAGGGTTGCATGCATGTATGTATTTATAGGGAAAAGAAGCGGTGAATTAATGTATTTATGGTGGGAATTATCTCCAATTAAGTCGGTGAAGGATTTTTGTCCAATTAGAATTTTGCATGCGTATATTAAAATAGATGCTAAGTCGGTGTTGCTCCAATTGGCCTTGAACGCTCGTTCAAGGGCAATCTAAGTCTCTGTCTTGAATTTGCCATCATGGACGCTTGATTTGACTCTGGACTCAACTTCTAAAATTCATATCTTGAGTTGTAGACCTCCAAAAATTATGATCCGAATGTCATAATTAAGCTCTCAGAAAACTCTACAACTTCCATTAAGGACTCTTCTTCAGAAACGCCTTTTTGACTAGCCCGTCGTATTCCGAGTATTTTTCGGGATTTTCCACTACCACAGCATCATTATCCAAACTTGTAACGCTCATATCTCGGGCCTCGTAAGTCGGAATGAAGTGATTCAAAATCCTGTAGAATCCTCTCTTCAAACACTACAACTCTTCTCTTGAGGTCGAGAGTCAAATCAGTGTATATCATATCAAGAACTGCGTCGGAAGTCCGGCTGCTTGAATGCTTCATTCCAAGCTTTATCTCCATCTTCCTTCCATTTCACTTTTCTTCCATGCAAAACCTCATCATTTAATCCTCTTGCATGCCAAAAATATGTATCTATGACATAGGAAAATATACCAAAGCGTAACACAATCCCAAAATAACATAAAATAACAATTTAAGCACATAAATCGTTACATTTTGCAATTAACCTATTAAAAACACTATTTACTCAATTAATCGATTATAAGCTCGATTTCTATGAAAAACATCCATATACGGGGGAAATTGATGTAAAATATATCATTAAAAACACTACAAATTGACCCTGAACAGTCATTACTACTTTGTGTGAGAAAAAAAGGGGTATCTATGAGCATGGAATCTTCAGGTCATAGGTTAGATTTGTCGTCTTCAAACTCACATTCACCAGTAGATGAATCTTTAATAAATGAAGCTAAGAAACACATGGTTGTTTGTAGATGGAAGCAGAAAAAATATAGGCAGACAAGTATTGAAAGTAAAAAAAAAGGAAAAACTGAGGTAAACAAAGAAAGGACTGGTATAGGCTTATTAAAAAGGATTGACTGTAGTAAGCCTAAATTTACTACTGGTATGTCATCCTCATCTGCTGTTGTAGAAGACAGTTCTGCATTTAACATTTTAACAAGTAGTAGATTACATAATGAATCTGAAAGAGCTATGAAATTAAAAAACTGGAAAGAAAAATGTGCTAAAAGAAGATTAAAAACAGATGTCTCCTTAGCCTGTTCTAAAAAATCTCTTACTTGTGATAATTTAAAAAAAGATTCATTAGAAAACAAGAATATGTTAATGGTGTCTGCTGAAATTCCAGAATCATCAGAGCAACCTAGAAAGAAATCAAAAAAAAAACATGTTTGATCTTGAAACTTCTTCAGGCATAGAATCTAATAAAAATGAACAAGTAGCCCACACAAGCTATTCAGCTTCTGTTTCATTAAATGCAGAAAATTCTAAATTCAACTCTTCAAATGATGGAGTGATCAGTAGAGCAATCAGGATACAAAATTGGAAGAAAAAAAAGGCTAAACAGAATACACAGGCTTGTGCTAATATTATTCTAGATCAAACTTCTAATGTGATACGTATTAATAGTCAACGCAAGAAACATAACAAACAGAGGCATTTATTAAGTATGATAGTTGATAAAAGTGACATTCTAGCTAAAGTCAGTGATTGTGTACATTGTACTGCTAAAAGATTTCCACATGAAACAGCAAATTTTTGTTGTTCAAGTGGAGATGTGATCTTAGCTAGCACTGAATTACCTCCTGTAATTGTTCAGCTCCTAACATCTTCTAAAAATGAGGCAGTAAATTTTAGAACTTCAATCCGAACATACAATAATCATCTTGCATTTACGTCATTCGGTGCAACTTATGATAAGGAATTAGCTAAGAGAAACAAAGGTGTCTATACTTTTAGGGTCCAAGGGCAAGTGTATCATTTTATGAAGGATCTTATAGAAACCCCAGAAAAAAGTTAGAATGTACAATTTTATTTCCATGATGCAGATTATGAATTGTCAAACCGTCTTGAAAAATGTCCTAGATTGTTTGAAGCAACTTTACAAAAGATCTTAACAGTATTGTCCCATAATCCCTATGCCAAATTTTTTAGAGACCTAAGGAATATTCCAGATATTCAGGAACTTGAAATTGTATTGTTTTGTAATCCAAAAATTGATCAAAGAGTCTATAATAAGCCCACTACTTCTGAAGTGGCTGGCATATTAGTTGAAGGTAATGACAATACACAAAGAAGCATAAAAGTATACACACATAGTGGAGTTTCACATTCTGTCCAATACTACTATGGTTGTTATGATCCTTTACAATATCCCCTTATGTTTCCTTATGGTAATCTTGGTTGGCATCAAGGCATAAGTAAAAAAAACATTAATACTAATCCACGAAAAAGGAAAAAGAATAATGAAAATAGTAGAATACTTAATCCACGAAATGCAAGTACTGTTCTTGAACTTCTAGAATCTGAAAACACAATACTTTTAAATGATACATCACATGATCCAACTTATGTATCCATTAGAGAATACTATTGTTACAAATTACAAATTAGGGATAATGATAAGTCTTGCATACTTCGGTTTGGTCGCCTTCTTCAACAATATGTAGTAGATATGTTTGTTAAGTTAGAAACACAAAGATTAGATTACTTCAGATCACAGCAAAACAATATTAGACAAGAATTTCTTCAAGGTATAGTTGATGCTGTATCAAATGGAGAAAATGATGCAAGCAAGATCGGTCAACGTATTATCTTGCCTGCATCGTTTACCGGAGGGCCTAGACACATGAGGAAAAAATACTTAGATGCAATGTCTTTAGTAAGAAAATTTGGTAAGCCGGATATTTTTCTAACGATAACATGTAACCCTAATTGGCCTGAAATAAAGGAGATGTTATGCAATGGAGAATTGGCTCAAAATAGGCCTGATTTGATGGATAGAGTATTTAAAGCAAAATTAGAAGAACTTAAGATTGAGTTATTCAAAAAAAATTTATTTGGAAAAGTGGCTGCCTATACATATGTAATAGAATTTCAGAAAAGAGGTTTACCACATGCTCATTTCCTTCTGATTTTAAAACCACATTATAAAATTTACAGGCCTGAAGAATTCGATAAATTTGTGTCAGCTGAACTTCCAAATAAAGAAGAACAACCTCATTTGTATAATTTAGTAGTTAAACACATGTTACATGGACCTTGTGGAATTTTAAATCCTAAGAATGTATGTATGGATAAAAATAATCGTTGTAAGAAATCATATCCTAAAACATTTTGTGATGAAACTATTATAACAACAGATGCATATCCAATATACAGAAGACGAAATGATAATTCAAGAGTTAGGGCTAGAGGTGCATGGTTAGACAACCGATGGGTTGTACCGTATAATCCATACCTCCTTGCAAAATTTGACTGTCATATAAATCTAGAGATTTGTTCCACTGTAAAAGCTGTAAAATACATCTACAAGTATATATGTAAAGGAAGTGATAAAATTATGTTTAATGTAACTGATCACACAAGCAATGAAGAAATTAATGAAATCGAACAATATCAATCTGGAAGATGGATTTCTCCTCCTGAAGCATTATGGCGTATTTATAGATTTGCATTAGGAGATATGAAACCTCCTGTTATTCAACTTCAAGTACATCTTCAAAATTTTCAGCCAATTAACTTCAATAAAAAACATAAACTTAAGAATGTTGCAGATAATCCATTCAATCGTAGAACTATGCTGACTGAATACTTTGAAATGAATAGACTAGATTCTGAAGCTCAAAAAAGGAACTGCACATATGGTGATTTCCCAGACTTTTTTGTATGGGAAAATGATAAAAAAACGTTGGAAAGTAAGAATGAAAGGTGATTCGATTGGAAGAATAGTATCAGTGAATCCAATAGAAGGTGAAAGATACTTTTTAAAGATTTTATTGTGTAATGTTAAGTGTCCTAAATCCTTTGATCATTTAAAATATTTTAACAATGAAATGTATAACACGTATCATGATGCAGCACTAGCTCGTGGTTTGTTGTTAAGAAAACAATAGTCAAGAATATTGCTTATTAGAAGCATCGTCATATCATATGCCTTATGAATTAAGAAGGTTATTTGCTACTTTGTTGATTTATTCATGCCCTGCAGATCCTTTAAAATTATGGTATCAATTTGAACCCTTTTTATCAGAAGATATATCTAGACAAACACATCTTTCAAAATCTGAAATTAGAAAAATTGTACTTCAACAGATAAATGTATTCTTACAGTCTATGGGAAAAGATATAGCTTTATTTGGTCTGATACCTCCAGATATGAAAAACAGTGATTTTGAAGATCTAACTAAAGAATTAAGAGCCGAACAAAATATCATAATAAGCGAAGCAGACATTAATTCCAAAACACTGCTTAATAAAGAACAAAAAACAGCATTTGATTCTATTCTTGCATCAGTTTTTAAGAATAAGGCAGCATGTTTTTTTATCGATGGACCGGGCGGAACCGGTAAAACCTTCTTATACAGAGCTTTATTAGCAGATGTAAGATCTAAGGGCTTTATTGCTTTGGCTACAGCTTCATCTGGTATAGCAGCTTCTTTATTGCCTGGAGGTAGAACGGCTCATTCTAGATTTAAGATACCAATTGATATTACAGATAGTTTCACATGTAGAATAAGTAAACAGTCTTCCTTAGCAACCATGATTAGAGAAGCAAGATTAATTATTTGGGATGAAGCACCAATGGCAAAAAAAGCAACAATAGAATCTTTGGATAATTTACTAAGAGATTTAATGGATAACTCGGAATTGTTTGGTGGAAAAATCGTAGTGTTAGGCGGTGATTTCAACCAGACTTTACCGGTTATTCGTGGAGGTACAAAGAATGAAACTATCAATGCATCATTAATTAGATCTTACATTTGGCCAAACTTAATAAAATTTAAACTTGTACAAAATATGCGAGCACGATTAGATCCTACTTACACTAAATTCCTGTTAGATATAGGTGATGGACTGACTCAAATTGAAGACGCTGAAAACATTGATTTGCCTATGAATATAATCAGTACACCAAAAAATGTTGAAGATGGATTAGACAATCTTATAAAATCTGTTTTTATAGAAACAGAATCATTTTCCAGCAGTCCTCAACTTTCAATTAATAGAGCCATATTGACTACAAAAAATCAGTTTGTAGATGAAATTAATGAGATTATGATTGATAAATTCCCAGGAATAGAAACAGAGTATGTAAGTTATGATAAAGCAATCAATCCACAAGATCAAGGACTATATGAAGATATGTTGAATAGCTTGACCCCCAATGGTCTGCCACCTCATAAGTTAAAGTTAAAACCTAATACACCAATAATTCTACTTAGAAATTTAGATCCAACTGAAGGATTATGTAATGGAACACGGCTAATATGTAAAGAGCTAGATAAAAATGTGATACATGCAGAAATTGCAATTGGAGATCATGCTGGAAAAAAAGTTTTCTTGCATAAGATACCTTTACAACCATCTAATGATGAATTCTCCCCGATTCCTTATAAAAGAATTCAATTTCCGATAAGACTTTGTTTTGCAATGACAATAAATAAAGCACAAGGTCAAACATTAGATTTTGTTGGTGTCTACTTAAAAGAACCTGTCTTCTCTCATGGTCAACTATATGTGGCGCTTTCACGTGCAAAAACATCAACTGCTGTAAAAGTATTTATTGTTCCTACATTCTTTGATTCTGAGAAAATTAATGTTACGCGTAATGTGGTATACAAAGAAGTGCTAACTAATGCATGAATATTTGCTTCTTTTATTGGATTACAGTAATTACATGAACTTATTATTCTTTTCATACCATACATAATATTCTATGTTTTGTATATTCTACATGTGATATATAATAATATATGCAAATTATGTGATTTCCTTCGTGTAGAAGACAGAAGATAGAAAATTGTACAATGCAATGCAAGTCAGCTTTACAACTGATGATTGGACTGTCATAGTTCAAGTTGTAGAAAAACATAAAACCTCTGAATCCCAAAACAAAGGAACAATGTTCAAGAAGTATGTACTCACAGACATGGAGGTAAATACTCAAAACACATTGAATATTTTCTATTCTATTATAATACAGACATTATGCTGAATGATAATTTTGATATGTTTTTACTTATCACATTATCTAGAGCACAAAAATTGCAGCTGTCACTTTTAATACACACATTGCACCTTTGGAGAAACTGCTGATTCCATTCAAGAGATATAAAATTGCTAATGCTAAACTGAAAGTGGCAGAACCGAAGTATAGACTTGGGGAATATGGATACGAGTGGATCTTATCCATATACAACTTGATTGATCCTATTCATGATGAGATCCCGCATACTTTGCCGTGCTCATATACTTTTAAGAAATTCTCAGAATTGCACCGCTTTGCAGAACATTATGAATATATTGGTAAGTTTTCATACCTGCAGCTTTATCATTAATATTAATAATAACAGCTTTTATGTTGGAAAGTAAAATACATCCAATAGCCTTAATGTAGTAACTTCATTGTAATTTCTATTTACATCATTGATAAATATATACTTTCTATGTTCATTCTTGCTGAGCCTACTAATCTTTGTACTATGCTGTTTCTTTTAAATATCAGTTAGAATTTACGATTATTAGAAATGGTGCTGTGATTTTTTCCTGTATTTCTTCACTTTTTAACTTCCACATATTCATTGATATTTTCATAATGTATTTACATGATCTACCAAGCATAATGATAGTGGTATTTATTCGTTACTTATGAATTAAGGTTTTTTGGGCATTAACCTTCATATGTATCCAGAATGACTTTTAACACCTTCAGATTATATATATGTATATAATCAAAAAGGAGTTAAAACTTCTAACAGCATTTTCTAAATTCTGTTCAGTCCATGCACATAACCTATCTAGATAACAATAATCTGCTAATGATTCTAATTCTACTAATGATTCTAACTCTACAATCATTCTGTTTCATTCATGTCTAATATCACACTAGCTATCAAGGCATTAGTCATCCAGTCGCATGCCATTTATGGTTCAAGCAACTCAAAAGCAAGAGATTATATCTTGATTGATGAAGAGTAAGTATAATAATTTTATTATATACTATATTAGTTACACACTAGAGTAAAAAAAAACATATATTAAACATACATTGTTTACTGAAATTTCTTGAATAGGAAAATCCCGATGGTTTTAAGACTTTGGGAAGATTTCCTGGATAATGAAGAATTCCAAGTCTCTGCAAAGCTTCCAGAACCAACATTGATAGTGGGTTTAACTTTGAGGGTAACCACTTACCATGGTAAGAAAGTTCCATATTTACATGTATGTAATGGAAATATTACTTAAAATCCATTACTTTTCCTTTCTCATATTTATTATTATTACTTAGGTATATCCCTTACTACACTAAAGTACAATGCCTATTTCATGGTGAATCCTCCATTGCCAGATGCTAAACATATGGTGGAATGGTATGAATTAAAATTTTCATACATACATATAATTTATGAAGCTTGTTTATGATTTTTTTTACCCCTTTAAAATAGATTTTAATATATTTGCACTATAATCTTTTAAATAGGTATAAAGAAAACAGTGCTGAGATTGCTGGATTATTAGCGAACAAAGCATATGATGATGCTGACATTCTCCTACAACCACCAAAAATTTCAGATTTGTCCAAGATCAAAGATGTGACTACCAAGATTGAACAGGTATATACATAGGAATCTATAATATAACTAATTTTCTGCTTCCCTTATAAATACCTGATCAGCATTTTGTTATATTCATGCTAACATATATATTTGGTGATTCATAAGATTTTCTGTTTCTTGTGGATAGTACAAAACAGCCTGGATTGCAGGCAAATTGCAGCTAATGCCTGGACACGAAAAGCTTTGGCAAAGTGTTTATGGAAGCGCAAGAAGTATCGCATGCAGGAAAGTAAAGCGGAGCTTTATGTGTAATTCTTGCGGCAAGAAAGCAACGGTCATTCCACGGTAAATATTTGAACTCTATAAATCTCCAATGTATAACCATTATTATTACTTAATAATCCATTATAAACTTCAATTTTTTGCAAATGGGCGTATGGATGTTTATTTAACCGATGATTTCGCACACTTTACGCCACATCGTTCTCCAATCTTGAAAAACTCATTGCATTTATCGCTACTCGACTTTATGAAGCGGATGTTAAGGTACAACATTTATTCTTTCCTTGAAAATTTATCTCAGTAGCATGCTTATAATTAATGTGGATCAAATATTATTGACATTGGTTTCTTTTTATGGAAAAAGTCCCTATCCTCCATGCGTCAGCTAAAACATGTAGGTTTATGTACATACTATACTGATGCATACATATGCTTCTATGTTAATAATAAATACATAATGTTGAATTAAACGATTACTGAATTACATCATCCTATAAAAAAAATGCTGAATTACATTCACTTCATCATGCTTGAATATAGTCTACTGGTGGTACAATCAAAAAATTACATTCATTTCATAATCCATGCTGAATTATATTCACTTCTTGGATTGCTGAATTACATAATCCTGTCCAAAAATTCCAGAATTCAATATACACTCACATTCCCTTCCATACATGATGTCTCAATATAGATTGCTGAATTACATGATTCTTCTTCCATATATAGTTTCTTTTCATCCTAACATACTATAACTAAAATTTACACAATCTTTTTCACAGGGCCAGTCATTATTGAAGGAGGTGGAAGCAGCTTTATATGGCCAAAAAGTTTACTGCTTTGTCAATTTCTTTGCAGCTGAGAAGAATTACACAATTCTACAGCTCTACAAAGAAGACTCAATTCCTACCATTGAAGCTGTTCAGATGCAAGTACAACATAAGGACACAATAGAAGCATCATCAAAAGAAACCACCCAGTTTTTCAGCCCCACAACCAAGGTTGTTCTTCAGGAAATTTCTGATTCTGCCGAGTTACAAAGTGAGCCACATACCCATTCTCCACAGTCTAAGAGAACACTAATGTTTGGTTCAATACCTACAACAATCCCGTCAGCTGCTACACCTGAAAGAATTCAATCAGTTTCTCTTCCACAAAAGAAAGATGCAAGTGAAAGTCCAGTTAAAAAGCTGAAGAATAAGGATCAAGATGAATCAAAGACCGACTAAGGATTTCTGTATGTTTATGTGTTGTATTTGCAGCCATGATTGTTTTGTATGTTTTCTTTAAAAGCCAAACTTTGCCATAGTGGGGGAACATAGTTAGTATATTATCACCATTAGCTTTTAACATAGCTAAAATTTAATGGTGTAGTAATATACATAACTATTAGAGCTTGCAATCACCATATTCCACTATCTTTTGTGAATTATTGTATCTAAACCTATGTATCTTTTTAACTATCTGGCTTAGTATAAATAAAAATGCATGGCTGTAGCTATTTGGTTTATGCGAATGCTTCATCTTTTAAACTGTATGATTTTCATATTTTTCCAACTTGTACGTTTACATTCTCACGGGCACGCCGTGCCTTGCACGGCGTACGATTCACTACTAGTACTAAACAAACTTTCGAAACATATTCTTCTCGATTAAACAAAAGAAAGATAAATATAAGACACTAAAAATAAGTCAAGCATAGGATTCTAAGCACATGTTACATTACCGATTAAATTCAAGATAGAAGGGCGATAAACTTAGGAAATGAATATAAGGATAAACTTCCAATTCATACCAATTAAAAACAAAAAAGGGAGATGAGTCTAAAAGGACGTAAGAAAAAGTTTAATCATTGGTATTTAAGACATGCGCTGCTTTTCCTTGATGAAAAACACATTGGTGCCTTAGTGCCTTTAAGAGTACCTCATTAAAAATATTATGCGCCCCACAATTTTTTTTTAAAAATTAACATAAACTGACGTACCCTTAAAGAAATGATGGATTTAGTGTGGGCCCCTGAAAGGTCATCAAAGACAAGACAACACAAAATTTTGACTAATACCCTTTTTCCTTTTTTTAAAGGGGGGAAATACCCCATTTTCTATGCGGAAAAAAATGAATTTATTTTTTCCTACCCAAATTTTCAAATGACCATAACTTTTGATCCAAACCTCCAATCATTATAATTCATATTTTTCCTTCTTGTTTATTTTGATTTCACACATTATACTCTTCTGTCATAATTTCTAAAATTTGAAGAATCATTTCCCTTAAAAGCAATTACCACAGCCTATACAGCGACTCCCATATGCATTAACACATTAACAGTGATTATCATTGCTTTTGCAATGTCTCTATACTGTGACATCAACATTTACATATGCAGTAACACCTTATGACTGTGCGGTAACTATATGCAGTGGCAGAATGCAGACAATTGACTTGCTTCTGCATCATCATATTGTAGTGACATTGGTAGGGTGCAGTGACAATGACAGTAACAAAAACATTAACAATGTGTGTCACTGTGTATAGTGATTAATTTTACTTGACCCTGCACAATGCCAAGGAAAGAACTGCATTTAGAATTAAAAAAACTTATGTGGTAACTATGAAATCTCACTGTGTATGTAGAAGCATGTTGCATTGACATAGTGTAGTTACATCGAATTTAAAACATTGACAATGTATTCAGGAAAAAAAAATTTAACATAGAACAAAAAAATTAACAACTACGAAATGATATTGTGTATTCAGTAACATAACACAATGACAACTTGATATCAATAAATTTCCTTCGTATTATTTGAAATGTAAAATGTCACTATAACATCATACGTCACTGCGCAATAATTTTACAGTCAACATCATAGTTAACAAAATAACTTAATTTAACAACTAAATGACACTAAGCTTTTGCATCTTTTTCTTACTAAAATATTAAAGAAGTGCTTGGTGCAAGTGTTTTCAAAACGATAAACAAAATATTTCGATCTCTCCCTTTCGATGGTTTTCATAATAAACATAAATAACCATAAATATTCATGCTATAAGCATAGTTTTCCATGTAAACACATAGATATGCTTCTCTTAACACATTAATTTAACTATTAGTAGCACATAAGGCAACATGGCACATCTAAGTAACATAGATGCATAAGATCTATGTCTATTCAACATGGCATATCATCTATGTCTATTTCTCCTCTTTAATCAAAACACGTGCGGAGCACGTGCATTTTGCTAGTAGAAAAAAGAAGAAGTCAAAGTCAATGAAAATTAAAAGGATATGTTGTAATCGTTCGTTTTAAAATGTAAATCCTAAAAGCGTTCACATCCGTGTCTCTATATAGATTTTCTATTTTACACATTCAAGTAGCACTTTCTATTAATTCACAGAATCTTAAAACATCATGAATTGCATCAGAATCACTATTTTCTTATCCTCAATTAATGATAAAATTTTCAAGTACTTTCATTTAAGGGGGAGTGGTTTAAAAAGACAAAAAAAGAGGGGGGAAATGCGAATCAGGACAGTGGAAATATAAACAGGGTGATAAAGACAAATTCACTGTTCATAACCCCAAATCCACTGTTTGCTGCAGTGGAACTGACCCCAAATATAATGTTTCACTATCACAATGGAATAATGATATGTCATTTTTACCCAGAAAAATATTCCACTGTCCTATTTGCATATTTCTATGTTCTAATTGTCTTTTTTGACAATAAACCCTTCATTTAATTGGTGGAATATTTTAATAATTCCATTGAATAGCATATTTGAGTATTATTACTATATAATAATGCTAAGTTGTAACGCCCCGCTCCCAGATACCGAGCCCTTATCCGGAAGAGAAACGTTCGGCGCGTATAGCATTAAATAAGTCTAATATTATACGCAAGCCTCTACGTCGTCGTATCAAATAAAAGCAAACGGAAGCTAAAAAGACTCGGGTAAAAACGTAAAAGCTACTATGAATAGAAATTAACCATGCTAAAGATGGATAGTTAAGATTACAACGATTAAAAACCCAAAGACTTATACAATACGATGCCTTAAAAGTAGAAGTACAACAAATCTAAGAGAAGAAATACAACTAGTCTAGTACAACCTTTACAAAGAAAATAATCTAGAAGCTTCGTCAAGACTTTAAGTCTTCAAAAGCCGTCGTCTACACTTGACCAACCTGTTCGTCTTCTCACCCCACAATGCACACAAAAGAAAATGCAAAGGAGGTAAGTACAAAGTACTTAGTAAAAGTGAGAAGCTATGACAACAATTAAGATTTATAAAGAAAAGATATTTAATCGTTTAGTTGTTTATCTTTGTGTGACCGACTCAATCTAGGGTTCATTCCATGTCCATCAACATGAACTGAGTAAACGTTTATACTTAACTTATCTATGTTACAACCGCACTCAAGGGCACTACGCCTGATGTATATCCACCAGGAGATATCGATTGCAACATATTAGTGGATCACACCAATATCCACGGAGGCTAGACTAGGTAGGCTCTAATAGTATGCACACCTCAGCAGAGTCCCCTGAACTTGTGGTTCTTTTGACCTACGGGTTCTTCCACCTTCAGAGGTAGCACACACATCGCGATATAGACTGGTGCCTATCCAAGAGAGACATGTTGTTTAATCTTTTACTAGTCAAGTACGTGTTTTATTAGGATGATTAACTAGCCACCTAAGTGTTTTCAATTAATCTCCCTCACATTAACTACTCTCTTCCTAGACCACTAGACATAGACGAGGCCTAGCAATTACACAGACATTGATGAATACTAATTCATCAAAGCACAAGCCTATCATGCTCTTCCGACGGATCCGAACTTCAACTCCCTTTAAGAGTACATTCGGTGTTTTAACTGAACGAATCAGAATCTCAATTCAGGCTTGTTCATGTTTATACCGTGTTAACATATCACGTTTAAAGGTTTAGAAATGATAAAACGTACTTATAAGGCTGAACAACAACCAAACGCCTGTTTAAAGACATGGACGCCCGTCTGGAACCTACTGGACGCCCGTCCATTTTCCCCAGACGCTCGTCCACCCTAAGACTGCTACAACCTGGATGTAAAATAACACCTCAGACGCCCGTCCAGAGAAACCAGACGCCCGTCTGAAATGTAGCCAAGGCAGACGCCCGTCCACATTAAGTAGACGCCCGTCCGACCTGGGTTTCGGCTAGAACCCTAAAATTATCAAGACACAAATTCCCATTCATTTCTAACCTAATTGGCATTGGAAATAACACAGTAAAACATAGGAAAACATATCTAAACATACCAAATCACCTATGATCCTTTGATCAACAAAAAGACACATCTTTCTATCATCTAAGCACCTTAGAACTTGATCTAAACCTTATAAACGATAATTGAGATCATAGGAAGAGCCTCTTACCTTATTTTCCAGCAAAACCACAAGCAACACACCAAGCAGCTGCAACAACTGTTGATCCTCAACCCCAAAACCTATGTGATCAACAAGAAACCCTAAAATCCTCTTTCTAAGCAGAAAAACGAAACTGAAAAAGTGCAATAAACTGCAGATTACCTGGGTTTACTGCTGTGAAACTATTTTTAGATTAATCTACGCTTCAAGACGATCGTTTCGACTGCTCATGGCTGCGAAACAGAGCTACGGATCACAATATATGAATTTTCAAGAATCGAACTCTACGAATACCGAAAACTAGGGCTAAACTGAAAACTTACGAAATCGAGAGATATTATTTTCCAAAGTTGCGTCTCATCGTGCTGATCACTTTTCTCTCCTGCGGCTTCTTGATCAGACGAACGGATTGATCACACGGTTCTTCCTTTTATTTCGTTTTCTCTCCGCGTTGCCTTTCCTCTCTGCCGTTCCATCTCTTTTTTTTTCAGAATAATCACGTGATGAACTAATGAATTAGTTTGGGGATTATTCCCTTTTATAGCCATTTAATTAAACCCATTAATTAAATAACTAAATCCTTTTAATTAAATCCTTTTTAATTAAATAAATAGGATAAATAATAATTAGGTCGTAGTAAATACACCCAATGACTATTTTACCCTTTTATGAAAAGTCGGGATGTTACATTCCTTCCCCCTTAAGAGGAGTTTCGTCCTCGAAACTCGAATGTAACCGAGAGGTACTTGAACTCTGGACTTTGCGAAGCGTTTCGTCTCCTAACTCGTACAGTCTTCTTCTTCTTCTTCCATCTTCCCAACTCTTCCACCTGTCTTGAGCTATCTCGAGGTGGCGACGATCCACTTCAATATTTTTGTTGGCTTGTTGTACCAACTCTGGTCTCGTATTCTGTTGTCGCTCCACTTCATCCCAGAAACTCATGTTCTTCTATCTCTAACTTCATGAAAGATCTCTACCAGTACTGTTCCAATTCTTGTACTTCTTGGTCGCTCCGAGAGGAACTGCAATTATCATCTCGAGGTTTTCCATTCTTCATTGTCCTTCCCGATCCTCCGCAATCAGAATCCCAAAGCTGATTCCGCTACCAACGGTTGCTATCTTCATCTAACTCTTGACCGATGCTGGTTGGGCTCCAACTACTCACTTTTAATCAAAACCATTGGATCTTCATCTTGTTTCTTCACGAACTCATCAACTGCCTCGAATCTTGCAATCATCGGTTCATCACTCTATGATTGCTCCTCGCCGACCTATACCCGAAAATTCGAATCTTCCCAAATTAAATCGCACTTCCGGCACACTTGACTTCTTTCGATCTCAACTTCCCTCATGGCCCCACAAGCTTGCTGAAGAACTGCAATGATCCCAGCTGAAAGACTTTTGTGGCTTCTTGGGGATGGGGAAATATGCCTTGCCATGCTTTCTCTCTGAAGGTCTGATTCAATCCTTATGCCAATTAGGGTTATCTTGGAAAATAAAAGAAGTTGAAAAGTGACAAGTTGAGTACCAGGGTGGTATGTCAACTAGGTAAGCCAAGGAAGGGTACAATGCACTTGAAATAAGAAAGGTTGCTTGGGTTACAAGCAAAACAAGATGATTCCGTGTTGAGGAAAGTTGAAGTTGGTTCCAGGATGAAGAATGAGGCATTGTATCGTAATACACAAGATAGCCACCAGAAGGAAAACAAAAGAACACCTTGCAGATGAAGTTCTTTTGAGAGAGTGGAATTCTGCAAGATACGGTGGTCTACAAAGACTTCAGTGGCAACTTGAAAGAATGGTAATAGGCTTTCATATAAGCCTTTAGAAAGTGGAGACGTTAGGACATCACCAGATGGACTTGAAGATATTCTCAATGTATGAAAAGAGAACACCGAGCTTGAGAACATTAAGAAAGTGACCTTGATTGTTAAAAACTTGGTTAACAAAAAAAAAGATGTTGGCGAACTAGGAAAATATTCAGTTCGCATGAGTTTCGTAGAGGGAACATCACACAACAGAAATCAAAGTAAAGGTGCAAGGTCGAGCACCAGAAGGACTAGAAAGATAGAAATCAAAAGAGAGCAAGAATCTCATCATGAAGGAGCCATGGAGACAAAACGAGTACACCAAAAGGTCTCAGAATAAGATAAACACTTGTCAGGAAGTGTCCGAGTTTGCAACAGTCAAAGAGAGGTTAATTCAAGATTTAAAAGAAATAGAAATTTCCCTTAAGGAATGTAAGGGAAAATCAAAAGTTTGGATAATTAAGCGTCAAACAAGATTTTGAGTGAAGAGGAAACGATACTTAAAAATTGTCGAATAAGGTTTGATTTCAAAGAATTAATTCAAACCTTCAAAGGAAGTTTAAACGATCATTGATGACTCAATTAAAAGGTTCAAGGTTGCACTACTCGAGAGGAATAGTACACTGCCAAGGAATAAATGCTCGAGGTTATTCCCCGTGTGGAAATGAAAAGGTTAAAATAAAATAAACTTTCAACCGGTGTAACAAAATTGTAGTAGAAAAGCCAAAACAGAAAGTGGAAAGTCAGAATGATGTATATGGCGGTTCATGGCTCTAAATGGCCCGAAAGAGCTTTAAAAACTGAAGGGTACAGGGTACAATAATCTGAAATGGAGATCAAAAGTTTAGGAACTCAAAAGTCGGTTGGCTAGTTGGGTTCGTATGGCATCTTGAAAAATTCTGCCTTCTGCTTGAAACTAGTTTAGCAGAAATTGCTAGAAGGTTAAAGATAGGTAACTGAAGAGGAATGCCATGATTGGTTTAGAAATTTGACCAGCAAAAGAAGATATGCATACCTTAAAGGAACATGCAGCATTAGGTGAAATAGTTACAATATCGACACTATCCTTAGGAGGGGAGCTGAGAATAAACACAAGTAAAAATAATGTTCTGACATTAGAAGGTTCAGCAAACTTTGAAGAGAATTTGTTTCTTGATTTGAAAAGTAAGAAAGAATGAATTTGTTCAAAAGAAGGGCTTATGGAGATAGGTTAATGATAACAAGCAGAGAGGATTTGTTGCGTTTAAAGATCTCAAGTGAGGGATTACATGAGAAACAATTTACCAGAAAAGGTATATTTATAAAGGGGCACGAAAAGGGTCTGAACATCAAACATGGCATGCTGGAGGATAGCATCTTAATTCTTGTTTAACACTGCAAAAGAAACTATAACGTTAGCTTTATAGGCATCCTACTAAAAGGTTTAACTCAGGAAGAGGTCAAACTTCAGGGAACTCCTAAACATGACAATCATAACTTACTACCCTCTTAGCCCAACCTCTAAGTCAAGGAGGTAAATATTCCTTTTAGGTTGTTGTGCAAGATTTTTACTCCGGATCTGACATTATCAATTTTTACAGAACAAACGAAGAGGAATTTGAGCACGATCCAAAGAGAAAAGATTTAGATACTGGAGTTTTCCAGGTGATATAAAAATATTAGAATTTTTGAATGAAGATAAGTCGGTCGAAAACAGTTATTTCTGACGATTGCACAAGCTGCCAGAATTTCCAGATTAATAAACACTATATTTAATTGCAAATCGAGATCAAACGAAAGATAATCTGAACTTAATTCCAAAATAAAAGCTGTAGATAAAATTGTTGTCTGCAACATATCAAAAATTCAGGTCATTTGAAGATGTTTAACCTGTTCAAAACAGAAAAAGAAGTGAAGGTGCTGCTGCAGATTTTCTGGACAGAGTATCCGGTATAAACATGAATTTTCTGAATAATCCATAATGATTATCGAGTTGATGTAAAAAGAGAAATTGTAGATAAGACAGTAATCTACTTTGCTGAAAATTTGCAGATTTTTTTTTTTTTTTTTTTGGAGTATAGAGAGACAGTCTTATGTTAAAGGGAAAACACGGAAACAAAAGCATTCACTCATGTTGGATAAGTCCAAACACGAGGACAATGAAAAGTATTTGCTAAAGTAAGAGACCTTTAACACTATGAGTGGAAACGACTGAGGAGTATTTGGAAATAATAGAGTTACACATGGAGTTCGTGTAGAACCATCTCAAGCAAAGCAAAGGTCAAAGAATGTTGATGAACTCAACCAAGTGATAGTGAAAAGAGAAAGTGGAGGACTTGTAGGACTGAATCAAATATCATTCTCTACAAAGTTAGGCCAAGATAAAAGTAAACTTAGACATTCATGTATAGAGAAGGTGAAGAGATTTCAATAGGGAAAGTAAGGAAAAAGGAAATCAACCAAGAGGACCTCAACTTTAAGGTGTAGGCATAAGACTCCGATCCCAAAGCCTTACTTAAAGGAGTTTCACTTAACCCTATGTGACAAGCTACGGTTTGGAACTTCAAAAGAAGAAAGAGTTCCTACTAAGGATACTAGAAGGAACAAACCTGAGGTGATCACATGAAAGATGTGAACTGGGAACTCCACCTAACCTTCGTCTCAGAAGACTCCTCACTTGGTCCTGATAACTTGACCACGGTTTAAGGGTTCTTAGTCTTACGAGGATTACCACCAAGCTCAAGTTCTAAAGGGTCTAAAGGAATCCTTATCTTAGAGGGAGTGATGCCTAGAACAGAAAAGACACTTCTCTCTGATACCAACTGTAACGCCCCGCTCCCGGATACCGAGCCCTTATCCGGAAGAGAAACGTTCGGCGCGTATAGCATTAAATAAGTCTAATATTATACGCAAGCCTCTACGTCGTCGTATCAAATAAAAGCAAACGGAAGCTAAAAAGACTCGGGTAAAAACGTAAAAGCTACTATGAATAGAAATTAACCATGCTAAAGATGGATAGTTAAGATTACAACGATTAAAAACCCAAAGACTTATACAATACGATGCCTTAAAAGTAGAAGTACAACAAATCTAAGAGAAGAAATACAACTAGTCTAGTACAACCTTTACAAAGAAAATAATCTAGAAGCTTCGTCAAGACTTTAAGTCTTCAAAAGCCGTCGCTCTACACTTGACCAACCTGCTCGCCTTCTCACCCCACAATGCACACAAAAGAAAATGCAAAGGAGGTAAGTACAAAGTACTTAGTAAAAGTGAGAGCTATGACAACAATTAAGATTTATAAAGAAAAGATATTTAATCGTTTAGTTGTTTATCTTTGTGTGACCGACTCAATCTAGGGTTCATTCCATGTCCATCAACATGAACTGACTAAACGTTTCTACTTAACTTATCTATGTTACAACCGCACTCAAGAGGCACTACGCCTCGATGTATATCCACCAGAGATATCGATTGCAACATATTAGTGGATCACACCAATATCCACGGAGGCTAGACTAGGTAGGCTCCGATAGTACGCACACCTCAGCAGAGTCCCCCGAACTTGTGGTTCTTTTGACCTACGGGTTCTTCCACCTTCAGAGGTAGCACACACATCGCGATATAGACTGGTGCCTATTCAAGAGAGACATGTTGTTTAATCTTTTACTAGTCAAGTACGTGTTTTATTAGGATGATTAACTAGCCACCTAAGTGTTTTCAATTAATCTCCCTCACATTAACTACTCTCTTCCTAGACCACTAGACATAGACGAGGCCTAGCAATTACACAGACATTGATGAATACTAATTCATCAAAGCACAAGCCTATCATGCTCTTCCGACGGATCCGAACTTCAACTCCCTTTAAGAGTACATTCGGTGTTTTAACTGAACGAATCAGAAGCTCAATTCAGGCTTGTTCAAGTTTATACCGTGTTAACATATCACGTTTAAAGGTTTAGAAATGATAAAACGTACTTATAAGGTTGAACAACAACCAAACGCCTGTTTAAAGACATGGACGCCCGTCTGAACCTACTTGGACGCCCGCCCATTTTCCCCCTGACGCTCGTCCACCCTAAGATCGCTACAACCTGGATGTAAAATAACACCTCAGACGCCCGTCCAGAGAAACCAGACGCCGTGCGAGAAATGTAGCAAAGGCGCACGCCCGCCCACATTAAGTAGACGCCCGTCCGACACGGGTTTCGGCTAGAACCCTAAAATTATCAAGACACGAATTCTCATTCGTTTCTAACCTAATTGGCATTGTAAATAACACAGTAAAACATAGGAAAACATATCTAAACATACCAAATCACCTATGATCCTTTGATCAACAAAAAGACACATCTTTCTATCATCTAAGCACCTTAGAACTTGATCTAAACCTTATAAACGATAATTGAGATCATAGGAAGAGCCTCTTACCTTATTTTCCAGCAAAACCACAAGCAACACACCAAGCAATTGCAATAACCTGTTGATCCTCAACCCCAAAACCTATGTGATCAACAAGAAACCCTAAAATCCTCTTTCTATGCAGAAAAACGAAACTGAAAAAGTGCAATAAACTGCAGATTACCTGGGTTTACTGCTGTGAAACTATTTTTAGATTAATCTACGCTTCAAGACGATCGTTTGATCGCTCATGGTCGCTAAAAACAGAGCTACGGATCACAATATATGAATTTTCAAGAATCGAACTCTACGAATACCGAAAACTAGGCTAAATCGAAAACTTACGAAATCGAGAGATATTATTTTTCAAAGTTGCGCCTCATCGCGGCCGATCACTTTTCTCTCCTCGCGCTTCTTGATCGACGAACGGATTGATCACACGGTTCTTCCTTTTATTTCGTTTTCTCTCCGCGTTGCCTTTCCTCTCTGCCGTTCCATCTCTTTTTTTTTTCAGAATAATCACGTGATGAACTAATGAATTAGTTTGGGGATTATTCCCTTTTATAGCCATTTAATTAAATCCATTAATTAAATAACTAAATCCTTTTAATTAAATCCTTTTTAATTAAATAAATAGGATAAATAATAATTAGGTCGTAGTAAATACACCCAATGACTATTTTATCCTTTTATGAAAAGTCGGGATGTTACATAAGTCATTTATTGCAATTCTGACTCTTTATATAATTTTTTTGTTTTTTCTAATTTTATTTTTTAGGTGATTCTTTTTTATCTTCTTGTAATGTAAATAACTAATTTTTAGTATTCCCGGTAGTTCCTAAAAAAACTTTCCAGATACTTGTATTTTCATACATTAAAATTAAAATATTTTATATTTGAGAAAGAATGAGGCATTCTTTTTTTTTTTTTTTGAGAGAAGAATGAGACATTCTGAAAAATGAATTCTTCAATTTTATTATCCTATGATGCATCACTTCGGCAATATTAGACTTCAGTAACAAATGAAAGTGAGTATAAATAAAAGAACAACATTATTGGACGTGAATAAGAATTGAAAAAAAAAAAGAATATAAATAAAAAGAAATGGAAATCGGGCCAACAAAGGGTGAGAGGAATAGAATGGATGGATATGGAGTATATCAATTTTTGCGCCAGATGTACAGACTCCTTTACTAATCTGTTGTGTACAGATCGAGTGAAGAGACACTGCTGCATATGTATTTTAGATAGATCTGATCTGTTTGGATCTCCAAAATTCAAATTTAATATCATTTACAGATTCTACTATAAGTGCTCTAACAGAGAGAAAGGAAAATTATAATATTGTTCACACCTGATTGGTTGTGGTAGAATGTATATGTATAGGCAAAGTCTAACCTACTAATAATCTAAATACGAATTACAATACAAAATGCAATTATCCCTTATTTTTATATTACAATAATGTATATCTCCTATTAACAACCTTCAATTTGGACGAGGAACGAGGCCTAACTTAGTGTGTTGATGATGAAATGCTAGTTTTGGTGTCAGCAAGCTGATCTTTGCATTAACATGTGCATTTCGAAGCCAACCCGTAGAACGTGATTGCAAATAAAGTGATAGTCGATGGCGACATGTTTCATACGAGAGTGAAAGACATGGTTTGCACAGAATTGAGTAGTACCAATTTTATCACAATAAATAACGGGGCTGCGAGATGGGAAAGCCAAGATCATGAAGAAGATAGGTAACCCAATTTAGCTCCGCAGTGGTAGAGCAAAAGAGCGATATTCAGCTTCAGTGGACGACCGGGCAATAGTGGACTGTTTCTTTGAACTCTAAGAGACGGCATTACGACCAAGATATATAACATAAGCACTAGTGGAAGAGGAATCATCCTTATTACCACCCCAGTCGACATCAGAGAAAGAATGGAGAATGAAAGGCGACTGGCGATAAATTTGAAGGCCATAGTCTAGAGTTCCTGCCAAATAGAGCAAGATACGTTTGACGTGAGCCCAATGAAGATTAGTCGGGAAATGCATAAACTGAGATAATTTATTGGCAGCGAATTCCAAATCCGGACGAGTAAAAATGAGATACTGGAGACTTCCAAGCACCATACGATAATGAGACGGATCAGGAAAAATATTTCCTGACTGTGTAGTTAGACCAGAAATATCAGAAGGAAGGGGCGTGGCCAAGGCATTAGGCTGATGCATCTGAAGCTTGGTTAAGAAACTCAGTGTCATACCGCTTTTGAGACATAATGCAACCAGCAGAATTCTGAACAACCTTAATGCCCAAAAAATATGATAGTGTACCAAGGCCTTTAAGAGAAACATGGTCTCCCAAAAGCTTGATAAACTTCTCTGGAAAGTAGGAATTATTCCCTGTGATAATAAGATCGTCCGTATAGACCATAACATAGAGAATAATACCACCAGAATTGTAAATAAATAAAAAAGTGTCCGCCTGTGCATTCTTGAAGTTACAAGTAATAAGAAGACCTTTGAGTTCATCATACCAGGCCCTGAGAGATTGATTTAGGCCATAAATGCCTTTGCGAAGCTTACAGAAATGTGTAGGAAGGTCAGAACTGATAAAACTACAAGGCTGAGCTAGATAGACTTATAGACATCGTCCTGAAGGTGTCCCTACAGAAATGCATTATTAATATCTAGCTGACGTCAGTACCACCCTTACGAGAGAGCAAGGGAAAGAACCACCTGAACAGTAGTGGGTTTGACCACGGGGCTAAACGTTTCGTAATAATGAACACCTGGCTGTTGTGCAAAACCCTTGGCAACAAGGCGGGCCTTGTACCTGTCAATGGAACCATCTGCATTGTTTTTCAACCTGAATATCCATTTGGAACCAATAACATTGTATGAGGGGTCGGGAGAGACTAATTCCCAGGTATCATTACGCATCAAAGCGTCATATTGATGAGAGTCAACTTTGCTATAATTTCGTGTGCATTTTACCCCTTATTTATAGCCTATTTGATGTACTTTTGGGGTAAATGAGTGATTTTTATAGGCACATTTCACCACGGGTTGAATAACGAGACGATAGGATGTTTACGTCCGAAATCTCCATATTTTTGGGTGAATTGTGCGCGTTTTATTGGCATTTGTCACGCTTGAGTTTTCTTGTTTCTATTTGTTATAGGTGCGGCGTGATAGAGGGCGTGACGAGGATCACAACGGCATTGAAATCGTGTAAAACTGAGTTCGTGTGAGAAAATGAAGCGTGACTCAAATTCAAGCGTTCAGAAGAAGAAAAAAAGATTGTTTTCCAACTTTATCGGGATCCAACTTTTGTGTTTAGTGGGGAGTGAAGCCCCAGTATTCTCATCCGTTTTGCTTCTTCCTTCAATTAAAAATAATTATAAAATAAAAATAGGAAAATGGTATGTCTATAACTCTATTGTCCACAACAAGATGTACTACACATGATCTCACCATCAATAAGATGTGATACATATTGATTGATTTAGTCCCACCATAATTAATGATGGATCATGTGTTGTGCACCACAATAGAGTTATACATGTATCACTACCGATTAAAAAAAAGTCAAAGGAGATGTAAAAAGCTGGCGTACCTAATTGGCTGGAAATTGAAGTGGACAAAATACATTTAATGACGGGCCCCACGTCTGACATCAATTAATGCTGGAAATGCAACAGCCTAGGGGCTTTTGGACGGGAATTTCTTAATTTTCGGTGACAGTTCGGCTATTGGATTCTAAAAGTCACTTAAGTCAAATTTTAACATACAGTTTTATGTCCTAAAATTTATAGGGACAATTATTGAAAATGGCATATATTTGACTTAATTAGGTAAAAAAGACATCCAAAATAAACTCTTAGTTATAAGGACAAAAATTAAGTAGATAGACCCAAATATCCTTAATAAATTTTAAAAATAAAAAAAAAAAACAGGCGCATATTGATTTTTTTTGTTAGAAGAGGCGTTGATGCATGCGTTGAATTTTAATTTTGTTTTTTATATTATTTATTAATAGCAGGCGCTGATTTTTTTTTTTTACCGATGCATTGACCAACACGATGTCGTGGCCACCCCGCTGTATTGACCACCGCGATGGCGTGACCATCGTGACTCATTGACCACCGCGATTCCGTGACTACCGTGACGCATTGACCATCCCGGATGTAGTGATCACCGTGATGCAGTGACAAGAAAATTTGCAACGATTTATGCAGTGGCATTTGATTTTTGCTCATCGGACTAGACCTAGCTATCGGGATGCAGTGATCACCAGGATGCAGTGACATTTGATGAAGCAACACCGTGATGACATTTGATATTTTTCCGACTTAATTTCATGAAATCGATTTCATTCTTCATAAAATCGACTTCAAATGGCTATATCTTTGATAAAACTACGATCAACATAAATATTTCACCTTAATTCATATTTTTATGCAGTGACATCGGCAATCATATATGCAGTGACCACCCGTGATGCTGAGACGCCGCGATGCAGAGACTCTTCGATGAAGTGACACCGCGATGCAGAGACACCGCGATAAAGTGGTCACCCCGATATAGAGTGTTAGAAATAATTTAGTTTTAATGATGAGTGGCAGACTAGCTGTTATAGAGCAAAGGCAAAAAGAGGTTTAGATTAAATGTATAGGTTTTACTAGAGTTTGATCTTTGTATAGGTTTGATCAAACAAGCACTGTAATGTATAGGTTTGATCAGTAGGGTGTCTTGGTCAGTAGAGTCTAGAAACTTGCTGATGATTGAAGGCTGAGGGTTCAAACTCAGTAATGAAGGCTAAGGGATCAAACTTGGTGTTTAAAGTCAAGGATATGGGATCAGAATTTAGGGAAGTCTGTGATGACTTAAACTGATCACATATATCTTGTGTAGAAGGTCTAAGTTCCATTAAAGTTGAATGGTGATTGGAACTTAGTTTTGGTTAAAATGGTGTACTCTAACTTCACATTCAAAAGTTTGATGAGAAGCAGTCACCTGAAGTGTTCATTAAAAACACAGCAGACTAGAAATCAGCTGACAATTTGTGTACATCAGCAGGCTTACACAACAGGTGTCTGCTGAATGTATAACTCGAATTAATCCAAGTTTTTCTGGAAGATTAAATGGATAAGGATGAACTACAAGCCTTGGATTAATTATTCAATCAATGGTCAAGATGAAAGAGACGTTGTAAGGATTTTCAGAGACGTATCAAATGGAATTAAACCATTGGTTGACAGACTGGACTGTCAGAAAGACACTGACAGTGTCAGAAAGTACAACAGAGGCATATTCAGGAATAATCAGATAATCCTCTAACGGTTATCGTTCAAATTCAAATTTCAGGATCAACACCTATAAATAGAGGACTCCTGATTCAGATTGCTACAAGGAATTAATACGAAAAAAATATAAGGCAAGAATCAAGTTTTTGAGCAAGTGCAATCTGACCCTGCTGACACATTGAGCTTAATTTACTGATTAAGTTTTTCTTCAAGTGTTACCTGCAAATCAAGACTTATTCAGTTTACACACTTGAAGAACTTAGGCTACTGATTCATTCATCCTGATCAGAAGTCTACTGGAAGCAGAATCACTTTCTTGATTCAACTATTCTTTTGCAAAGAAGCCTACTGAAGACAGAGAAGCACTTTTGGGTGTCAAGAACTGTTGTTTGTGTGGTGGAGCTGGTGAAGAGGCAATCATACCCTTCAAGGACCAGTGAAAGACTTTGAAGCAGCAATCCTACCTGTTTCTAGTTTTCAGTTTGTGAAGCCATAGCTATTGGTCAAGGACAAACACCTTAGGGATTTTTGTAACTGCAACTCCAAAAGTCTCTAGTGAATTTCCTCCAACATCACAGGGGAAAAATGGACTGACAGGATTACACCACCATAAAAACTTGCCTACTTTACTTTTTGCAATTTATTTTCTGCATCTTTTGTGTTATTACATCAACTGTTTAATCTAGCTACTGAATCACACAATTGCACTACTGAGTATCTAATACTTAGTATCATATTTAAAACAACAAGTAACAAGGCTTGAGTTAATAAATTCCGCTGCAACAATTTTAGTAACCTGAGTGGTCAGCAGACTACTGATAGTCAGCAGACTACTGACCTTGCTGAGTTTGCAAAACTCCGAAAAGTTTTTTAAGTGTTAAGTTTATTCACCCCCTTTTAAACTTAACCAAAGCTTTTTCAAGGGACCAACATGAGAGCATCTGCGATCGCAAATGACCACCCCGATCTTGAGACACGACGATCACGAGAGACCATCGGAATGCAGTGATCACCGGGATGCAGTGACATTTGATGAAGAACACCGTGATGACATTTGATATTTTTCCGACTTAATTTCAAAAAATTAATTTCTTTTCTTCATAAAATCGACTTCGAATGACTATATCTTTTGATATAAAACTACGATCAACATAAATCTTTCTCCTTAATTCATATTTTTATGCAGTGACATCGGCAATCATATATGCAGTGATATCAACATTTTATGCAGTGACATTGACAATCATATATGCGTGACATCAACAACTTATGAAGTGACATCGACAATCAGATATGCAGTGACATCAACATTTTATGCAGTGACATCATCAATCATATATAAATGACATCAATAATTTATGCAGTGACATCGGCAATCATATATGCGTGACATCAATAATTTATGCAGTGACATTGACAATCAGATATGCAGTGACATCAACATTTTATGCAGTGAAATAGGGTTTTTTTTTTCTTTTCCGGTGGACAGTGAAAATTTATATTTTCTTTTTTTCATTGACCACCGCGATGCATTGACATCGGCAATCATATATGCAGTGACATCGACAATCATATATGCAGTGACATCGACAATCAGATATACAGTGACATCAACAATTTATGCAGTGACACCAACAATCATATATGAATGACATCAACAATTTATGTAGTGACATCGGCAATCATATATGCAGAGACATCGCGATGAAGTGACACCGCGATGCAGTGGGCACCCCCGATGCAGAGACACCCCGATGAAGTGGCCACCCCCGATGCAGAGACACCGCAATGCAGAGACCATCGGGATGCAGTGATCACCGGGATGCAGTGACATTTGATGAAGCAACACTGTGATGACATTTGATATTTTTCCGAATTAATTTCAGAAAATCGATTTTTTCTTTAAAAATTCAACTTCAAACGGCTATATCTTTTGATATAAAACCCCAATCAACATAATTCTTTCACTATAATTCATATTTTTTCGTCCTCTTTATTCTAATATCTAATTTTATGAAATGACACCTTATGCAGTGACACACAATAACACCAACATTTTATGAAGTGACATCAACACCTAAATTGCAAAAACAAAAACTCTGTAAATTGTATATGCAGTGACATATGCAGTGACATCGATGTCACTGCATCAAATTCTCTAACTGTAAATGCAGTGACATCAATATCACCGCATCAATTATATTCCAAAATCATACACAACCCCACCATCAACGTATAGCTTTTCTTTCTTTGTTTCAAGGTGATGCATGTTAAACTAATCGATCATTATTACATCATGATCAACGGTGTCGATACACGATATGACACTCGTTGTGTCACAACGGTTATGTCCGGATCATTACTCAAAAAAAAAAAAAATAAAGGAAAAAATAAAACATCATCCAAAGCCTTTCATAATCATACCAAAACATCCAACTTTTATTTCTATTTTCTCACATTTCCAATACATCAGAATTTAGAAAGCTTTCCGGCATAAACAATGGAAAACCATTAAGGTTGGTCCTAAAGCAGATAATGTAAATGTGCCTGAGATAAGGCCTGAACAACTAGTAGAAGCTGATGGTTTTATATTTGGTACACCTTCTCGGTTCAGAATGATGGCTGCTCAAGTCGATGCTTTTTGTGATTCAATTCATGAGATTTGGGCTGCCCACCAACTTGTAGACATAAAGAGATGCTCTAAATCGATGAACCTACATTTTGTGCCACTCCCAAAAACCATCTCTCCTTTTCGGGGTAGCTCAGAAAATTATGCCCCAAAACTGAAACGAAGCTAAGCTCAACTAGCACAAAGACATTCTTGTCACACTTACAAATGTACAAGATAAAGATATGAAGTAGGAAAAACAAAATAAACACATGATAAAGAAGAGCACAAATTTAGCTTCATTTTCTTTGAGCTGCCATAGAAGTGTATACTACCCGAGTCGAGTCGCTTATCAAGTCATCTTGTTCACAGCTCAATGTCAGCGGCAAAAAGCTCAAATGGTTAATGCTAGCATGATAAACATTTGCCGACAACTAATCCAAAACAAAATAGAAATAAAAGTAAATAGATAAACACTGCAGTCACAATGTGATCTTTAGAACTAAAGATGGAGATTTAGTACATATTGGAAATGAAAAATCAAACCTCCTTTGACGATGTGATAAGATTCCTCCGCAGCAACTTTTACAGCTCCAACCTGGGGAAAAAAGAAAACAAAAATTCCAACGTATTAAGGTGAAATGGTTTACATACACAACACAATAATCAAACGAATCATTCATAAAAATGTAAATCGATCGGAGAAAGTATAGGAAGAATAAAGAAACGTACGGCGCCAATCTTGAGGAAGCCATCGACGGTGAGATTGAGAAATGGGTTACCGGTATCAACAATTATGTCCACTTTAGGAGTACCACCACCAAGAGTCCCTCAAAATCGGCTTTGAGGCATTCTCTTCTTCTTTCTCCTCTGTTAATTGCTTTTCAACACAGTTAATTGAGAGTCACTTGCAGTGCAGTGGGATGGAAGTCTTGACGAAATTCGGGGTGTGGGGTTTACCAGGTACTTCGAGTAATCGTTATTCTTTCTTTGGATAATCTTATCGTCCTTTCACTGGAGCCATGGAAGATGAAGGATCATTCTATGATATATCATCAATAACAAATTGCAAATCAGTGCTTATTGAATCATTGAACAATTTAAAGAATGTAAGGATTGCCTGAAACAGATCACCAAAGCCATTCAACTATTAGATTTCTCAGTTTGAATTTTTTTCAAAACAGAGTAGAATAAAGTAAGTATTATTACGACATTTGTGAAAAAATAATTGTGACCACATGTAATAATTTCATGATGCTCAAAGTATTTATGAGATGCTGCCAATATAGAATGATGAGAAATGGAACCTTACGACCAACAAAGGGTTGGGGAAAGATAAGGTCCCTCGTACACACAATTCTCTGCAATGAGGTTCTCCACAGATCCCAAATCATGGCCGTTGATTCCTTGATAAAACTTCCTCACCACCGTTGAAGCTGAGTCCATTAATACAGCAGGAAGGCTATCTGAAGAAGAAATCGGAGCTTCCACCACCACCCTTTGATCATTGCTGACCAAAGACAAAGTTATCAACGCCCAATTGCATCAACATTTTGCAAATTGTATATGCAGTTCCGTATATCAAGCATATACATGACAAGAAATTGGTACATGATGAAGCTGTTAACTTCTAACTTGTATATTCAAAGAAATCAAGAATCTTAGCAAGTGTCAACTTAAAAAAATGGATCTTGATAAAATATTATATGATGCAATGAAAAATGGTATAGTGAGTTTATAGAGCAAATACTCAAATACAACCCTGAAATTATATGGAGAAAAGATAAGAGGGGAAGAAGTATCTTTGCAAATGCAATTGTACTGAGACAAGAAAACATTTTCAGTCTTATATATGGTTTAGGGACCAAAAAGAGCATAATGGCTTGTCGCCACGACATATTTGGGAACAATTTCTTACATTTAGTTGCAAAATTGTCACCTGAGAGACAACTGGAACGCGTTTCAGGAGCCGCTTTACAGATGCAAAGGGAACTACAATGGTTTAAGGTTAGGACTAATCAATCACTTTAATATAAATCACACGACTAATTATGCATGTTTGCCCACGATTTATATGTATTTGCGTAGGAAGTTGAGAGTATTGTTCAACCAAAGCTGAAGGAAGACTTGAATGACAACAACAAAACACCTGAAATGTTGTTTACGGACGAGCACAAGAAGCTATGCAAAGAGGGAGAGAAATGGATGAAGAATACAGCTGGATCAAGTACGATTGTTGGAACTTTGATTGCTACAGTTATGTTCACCACAGCATTTACGTTCCAGGTGAAAAATGCTTGCAGTAGGATCAAGAAAGATGCAGAAATAGCAGACCACAAGATCAGCATGCCAAATCTAGGAACTCCATAGTGCAACATAGCATGAAAAAATGCACAAAAGATTCAGCAGACATCAAGTGCAGCACAGCAAGTGCAGAAAATGCAAGACAGCAGGTGTATCAGAATGTTATCTAGATCATCAGATGTAAACAACCATTTAAATCAAGCAAAAAACAGGGGATAATCACACAGATACTACACCCCAATGACACTACATCAAGAAAGACAACAATTATTTTACAAAACTAGAAAAATTATGTATCCAAATGTATATACAGTGAGATCAATGTCATTGCATCAACTTTATTCCAAATCATACTCAAACCCAAAAGAAACAGACAAGTCATTAGTTGGAGCATCAATGACAGAAGATTTTCCAGAACATGGAGCTACAACAGCTTCAGCAACAACATTATCAACTACTACATTGCTAATTAACCTATCTGAAAGATCCACAGCAGGAGCAATAGCAGGTTCACTAGAATGCTTCAATTGAGTATCAAAGGAAGGGGGTAAATTCAATACCTTGGACTAGTGAATAGAAGCATTAGCAGATTCAACCACCAAGGAATCCTTCTTAGAGGGCTGAACCGAAGAAACAACCCTTCCAGACTTCAATCGCATTGGAGAAGCTACAAATTGAGTGCCATTCAATGAAGAACCTGTACCATCCAAAGAGAATTCCATCGTAACAGTAGAGGTGTCAATAGATAGCAACTTCTGAGCTCTAAGGTTGATAGTTTGAACAGTAGATGCTTCTACTACCAGAGAGCTGATCAAAAGGGGGACCTTTGCAGACAAATTCATATCAAAAACCTTTTTCATTGCGGTACCGAAGAGTCCGACATCTGAGAAGGAACGACCAATTTCCCGGCAATGGGAGCTTTAAACTCAGCCGGAGAAGAAAATTTCTTACCTGGTGATACAATTTTGGGGGAGACATCAACTTCAGAATCGGAAAAATGAGCACCATTCTTCAAATTCCGTCGTTTTTTCTTACCCATGGACAAAGAAAGAAAAAGGGGCAGGAACGGGCAAAAGAGAAGCTCAGATTAGGATGAGAATTGCCGGCAGGAAGTGGCCGAAGCCATAGCCACCGGTGAGAGAAGCTTCTCTCTAAAATCTTCTTATGATTCAACGGAAATTTTATGGTGACCAAGTATGACTTGATGATCCAGGACCAATAGAAATTCAGTCAAAACACACGGGCCCACCGTGTAAAATATAAATACTATGCTTTTATAAATTTGCCCCTCTTTTAAGATTGGAGGACAAGTATGATATGGTGGCCCTGGACCACCATAAAACTTCTGATGATCCACCGGAGAAGAAGAAATGGGTAAAATAGGAATGTTGAATAAAATATATCCTTATAACTAATGATCTTTTAAGTGTGTTCTAAATGTCTAATTAAGTCCCAAAACACATCCTTATAAACAAATAACACATATTTAGGGATATTCACGGCAGCATCTTGGAGAACGATTTTTATTTTACTTTTCTGCAATTCCTTTTTAGAACAACAACGCTGTTACTTCCTTTATTTTGTGATTGACACACAACGGAGTGACGATTCAAGTGGTGAATGCTACGGTTTTTTTTTTTGGTAATTTTATTTCAATCTTTTTATCATATCTATTGTTGATTTCTTCAGGAATTTTTGTGCTTTTATTATTATTATGAGTAGCTAAATTTATTATAGATAAATTATGTGACGGAATTACGAAATTAATACTTAAACGATGATCTAGGGATGAGTAGAGCTGAAAAATTGAATCTTTTGATTTGTTGTGTCCTAAAATTTGATCTTAATGCTTGAATTAATCTGATCACCTTATTCGTGTCACACACATGAATTTTATAAATGTATTTTACGAGTGATTGTGCGAACTAGAATTTTAGGATTTCCATGCACGAACTAGTCGAGTTTTTCACAGCCAGTTCCTTGATAAGGTTTTTCTACCAAAGCCGTGAACTCGTTGGATGCGGAGCGTCTCATAGTTCTTAATAATATTAGGTCAACTAAATCTCATAGAGGGGATTCTTGAATCGAATATCGGGTAACTAGATAGTGGTATTAGCGCATAGAGACCAGTTTAGGAGATTGCACCCAAAACACATTTATTAGAAACCATTGGTTGGTTGGTAAGTTAAGGCTCGTCCCTAGTGATTCGGTAGCGGTGTTAAGAGTATTGTTCCTGACCATAGTTTAGCTATCTCGTCTATCATATCTTTTAAAGTCATCAATTTTATTTTTCTAGCTATAGATTATTTAACCAACATTTGTGAGCCTAAACTAAATACGAACATGATTGTGGTACTTGACGGATTCCTCGTGGGATACGACCTTGCTCGCCGTTGTAGTACAACCGACCCGGTACTCTGCCGGTTAAAGTTGGTTTCCTATAATTTGGCCATCAAGTTTTCTGGCGCCGTTGCCGGGGAATCGGTGAATATCAGAAAATCATTTAAGTTTTTTGGATTATGTCATTTTTGTTGTTACTGTTTTCTTGTTGTTTTGGTGTTTGCAGTGTATGACTAGAATTTCTAAGTGTTAGGTGTAGTGCCCGAAAGGCAATTTGTGTAATTGTTTTTGATAATGGATAACATAATTTATCTCACCTTATTACTTGCTTTGTGCTTGTAAGTAATACACTGCTGCAAACCCTAAGTATATCAGTATGTAACCGCTTAACTCAGAGTATGGCATGCACGCGGGGATTGAGTTAGTGGTGATATACTTAAACAATTAGTCCGTGGTGAACTTAATCAGAATTTAGGGTCTCATGATTAAAACACCAATAATGCGCCTAGAACACCTTGGGGTGTGATAGTCTTATCCGGACTGTCGGTAGAAGGTACCTAAGTGGGGCATTTATATATGATGACATTCATATAGGACATGACCGATTTAATCTGTGTTTCTCGATATAATTCTGTAATCGAGAAAACTTATTAAATCATTAGATGATCATATATGGATTGACCTTAATCCCGAGGTGATCACAGGGTACTGCTTGTCTCGGGGTAGTGTTTGATGTGTTAGTTAAGGATCACTTTGATATGTGATCTAAGTCACTTCTCGTTGGCACTATTCCCTGATGAGTGAGTAGTTGTATGTTCTACAGACACGGAATCCATTCCTTCCTGCGGGAAGTAGAGAGACAGTCCCCTTATTTGTTAGCCCTAAGAAATGATCGATCCCGGGAGTTCATATTAGACTAATTAGCTACTAGTCCGGTATGTGAACTAATTGATCGCTAGAGGGTTAATGGTAAATAATGATAAGATATTTTGAGTCGAGTTTACGGAGACTTTCCACTCAGAATGGACAGTCTATGGAGGGTTAGTCCGTATGTAATGATTATATCAATGGACGCTTATTTACTCATAGGACTGAGTGTAAGTATATATCTATAATTGGTAGAGTTTAGTTTTGGGTTTATGGTGGCGTTATCCCGGAATTAATAATTTAAGTGTAAATATTCTGTTCAATGAATATTTTACTTAATTTATTGGATCTGCTGGTTATAGGTCCATGATCCCCAATATGGCTTCTATAATACGAGTATTTTCTTGTTATTGGGCCTCATGATAATTAATTGGTTGGGCCAATTAATTTATATGCGAAATATTATTTAGTTGGGCTAAATAATATAATACACAGAAAAAACATTTTCTGTGGACCTAAAACCCTAAGGTGTGGCGCTTCCCTCTCATAAAATGCAAGAATTGATTTTCTTGTGTGATTAATTATTTACTTGGTAAGTAATTAATTAATAAAAGATAATTGATTTATAATTGATTGATTGCTTTTATTGTGATTTCTTTTTAATTATTTATTTAATTAATTAGAAACTTGGAGGCCAAGGATTTACTCTCCTATATAAAGAGAGTTCTTCCAAGACATATGTGAGATGAAATTTTCGACATACACACATAAAATAGAGAGAAAAACTTGTTTCTTGTCTTGAGTTTCTGGTTGAAGAAAAAATTAGGTTTTTTCTTGATACATATCAAGGAGGTTTCAATTCCAAGGATCGGTATCCACCAACCGCGGTTTGGAGAACACGTTGGAAGATTGTGGCTACTCATCCAACTATTGGTAAGTAGATCTAAACCCCCTTGTAGGAAGTTTAGATCCTTTATTTATGATATGTAGTTTATAGATCGTGATCCATCCGCTGCGTAAAGATCTGTTTTGTACAGATCTGAGCTCCTACATCCTTCATGTGGTATCAGAGAGAGGTTCGATTTAAAAGGAGTGGAATTGCATGTAGATATATTTTTAAAAAAAAATATGCATATGTGATTGGTTGTTGTGGTTGAAGAGATGGATTGGGGTTGGCACTGTTTACCCGTTAGATCTATTGTAAACTCATATAAATTCGTTATATGAGTATAGGAAATTTTGTAATTTATTTGTTGATGTAATTTTAATTTTCCTAGAAATAGATCATTTTGTTCTTTGTTCGGTTTTTTGCTTTTCCCGTTGATTGAGCCATTGAAACGACAATCCCTCCGGTCGAATAAAGATCAAGAGTTTATGAACAAGCCTTCAAAATTTGTGTCGATCGGAGTCCGTCTCGATATCGGATCATTTGCAATAAAGTTCTTCCAGTATAGCAAAAACACAATGACCATAAAAACCCTAGCTGTGAGTTCGTCGAATTTCTGGAAGAGTTTGGAACCGTCCATATAGAAGCTCGGATCCAACCATCCATATTGAAGCAGGAGGAGTGAATAACAGGCCCACAAAGTTTCGTGACAATCAGAGTTCGTTTGGATGCCCGATCATCGATGAAACGGATCAGCAACAGATTGTATTAGAAACTAGTAAACCCTAGTTAGGGTTTATTTATTTATTTTCTAATAGGTTAGATACGGGGGTGCCAACGGTCCATATTGATGTTTATTTTCCGCACTAGTATGTATGCTTAGGATGTATGCGTAGAACCGGAAAATTGCCATGACATACATCATATCATGAATTCCACTCGATATGCATATACATGTAGAAATTAATTCGAGGAATTAGTTAGGCATGTATACAACACGCGATTAGTTTTAATTAATTGTATGATATTAATTAGAAACTAATTAGGGAAACCGAGGATTCCGGGTTTTGTCAATCGTCATGGTTGGGTGATGGATTCTCGGTGAATCCCACCTTGTGAAAGCATAGGGAGTAAAATCCTGAAACCTCGACGAGATTGCGTTTTTTGTCCGTAGTGTCTACGTGAAAGTTTGATGTTAAGGGATTGAACAATTATGGGTGAATATGGTTCGAAAGTGGTCAAACCATGGATGGGTGGTCAACTGAGCCTCGGCTAGATCGACTTAACCCTCCACGTGTGGCGTTTGCACGGGGGTCCGGCAAGGCTGAGTTATCCGACGAGCGACTACGGCTCAACGGAGCTCCCCTAGCCCTGATCCGCCCGACGGCCACATATGTTCCAACGAATAGGTCGGGTGGGCTAGCCCACATAACCCACTCCATTCGGGCCCATGATTTTTATTGTTCCTTAAAGATACATCAAGTCCAAAAAGGAAATCAGTAAACCCACCACTTTTTCAAAAATATTGAGTGGGAGCGGGGAAGGCGACAGCCGACCCCACGGCCTCTACTGTTGACACAAGCAAAGTGAGAGAATGGTGACGCCTCGTGCCGGCCTGGGACCGGCCTCCCTAAGGGAGGCCTTCACCGCTATCAAAATTCAAGTCTTGGTCTCTGAAAGGATAGGATTTTGGGTACTAGTCGGGTCACTGACCGACCCTAAGGCGGCACACTCAGGGTCTACCTAAAAATCAAACAAAGAGGTCACACTCATTATGGGTATTTTTGGTAATACCTTCAATAAAAAAAGAAAGGTAATCGAGGATTAAAATTGGATGTTCAATTCCATTTAATCATCGAGTGAGTTGATCTCAATTTAGTCGTCACCTCTTTGACCTACCCTAAGGCGGCACTGAGGTGTGAGACTAAATCCTTGGAACGGTAGGATAGACTATGCATTAGTTTATAGTTCCTAAATTCAATTAGTAGTGTATAATTTGGATTTATTTTCTGTCAATTTTATTTACAACAATTTATATATCTCTATAGGGTACTAGACTGCTAGTGTATGTTTTAAATTGACTAGTAACGACTCGTTAAAAGTGATAAGTAACTAAAACGTTGTACTTATTAATCATACATGCAATTAATCTTTCGGAAGAGATATTTCTCTTGAGCCTTCAAGACTTAAGTGACATAAATAAATATGTCACTGCTGTCACTCGTGTTGAACGAGAGACAACCGTAGTTAGATTAAAATGGTTGGGACGGTAAAATTCTTCTAGTGAATTTTTAATTGTGTAGTGACTACACGAGAAATTTTCTAATAGAAAAATTGGAGAATTATAAATTAAAGTGTTGCTAGTTAGACGGTATTTGGAACCGATAAACTAGTGGGAGCTTTAATCTTATGTTTTTGTTGTTTTTCTGATTTATTAGAAAATTAGTCCCACTGGTTAAAGCTTTCATTAGACATCCCACAGTTCACGAGTAGTGTCTACTCAAACGAACTGCTAGTTCAAGACTATTTCCTTTTAAGGAAAGTCAAGAATGGGAAATCATCTAAACTAAGTTTGAGGATAAACCAAAATATTAATTAAAGAAAGTAGAGGATAAGGAAAGTGATTTCGAATCACTAACCAATGCGACTTTATTAACCGAGTAACTCAACTCGGGAGCTAAGTTCTTTGGAAGAACAAGGAAGCTTTGCATTAACGATTAATAGAGTATACAACAGGCAGTAATTTCAGCTAGAATAGTGGGAGTGGTATGAGGAAATGAACTTTGGATTCGATCCTTGAATATCATTTTTCTGTTTTCAGATTCGTTGGAACAAATGGATTCACTTTCAACTCGACATATTGTTGCCACATAGAAAGTGAATATGACATTTGTAGTATGAATCCGAGACTCGGACTTTTGTTTGATAAAGTCAAAACCACTAAGAAATGCTGAAAAGGTATATGTAACACGTCTTAAACTGTTATAGGCGAACGGTTTCCGTATTAAGATAAACGATTCTTCAAAATCTATTAATTAGTGCATGTATCCTAGAGATAAGGCCTAACGACTGGCTAAGGGTGATTCCTATCTCCCAGTCTCGGAACATAGTCTCAAAGGAACAATGACTAAGCTTCCTTTCAATTGGGAAAAGGGTAATAGATCTGAAGAAGTAACGTAGCTTGTTCATAATGACCTTTGGGGTCTAGTGAGAGATACAAGCTAATGGGAGGTTTTGAGTGGTGACATTTTGTCTGATAACTACTCGAAACAAGGTTTAGTTTATCTAAAGAATACAAGGAGGAGTCTCTGATTTTAGCAGAGAATAGAGTATTCCATGCTCAGAAATTGGCTATTACATAGTCTTGGGACTGATGCTCGGCCTGCCTCCTAGTGGAATGTTTTTCACTGAGGAAGAAACCATAGACTTGCCTGACGATGACGGATTAAGTCACCTTAATTATCCGGGCTCAAATATGAATCTAGTGATGAACACACAAAACCCTAATGCCAAAAAGGAATGAGGTGGTGGATTTTTATGTTTGTGGCTGAGTCTAAGACTATATCTTAGATTGCCTACGATCTCTGTTATATTCAGGAATCAAGCCTTACGTAGTTCCTGGATTGGGGTATTTATAATGACAATACTTGCCTAAACCCTAAGGTTAAGTCGGCTTGTATTATTGTCATATTTACCCTTTAATGGGCCTTAAACCCTTGCCCAAGCTATCGCTATTAATGGGCTTGGACAGCTGGTGTGGACCTTGTCCTCGAGTCGATACTTCCGACATGCGGTAATCGACTCTAGACTCATTGTCCTACACTGCTAGCTGGTGTGGACTCTGTCCTTATGGACTTGTCGTCTCACACTGCTCGGTAGTCGATAGTCGATCGTCGTAGCCTGGCGTTTATGAGATGGCTTTGGCCTCTAGCCTGGGCGTCGACATGAATGCACTGATGTTACTTTATAGTGTGATGACCAACCGATTGATGACACGTGGAGGGAGTGAAACCCTGTATCGTCATTGCCCTATATAGTTATTGATGTGCTACAATACACTACTAAACTCGATTAAAATAATTGGTTGCAAAATAACGGTTAACATTATTATGTAAACCGAGAAGTCTACCTAGAAGATGCTAGTGAATTTATGGATAAGGAATGAATTCGGTTCACACCACTTCCGTAAATGTAGGCATTTAGCACTTAATGCTTGAAGGTAGGATTGGAGATTTTGCGCATACGTTCAGATTGTGACTGTTCGTGAAATATCTTAATGTGACGAGTGAAGGTTGGTTATGAGATTCATGAGATCAGAACGTGATGGTTGAACTGTCACAAGCGTTCTGATAGAATCTATAAGTAACAGCCTTAAACCTTGGAGTACGGTTACCCAAAGGTAGTTACTATCTGATTTAATCAGACCACGTCCAACATCGGTTGTTGGTGATTACATTGATAAATACTAGATCAGAATGTCAATCCACCCAAAACGGAGTGGGAGTATGGTTTAACCGTTGACCCATTGTGGTTTTGTGGACTTTACTGTCTGCTAGGGTGATTGGTAACCTATGGCTCTTGGTGGGCTGTATAGGATTCTGATCATAAAAGTTGGTTTGAAAGCCTTAACCCTGTGAATGGAGTTTTGGTACTTGATTCTGTTTCACCTCTTGTAGAACCACTGAGTGTCTCAGCCCAGATGGGAGCAATTGGATCTACACGGAAAAGGGTCGAATGAATAGGAAAGTTTAAACTTTCAGTGCAAAGCTGAGTGGTCTAGGGGTGATTCCCTGACAAGTAGAGAGTTAACCAGACCTTGAACTCTCTCACCACTCAGTCTTGCTAGATTTCGTAGAAAGCGTAAAATAAGGGTGGTTCCTCGAGACTTTCTTGCCAAAAACGGAGTCTGGATTCATTCGAACGAATGGTCTTGGTTTTAACAAATGGCAGGATGACTGCCGGGGCTTATATCCTTTGTGGATTTAAGAGAACCTCTCGGTCATTTAAAGTCACATGTTTTAAAATATGTGGACTTGACCAGAATATTGATAAGTCTTTCATATACTGGATATCAATATTGGTAAAGTAGTAGTATTAGTGTTCATGAATGATAACACTGCAATGGTTGGAAACAACATGGGTGTGCAATCTAAATTCGGAAACTGACACGCCAAGATTCTCTGGATGAGAGAATTGGATTACATTCTAAGAATTTGATTTGGTCAAATTCACAAGAATGAGTCATTGGCTATCCCATCCATCTTATTGGTTAAGATGATCTTGCATACGTATGCAACATTCAACGGGAGTAGTCCTACCCTACCTCTCAGGAATGATTCTCTAAATCTTCGGATAAAGAGAAAATGGGATAGAATCTCTCTTGGATAACGGCAAGTCAGGTTATCACAAGTCAATAGTAGTCGAATCTCGGATTCGAGCATTGAATAGCGGTTTAGTACGTCCTCAAGTATCTTTGAAGAACGAGGAATAATGTGCTTGTATATTCGGGTGCAAACTTGAATATGGTTGACTACACTGATTCTGACTTATAGTCAGATTAAGGATGATCGGTGGGACAATCTCGGGCTCAGTGTTTACTCATTGTGATGGAGCTATAGTCTGGAGAAATCCAGCACCGCCAATTCGACATTAATTAATCGGATACGTAGCAGCTTTCGGAGCAGCTAGAGTGGCGATATAGCTTAGGGAATTTCCTTCCTGATCTGGGACTAATTCCAGGTCTGGTGAGCCGATATCACTTCATTGTGAAAACAGTGAAAAGATAGCTTAGAAGGATCTTCTCAGTCACTAGAGATCAAAAGGATATTAAGAGAGAGTACCGCCTGATTAGATGGACCGGCGACGTTTCGATCCTAAAGATCGTCTCGAGCCGACAACCTAACTATTCAGTGTACCAAGTCGAGTTCTTGGAGGGTACGGCATTGAGGGATATGTCTCATCTGCTTTTTAGAGCAAGTGGGAGAGTGTTGTGAATGAGATGAGAAAGGGTGTGCTCTAAAAACAATCGTTGCTTGTCATTTCGTGCAAGTGGGAGATTGTTAGGTGTAGTGCCCGAAAGACAATTTGTGTAATTGTTTTTCATAATGGATAACAGAATTTATCTCACCTTATTACTTGCTTTGTGCTTGTAAGTAATACACTGCTGCAAACCCTAAGTATATCAGTATGTAACCGCTTAACTCAGTGTATGCATGCACGTGAGGATTGAGTTAGTGGTGATATACTTAAACAGTTAGTCCGTGGTGAACTTAATCATAGTTTAGGGTCTCATGATTAAAACACCAATAATGCGCCTAGAACACCTTAGGGTGTGACAGTCTTATCCGGACTATCGGTAGTGGGTACCTAAGTGGGGCATTTATATATGATGGCATTCATATAGGACTGGACCGATTTAATCTGGGTTTCTCGATACAATTCCGTAATCGAGAAAACTTATTAAATCATTAGATGATCATATATGGATTGACCTTAATCTCGAGGTGATCACTGCAGTCACGCTTGTCTCGGGGTAGTGTTTGATGTGTTAGTTAAGGATCACTTTGATATGTGATCTGAGTCACTTCTCGTTGGCACTATTCCTTGATGAGTGAGTAGTTCTGTGTTTCACAGACACGGAATTCCTTCCTTCCTGCGGGAAGTAGAGAGACAGTCCCCTTATTTGTTAGCCCTAAGAAAATGATCGATCCCGCGAGTTCATATTAGACTAATTAGCTACTAGTCCGGTATGCGAACTAATTGATCACTAGAGGGTTAATGGTAAATAAGGATAAGATATTTTGAGTCGGGTTTACGGAGACTTCCCACTCAGAATGGACAGTCTATGAATGGTTAGTCCGTATGTAATGATTATATCAATGGACGCTTATTTACTCATAGGATTGAGTGTAAGTATATATCTATAATTGGTAGAGTTCAGTTTCGGGTTTTTGATGGCGTAATCCCGGAATTAATAATTTAAGTGTAAATATTCTGTTCGATGAATATTTTACTTAGGTTTACTATAATTTGGCCATCACATATTCCTCTTGCATAGATTTTCTCCATAGGGGATTTTTAAGGGCTTGAGTGATAGTGGTAGGTTCAGTGTCATTAGGAGAAGGGAGGTGGGTGTGAATGTTGAGCTTTTGAAAAGGCTTATGGATATTGTTTTGAGCCATGTGCGCATAAGATGAGTGGGAACGACATGATGGGGAGGTGGGAGGGTGTAGGACTGGGGGGATGAGGCTGGGTTAGATTGAGGAGGAGGAGGTGGGGGCGGTAGTAGGAACATGAGGAGGTGTGAGAATCCAGTCAGAGAGCGGAAGATGAGGGGGTTCTTAAGTTCAGAGAGTAGAAGATGAGGGGGTTCTTGAGCAGGAGTGGGTGTTACAAAGGGAAAGACGGTTTCAACAATTTTACATGGCTAGAAACATAGAGACGAGAGGCAGTTGTGTCATAGATGCAGTAGGCATGTTGATTAAGTGCATAGCCTAAGAAAACACATGCTTTTATACGAGGTTGGAGTTTATGATCAGTGTAAGACTTTATGTCGTGCGTGAGGTCGCTTATACTAGCAATAGTACTAGTTCAAATTATAGTATAGCAACATCGAATCAAGGTTGATCCCACAGAGACAATGCAACTCGAGGATATACGAAGCTAACCTAATTATGATGTCAGAAACGGTCTACGACTAACATAGAAACAAAAAGAAAACTTGGTATTCTTCTCCTTCCCCAACCTATCTACTAACTTGGCATGTCTAACCTTTATGTTTACTTCCCCACATAATTTCCCCGAATAAATCAACGTTTTAAATTCAATTTAGGTACGGGTGCAATCTGCTAACCCTATCTACTTTCACAGTAAGGATAGCAGACAATCTATGTGCAACTAACATCCTTCGTTGGTTGTATTAGTTCACAAGCATTAAGTGTTAGAGTTGTCGGCTCAAGACCGAGAACCTCCATAAGCAGCTATCAAGTATAACTAGCACGTTCCTAGGGATCTGTCAAGACAACGTCCTTACTAACACTTCACCAACAGTCCTTCATGTTAATTTACGATATACGAATATTAGATTGGCCAGATGTTGGTCCTTGGAAAGGCTAACACAAGTTTAGAGGGGGGTGAATAAACTTGTCACCAAACACTTTCCTAAAATCTGGAATAGCCCAGAGGCGAAGTTTCTCTGAAACTCAAGCGATGCTTATTCTAGTTTTGTTCTCAATCCCTTAACTTGTGCGGAGTTCGGCTAACTCAATCGAGTATAAGTCAATCTTGACTTATATTTAGTCTTGTTAATCGCAAATGGATATAAATTAGCCTTTAACAACTAGTTTACTTAGTTTTGAGTGAAAACCGGATACATGTAACTATAATAAAGTAAATGAATGCGTAAAGTAAATAAACAAGAGTTATAGAGGTTCCGGTGGTGTAATCTCAGACGTCCTCTCTTCTCCTCGTGATGCGGAGGAAAATTCCACTAGAACTTCTTTGAGATGGCCCGGTTACAAAGAGTCCTAAAGCGATAGTCCTTGACTAATCCCTAGCTTCACTATCTAAACACTTGTAGAACAGGTAGGATTGTTGCTCTTCAACTGCTTTGAAACACTGGTCCTTGGAGGGTAGGATTGCCTCTTCACCAGCTCATCACAATCACAGTCTTCCTGACTGCACTCAACTGTCCTTCACACCTTCTTGGTGTTTCACAATCTAAACCTTTGATAAAATCAAAGTTGAGACTTGAATCAATAACTATGATTCAATTGTGATTAGAGCTTTTCTTCTAGATGAGTAAGTTATGCTCGGCTCTGTATTTCTTCAAATGATTGATCTTGATCTTGCAATTAAGTACTTAGCAGGAATTCTTTCTGAGATTGGCTTTGCCCCTTAATTAGATCCTTTTTGACTATATAGATTCTTTTTAAATTCCTCTTGCTCTTTTTCACACACACCCCCTTTTTACGTTGTAGAGGTAGTCTATTTATAGGGGTTCATTCAACGTTCATCCTGCTTGAATCTTGCAATGGCTATATTTTATGACCGTTCTGATTTGTCAGTAGTTCATCCAATAAAATTACTTCCTTTGTAATGTTTGACTGTACGATCAGTTTAATGGATGATCGACATATAAAACCGAGTTACTTTATCGATTTCATGTTGAGTTTATCACTTGTCGTTTCTTTGATGACTTGGAGCGTTAATCGAGATTTTACTCTTCTTCAAATATCAAGTACTCGATTTTCATCGATTATAAATGACTTAATCAGAGTACACCATGACTCATTATCATCTAAGAATTCATTGTCCTTATGATTCTTAGGTCTTCATACTAAGATCCATAAAGTCGATTCAGTCACCACAATCTTGCTCGAAATCTAGCTTTCTGATCTCGACTTAATCGTCATAATTGAGTTTGAACCTCGGTTCTTCAATCTTCAATAATCGAGTCTGTGACCCTCGGTTCTTGAGCTTTTCTTAGATAAGCCAACCGAGTCACTCTCCTCCGAACTTATCTTCTTGATTTTCTATTGGTGTGTTCTATTGTTCGATTTCTATAAATCTCGGTTTCTTACTTTCTCGGGTTCAACCTAGAACTATTACAAGACTTGTCGATTTAACTTATACAAATATCGACTCTATTAAATCCTATACATTGATATCTAGACATCTTTTTGCTTTGCACTATAACAGCTAGTTATGACACTTCATCAATGGGGTTTAGAATAATAACTGATTAAGCGATGAATCATCATCAAAAAAAAAAATTTTATTTCCAACAATTTCCCCCTTTTTGATGATGTCAATACCCTCCTTAAAAGCAATGCAAAAAGATAAAACAAAATACAGTAAATAACGCAATGAACTGAGAAACTGAGAGTTTATTTGATAACTGAGTTACAAGGTAGAGTAATAAAATACAACATGATAAAATGAACTAGAAGATAGTTTCTTTTTACTTGGCAGATTGAGAAGGTTGATTATCATAATTTTCTGCAATAGATCTCATAGCATCATTTGTAGCTGAGCTTTCAGTTCCATGGATGATTGCCCAAATGTTCCATGATTGAGATAGATTGTTCTTCTTGAAAAATTTGTTTTTGAAAAGAATCGCAAAAGTGAAGACAGTTGCCCTCAATCTTTCATTGGTGATTTATTCTCGTGAGATTTTAACAAATTCGAGTTCACCTTTTCAGTTTTTCTCGATTCTCTATCTATAGTGCCCATCTCGCTTCCCACTTCTTGATTTATTCCAATAGTGCATGAGCACACCTTCGCATGTGTAGGAATGATTCTAGAGATTCTCCTTTTGATACTCCTTCCCTTTCTGGTAAGTTTCTGAATAAACTGTATTGGCGAGAATCCAAACCAACTCTTTTGGCAGTAGGCTCTGAGTATTTAACAATCAGTTTCATTTCTTCATCAGTGAAATCTCCTCTTGCTTTCTTCAGTTCATTTAATTTATCATCAACATTTGTAAGGACTTGTGGCATCTCAGCTGCATGGACTTTTAAGATGTCCAAACTTTCCCCCTTATTGACATCATCTTTATGAATCAGGCTCTTGATGTAAGCGTTCAAAGTTTGTTGAGTTGATGCCAAAATGGTTTGAGCCACAACTGAGTCCTTCATACCTTGTTCCATTAAGATCATTCTATCTGCCAGATTGTTAAGAATAACTTCCCATCTATCTTGAGTTTCATCTCTTCTTGCATCATGCTCGATGGTTGTTTTCCGAAGCTCAAGCATGGTGTTTTGACAGTTATCATTGACGATATCCATTTTCTTTTCAAGATTGCTTCTTTCATCTTTGCTAGATTTTAAGGCATGTAGAACCTTTCCAAATAAGCTGTTATCGTCTTTCTGAATTCTGATTATCTCATTATGATAAAACTTAATGAGATCCACTTGAGCGGGTAAATGTTTTGAACTTCCTTCTTGTTGTTCTTTTCCTTTATTTGTCTCAGCCTCAGTTGGTTTAGCTTGCTTTAGAGGTGAGAGAACAACTTGCTTCAGTTTTTCTCTATATTCAATCGATTGTCTTCTTTCTTCAGATTGTTTCTTAGCTTCTTCCAAGCTTGATGGATCAATAACTTTTGTTGGTGACAAATGTACGTTGAGTTCATCATCTAACTCTTCACTAGGCATGTTTGCCACAGTTCTTGCTATTTCAAGTGTAGACTTGTCAGTGGGAGATTGGTAACCTCCTTCTTGTTCTTTATCTTGCTGTGTTTCAGATACACTTTCATAACTTGAACTTCCACTGCTTTCATCAAAACTACTAGAATCATCATCAATGTTATGTTCTGTTGCAGTTTCCTTTTCTTGTAGAGAGGCAAGAATCCCTTTTTGTAAGTTGGGATCTTCCTGAAAATCATCATCATCATCATCATTTTTCTTGAAATTTCCACCAGTTTGAGCTTCAACCCAATAACTGTTTCTGATCAGCGCATATCCTTGATTCATGAACTCATCGGTATTGATTACTTCCGATAGACTTGTAATGTTGTATAAATCAAATACCCATTTCTCAATAGCTTCAATTTCTGCTAGCTCATTTCTTTGATTGGCAATGGATCTGAGTTTCCAAGTTCGATATTTGTGCAATCTCTCATAATCAGATGTCATTAGTTCTCCATGATCAGTTGTGGATTTAAATGGTGTGAGAGTATCTTCGGATTCTCTTGTGATTGAATCTTCAACTTGCATGGGATCAGTTCTTGCAACATCATCAGTTTCCAGATCGGTTCTGCTGATTCCTCCCTCAGCAATGTCTGGGATGACTGATGTCTCTTTTTCAATGACTGAAACTGAGATTGTCGGCTCAGTTTCCATAACTTTCTCACTTACAAGTTCTTCAGCAACTTGTTTTTTAGTAGGTTCAAGTTCCAAATCAGCAACAGGAACTTCATCCATTGTATGCTCAGTGGGTTCATCTTCATTGGCTTGCTCCTCCAAATGAATAACCTTGGTTGATTCTTTTTCTGCTTCAGCCTCCTTTTCCTCAGAGTGAGGAATTGAAGATTCTTTAACTGTTTCTCATGTTCTAATCGAGGCGATTCTTGAGAGGTGGACTTGGATCTAGAAGCGGCATGAGCAAATTCGATGTTGTTTCAGTCAATCGTCTTTCATCACCGCGATTCTTCATCAACATGCTCGATTCTCGTGGTCCTGTCCCCTCGAGTTTCAAACTTCCTTTTGTATAACAGTTTCAACAACTTGTTCTTTGTTGACAACTTCGAGTTTCCTTGTCACTTCTTTTTTCCGTGATGCAGAAATGGTTCTTCAATTGGTAAAACTTTAGTTATCAAGACTGGAATAGGCTCGGTGAAAGTAGTTTCAATTCTCACTACGGATGCTGATCCGTCAGCAACTTCAGTTCTTGCTTCTTGTGTTGGTGACACTTTATTGATTTCTCAAGAATTTGATCGGTTATGCCTTTTTCTCGTATCTTCCAACTGTTTTTTCTTTTTCCTTAGATCTTCAATCTGTTCCAAAACTTCATCTCGATTCAGTGTGTTTCTTGATTTCTGCTTTTCTTCTTTTAGATTCATTCATGATTTCTCAAACTTTTCTTTTTCTAGCTTTTTCTTCATTAACGACAATTTTCCCATCAGCAACTGGTGTTTCTTTTCTCTTTGCGACTCCAAAATGGTCTAATATTCTTTGGACAACTAACACAAGAGTCTTCTTGTGATAAAATCGACATTTCTTTTCATCGGTCTTCTTCTTGGGTACGTCAATTGATTGTGCTACTAATTGATCAAACAGATATCGTGCCCAATTGAAACTTTCTCCAAACCAAATCACATATAGCAAATCTAATTTTGCTCCAGATAGATTGCTAAAGTTTCCTGCATTTCCAATAATGCAATTTGCTAACATTTTCGAGAGAAAATTAAACTCGCTTGAGTAAGCTTGTGCTCCGTGCAGAGACATTGGATTCTCCACTAATCGCTATATCTTTCCATAGTTTCTCCTTTTGTTCCTTGGTCACCTTGATGGTCTGTGCTGATCCTCCGGATTTGTCAAATCCAAAGATTTCTGCAATTAGATCTTCGGTGACTTTGATCTCCTTGTCATTGACAGTAGTGATATAGGTTTGCGTGCCTTCTCCTTCTACAGTTGTTCTACCAAATTGATAGAAGTCTCCAATGCTTTCTAAACATACACTTTTCAGATCGATGTTGAAAACAGCATCCAAACCTTTAATTTTCCGGATTTTTGTTGCAATTGAATTGACTAGGGTTTGATTAATATATTTTGCAATATACTGTTCAAGAGATACGATCATTCCGGGTTCAACAATAGTGAAAGTCATTTTTCTAGATTTGATTGAGAGTTTGAGAATTTGAAATTCAGAGAGTGGATTCAAAATTTAAGCGTAAGAAATTACAAAAGAAAATTCTGGGTATTTATAATTTGTAGTAGGGGTAGTTAAGAATTGAGTGGGACATTAAAACGTCTTGTCATAAATATTTTGAGATTGTGAAAAGGTGGATGAGTGGAAGATATGGACGGTTTGGATTGAAAAGGACCACGTCTTTTCTTGACATCTGTAGCTAGAGAATAGTGAAAGAGCGTGCATTGTGTATCAACATTTTGATATGCGTTCGCTTTTTCCTCAGGTTGAATTCAAAACTCAGTTGTAAATATAACTTCGTTTTGTGAATTGCATTATTCAGTTCTCAGCTAGCGGTTTTTGTCCTGCAAAATAAGAAATTTTTGGTACCCATATCTGTTTGGGTCCTAACTGATTAGCTTTTGATGGTACAACTTTATTTTTAACTTTATACCTCTCTTGATATTTTGACTGAGTAAAGTCAGCTTTCACAAATTTTTCCTGTTTAGTCTTAACAGCTTTAGGTTTATTCAGTTTGTGAAACTGATGTGATGGTTTATTCCAATCTTCATCTGTGGGAAATAATCTTCCTTTCCTCTCGAGTCTATTATTCCATGAATGATCTACATTCTTAGATGGATATGACTTGAGATTTTTTTCTTATCGATCTTGGATCAGTTTCTTTGCTTTCGACCTTCTGAGTCTTCCTGTAAAATCTGTTGGCTTGGTGAGTTTTACCAACTGATTTTTCAGTTTTATCAGTTTGTGCGTTTGGCTGTGCTGAGTTTTTGTCAGTTCTAATAATTTTATCAGTCTTCTGAGTTCTTGACTGTTGTGTAGTCACAAATTTTATTGCAACTGATCTTGGTCTGAACTTAGAATTATATTGATTATCAAACCCTAAACCAGATCTATCTCCAAAAGGTTTTCCTGGTTTGAATTGAACTCTGGAAATTGGATCAACTGATGATTTTTTGATGTTTATAACTTTTGCTAGTTCATCAGTTGATCGAATTATCCTGGTTCCATTATTAGTCTTGATTAGATCGATTTCAGCATTCAATCTCGAAATTTCAGTTTTCAATAACTTTTTCTCCTTTTTGACATTCTCATAATTCTTTTGAGTTACCTCTAATTCCTTTATGAGTATGTCCAAGGTTTTATTGAAATCATCATTTCTTTGATTGTTTATGGTAGTGTGAGAGCTAGATGTAGATGCGATTACCTCCTGATTTTTGATAGGTAGATCTTCTGACGAGGAATCATCAATTAGAACTTGTTTTCCTTTATCAATAGCATTTGCTTGTGTAGTTCCTAACAGTATGATTTCTTCATCACTTTCACCTCCATGACTTGTAGGTAGAGTCTCATCAATATCTTTGGCTCTTGCACTGGATGGATCTTTGGTCAGTTCTTATTCTATATTATTATCTACTCGTAGTAACTCTCTTTCTGCTTCTTCTGAAAGATCTCTTAGGGATGGAAATCCTCTGGATTCATTAACATCATTCGCATTAAGCTCAATGTCTTCATCAAGACGGAAATGAGGTTCCGGATTTGTGTGAGAGCTTGTAGTACTGAATCTTTCAAATACTTGATCTTGGAAATCCTAGACAACATTCTGCAAGTAGTCAGTCAGGGGGTTATTTAGCCAATTTCTAATTCTAGATGTATCCATTGAAATGAAGTACAATAAGTGTTGGTCCCTTGGAAAGGGTGACACAAGTTTAGAGGGGGGGTGAATAAACTTGTCATCAAAAACTAATCTGAAAGTGGAAAAGTCCCAGAGGCGAGTTTCTCTCGAAACTCAAACCGATCTTCGATTTGTTCTGTCCCCTTTAACTTGTGCGGAGTTCGATTAGCTCAATCGAATATAAGTTATTCTTGACTTATATTTAGTCTCGTTAATGCAGCAATGGATAAAACTAGCCTTTAGTGCAATAGATGTGTAAATAGAAAACTAGACCTTCTATGTATCAGTTTTGTGCTGTCTCAGTGTCTGGTGTTTGCTGAGAGTTAATGCAATAAATAAAACAAACACAGATGCAGAAAGTAAATCAACACATGATTTGTTTATGGAAGTTCCGGGTGGTGTAATCCCGTACTTCTCCCTTCTCTGTGGCGTAGGAGGTATCACTAGAATAATGAGATAACCGTTACAAAATCCTAGCACTATGACAAAGTCCTTCACGACACCCTAGTTTTCTTGTTTCTACACAAAATGAAGAAAGGTGAGATTGCTCCTTTCACTCTGCACACTGATCCTTTGGAGGTGGAATTGCTCCTTCACCAGCTCACCACTAATACCAACACACAGTCCTCGATCGCACCAACAACAGTAGTAACAACACCGTATGAAGAAAGGTAGAATTGCTCTCACAAACTATGCACACCAACCCTTTTCACAAAGGTTAGGTATAGAATTAATCAAAGATTAATTCGATTGAGTCTGTCTGATTCTTTCGGATCGACTTTGTAGCTCCAAGATGCCTTCTTTCCCCCTTGATGGGTTACTGGATCTTTCTTTGAAGTCTTCAAGGCAATTTCATTGGCTTCCCCTTTTTCTGGATATATATATATGATCTGATTTTATAGATCTGGATTTGGACTTTGAATATATGCTTGTAAAGCTCTGTTCTGATCCTCCTCTATTTTACTTTAAGTGATTCTCTTGTGTATTTATAGGGGTGATGTAACGGCCACTAGCTCTTGTAGCCGTTACACTTGTCGCTTTACCAACGCTCACATATACGATCTTTTGTCGTATTCTCGCTTGAATTCAACAAGGCTTTAACTCATTTTTCTACTCTTCTTCAAAACTGAGTACCTTGTATACTTAATATCTGACTTCAATTGGCTAAGTCAGAGTACACCAATCAGTTTCTTCTTACTTGGTAGCTGATAATCTTTGTCCTTAAGATTATTCGATTATACATGATCTATAACTCGCCAGTCACCACAGACTTGTTCGAATCATGACTTATAGTCATGACTTAATCGACTTCTAATCGAGTTTGCCACCTCGGTTCTTGGTCTTCAGAATCGAGTCTGTGTCCTCGATTCTTCATGTGCATATACTGATTTTCTTGTTATAACTCGTTTTCTTGTTGTGACTCAATTATTCGCCTAGTTCCTATTCTATTACAATGCTTGTGCGAAACAACCTATACAAAGTTCGGACTCTAGATAGAACTTATACATTTATCTCTAGACCATTTCTTGCTTTCTTCTTTCATTATGCACTATAATGATTGAATTACGACCTCATCATCATGGGTTGTAAGTGATTTGTCTAATTTTGTGACGAATCATCATCAAAACATAAATAATATTTCCAACAATTTCCCCCTTTTTGATGATGTATCATAACCCTCCCTAAAAGCAATAATAAAGGAATAGTGCAAGAAATCATAACGAAACAAGTTAAGAAAGCAAACTAGAACAGCCAAGTTTATTACAAGTCTCAAAATAGAACAGACTGAGTTGCAAACTGAATTAGATTACATCTTTTTATTTTCCAGTGCCATTAATTTTTCACCAGCAAATATGCTCCTTTTTGTCTCTAAAAGTCTTCTTTCTTTTCTTTCTTCAACTGATTCACCATCTCTTGGCTTGATTTCCAGATATTTTCAGCAGTCTGTTTCCTTCTTCATTCTCTTGGTTTTTGAACTTGATCAGAATTTCTTTGAGTTCTTCTTCCATCAATTTCTCTTCTTCTTTTGAGATAAGATTTTCCTTCTCCTATTTTCTTTCTGATTTCTTTTCAGTTTCCCCCTTTGTTTGTGTCTTCTTATCTGCCAACTTGTCAAGGGATTTGACACAGGTTACAAGCTTCTTTCTGATACTCAATACTGCTTTGACTGCGGCTTCCTCATCATCCTCAGTTCTTGTTTCTTTAAAGTCTCCTTCTGCAATCAGCTCTTCAAACATACTGTCAATTGCTTCTTCATCAGGTTGAGTAGTTAGTAGATCAGCATCTACTTGTCTGTCTTGATCTTCTATCAGTTGTCTGGCATAAGCCTCTTCAGTCTTTTCTTCTTTAGCTGTATCATCATCACCTATAGCTTCATCTTCCCCCTTGTTTGAAGATAAGGGATAGCAATCTTCAAATAACTTACGTAGGGTGATGATGTTTGAGTATTTGTTCAAACTGAATAATGTATTCTTCCAATTAATTCATGCAAAGTTGAACATTTTCTCTCGTAGATTTTGTATTAAACATTCAATGAAATCCTTCAAATTTTCCGCTTTTTACGCTTGAGTTTCTTGAGCGTAAGTTCTTCAATTTTGATTTGCATGTGGGTGCCTCATGTGCTTGGGATGAGATGTTGGCCTCAGGATAGTAAAATGAACATCGAGAATCGGTTCCTTTTCATACTCAAACTGATGTGAGTGCATCTTCCACGGCTTCTCTTTTCTCTTCAGTGTATTCCCTATACATGGTAGTGGGAAATTCACTTCCTTCAGATTCTTCATCAGTTTCAGTTTCTTCAGATTCTTCAATCTCTCTTTCAGTTTCACTATCCTCATCTTCATTCGGTTCACTCTCTTCAGTATCATCCTCAATCTGGATTACATTCTCAGTTCCAGTTCCCTTTGACTGAAGCTTGTTCCACAACCTCTTCTGCCTTCTCAGAGTTCTTTCATCTAAATTCACAGTTCCACTTGAATTGGAGTCTGAAGCTTCACTCAATTCCTCTTCTTCAATAATCTTCCTTTTCTTTGTCCCAGTGGACACTGATTTGAGTTTTGTTTTGGCTTCTGTAACTTTTGATATGGAGAAATGATCTAGTATCCTTTGCACTAGATAAGGAAATCTCTTTTTCAGTAAAAACGATTCTCCAGTATCTTCTCTTTCTTTGACTCTTTCTTTCTCGTCTGAAATTTGCTTTATCAACTGATTGAGAACAAATTTGTTCGAATCAAATCTCTTTTCAAACCAAATAGCATAAATCATCTTCATTTTATCTGTTGAGAGAGTATAGAAATTTCGAGCATGGCCAATGACGTTTGGTCAGAAGTATCGTCAAGAATGCAAACTCTCCTTTCTGCTGATAAATAGAGCCACATTGTAATTCTTCTCCTTCTTGTTGATTGCCGTGATGTTCCAAAGCTTGTCTTTTTCTTCTTTCCCAAAAGTGAAAGATGGAGAGCCTCCATTATATATCTAGGCGGAACACTAGGGAAAGCAATTGTTCATCAATGGTGAAGCTTTTGTCTTGAACAGTTGTTTTGAAGCTTTTTCCATTGTTGATGATTTTGACATTTTGTAGAAATCTCTAATGCCGTCTGGACACAAAGTAGTGACCTTTGTATCAATCAAATTTTCCAATCCTCGAATCTTTTTGATCTTCTTTGTAATATGGATTGAAAGAGTGGAGTTTGAGAATTTTTGACAGAATTCGTCCAAGCTGGTGGTGATTCCATCGTCTATGTTGTATCGCTCCATTGATTTTTGAGTTAAGGATGCTTGAGTGCTTGATTTTGGGTGAGCAGGATTTTGTCAAGATTTTGCAATCGTTTTCAAATGAGAGTCGTGTCACAATCAATGAGATTATGTAGGGATGTACATCTACTTTTTCTCCCAGATTGACACGTGGCTTCGAGTGATTTGCCATGTCAGTCCAAACGTCAGATGGTAGCTGGAAAGTTTATACTTCTTTTGACCAATTTGTCCTTCATCAGCCTTTGCCTTCTCAGTTTCAAATATACATCACTTTTCTGAGGATTTTGCAAAGTGAACTGACTTTTCCTGCAAAACAGTTTAAGTTTTCTTTGGTACCCATACCTTTTTGGGTCCGGTTGAGTTAGTTACTAAAATATTACTTTCAGTTTCTTTGTTGAGAGAATTAAACCTTCTCAACTCTTTTCTGGATAAACCATTACGCTCAATCTTAGTTGATTTCACAAGGATTCTTTTAGATTTAACATTTTAGTTTCCTTGTGTAATCCACTAGATCTTCCAATATCTTGATTTCTAGAGTTTATACTTTTGAAGTCTCAAGATCGGGTAGGGTGTGAGATTATCATTGCTTTTGTCAAATTTACTGGACATTAATCTTTCAGCTAGATTTGACACCTCAGTTTCAAGAAACTCATTCCAATCTTTTGTTTTGTCAAGTTCCCTATCTTTTAGTTTTAGTTCTATTGTAAGTTTTTTTAGTTAACTTGACAAGGTTAGAGTTTCTTAGACTGAGTTCAGCAGATGATAACTGATTTGAAGAATGTACCTTTTCTTGATGATTTGTTTTAGGATTTGAATGTACATTCCTTTGTTGCTGTGATGAATCTTCTATATCAACAACCACCTGCAACATCTCCTTTCCTCCTACTTTTGAGAGGTCTTTCAGTGATGGAACTCCTCTGGATTCGTTAATGTGAACATTGAAGTTTGTATCCACTTCATCACTGAGTTGAGGTTCTGGATTTGTAAATAGATTTGTTGTACTGAACCTTTCGATCATTTGATCCTGAAAATCAGATATATTTTGCAAACAATTAGTCAGGGGGTGAGTAAGCCAACTTCTAACTCTAGATGTAGACATTGAAACTAGGTGAACTGATACAGTGAGGGGTCTTCAACAACTGGTTGCTTTAAACAAGTAACAAATAGACAGTCACTTCAAGTAGATAAACTGATACTGGATCAGTAATGGATCTCTTCAAAACAGAAACACTGCTCCGATACCAATTGTTGGTCCCTTGGAAAGGCTGACACAAGTTTAGAGGGGGGGGGGGGGTGAATAAAATTGTCACCAAAAACTAATCCTGAAGTGGAAAAGTCCCGAGGCTGAGTTTCTCTGAAACTCAAAGCGATCTTCGATTTGTTCTGTCCCTTTAACTTGTGCGGAGTTCAATTAGCTCAACTGAATATAAGTTATTACTGACTTATATTTAGTCTCGTTAACTGGCAGCGGATAAAACTAGCCTTTAGTGCAATTGATGTGTAAATAGAAAACTAGACCTTCTATGTATCAGTTTTGTGCTGTCTCAGTGTCTGGTGTTTGCTGAGAGTTAATGCAATAAATAAAACAAACACAGATCTGAAAGTAAATCAACACATGATTTGTTTATGGAAGTTCGGGTGGTGTAATCCCGCACGTCTCCCTTCTTACGTGGCGTAGGAGGTATCACTAGAATAATGAGATAACCGTTACAAAATCCTAGCACTATGTGATCCTTCACGACACCTAGTTTCACTGCTCTACACAAAATGAAGAAAGGTGAGATTGCTCCTTCACTCGCACACTGATCCTTTGGAGGTGGAATTGCTCCTTCACCACTCACCACTAATACCAACACACAGTCCTCAGACTGCACCAACAGCTGTAGCAACACCGTATGAAGAAAGGTAGAATTGCTCTCTTCAAACTATGCACAACCAACCTTTTTCACAAAGGTTAGGTATAGAATTAATCAATGATTAATTCAAAGGTGTTTATCTGATTCTTTCGGATCGACTTTGTAGCTCTAAGATGCCTTCTTTCCCCTTGATGGGTTCTTTGGATCTTTCTTTGAAGTCTTCAAGGCAATTTCGTTGGCTTCCTTTTTCGACGGATATATATGATGATCGATTTTATAGATCCTGGATTTGGATCTTTGAATATATGCTTGTAAAGCTCTTTTTCTGATCCTCCTCTATTTTACTTTAAGTGATTCTCTTGTGTATTTATAGGGGTGATGTAACGGTCACTAGCTCTTGTAGCCGTTACACTTGTCGTTTTACCAACGTTCACGTATACGATCTTTTGTCGTATTCTCGGTTTGAATTCAACAAGGCTTTAACTCATTTTTCTACTCTTCTTCAAAACTGAGTACCTTGTATACTTAATATCTGACTTCAATTGGCTAAGTCAGAGTACACCAATCAGTTTCTTCTTACTTGGTAGCTGATGATATTTGTCCTTAAGATTATTCAGTTATACATGACCTATAACTCAGTTTCAGGTCACCACAGACTTGCACGAAATCGACTTATAGTCATGACTTAATCGACTTCTAGCGAGTTTGCCACCTCGGTTCTTGGTCTTCACAATCGAGTCTGTGTCCCTCAGTTCTTCATGTGCATATCTGATTTTCTTGTTATAACTCAGTTTTCTTGTTGTGACTCAATTTGTTCGCCTAGTTCCTATTCTATTACAATGCTTATGCGAAACAACCTATACAAAGTTCGGACTCTAGATAGAACTTATACATTTATCTCAGACCATTTCTTGCTTCTTCTTTCATTATGCACTATACTTGATTTAATTCTGACCTCATCATCATGGGTTGTAAGTGATTTGTCTAATTTTGTGACGAATCATCATCAAAACATAAATAATATTTCCAACAGTAAGGATTGTCAACAACTGGTTTATAACTTAAGCAGTAAGAACTCGGATCTCCTCCAGAAGGAAGAACTTGCTCCGATACCAATTGTTGGTCCCTTGGAAAGGCTAACACAAGTTTAGAGAGGGGGTGAATAAACTTGTCACCAAAAACTTTCCCAAAACTGGAATAGCCCCAGGAACTGAGTTTCTCTGAAACTCAAACTGATGCTTAGTCTAGTTTTGTTCCTGTCCCTTAACTTGTGCGGAGTTCAGCTAACTCAACTGAGTATAAGTCAATACTGACTTATATTTAATCTTGTTAACTGGCAGCGGATATAAATTAGCCTTTAACAACTAGTTTACTTAGTTTCAGAGTGAAAACCAGATACATGTAACTATAATAAAGTAAATGAATGCGTAAAGTAAATAAACAAGAGTTATAGAGGTTCCAGGTGGTGTAATCCTGTACGTCCTCTCTTCCCCTATGATGCGGAGAAAAATTCCACTAGAACTTCTTTGAGATGGCCCGGTTACAAAGAGTCCTAAACTGATAGTCCTTGACTAATCCCTAGCTTCACTATCTAAACACTTGTAGAACATGTAGGATTCTTTGCTCTTCAAGCTGTTTGAAACTCTTGGTCCTTGGAGGGTAGGATTGCCTCTTCACCAGCTCATCACAATCACAGTCTTCCTGACTGCACTCAACTGTCCTTCACACCTTCTTGGTGTTTCACAATCTAAACATTTGATAAAATCAAAGTTGAGACTTGAATCAATAACTATGATTCAATTGTGATTAGAGCTTTTCTTCTAGATGAGTAAGTTATGCTCGGCTCTGTATTTCTTCAAATGATTGATCTTGATCTTGCAATTAAGTACTTAGCAGGAATTCTTTCTGAGATTGGCTTTCCCCCTTAATTAGATCCTTTTTGACTTGATAGATTCTTTTTAAATTCCTCTTGCTCTTTTTCACACACACCCCCTTTTTACATTGTAGAGGTAGTCTATTTATAGGGGTTCATTCAACGTTCATCCTGCTTGAATCTTGCAACGGCTATATTTTATGACCGTTACGATTTGTCGATAGTTCATCCAATAAAATCACTTCCTTTGTAACGCGTTTGGTATGACGATCAGTTTAATGGATGAGTGACATATAAAATCGAAGTTACTTTATCGGTTTCATCTTTGAGTTTATCACTTGTCGGTTTCTTGGTGACTTGGAGCGTTAACTAAGATTTTACTCTTCTTCAAATATCAGTAATCCAGTTTTCATCTGATTATAAATGACTTAATCAGAGTACACCATGACTAATTATCATCTAAGAATTCATTGTCCTTATGATTCTTAGGTCTTCATACAAGATCCATAAAGTCAGTTCAGGTCACCACAATCTTGCCTGAAATCTAGCTTTACAGTCTCGACTTAATCTTCATAACTGAGTTTGAACCCTCAGTTCTTCAATCTTCAATAATCGAGTGCGTGACCTCGGTTCTTGATCTTCTTAGATAAGCCAACCGAGTCTGTAACTCTCAGCGAACTTATCTTCTTCAGTTTTCTATTGGTGTGTTCTATTGTTCAGTTTCTATAAATCTCAGTTTCTTACTTTCGATTCCGACCTAGAACTATTACGATTACTTATGCGATTTAACTTATACAAATATCAGACTCTAATAAATCCTATACATTGATATGTAGACATCTTTTTGCTTTGCACTATAACAGCTAGTTATGACACTTCATCAATGGGGTTTAGAATAATAACTGATTAAGCGATGAATCATCATCAAAACATAAATTTTATTTCCAACACCAGATCTATGTAATCATTTTATTTAATTCTGTCAATCAACGTAGCTGACGAATCTCCAGATTAGGGTGACCTAAAAGTTGCCTCGGTTAATCGGTAAAGACCGCCGATTAATCGAGCGCGTCGGTTCCTATTCTGAAATTTACATGCTTTGTTCTGATTAGTTCAAGTAAATCATGGGGTTGTTAAACATTCAGATTAACTACAACACGTAAAAACAAGTAGATCTACCATAATAAAGACATGAAGGAACGTTCAAACTTCATACCTTCGGTTATGGAGATCTAACTTGATCTACTCAAGCTAGAGATGGCGTGGAAGGAAGGAAACTAGAAACGAATCGCCAAAAATCTACAGAAACTTTATTTCATGAACAAGAATGTATAATATGAAAAATCTATCAATGTATATGAAAGGTTATGTTTACAATCGGATTCTGAAACTTTATATAGGCTCAATGGCCGACTTAAGACTCAATAAAACCCTAGCCGACCTAGTAGACGCGGCAGGCTTCGTTTTCTTGTTCTCCAAGACCTCGATAAATCGGGCTTGGGCTTCGATTAATTGGCCCGGTTTTTCTTCTCTTTTTCTGACAAATTTCTTCTTGGATTACTACAACTTGGCCCAATGTCTTCCTTTCGGTCCAGGTCCACTCCTAACTGCTCCAAATTTTGGTACATCCTAAAACGTGTATAAAACAAGGCGAAACAGTACCAAATCTAAGGGATAATAAAGTAAATGCAGAATCATTAACCTTGGAACACATACTATGTAATTAACATATATTCCACACAATAACGAGCCTATCTCTCTCCTCTCGAGCACAATTCGGGGTAAATATAGGTGTATTTGATGGTAGTGTTTAGAGTATTATCAACTACCCCCCTAGCTTTTGATCGTCCCGAGAAAAAAGGCAAAAAGAAAGTGAAATCCAGACCAATATAAAAGTTAATTAAAAACAACAATGCTTCACACAGTCAAGATAAATGGCATGTCAACTCATATCCATAAGCTACGCATTAAACAAAATTTCATCCGTGAACCAGTGTGTGTGTGCAAATAACTCCACAATCTCTAGTTATGCAGACAGACTCACATTACGACAACCCACATTTGAACTAACCAGTCACGATTATGCTTTTCCCTTTACGCCATTGATTTTGTTAGTTGATTTTTATTTTTGATTATGTAGGTCAGTCAACTGGGCAAGGCGGATCGAGAACCGAGTACTACTCTTAGGCTCGCGTTTATCTGTCCATATTTTTGAGCGAGGGTCGTAAAGCGTCTTACGGTCCATCGAGTTTGCTTCCTCTTGCCAAAGAGAATATATATATATATATATATATATATATATATATATATATATATATATATATATATATATATATATATATATAGGTTGGTCTAGAGAAAGGTGAAACTATAGTCGGGGTGAATGACTATAGTCGAGTTTCAAAAAACTTTTCTCAGTTTAAAAGCTTTTGGGCAGCGGATAAGTCCCTTCTTAAGTGTTAAATCAAAGTAGGTTAAGCAATCATAGATATACTATGCAATGAAATAAAGTGCAGTATGTAAATTGCTGAAAGTAAATTGACACAAAGGCTTATAGTGGTTCAGGGTGGTGTAATCCCTTAGACCACTCTTCTCCTGCGATGATTGAAGGAATTCACTATTTTTTTTCACAGATACAATAGGTTGATTGTCCTTGGCTACACAAGCTTCACAATCTTCAAGACTATCACTCCCTAGCTTCAAAAGCTTCAGTGACTCAGTCTCAATCACTGCTCCTTGAGAACAAATCCTTCAGCAGCTATCACAGAGGTTGCAACTCCTTCTCAGATTTCTCTGATTCAATTGCTTCAGTTTGATGTGAATTAAATTCACAGACTTGCTTGATCAATCTCAGTGCTTGATATGAAATTGTGGTTCTGATTTCTGAGTTGATCTCTAGATGTGTCTTTACGTTCAGAGAGAAGGCTTTTCAAATTGACATAGTTTCAGCTTGTTTCTTATTAGATTCAATCCTTGTTCTTTCTGTCTTTCAATGCCTTCTATTTATAGCCTTGAGTATCCTTGATTTGAATTTCAGTCCGTTGGCTCTTTAATGCGGGGAATAATCCTTGATTTAATTCTTGATTCCCCCTTAATTGCATTCTCCTTGATTTCAGTGATTTGATTTCCTTAGAGCGTTTATTAGAAAATCCGTCCTTGATTGATCCTCAATTGATTGTGCATTTAATGCTTGATCTGCATCATTTGAAATCTGAACAAGTATCATTTACTTGTCCGTTCCTCGAACGGTTAAGTGATTCTCTTTACTTGGCTGTTTAGGTCTTCCTTTACTTGCTTTGTCTTCACTCAGCCGAAATTCAGTTTACTTTGCCGATTCACTATTTCCTTGATTTCTTTGAGTTCAGGAGAATACTTGTACTTCACTGATCCTTAATTTGTGTAAGATCAGTGTCACCATATTTGAACGTTAAGTTTCATCACTTAGACTTATCCAGGGTCATCACAAACTTCCCTGGTTATAAGTTAGACCATATGTCTTCATGCTTCTCTGCTGGTACTTGGCTGACTTCACTCTGCCGGATATCTGTTTTACTTTGTCATCCTACCAACTAGTACAATACTTGTCTGAATCAACTTACAACATGTTAGACTCTAAGTAAGGACTTACACAGAGATTTCTAACTTATTTCAGGCTTGTTATAACAGCTAGTATGGCAATCATCAAAACAATATAAAATGTTCCTAACAATTTCCCCTTTTTTGAGGATGCCAAAACCCTCATAAGCCTATGTATGCAAATTTTCATAATAAACAATAGAATAAAACTCAACAATTTTATTCATCCATAAAGGGTAAAAGGATAATGCATCTAAAACAAGTTAAAGGTGCTAACATTATATTTTACTCAATTCTGCCTTGTACCTCTTGAACTTTGTGGTCTGAACCTCATCATCTTTCCAATCAATTCCTGGAAACTTCCACTTTCAGTATGCCATAGCAGTGTACTCTGAGACTTCTTGAAATATCCTCTTGGCAAAGAGTCTGTGAAAATCAGGCATAGTCTCATTTGCTCTGGGTTCTTCAAAGTATTCTCAAGTCTTTCCCTAGCTTCAGCAATGTGTGAGTCAGCAAACTTGAGATTTTTGTATAGACCCCATTGTTCTTGTCGGTTCATTCTCCCCATAGGGTTGAAGAATTTTGCCATGTAATTGAAATCCTCTTGTTGTTCATTTGGTAAATCTTCTGGTCCTTTTGCAGAGAGAGGTATGGCTGAACTTGGTCTGCTGGTAGATTTGGTTCCAGTGTTTTGCTTTAGAAGTGCATGTTGTCTCTTAATATCATTATAAACTTTGGCCATATCAGTTCCCATCCTCTCATCCTGATATCTTAGCCAGTCTGCCCAAGCTTCATCTTGCGTTTGATTTGGATACAGACCTTCCTGGACTCTGAAGAACTCTCTTACATGATCTAGCACATCAGCATCATATTCTTCCCCTGTTTCGTGAGCAATAAAGTTTTTTCTCACCAAAGATATCCGGTCTTCTTTGCTACTCTGCTTGGTGTTTCCTCATCGATGTTGAATCTGTGATGGCTTGCTGATCCTCTTTGCTGACTAGATCCAGGTCTTTTCTTGTTAGGAAATCTCGCGGAACGCAATGAATTTAAAATTTTTATTTCCTTTTAACCAGGATCGACCGTTTAAGCAATAAACAAACGAGTTAGTAGGCGGTGGTTACCTTGGTTGATTTAAAAGATCGACGCTTTGACCGTCTAAGGAGAGTAGTTTCGCATAGAGCCGCCCAAGTGTTCGGCCTTTACCGCTAGTCCACACGAGCAGCCCGCTGAGAATCCCATCATGGATTGCTATTGGAAAACTCCGGTTGCTAGACCGGCCTTTTTCCCCTCTCTCTAACTCTCTATAGGATGCTCTCTATATTACACAAGAACTATGAGCTCTTGCAATTGTGATGTACAAAAGAGCTTGACACCCACCTCTTATTTATAGTGAGAGGGGCGCCCCAACTAGAGTAGAAAGGAAGAAAACCTTTTCCCAATAAAATAAGGAAAATATAATAGATTGATTTATCTCATTTATTATAATATCTTATATTAAATAAATCTAGGATATTGTCAATATCTTATATTGAATATTTCCAAGATATTGTCAATATCTTATATTGACTATATTTATCTTATTACCATAAATCAATTTACACATATGTATATATATCACATATATATTACACACAAATAAAAATCTATTAATATCATGCATTGGTGCGCACACAAGCAAATCACTAATTTTCATTTAATGTGTACACACACACACGCATGTATGCATAACATATATATATTATTTTATTTTATTAATATCTAATATTAATAATAGGTAATATCATTAATTAAATTACACAATCCAAGCGTATCTTATACACACACAAATTGTGCCACCTTATGCCAATAAATTGGCATCCGGAATATTCTTTAATTAATATAATATTATTAATATCTTGTATTTAATTTATTCATAATAAATAAATACCACCATATTAATTTACCACTATAACCCTTATAGTCTCGAGATAAACTTTCCTTATTTGGTTATCATCTATAACCACATTTTAATCGGCTAGATGTTCTTATGTATGTGACCCGATAGGCTTCGAATATGTTGGCCGTAGACACAAAGTGCAAATTACTAAAATGCCCTTCATGCCTAACGATCACGGGATAGCGTCAGCAACACACCATGACCCCAATCATCGGAAGAGTCAAATGCAATGACTACTACCTTTCATGTGAAACAGATTACCGTGTAAATTACAATCCTATCATTTGTAATAATATCCATACGGTCGTTAGTCGAGTGTCAAAACATCAACGACCGTATCTTATAATCTGGATATCATGCTCTCTTGAAGTAACTCGTTTACTCCCACTTTGCAAAGATTCACGAGTAAGACATTCCTTATAAGAAGGCCATTTCGGATATTCGATCCCTATCACAGGATACACGATTCCCGGACGACCAATCATGTATACTCCGCGATGCTTGAAGATCATACCCAATCACTACCGCATGATCGCCCGTGGCTAGGGAAACCTCAATAGTGTCAAAGCATGACAATCCACACCGTGATGCCATGAAGACTCGGTCCAAAGGATAATTACACAACCGCCACATAGTGTGACACTTATCCGTGTAAGTGGGTCGATCCTAACGTCGCATTCTCTAATACACGCCCCACGTCATACCCAAGTGTCTCTACACTTCGATGAGCGAGATCTATCCCCCGCCCCAAAGATAGAATACATCTAATACGTGCTAGCTTTGTTCATACTATCAATGCCCTGTTTAATAGTACATCACCTAGAGACATGTAAGTATCAAACTTATTAAAGTGATTAGAGATCTCATCAACCATAATCGCCTATCATGGTTTCTCTATCACGATTTAATACTAAGGACGTTATCATATAACAATTCATAATTGGTTTTTAAAAGAACATATATATGACAACATAAAAGCCATTTAATATATGTATAGACATAAAGAAATAGTAGAAATGATCCGACCCGGTCGGATCCGGTCCAACCCGATTGGGTTTAGGACATTATTTCAACAATCTCCCACTTGGCCTAAAATCAATCACTCGTACACACGAGATCAAGTTGAAACACAAGAATCTCTCATGCAATACTCGCAACCAAATTTCTAGCCATAAACGGATCATCTGTCCGTGGGGACTCGAGACTATCTTCATATCATGTTCCAAATGACTAAGTCAAAGGAACCGCCTCAACACACACACGAATCTCTGACGAGACCCTGGTCCTTGCTTCAAGTAATGAATCCACTTACTATATCAGCTATATAGAAAAGGTGGAAGAACCGTACAAGGTTCAAGAATGAGCCTTACAGATCCATGTATTTGCTCATTTGCGCCTCTAAGGCACTACTGTGTTTTGACCTAGTTGTAGAATTTACAGTGACCCATAGCTAAGAACATTTCCAGCTCACTGTATCACTTATTCAAAGTGACTGCAAACCCAGACTGTAGCTCCCACTCACCTTCGTAAGACTCAGGATATACGTCTGTATAACTACGTTTATTTAATTCCAAGTTTCAATAAACTAGGAAACTTTCCTTAACTTGTTTAAGGATATTCTCGACATTCACCAGATTTACTTTCATACTTGCTCATGACTATTCATGGACTATGAACATCTGGCATTACCTTTATGATGGTTTCTATCGCAGTAGCGAAGGAAACCTTCCATAACCATCATATTTCACCTTATCTTTAGGACCAACGTCCTAACACAGATAGATCTTGCGATCTATGCTAAACTTCTTTTAGCATCACATCTATATAGGTAAACAATAATCTAACAATAGTTAAATCTATCACTATAGATTCTCATTTCTAAAATAAGAACTGCTAATCCAAGTGCTTTTGTAAAGACCTTGAACTACCAAACATTAATGTGGAAATATTACGTTACTTTAGTGTAACATACGTTACTTTAGTGTAACATATTAATTGTGAGACATATTACTTGTAAGACATATTAATTGTATTGTATAAACAATTAATATGTCATAAAGTCATAAAGTAACTCTATTTTGTCTTATTAGGTAATAGACAACTCTAGCAATTAATACTAGCCGACTCTAGTAATTAATTGCTCTCTCCTAGCTTATACTCTACTAGGACCTTTCTCACTTACTTGTACCTATTTATACTCACTCTTTTATGATGAATAAACCAAGTTGAAGTTTACTCTAGTGTTTATCACTTTCTCAAACTATCTTCATGGTATCAGAGACTTAAACTCCTGAATCCGCTGCAAAATCTCATTACCCTGCTGTAACTTCTCATCTCATATCAAGAATGTCTTCATTATCTGAAGCTTCCTCACCCTCAGTAGAGTCCCAGCTGCCTCAGCAGACTGGGGTCACTGAAAACCATTCATTTACAAATCACAGACTTTGACGGCAATAACTACTGCCGTGGTCAAGATCTATGAAGATGTATATCTCGAGACTGAGCAAGATGGGATACTTGTCTGGCTCCAAACCTGCCCCTGTTGAAACTGACCCCAAGTTTGAAGCATGGGATACAGAAAATAACCAAGTCATGACCATCCTCACGAGGTCAATGACAAAAGAGATCAGTGAGAACTTCATGATGTATGATACTGCAAAGGAGATCTGGGACAATGCCAGAGACCTTTACTCAAAAAAGGACAATACATCTGAGGTCTATGATCTTGAAGCTCAAATCCAAAATTGCAGACAAGGGGATCCTGTTCGGAACTCAGTACTTCAACCAACTATCTAAGGCATGGCAACACCTAGATATGTTGGAAATTCACCCATGGAAGGATGTAGAGGATGCTGCCTTATACAAGAATATCATTGAGAAGAAGAGGGTATTCAAGTTCCTTACAGGACTAAACTCATCCCTTGATGATGTTAGAGGTAGAGTTCTTGCTACTAAACCTCTCCCCAGCCTCAAATCTGTGTTTGCTGAAGTCAAACATGAGGAAAGCAGGAGGAAAGTAATGCTGGAAAACAACCCTGCTGATCACCCTACTGATAGCTCAGCAATGTTGGTGATCAGGAAGCCTGCTGAGGTCACTGAGACTTACAGGAACCCTGCGAGAAAGCGGGAAAGTTGTTCGTGACCACCTTTGCAAGCGCACAAATCACACCAAAGACACTTGTTGGAAACTACATGGTAAGCCTAACTCCTTTAAACCCTCCAAACCAACCAGGGGAGAGTCGAGGCGGGCATGTCGGTGAGGAAGGAACAAAGATGCCATGTTGATTGCTCGTTTTGTTGCCTTCAAAGCCTTCATTGCTCAACAAAAGGAAGGTAGTCCTATCACTGATATAGCTACTCATGCTAAAACAGGTATATTCCACTCACCTCTCAGTAATGATACTTGGATTGTTGATTCTGGGGCCTCATCCCATATGACTGGTAACAAGAGTCTTATATCTCAGTTTAGGCCTTGTCATCAAACCCACAATATTAGGATTGCTGATGGATCTATTTCATGTGCACAAGGCTTTGGAAATGTTAAACTTACTGATAAGATATACCTTCAGGATGTCCTATTTGTTCCTAAATTAGATCAGTAACCTCATTTTACGCCGGTAGACTCACTAAAGACCTAAATTGGACAGTCTTATTTAATGACAATCAGTGTATTTTCCAGGATCTTTCTTCACAGGAAGTGATTGGGAGAGCTAAAGCCTACTTAGGACTGTTTATGGTCAGTAGCCTGCAACCAAATCTTAGACAATATCATGTTATGGCATTATAGGCTAGGTCATCCAAGTTTTGGTTATTTAAAGTCTTTAATTCCTGAACTGTTTAAAGGATGTAACCTCAGTGACCTTCAATGTGATATTTGTCAGTTTGCTAAACTTACTAAGTCTGTGTATACTAAATTACCTTACTTGCCTTCCACTCCTTTTACTATAATACATAGTGATGTATGGGGACCTTCAAGAGTTAAAAGTATAACAGGGAAGAGGTGGTTTGTCACCTTCATAGATGATCACACCAGGGTCACATGGCTATTTCTGATGAAAGATAAATCTTAAGTTGGAACTATCTTCAAAGAATTTTATAATATGGTATCCACTCAATTTGACACTAAGATTAAAATCTTAAAAATAGATAATGCACTGGAATACTATGAGTCCAACCTCAGCATCTTCCTGAATGATAAGGGGATTATTGACACCAGTTGCTGTGTTGAGACACCTCAGCAAAATGGGGTTGCTGAGAGGAAGAACATGCACTTACTGGAGATGGCTAGATTAGTCATGTTCACACACATGTTCCTAAATATATGTGGGGTGAAGCTATATTAATCGCCACATACACGATCACAAAGTTAGGTTACCCAGAGTGTTAGGATTCAAGACCCCCATTCAAACCCTGCTGACAACTCATACTTGTCCTCACCTCATTGCTAACTTGCCTCCAAAGATCTTTGGATGTACTGTGTTTGTATACATTCATGCCCAACACAGAAGCAAACTTGATTCCAAAGCTCATAAATGCATCTTCCTAGGCTATGCGAAAGACAGGAAAGGTTACAAGTGTTATTCTCCCACTGACAAAAGATTTTACAATTCTATGGATGTAAAATTCTTTCAAAAAACTCCTTACTACAGCAGACCTACTGAGACAGCCACAGATGGCAACCTTATTGAGATTGAGATCACCACAATCCCTCAAACTACTCCTCGGCCAGACTCACGATACTCACCGACCACTGCACTCGGAGAAAATTCTGAACCTCAAGACCCTCGAGCCCCAAAGACCTCTCGAACCTCAAGCACCCTCACTGAAACCATGAACCTCAAGCTGACCCTCCCGAGCCTCTCGACCCTGCTCATTCCAGCGATATTGATGATGCAGACCATTGTTGTCCGGAAGGGAAAGAGATCATGCACTAATCACTCTATTCATACTTATGTGTCTTATGATCACTTGTCACCTTCTTTTGCCATGTTTACACAGGACTTGGATTCTCACTCTATTCCTAAGAATATACAGGAAGCTCTCCAACATGATAAGTGGAAGGCAGCTGTCAAAATTGAAATGAATGCTCTCCTTGACAACCATACTAGGGATCTCACCACTCTCCCACATGGAAAGAAGACAGTCAGCTGCAAGTGGCTGTTCACTATCAAGTACAATGCTGATGGTACTATTGACAAATACAAAGCTAGACTGGTTGCAAGGGGATTCACTCAAACATATGGTCTTGACTACAAAGAGACCTTTGCACCTGTGGCAAAGCTAAACATTGTCAGGGTACTGATCTCACTTGCTGTCCAACTTGACTGGCCTCTCCACCAATTGGATATCAAGAATGCTTTCCTAAATGGTGACCTCACTGAGGAAGTCTATATGAATGTGCCTCCTGGTTTTTCCAACACTCACACTCAAGGGAAAGTTTGCAAATTGAGGAAATCTCTATATGGCCTAAACCAGTCCCCTAGAGCCTGGTTTGGCAAACTTACTACTGTGGTTAAAGCTGCTGGATATCATCAATGCAACTCAGATCACACCATGTTTATCAAAACAACAAACCAGAAAAGATCCATTCTTATTGTCTATGTGGATGATATCATCCTTACTGGTGATGACCCTGCTGAGATCCAACAATTGAAGACCCTGCTGGCCAAAGTATTTCAAGTTAAAGATTTGGGCAACCTCAAGTACTTTCTTGGTATGGAAATAGTGATGTAAGTATAGAGCCATCCGACACTCCACCACCCGTCACGACTAGACATGGACCCGAGACTCGTCTGCAACGAAAATTGAGGCTTGATTCGATGAATACTTTGGTCCTACAACATTTTGAAGATTTGGAATCTAAGTACTCATCACATTTTGAAGTTTTGAAGACCGTCATTTATTCGATGGAATCTCGGATTAATTAAGTAATTAGTCGCATTATATTACTACTATATTTGCACTATCATACGACTATAATTAATCACGTATCAAGGTTGGAAATTAAGGGAAATAGGCGCCACTTTTTGTTGGAAGAAATTGCTTGAAGAAACTAGATGCATTGGACTTGGACAATTGAAGATACATTACATTATTTTGGAAGCATGGAATGAACTCACCTTGGACTCTCCAAGCATCACAAATGGCGCCACCTTTTGAGGATTTTTAGAAGTCTTTTAGCTTACCAATACCAGTCTTATTCATGTACTTAGCTTATTCAAGTAGCCTATAAATACTCAAGCAATCAATTGTATTTTGGATCATCTTTGACATCAATATAAATTTTCTCTTTTATACACTTGGATTAGTGTGTGTTTTGAATTCTCTGGATAGAGGTTCTGTTGGATTATCAAAGGCTTGAGCAACCTTTGTGGGTGTCCTATACCAAGGTGCTTAGAAACAAGTTTTCTAGGTGTCAAGGTTATTCCAAGGTGCTTCCTCACAAAGTTGAGGTTGTGTCGAGGAGCTCTCGAGAAATATTCCAAGGTGCTTCTATGCATTGTTGTAGTTGTGTCGATGAGGATTCACCAACTTCCAAATACCTTCCTTTCTAGACTTCAACAAAGTCCGAAAACCACCTAAAGTTCAAGTACCGCTTTTCCTAGATCCGTGCAATTTCATATCAGTTGGTATCAGAGCACTAGGCGGAATCGACGGTACTATATCATTTTTTTCTTTCTTCTATATTATTGTTGCATATAAACGTACGTATGTTAGAAGAGTTTAAAGGTATAGCATAATACAGCATACTGTTATAGTCTATAACGTGTGTATTTGAAGAACTTGTTCCACACGGGCATACCGCTCCGTACGTGCAACAAGTGAACAAAAAAAAAAAACATTTTCCTTTTTATTTTTCTTCTCCAGGCAATTTTTTTTCTTCTGAATTTTGGAGTAGTGCCTAGAATTTCCAAAAACACTTAAAATTCCTGTGTTTACATCTTGTTGTAAGAAATCCTCCAAGGTTTCTAAGTTACTTGATATATTCAATATATTCTTCCATCTTGAGAAACAACACACATTTAAAATAAAAAAAAAGGAAAAAAAAATGGAAAACCACGATCGAATTCTGGAATAAGTGAGGAGGAACAGCAAAGCGTTCTGGCATATAATTCATTATATGATTCAAAGAATGGATGAACGATTTGCCCAAATGCAAGTGGGACAAGGTGTTCAACCACAAGCACATGAGACAACAATCATTCTACCAATGGCGCATTTAAGACTTGCCATTTGACGATCTGACTACTATCTTGGCGGCACCAAGAGAAAATCTCCAAGGTATTAAACAAAAAATTCCGGCATTTAAAGGTAATTCTAATCCTGATGAGTATTTTTCTTGGGTTCTTAAAGTTGAGCAAATATTTAATTGTCATAACTATTCGGAAAGAACTAAGGTTCAACTTGCCACAAGTGAATTTGAGGAACGACCTATGCTTTGGTTTCAGAAAACTAATGAAAAGCGCAGGAAATCAAGACAACAGGCGATTTCATCTTGGGAAGTGCTTAAAAATGAGATGCACCGGAAGTGGGTGCCCGAGTCGTATCGACGGGAACAAGTGAGGAAAGTACAAACTCTCCAACAAGGTGAGAAATCTGTTCAAGTCTATCACGATGAATTGGAGTTGGCATTAATGCGCACCGATACAGAAGAAGCCGATGAACACACCATGGCTCGGTTTTTGGCAGGATTGCGGCCTGAGATAGCCGACCCGGTTGAAATGATGAATTGCACAACTTACGACGAAATGGTACATGCGGCTTTGACGAAGGAACAGCAACTCAAGAGGCGAAGAGCACAACTTAGCAAAAATTCCAGCCCCGCTACATATCGGCCGACATCATCCAAAGGCGACGGAGGTAAGTTTCCTATTAAAAATCTCAACATTAAATTTACTCCTCCCAAAACGCGCTAAGGAAAAAACGAAGAACCTACAATTTGTTATAAGTGCAAGGGGTTGGGCCATAAGGCTAATGAATGTGTCAATAAGCGCACTTATATTGCTAATAAGGATGGATTATATCAATCGGAATCCGAGGATGAGAAGGAAATTGTTAATGAAAATGAACAAGTTGAGGACGATGAAACTGACGATATAGGAACTTTTTATGATGAGCATGCGTTATTTGTAACAAAAAAAGTCCTTAGCACGGTGAGTCAAATCGATAACAATGAAATACAACGTGAGAATATTTTTCAAACTCGTTGTCTTATCGAAGGAAAAATTTGCATGATGATTATTGACTCCGGTAGTTGTACCAATGTGATTGGTAGTGAGGTTGTTGAAAAATTAAAAATTCCCACAATAAAGCACCGACAACCTTATAAATTGCAATGGTTGAACGAGAGTGGATCCGTGAAAGTGACAAAGCAAGCATACGTGAATTTTAGCTTGTCGAAATATGACGATAAAGTTCTTTGCGATGTTGTTCCTATGCATGTCACTCATTTGTTGCTTGGCCGTCCATGGCAATTTGATAAGCATGTTCTTTATGATGGTTTTCTAAATAAATATACTTTGACACACAAAGGAAAGCATATCACTTTGAGTCCGTTACCCCCACACGAGGCTCATGCCGACTATGTCAAATTTGCTGAAAGAAGAGAGCAAGCGCGTAGTAATTCTGGAGAGGCTATTGTACCACCCGAGAATGTCAAAATTAACTCCCAAAATCGTGATAAGAAAGTGAGTTTTGCGGCTGTTCGGAATCCTATTTTGTTCGTCTATAAGGATTTTTATCCATTGGTTTCTCGTTCGGAACATAATAGTGATTCTCCTATTCTATATCCTTGTTGTATGCTAATCCGTGACCTTGCAGGAACCATTCCCGAAGAAGTACTAACCATTTTGCAGGAATTTGGAGATATATTTCCGGAAGAAGAGCCAAGAGGATTACCACCACTTCGAGGCGTTGAGCACCAAATTGATTTTATTCCGGGCGCTATCTTGCCTAACCGACCGGCTTATCGGGCAAATCCCGAGGAGACTAAGGAGATTCAACGCCAAGTTCAAGAATTATTGGAGAAAGGCAAAATTCGCGAATCCATGAGTCCATGTTCGGTTCCCGTTATTAATGTGCCAAAGAAAAATGGCGAATGGAGAATGTGCACCGACTGTCGTGCCATTAATCAAATCACGGTAAAATATCGCTATCCCATTCCTTACCTTAATGATATGTTGGATGAACTGCATGGTGCAAAAATATTTTCGAAGATTGATTTAAAAAGTGGTTATCACCAAGTGAGGATTCGTGAGGGCGATGAATGGAAAACTGCATTTAAAACAAAACATGGCTTGTATGAATGGCTCGTTATGCCTTTTGGACTTACCAACGCGCCTAGTACTTTTATGCGGTTGATGAATGAAATACTTAGGGAATTTATTGGACGATTTGTCGTGGTCTATTTCGATGATATTTTAATATATAGTCACGATTTAAAGTCACCTCTTTCACACCTAAGTCTTGTTTTGGAAGCACTCCGTAAAGCACAACTTTATGCAAACTTAAAAAAGTGTTCGTTTTGTTTGGATCGAGTTGTCTTCCTTGGTTTTGTTGTGAGTGGACAGGGGATCGAGGTCGATCAAGAAAAGGTCAAGGCGATATCCGAGTGGCCAAAACCAAAAAATGCAACGGAGGTTCGAAGTTTTCATGGCCTCGCTAGTTTTTACCGGAGATTTATCAAAAATTTCAGCACTATCGCCGCACCGTTGAATGAGTTGGTAAAGAAGAACGCTCCATTCCATTGGGAAGATGAACAAAGGGAAGCCTTCGAAACCCTTAAATCTTGTTTAATTTCTGCACCTATTCTTGCGTTACGGATTTTTCTCAAATGTTTGAAATAGAATGTGATGCATCCGGGGTGGGGATTGGTGGAGTTTTAATTCAAAAGGGCGTCGATTGCGTACTATAGCGAAAAATTAAAAGGCGCACAACTAAATTACGCCACCTATGACAAAGAATTATATTCACTTGTTCAATGTCTACGGGTTTGGCAACATTACTTGCGTCTTCGAGAGTTTGTTATTCATTCGGACCATGAATCTTTGAAATATTTAAAGGGACAATCAAAATTGCACTTAAGACACATTAGGTGGATGGAATTTATCGAGTCGTTTCCTTATGTGATTAAGTATAAAAAAGGAAAAGGAAACACTGTCGCCGATGCCTTGTCTAGACGCTACACTCTTATCACACACATGCAAACCAAGCTACTTGGGTTTGTGCACATTAAAGAGTTGTATGCTTCGGATGTTGATTTTTCTGAAATATATAAGTTGACCCATACTGCTGCACTTAATAAATTTTATCAACATGAGGGGTTTTTATTTAAAGAAAATCGATTGTGTATCCCTCGGGGATCGTTGCGTGAATATTTGGTACAAGAAGCACATGGCGGTGGGCTTATGAGACATTTTGGGGTTTCTAAAACTTTGGACATACTTCACACACGTTTTTATTGGCCTAAGATGGCTCGTGATGTTCATCGAGTGTGTAAGTCGTGTGTTAATTGTCTTAAGGCAAAATCGAAATCACAACCCCATGGTTTGTATACTCCTTTACCCATTCCCGATTTCCCTTGGGTCGACCTATCGATGGATTTTGTACTTGGCTTACCCCGTTCTCAATCGGGCAAGGATTCTATTTTTGTGGTCGTCGATCGTTTTTCTAAAATGGCTCATTTTATCGCATGTAGTAAAACGAATGATGCTTCGCATATCGCTGAATTATTTTTTAAGGAAATTGTGCGACTACATGGTGTACCTAAGTCAATCGTTAGTGACCGCGATGTTAAATTTATAAGTCATTTTTGGCGAGTATTGTGGATGCGTTTGGGTACTACTTTATTATATTCTACTGCATATCATCCACAAACTGACGGTCAAAATGAGGTTGTTAATCGCACTTTGGGACAATTATTGCGCTCGGTAGTGCAAAAGAAATTAAAGAATTGGGAGACGTGGTTACCGTATGTGGAGTTTGCTTATAATCGTGCCACACATTCTGCTACTAAATCTTCACCATTTGAGATTGTATATGGGTTTAATCCTATCACCCCTATTGATTTGGTTCCATTGCCTCCAGGTATGCTTACCAATCTTGTTGGCGAAAAGAAAGCTGAGATGGTTCGTGAGTTACACGCCAAAGCAAGGAAAAATATGGAAGCTCAAACAGCTCGGTACGAGAAACAAGCAAACAATGGCCGAAAAGAGATGATATTCGACCCGGCGATTGGGTTTGGTTACATTTTCGCAAGGATAGATTTCCCACAAGTTTAAAGACAAAGTTACATCCACGCGGCGATGGACCGTATCAAGTTTTGGGAAGAATCAACAATAACTCATACAAACTTGACATTCCGGCCAACTGGGGAATTTCGAACTCATTTAATGTGGCGGACCTGCAACCATATGACGCTCCATCGGATCTGAGGACAGATCCTTCTCAACCGGGAGGGAATGATGTAAGTATAGAGCCATCCGACACTCCACCACCCGTCACGACTAGACATGGACCCGAGACTCGTCTACAACGAAAATTGAGGCTTGATTCGATGAATACTTTGGTCCTACAACATTTTGAAGATTTGGAATCTAAGTACTCATCACATTTTGAAGTTTTGAAGACCGTCATTTATTCGACGGAATCTCGGATTAATTAAGTAATTAGTCGCATTATATTACTACTATATTTGCACTATCATACGACTATAATTAATCAAGTATCAAGGTTGGAAATTAAGGGAAATAGACGCCACTTTTTGTTGGAAGAAATTGCTTGAAGAAACTAGATGCATTGGACTTGGACAATTGGAGATACATTACATTATTTTGGAAGCATGGAATGAACTCACCTTGGACTCTCCAAGCATCACAAATGGCGCCACATTTTGAGGATTTTTAGAAGTCTTTTAGCTTACCAATACTTGTCTTATTCATGTAATTAGCTTATTCAAGTAGCCTATAAATACTCAAGCAATCAATTGTATTTTGGATCATCTTTGACATCAATATAAATTTTCTCTTTTATACACTTGGATTAGTGTGTGTTTTGAATTCTCTGGATAGAGGTTCTGTCGGAATATCAAAGGCTTGAGCAACCTTTGTGGGTGTCCTATACCAAGGTTCTTAGAAACAAGTTTTCTAGGTGACAAGGTTATTCCAAGGTGCTTCCTCACAAAGTTGAGGTTGTGTCGAGGAGCTCTCGAGAAATATTCCAAGGTGCTTCTACGCATTGTTGTAGTTGTGTCGAGGAGGATTCACCAACTTCCAAATACCTTCATTTGTAGACTTCAACAAAGTCCGAAAACCACCCAAAGTTCAAGTACCGCTTTTCCTAGATCCGCGCAATTTCATATCAAATAGCAAGGAACAGCCAGGGTATATCTGTCTCACAGGAAGTATGTCTTTGGACTCTTTGAAGGAAAGCTGGCATCTTTGGGATGCAAACTCTTTGTATCCCCGCAGTAGACCCCAGAATAATACCTGTTTGCATGGTGACATTCTTTGTCGAGAAAGGATCAATATCAAAGACTTGTAGGAAACTCATTTATCTCGTCCCATACAAGACCGATATTGCATATGGAGTCGATCACAGTTAGCTTGATTCATGCATTGCCCTACTGAGCAACATTGGGATGCTGTGAACAGGATACTGAGGTACCTGAAGTCCACTCCTGGCCAAGGCTTACATTTCACCAAGTCTGCTGAGAGATCTATCAAGGTTTACACTGATGCTGATTAGGCTGGCTGTCACATAGACAGAAGATCTACCACAGGCTATTGCTCATATGTATGGGGTAATCTGGTCACTTGGAGAAGCAAGAAACAACCTACTGTCTCTAGAAGTAGTGCTGAAGCTGAACTCAGGGCATTGGTTTTGGGCATTTGTGAAGCATTATGGCTGAAAAGAGTCTTCTCGATCATCGTGGACCCTCAAAGAACTTTGTCATACTCTGCTGTGACAATAATTCAGCTTTATGCATGGCAGAGGATCCAGTCCATCATGATAAAACCAAACATGTTGATATTGACAGACATTTCCTTAAAGAGAAGATTGATGCCAAGATCATTCAACTTCAGTATGTTCCCTCAGCAGACCAAAATGCTGATATTCTCACCAAGGCAATTCCACCGCTTATGTTCAGCCGACTGAGTAGCAAACTTGGCTGTATTAACATATACAACCCAGTTTGAGGGGGGGTGTGGAAATATTACGTTACTTTAGTGTAACATACGTTACTTTAGTGTAACATATTAATTGTGAGACATATTAATTGTAAGACATATTAATTGTATTGTATAAACAATTAATATGTCATAAAGTCATAAAGTAACTCTATTTTGTCTTATTAGGTAATAGACAACTCTAGCAATTAATACTAGCCGACTCTAGTAATTAATTGCTCTCTCCTAGCTTATACTCTACTAGGACCTTTCTCACTTACTTGTACCTATTTATACTCACTCTTTTATGATGAATAAACCAAGTTGAAGTTTACTCTAGTGTTTATCACTTTCTCAAACTCTCTTCAATTAATTGACTGTGGGACATGGGGTAGTAATTCTTGAGTGAGATATCTAATACCTTGCTCAAAAATCATAACACACTCTCACTATCCATCTTGCACATTGGGCACATCCTTCTTTTGACTAAATCAAACTCCTTTGATTATCAAACAAAGAAATCGTCTAGAGAAACTTGTTTGAGTCCATAAATGGATCTCGTGGGCTCACATATCATGTTATCGTCTATCAACATTGAGCTTTCTGCTCAACGTCATCAACACTATCATATAGCCATGATACGAAGTTATAACAAGTATTATCTCGAATAGAAGCTGGCTCACCTTACAGGACATTCCTCAGGTAAGGCAGACTAGGTTCATAACCTGGTTGTCACTTGATGGAATCTTATTCGAGATATTATGGCTCCTGGCCATATCTCTCAATCTTGCCTTTCAAACATTCTTTCATAAGTCGTGAGATATTCATTCTTCTAGATGAACATACCAAAGCAAATTTTTTTCAGGCTTGAGGTTATCCACAGACTTTACAGAACTTTGTGTGCACTTTGAGCAATATTCTACACCTCATCGCTATGTGGCGTCTGCCCATGTTCCAATGGTTGAATATATCTTTGTGGTTCTCAAACTCTTTTGAGATCGATTCACTCCCACTGTTTCTTTTGGAAGAAACACTTCCTTTAGAAGACAGAATGTTTGGAGACAAACATTTTGCTCATGCTGACAAGTGAATAATATATAGCATACTTGCTATGATACTCCACAAAGTCGCATATGTCGTACTAGGCTCCAAGCCTTTTCGACTTTTCTTATGACAACTTCAAATCATCAGTTAAGATAGATTCGACATTATCCTCTTCCATATCGATATGGAATTTATTCAACCTCTATGTTGGTCCCTTGAAAAGGCTTTGGTTAAGTTTAGAGGGGGGGGGGGGTGATTAAACTTAACACTTAAAACTTTGGAGTTAACAAATTTGCAACTTCAGGTCTCACGATACTTCAGAGTCTCTTTGAGACTTGATAAGTGGCGATGAGCGATGAGTCTCTTGATAGTTCGAGCAGTCTTTGAATTTGTGCAAATGATGAGCGTTTATTTCACCAAACAAAATTTATAATATTCTCAAGACAACGGTGACTAAACAAGCTCTCTAACCGGCAAAGTGGACCGGGTCGATTGCTAGTATAGCTACTGAGGAGTCCGAGGTCGAACCCACGAGAGAAAGGTGTGTTTGTGAGTACCAAAGTGAACTTCTAGCTTAGTCTAAGCAAACAAGCGGTTGATTTGTTTATTATTACAATTATACTAAAACATGAAAGGGAGAAAGGAGATTAAACTACTAAGTTCAAAGAGGAGAAAGGGACATAGCCGAACCATGATCCATATGACTAATCTCAACCCTAAGGTAGACAAAACCGGGAGTGTGCAACAACAAACGAACTCTCACATTCAATTTCACGGTGCGAACTCCTAAACCCGGTGCTAAGAAGGCCTGAACAACTCTCTTCTAACACCTTATGCCATGTTAAGGTCTCGAACAACTCTCTCCTAACAAGTCATGTTTTGCACTCGAGCCGCTTAAGCGTATAAGCGAGTAACCTCCTCACGATGAGCTCGGTTTAACAACTAAACCGAGACTACACCACGATCCTAGAACCCTTTTCCCACACCCCTCTCTCTGAACAACTCTCAAGAGTGGTGTGTGTGATGTTTGACCTAGGTGATCAATCTAGCCCAAATCCGTTATAACAAGTTCTACGACGTGAAACGAGCAAGATTAAACAATAAAAAGCACTACCCACTCCCAATTTCATCACCCAAAGAGTGATTTCACCAAATTTCACATGACCCGGCTGTGGAGAGAAATTAGCTACACATTATACAATCTAAACAACAAACAATGAAGAAAAACATAGCAATAACAACAAAAGAGAAAGAAATCATACCCATTTTATCTAAGAAAGCGAAGCACCAAAGTTGTCTCCAAAAGATCAAATTTTGACAATTGAAATGTTACAAATCGATGTTCTAAGTTAGATAATCAAAGAGAGGATTGAAAGACGATTCTAACGGTATATAACACTAATTTTAACTCCTAAGGATGAAGAAAATCGCCCAAATTAACCTAAAACTACTCCATTTCGCATGGTCGCTATGTTCTCTCCTCTTTTTTTTCTCATTGTTCGATGTGTTTTTATAGCAGAAACGACCCAAACGCACGCGTTTGGAAGGTTGGGAACGTGCGTTTGAGACAGCTGCAACTCTGTACTCGAAAAACAGTCCCAAACGCACGTTTGAAAGGTCCAAACGTGCGTTTGAAATGCTGCTGTTTTCTGCTGCAGTAAAACCTTCATAACTTCTTCGTCCGAGCTCCGATTGGGGTGATTCAAGATGCGTTGGAAAGCTCTTTCAATTCTCTACAACTTTCATGAAGAAGTCATGACCAGAAAATGCCTCCATCATGGGTCAAAATGCTTCTGAATCAGAACAGTCACTCGGGCACCAACTCTTTCTCGTCCTTTTCCTATTCTTTCTTCTTTCTTGGCTCATTCTTGCACCTTGATCACACCTATCATCATAAATCTTCGCCTTCCGGGTTCTCGAGACACCAATACCCTACATCATCACAACAACCAAAACATTCCGGAGGGTAAAAGTGCTCGGAATAGGGTCAATATCACTAAAAAGAGGTAGTAAACTATCAAAGTGACGGATTTACTCCCCGTGCTAATAATTCACGATATTGCCCCTAAAACGGTCTAAATCACCAAGAAGCGTGCTAAAAGTGGGATAAACGGGGTAAAAGATGCACCGGAATCATGTAAAGTTGACTCTCATCAACCACCCCACACTTAGCCTTTGCTCGTCCTCGAGTAAAATAGGCGTTTTAAAACAAACCAAGTGGATTCAACTTTATGATGTATGGTGCTACTACTCACACTCTCAAGGTAACCACAAAGTAAGAAACACGAACATATACACATTGGTGCAACATTATCAAGAAAATGGAGAGTGTGTGGTGCCAAGCTAAAACCAAGTGCTCAAAATGATTGTCGGGGCTTGAATCCCAACCAAACGCCTACCAACCGTCTCATAATCACTAGCCTCTCCACTAATCAAGGTCACTAAGTTTGGACACGATCGAGCAGGACTTGAAGGGTTATAATGTTAGGCTAGGGTGATTCGGTTAATCGAATAGGATATTTTGTGAATTGGAGAAAAGAAATACGAGTGAACCTAATCAACAAGTGTACCACTTCATCTCTACTATACAAACCATCCAAACTCCTTTTGATTATTTTTAACACCTTGGGAACCATAGAATGCTAACATACCCGAACTCATTGCCTAATTCAACTATGTTTCAAGTTTCATAAGGCGAGGTCGAATACATTAGCACCTATCTCACTATCCCAACTCCAACATCATAAGTAAAACTTTTGAGCTCATTACTTTGACTCCACGCCTTTATTTCTATGTACATCCTCTCTTTTTTTTCTTTTTTTCTTTTCTTTTCTTTTTTTTTTTTTTTTTTTTTTTTTAAAGGAAGAGATAGAAGAAGAGATTTTCTTTTATTTTGGCCCAAGAGCCGAACACCAAGCCCAAACGAGCTCCTCAACACTTTATAGCTCAAAACGAGAAACAACAACCCAATCAAAACATCATCTCTCCACCCCACACTCGCCTTAGCAAGTGTGGTCTAATGTAAGACTAAGTCCACTCGTAGGGTATAAAATGAAGGAAATGTGACCATAATAAGGCTCAAGGGTAGGTTTCTGACTAAGTAACAAAACGGCTATCAAGCGAATGGTGGTCGAGACCATTCTATCAAGGCTAAGAGGGCTACGAAGGGTAAATGTTCGGTTAAGGCTTATTTGGCTATGGTAGGGTCGAAGAACGCCAAAACCGTCATCCCATGTCCTACTTAGGTAAACCTATGACATTTCGTCTCAAGGCTAGTGATATGAAAGGTGGTAGCAATCAAATTGTGCACAAAGTGTAGCTTTCGTGAAAGTAATAAACTTCATTCTCAAGATAATATCAAACCGCAATGCACATGTTCGGGGTCCCGACTAAGGTGATCACCCTCAAATGTGAAAATAACACATACAACACGGTGTTAAGACCCTTGAAAATTTTTAAAATTACCCAAAAATCGACTCGAGCCCGATCATAGGCTAAGCATACCACATTTATAGCACATTTAACAACGAAAACAAGAAAGCAATTAAGTCTCCCACCCCACACTTAAACGAAACACCTGTCCTCTCAGTGTGTGAGAGATAAAAAGAGTAAAAGACTTATTTGTTTGACCAAAACCCCGCAGAAAGGCGCACTTTAGCTCACGTGACATCTTCTAGTAAGCTCCATCTCAAGTACCTGAACACCATGTAGACAGAAAACAAGGCAAACACATGCACGGGAAAAGTCCACATGCCAAAAGATGGTGATAGATACTAGATATATAAAAATAGAAGCCATGCCACAATCAAGGTATCAAAGCATATCGACCATACTAGACAGGAATTGCAATGGATGTAAAGATAATCACAAGAAACACCGAGCATCCACGCATAAAATAAGGCCACAGAGGCTCACATAAAAACATCCCCGTCTAAGTACAAAAGTCAGAACCAACATGAAGCTCTCACCCCAACCTCTCTCTTTTCAAGACAAAACTCTCCCCTCTTGCAACCAAAAACTACTCCAAACACATTATTATTACCAAAAAGGTGGGTTGCCTCCCACAAAGCGCCTTTGTTTTACGTCGTTGGCTCGACCAAGTGGCACTTAAAATGGACTCAAACCACAAAAGACTCAAAACAACATGCCAACATTTTCATTTCAAACAAGTAACACCAAACACCATCAACCGAAATCCAACTCAAAAGATCAACAACTTCGGAAGAACAAAAATAGCAAGCATAGGGAAAAACGAGTTCACAAGGAACTTACCTCGCATGGCTCTCGAGGCCACCTCTTGCCAACTCGGGAGTCCCTTCCTTTCAAAGTCTTTATCTTCTTCTTCTTGAAGTTGCCATCCCATGGTAGTCGTCCATTTTCAAGAATCTTGTGAGTTTCATCTACCGGGGAGTACACAAACTCGATCGAATAATACTCCTCAACACATTGTGGAAGAGTGTAGTAGTCCGGGACCGGCATGTCAATAATCTCCACTTCTTCCGGTAGCTCTACCATGGATGTCATACCAAGCTCATTAGATTTCATCACACACTCCAAAATTGCATCATCATGCACTTCAATCGGGAGTGATGGTGAAATGGGCGATCCCGTCTTCTCTTTCGGCTCTATCTCCACAAAATCAACAACCGCAATCGAATCCACCACACTCTCTATCAATTCATCATTTTGCACATCATGGGAAGGTGGTGTAGTAGACAACAATTGCGCCGCTTCCATCTCAAAATCTTGCGATTCTTCTTGATCCCAGAGGTTTCATCACCAAAGAATTCTTGCTCACCATAACAATGGTTGGCTCCACCACACACTCTTCCAAGGTATCATTAGATATTTCAATAGAATGTGATGGTGTGATGAATGACCCAAATCAATGTCCGGCTCGAAACCTCGTCATAGTGAACTCGAATCATCAATCTCACTCTCAACCCGAACTTCTTCAATAAGCACCTCATCCTCCTTAACCACCTCTATTGCACAAGTCTCTTCCACTTTCTCGTGCCTCATCAGTTCAAGCAATTTCCCATCCGGTCTCCAAGATTGCTTATGTCGAGTCAAATCTTTTGTCGACCTCTTGCATATCCTTCTTGAACTCTTTCTCGAACTCTTGCAATTCATTTGACAACCTGCTCCATTTGATTGTCGGTGAATTCTTCTTGTGGCATGGAGGGGCTGGTCATACTTGAAAATCCTCATAATGTTGTGGCTCATAGCTCGAATAACCATAATTTTGACTTTGGTATGCCTAGGCAACCGATAAGCCCATGAACTTTGGTTACTCTCTTGCGATATTGAGGATGAGGCATGAATCGTTGTTGATAATATCGCTCAGTGCACGAGGTTGGTAAGGGTATTGTTGTTCGGTGAGTACCATTGATTGAAAAATCCTTCCATTTAAGCAAAAGCGCAAAATCTCGAGAAAACAACAAGAAAACAATAAAAACAAAACCTAGGCCCAAGCCTTCGGTTCACTTACAAGATATCACAAATAACACACACCGTTCCCTTCGCAACGGCGCCATTTTGATGAGCGTTTATTTCACCAAACAAAATTTATAATATTCTCAAGACAACGGTGACTAAACAAGCTCTCTAACCGGCAGTGGACCGGGTCGATTGCTAGTATAGCTACAGGAGTCCGAGGTCGAACCCACAGAGAAAGGTGTGTTTGTGAGTACCAAAGTGAACTTCTAGCTTAGTCTAAGCAAACAAGCGGTTGATTTGTTTATTATTACAATTATACTAAAACATGAAAGGGAGAAAGGAGATTAAACTACTAAGTTCAAAGAGGAGAAAGGGACATAGCCGAACCATGATCCATATGACTAATCTCAACCCTAAGGTAGACAAAACCGGAGTGTGCAACAACAAACGAACTCTCACATTCAATTTCACGGGTGCGAACTCCTAAACCCGGTGCTAGCGTCTGAACAACTCTCTTCTAACACCTTATGCCATGTTAAGGTCTGAACAACTCTCTCCTAACAAGTCATGTTTTGCACTCGAGCCGCTTAAACGTATAAACGAGTAACCTCACGATGAGCTCGGTTTAACAACTAAACCGAGACTACACCACGATCCTAGAACCCTTTTCCCACACCCCTCTCTCTGAACAACTCTCAAGAGTGGTGTGTGTGATGTTTGACCTAGGTGATCAATCTAGCCCAAATCCGTTATAACAAGTTCTACGACGTGAAACGAGCAAGATTAAACAATAAAAAGCACTACCCACTCCCAATTTCATCACCCAAAGAGTGATTTCACCAAATTTCACATGACCCGGCTGTGGAGAGAAATTAGCTACACATTATACAATCTAAACAACAAACAATGAAGAAAAACATAGCAATAACAACAAAAGAGAAAGAAATCATACCCATTTTATCTAGAAGAAACGAAGCACCAAAGTTGTCTCCAAAAAGATCAAATTTTGACAATTGAAATGTTACAAATCGATGTTCTAAGTTAGATAATCAAAGAGAGGATTGAAAGACGATTCTAACGGTATATAACACTTAATTTTAACTCCTAAGGATGAAGAAAATCGCCCAAATTAACCTAAAACTACTCCATTTCGCGGCTGCTATGTTCTCTCCTCTTTTTTTCTGCTGTTCTGATGTGTTTTTATAGCAGGAAACGACCCAAACGCACGTTTGGAAGGTTGGGAACGTGCGTTTGAGACAGCTGCAACTCTGTATTCGAAAAAACAGTCCCAAACGCACGTTTGAAAGGTCCAAACGTGCGTTTGAAATGCTGCTGTTTTCTGCTGCAGTAAAACCTTCATAACTTCTTCGTCCGAGCTCCGATTGGGGTGATTCAAGATGCGTTGGAAAGCTCTTTCAATTCTCTACAACTTTCATGAAGAAGTCATGACCAGAAAATGCCTCCATCATGGGTCAAAATGCTTCTGAATCAGAACAGTCACTCGGGCACCAACTCTTTCTCGTCCTTTTCCTATTCTTTCTTCTTTCTTGGCTCATTCTTGCACCTTGATCACACCTATCATCATAAATCTTCGCCTTCCGGGTTCTCGAGACACCAATACCCTACATCATCACAACAACCAAAACATTCCGGAGGGTAAAAGTGCTCGGAATAGGGTCAATATCACTAAAAAGAGGTAGTAAACTATCAAAGTGACGGATTTACTCCCCGTGCTAATAATTCACGATATTGCCCCTAAAACGGTCTAAATCACCAAGAAACGTGCTAAAAGTGGGATAAACGGGGGTAAAAGATGCACCGGAATCATGTAAAGTTGACTCCCATCATGCAGCGGAATAATATCAAAATTAAGCCTTGTTACTTGTTGTTAAATATGTTACTAAGTATTAGATACTCGTGAGTGTCGTGTGTGATTTCGATTTGCTAGATTCAAAGAGTTGATATGGATAAAACTAAATGCGAGAATTTAAATGCGATAAGTAAATAGAGAGATTTTTATAGTGGTTCCGGTGATGTAATCTGCACGCCCACTCTTCTCCTGTGATGTTGGAGGAAATTCACTAGTGATCCTTGAGTTAAGCTGTTACAAAGAATCCTAGGTTGTTTGTCCTTCACCAATAACTATGGCTTCACTGGCTGGCCGGGAGCAGTAGGATTGCTGCTCTGAGTCTTCCACTTGGTCCTTGAAGGGTAGGATTGCCTCTTCACCGGCTCCACCACGAACAACGATCTTTCACACCAAACTGATGCTTCTTTGTCTTGTGAGTTCTTTATAAAATAAAGATTGAATCAAGTAAATGATTCGATTTAAAGCAGCTTGATTAGGATGATGTAATCGCAGCTTGCGATCTTCAAGTGTGTATGCTTGATGCGGCTAGAATCTGTAATACACTTGAAGAAAATAACTAGATCAAGCTGACCTTAAGCTCAGTAAGTTCAGCAGGGTGTTTTTCAGCTCAGTATTGTCACTTAAAGTTTATCTCTAAATTCATCATGTTTTTTCTGAGTTGAAGGTCCTCTATTTATAGGTAGGAATGCATGTGACTTGAATTTTAAATTCAAATGTGACCGTTCCTTGTATTTGTCCCATCTGCACTGCATTCTGTCACTATTCATAGGGTGACTTTGTCGGGATTACTTTTTGACAAATGTGATCATGCCCACCCTTTGACTTGTATCCAATGGATAAGAATGTAGATCATCCCAACGTCTTTTTAATCTCGGCCTTTGATTTGCTTGATAAGTCGAGGTAGTTGGTACATCCTTATCCATGTAATCTTCCAATAATCTTGAATTAATCGAGGTATATATCGCGAGGTTCATCGATCTCTTTGTAAAACCAATCGATCTCTTTGAACATCATATTTTTGTCTCAGTAAAATATAATGCAGTGATTCCTTTTATCTAACTTTTATTTGTGAAGTTAGATTACATCATTTTAAATATAACTAAGTTCCAAACATCATCCAACTTATGGAACTTAGACCTTATTACTAAGGTAATATGTAATCAGTTTAGGTCATCACGGACTTGCCTAAATTTCGATTCCATATCCTTGACTTTAAATACTAAGTTTGATCCCTTAGCCTTCATTTCATCGAGTTTGAACCCTCGGCCTTGATCTTTCAAGAGTTCCCCTGACCGATCCATCGACCTATCTACCCCATCGACCTAGACCGGTCTCATTGATATCAATCGACCCTTTACTGATGCTTGTTTGATCAAACCTATTTATGAATCAAACTCTACTAAACCTATACATTTTATCTAGACATCGTTTTGCCTTTGCACTATAACAGCTAGTATGGCACTCATCATCAAAACTAAGAAATAAGTCCAACAATTTCCCCCTTTTTGGTGATGATGCCACTACCCTCACCTAATCAGCAAAGCAAAAAGATAAAAACAAAAACAGAACAAATTCAGTCAATTCTCATTATAAATATTTGTTCACAGATACTGATCTAGCATCAGCAAAGATAAAATAATGTAAATATGCTGATCTACTATCTCTTCTCTCTTTCTTGTCTAGCCTTCTCAGCTTGCTCTTGATAGGCTCTGATCTCTTCTATCATTTCAATCATCCATTCATTCTCAATTAGTGTAAAATCAATATAGTGATTGACTTGTTTCCACCAGTTCCATGCTTGAGGCAAGATGAGATTGATCTCGATTCACCTCAAGCCAAACTTCATATCTGACTCCTTAAATTCATTCAGTGAATCCTTTGCTTTTGTAATTGGCAGCACCTTTTCACCTTTGCTACTTCTTCTACCTCTGGTATTTGCTCTTAAAGCTTTAATCCTTGCCTCCCAAAACTTCAAACTCAAGAAAGAGTTAAGGCCTTCATGAAATCCCATGTCACGATAAGGTCTCCTTCTGTTATGAAACTCTTTCTTGTACTGTGATAGGAGATCATCAGTGAGTTGCAATCTGCCAGGTGCAGGTTGCCTAAAAGCATTTGTATCATCAGTCCATCTCTTACGTGCTAAGAGTCTAGCAGCCTTCCTTTCTTTGCGGTGATTGGCCCTCTTCCCCTTAGTGACATCATCAACAAAGCGTGAGATGAGGCCATGAATAGCTTCCTGTGATACTATCACTCTGTGTAATTGACCTGCCATAGTTCCAGTTCTAGTATCAAGTGAAGTAATCCTTGATTGCAGGGTCTCTTCCAGTCTGTTGATCCTTTCAGTAAATTTGGGATCGAGCACAAGAAGAGTTGTTGTGCAAAGAAGAGTTCAGTTAGATTTAAACAAGCTTGTCAAGTTTTTGATGAATGGATGTAAGTTGATCTTTCAAAAACTTGTCCTTCAGTGTGTTCCCTTGCTTGATATATTTTACATCATATATCAGATCATTTACAACATTTTGAGTGGAAGCAAAGTTTGAAGCAACTGTATCAGTAGATTGTCTATTATCATTTACCATTTTCATCAGTTCTTCAAATCTCTGTTCTTGCCTGTCCAATTGAGTTCTTAACTGTTGCATGTCATTCCTTACAGTTCTTAACTCATCTAGTACTTCAACTGGCACTCCACTGGCCATTCTGCTATCAGTAGATCCATCGTGAGCTCCTCAACTCAGATTGTGCTGTTGTCTGCGATGACCATTGCTCTACTCATATCTCTCCCAGCAGGAGGAGGTCCTTCCTCAACCATTTCACCAAGAACATCTTCAAAGATAGGATCTTGTGCAGGTTCTTCAGCAACATCTTATTCTCCAAAAATTTGAAATTCTTCATCACGGTAGTCATAGTCCAAAGAAATTTGCTCATCCTCATTAACATGCTAGCAAATGACTATCCTTCCCTACTGATGGCCTTGGCTCCAGAGGCTCCACTCTGGCAGACCTCATCAACAACAGGGGTTTCCTCCAAACCCAAATCTGGTTCCAACCTTTGTCCAGTCTTTGTTTGAGACTCAGTGATCTGCACCTCTGTTCCAACCTTTGTCCAGTCTTTGTTTGTATCCCAAAGAACTGCACTCTCCTCTTCAACTTCCTGTGGATTGAATATAGCCTCATTATCCACTTGGAATCCTTAAGCATTACCAATCTTGTGCAGGATGATGGCAGTTTTGGTCAGAGTGCCTTCAATGTCAAATCCATCTTGATATTCAATGGACTCTTCAGAGCTGGCACTAGGTTCATTAAAATCAGCAACTGTTTCTCCATCCAAATCCTCACTCTGTTCATCTTCATTTTGTGCAGTAGGCTCTACGACAAAAAATGTAGCAGATTCATCAACCAACCTACTAGCACTGAATGTAATTCCCTCAGTGATTAATGCTTCCAGATCATCCATGGTGAGATCTTGTAGATCCTCATCCATTTCTCGATCTCTGTGACTCTCGAGATCTACCAAAGATCGTGGATTTGTTATGCAGATGGTACATGTGTTAGTGCAGCCCCACTTGATTCTCCCGGTCGGAGGGAAAATCTCTCTACTATCGATGATGAAGAAGAATCATCAGGACCATCTCTTGGATCTCTAAATTTGATACCCTCCTCCTTCGTTGCTCATCAAGCAGATCCATCGATCTGGATTGCGGCAGGTGGTGTCAACGAGATCCAACAAGTTTTCTACTCCCAACTTATTAAAAGCCCATTCTTCAAAATCGGTCATTGGTTCAAGGTGGCTTTTGTCTCTTGTAGAAACCAAACTTCCATTGAAAATAATCAACAATCTGTGAAGTTTGGGATCCACATAATCTTGATTTTCTTGCTCTCTTTCACATGCCTTTCAAAGGGCATAAAGGATCTCCGAGCAGAGCGGCTCAGAGAGCTTGTTGACCTCCAAAGGTTCCAACAAGCAGATTCATGGTTTCTTCTACAGATGTTTGAAAGTCAAAGAGTTCTTTGTGATTGTACATTTGTACCTACTACTTCCATCTCAGATCACACTTGGTTCCCACGACTTACATGCTCATCGCCAGGTTAGCGATGATGGCGCTCTTCCCCCGAACTATTGCCAAATTTGCGGTGGTCTTCAACCAAGTCTCCAATCACCTCTTCAACCACCACAAAGAGTTCAGTTCGGTGGTTTCTTTGTGGTTCTTCGATGGATACTCTGGCCAGGCTCGTGGTCGATGAGCTCGTCAGACATCCTCTCTGATTGCTCAATAACAACCTGTTCAAAGATCGATTGACTTGATAACTTCTTCGTTTGAGGAATCACCGATAACAAGCTGGTGGAATGATAGTTAGAGGCTCGGCCTCTCATGCCCTCTTCTTCCTCTTCTCTACTGGTGCTTCCTCTTGAACTCTTTGAGCTTCCAAGTTTTTCAACTCTTTCCCCTTGCCATATTTCTTCTTTTGGCAACTTCCTTCATTCTTTTGGAGAGGGTTCATCATCATCATCTTTTCTAGTCAATCTTCTTTTTCTACTAGCTTCCTTCTTCGTTGTTCTCTAAAAATTTCAAAGAATGATTTTATTTGTAGCTATAGCGAGGTCGATAACCTCCACTTGACTCCTCAAAGAGACTCAAATGATGCTGTCTTTGTTTCCTTTCTTGTTTTCTTTGAAGGCTTTAACACTTCAGTTATCTTCCTTGTAGTTCCAGCCTTTCTTTTCCCAGCAGCTTTCTTTGGTGCAGCAGGTTTGATAGATATCTTCTTAGTCTGCTGAACCTGCTCACCACCAGCATCACCATCATCTCCATCATTATCATCATCAGTAGCCTCTCCAGCAATCTCTTCATCATCATCAAGTCCAGGAATTGCATGATCAATCTCCTTCTTGTATCTGGACTGATTTATGTCAACTGGTTCAAGATCAGTAACCTCCAGATGATTCAGCAGAGTCTGAACCATCAAACCTAGGGGTAATGCCTTTGATTTCCTTTTCTTTAATTTGTCCTCCTTGGCTACTTTCTTCATATAATGAATGAAATAACCACCCCAATCAAATTTCATGCTTCTGCAAATGATAATCATCAGCTCTATCTTGGGTCCTGATAGAGTATCCATACTGCCAACTAGCCCAAGTATGTTCTTTGCAATGAGCTTGCTCAGCAGGCTGTATTCTTGTCCAATATGTTTGCAATTGATGCCTGGTACTGATTTGATAGTTGCATCTGTCTTGATCTGATCTACAAAAGCCATTTTGTCCAATCCCATAGCTTCAGGATTGACTGAACCATCAACAACTTCTTCAAAACCAAACACTCTCTCAAAGCCAGATTGGAGGAGATTACAAGCTCCTTACCATTCACAGTGGTTTTGAATGCTTCAGTTCCTTCTTTTATAACCATATTCTTCCAGAAATCAATAACATTGGTGTATGATATCGTTTCTAATCTGATATTGATTTTGTTTTCCAAACCTGCAAACCTCCTTATTCTTCGACCTATATTAATGGCCAACTCTGTTTGATTTGCATCAACAACATATCCTCTAACACTTTGTCTTGATTCGATTTGAACTTCAACTCTTTCCGCCATTGAATTAAGAAAAAGATGAAGAAGAATTGCTCTCAAATCTGTGTTCACACAAGTAGGATTTGCAGAGATAAAGCAGAATTTGCAAGTAGAGATTCTGCTGTGTAGCAATCGATTATATAGGCGAGTGGGTAGTTGAAATCATCCTTTGCTTTGACGTACATTGAGGTAACCACGATTAAATCTGATTAAATGCTGTCTTGACACGTGGTCCATTACTCCTCCATAACGTTTGTAACCGTTGGATGGTTTAACTGTGGTAATAATGGATAAAATAAATATCCCGCCAATATGCTTTTTGACTTTAATAACTTTGACTGAGTAACGTTCCATTCGTGCAGGTATCCTCAAGCATGGTGGGCTCGGCGATCTGGCGATAATGTGCTTGGTGAGCTCTGCCGACAAAGTGACTCTCTCTGATCCTTGTTTTCTCCTTGTTTTGTTCAATTGATAATACAAGATGAAGTTTAATACCAATGACTGATCTGTCAAGTGAGCTCACCCAACATGACAAAGACCAATCCCCTTGGCAACCTCATTTGCTCAATTGTTCAAATATAAGTACATGGAATTGTTGATACCAATGACTAATCTGCTAAGTGAGCTCACCCAACATAGCAAAGACTAATCCCCTTGGTGAATTCCAGTACATTGCTGAATATCAGTCAACCTTTATGATTCCAAGTTCAGTCCTTAATTTGGCAAATCTTTCACTATCAAGTGGTTTAGTGAAAATATCGCAAGTTGATCTTCAAGAGGGATGTATAGAACCACCACATCTTTCTTTTCAACATGATCTCTTATAAAATGATGTCTCACATCAATGTGCTTGGTTCTTGAGTGCAAAAGCAGATTTTCTCGTGATTGCAATTGCACTTGTGTTGTCACACATGATTGGAATTTCCCTTTCTTCAATTCCATAATCCCTTAATTGTTGTCTTAGCCATAGTACTTTGTGCACAAGAACTTCCAAAGAACAATGTATTAAAATTTTGAGTGGAAGTTGAAATAGAGTTCTGTTTCTTGCTAAACCAGGAGACCAGTCTATTTCCCATTAAGCGATTGAGTTCTGAGGTGCTTTTTCTGTCAATCTTGCATCCAAAGATAATCGAGAATCTGAGTAGGATATTACTTTGAAGCTTCCTTCCTTGGAATACCATATCCCTACTCCCAAAGTCTCTTTTAGATACTTAAGAACTCTTTTATTGCACCTAAATGACTTTCTTTAGGTTTAGATTGAAATCTTGCACAAACACCTACATCAAAGGATATATCAGTCTCTTTGGCGGTGAGATACAAAGCAGATCGCCTATCATCCTACATACAAAGTCGATCAACATCTTTGCCTTCTTTATCTTCATCCAATCGATGTTTGTACTCATAGGAGTTGAATTTTTAGTCTTTGTTTTCCATACCAAATTTCTTCAAAGACAACTCTTTGGTATACTTGGTTTGATGAATGAAGATTCCATCTTTCATCATTTAACTTGCAATCCCAAAAAGTAATTCATTTCTCCCATCATACTCATTTGGAATTTGCTTTTCATTAGATTTGCAAAATTTTCACAAAGTAAATCATTCTCGTAACCAAATATTATGTCATCCACATAAATTTGCACCACAAGTAGTCTTTGTTTCCTTCTTGATTCGAAAAGTGTCTTATCAATGGTGCCTTTAGTAAAACCATTGTCCACCAAGAATTGAGATAGAGTCTCATACCATGCTCTTGGTGCTTGTTTCAATCCATAAAGTGCTTTGTTGAGTCTATACACTTTATCTTCTTGATCTTTAACTTCAAATCCAGGAGGTTCTTTGAACATACACTTCCTCCTCTAGGATACCATTCAAAAATGCACTCTTGACATCCATTTGATATACTTTGAAGTTCTTATATGCAGCATGTGCCAAGAATAGTCGATAGCTTCCAATCTTGCTTGTGGTGCATATGTTTCATCAAAATCTATTCCTTCGCTTGAGAATAGCCTTTTGCAACTAGTCGGCCTTATTTCTTACAATGGTACCAGATTCATCAAGTTTATTTCTCGTATACCCATTTAGTACCAATGATATTTGCATGACTTGGCCTTTCAACTAGTGTCCAAACTTGATTTCTTTCAAATTCATTTAATTCTTCTTGCATAGCAATTATCCAATCTGGATCTGAAATTGCTTCTTCAACAACTTTGGGTTCCATTTGAGATAGAAAACAAGTAAACATAGCTTCCAGATGTCTTCTAGTTCTTACACCTTGCTGTACATTGCCAATAACTTGTTCAGCAGGGTGATTCCTTAACCATTGTGGATTTTGGTTATTTTGATTATTAGGAACCTCATCTTCAGTGGGTTCTGCTGTAGCTTCTTCTACAGGGAGGTTCAGTGAGATCCTTATCTTGCATCGATTGTTGCATCGCGAATATTATCGCCAGGTGTTCAAGCAGAGGCGATGTCGAAACTTTCAAGTCATTGAATCTTTCCAAAACTTCAATACAATCTGGATCAGTGACTTGTTGATTCTCAGCAGGTTCACAAACTTCATCTTCCATACCAGTAAACTTAGGTTCATCAAACACAACATGGATTGTTTCTTCATGTTTTAGTGACCTCTTGTTCAGTACCCTGAATGCTCTGCTGACTGAAGAATATCCCAAGAATATGCCTTCATCTGATTTTGGTTGGAATGTTTTCAAATGAACTTTATGATTTAGGATAAAACATTTACTTCCAAATGGATGGAAATAGGATATATTGGGTATCCTTCCATTCCAGACCTCATAAGGTGTCTTCAGCAGCTTCTTGTTTACTGATGTTCTATTTTGTGTATAGCATGCTTGATTTCTTGCTTGACCCAATATCTTTCAGGTAGCAATGCTTCACAAATCATTGTTCTTCCTGCTTCCTTTAATGTCCTGTTTCTTCTTTCAGCAACCCCATTTTGCTGAGGTGTACCAGCAGCAGCAAGTTGATGAAGTACACCATTCTGTTCACAATATTCTCTTATAACTTTGTTGAGAAATTCAGTACCCTGATCTGATCTTATCTTTATGACTGTTAAACTTTTCTCATTTTGTAATCTCTTCAAAAGATTAGGCATGCTTTGGAGTGTCTCACTTTTCTTGTTCATGAATATCACCCAAGTGTATCTAGAATAATCATCCACAACCACTAGGGTATACTTCTTTCCTGTTACACTTGTTGGAGTTATTGGTCCAAAAAGATCCATGTGCATCAGCTCCAACACTCTATTAGTTGATTGTTTAGTCTTTGACTTGAAACTTGACTTTATCTGTTTACCTTGCTGACATGCATCACATATAGCATCCTTCTTGAATGTGATCTCAGGTAAACCAACCACTAACTTCTTCTTCACCAACTGATTAATATCATCAAAGTTTAGGTGATTTAACTTCTTGTGCCATAACCAATTGAGTTCAGATTTGGTATGCACAATCAGGCAGGTTTCTGGAACTGCAGTAGACCAATCCACAACATACATGTTATGTTGCCTTCTACCAGCAAGTACAACTTGATCACCTCTTTCACTAATGACAATACTGATTGTTTTGTCAAAAGTGACCTTGTATCCCAAGTCACGTAATTGTCGATTGCTCAAACAAGTTGTAATCCAGTCCTTCCACATAAGCAACATTCTTGATTGTAAGTCCATTTTCGATAAGTGTGCCATATCCTCTTGTATAACTGGTGTATTTTTGTTGCCAAAATTCACCCTTGGACCATCTTTTGCCACAAAGTTTGTTAGGATAAAGTGCTTATTCTTTGTCATGTGTCTGGAACATCCACTGTCAAAGTACCAGACACCCTACAAAACAAAGTTAATGCATTTTAGGTACCCAAACCTGTTTGGGTCCATAGTGGTCAGTGGCAAGCATGACCCTTGGTATGTTTCCATAAGGTCTTCTCCTAAATGTGTCATACTTTGGTTCATACATGTATTCCACACATCCATAAGTTCTAACAATAGGTTGTGTAGGAACCACATATGTTTTCTGGCCTTTTGGTACATAATGCTGTTTGAAATGATTCTTGTTGTTAGAAACATTTGCATAACCATAGGTGTGCTGTCTGTTAGGAACAGCCCTGTAATATGGAGTCTGCTGAGGTCTTGTGTAAGTCCTCTGCTGATTCCATTGCCTAGGTTTTACCCTAGTAGTATGGTTATACTTACTGTTTCTAGCATTAGATGCAGGAATATTCCAATCATTATCAGCAGGGAACAGTCTACCTTTCCCCCTGAGATAAGTATCCCTTGAATGATCAACATTTTTGGATTTAGGATTCTTATCCTTGGAATATTTCTGTTTCTTTCCCTTCTGTGGTCCAGCAGACTTGGTAGCAGGTCTGCTATCAGCAGGCTTAGAAGGCACAAGAGTCCTATTTTTGGATTTATTCTTTTACTAGGAGTGTTGACTTCTTAGACTTCTGATTTTGCTTCCTTGAGGCATTCTCATTAGGTTTCTTTGCTTCAAACAACCTTCTTCGGGAGTTGAATCTAGTGCAGGTACAAACTTAGGACCAATTCTGGAACTAGGTTCCGTGACCTTACTGGATCCACTCTTGTTAGATTGCTGAGTTCCAAATCCAAGCCTGTTCTATCACCATAAGGCTTTCAGATTTGTATGCGGTGAGGAACAAGATGGTTCAAATAGATTCGTGGTTGCTGGATATTCAGCAGACTTATGCTGATTCTGTCCAACATCCTTTTCCTTACCTTTGAGAACTCTTAATTCAGCTTTCAATCTTCCAACTTCCAATTCAAGAGCTTCTTTTTCAGCCTTCACAACCTCCTAACAGTTGTATTATCCTCAGTTGATTAAGGATGGCATCCAAAGTCTCATTGTTGTCAGAATTTCTAGGATTTGAACCACAAGTTGATTCACAATCACTTCCAGCAGGAGTGTTTATAGATACATTGTTGTATACCTCCTCAGTTTCATCCATATTGGCCATCAAAGCATAATCCTCCATATCGGCCAACTTGGTCTTTGTGTCATCGATTCATTTCCTTTTTGATTCCACTTCATATCTCGATTCATCTTTCAACCATAGCCTTCTTGCCATGTCTTCTCTGTTGACTCTTGGTTTTCGTGAGGTCCGGACAATCAGTCTAAAATGTCCAGGCTTTACTACAGTTGAAGCAAAGATAATCAGGTTCCTTGCCTTGTTTCAACTCAGGACAGTCAGGTCTGAAGTGTCCTGGTTTCTTGCAATGAAAGCATAGATAGTCATTGTCTTTCTTTGGTTCTTCTTTCCTTCTTTCAGTAGGCCTCTTTGTGAAATTTCTTGTAGGGGCCTTTCCAGTCTTCATCATTCTGATTTTCTTGCTCAGTAGGGCAATCTGCTCTTGCATCTCATCCAGCATATCATCCTGTCCTCTTGATATTTCTTCATGATGTGAAGCAGCCAATGCAGTGGTTTTTGGCTCTTCCTTTTCAGTCTCAGGTACAAGCTTCTTGCTAAATTCATAAGCCTTGAGATCTGAAAATAATTTGAAGGTATCTTCTTCATGCAACTTCCTCATTTCTTCAATTGCAGTTACCTTAATTTTCCAAACATCTCTTGCAGGTAGAGCTTCCAAGATTTTGGTGTTTATTTCCTCCTTTGAATAACTTACACTCAGCAGGGTAAGTTCATCCAGTATAGCATTGAATCTTGATTCCATTTGCTCAATGGTTTCATTTGGTAGCATCTTGAACTTTTGAAACCTTTTTCTAGCCACACTGATTTTATTCTTCTTTATTGCATTAGTGCCTTCACAGATCAAGTGTATCTTGTCCCAAAGTTCCTTAGCAGTTTTGCAATCTTTAACCTTCATGTACATGTTGCTATCCAAAGTTCTATAAATGATATCAATAGCAATGTTGTTGAGGTTTGCTCTTTTTCTATCTTTTGCATTCCATTCTCTTTTTGGTTTAGGAATGTACTCAGTTGTATCACCCACTGTTACTGCCTTTGTAATTTCCAGTGGTCCATCAGTTAGTACATCCATCATCTCATCATGAGTTGCAGCAAGGTATGCCTGCATTCGACGTTTATACTCATCAAATCTATCAAGAGAACACATCAACATTGTTCTAGCATACTGTGTGTTATCCATGATGCAAGTTTTTGAAAATCAGTAACTTGAAAGAAAGTTTTAAAGAATTTTCACAAGCACAACAAGTAGGATTCCTTCAGAACAGAAGTACTGCTCCGATACCAATTGTTGGTCCCTTGAAAAGGCTTTGGTTAAGTTTAGAGGGGGGGTGAATAAACTTAACACTTAAAACTTTGGAGTTAACAAATTTCGCAACTTCGTAGATCTGGCGATACTTGAGTCTCTTTGAGACTTCGATGAAAGTGTCGATGAGGCGATGTAGTCTCATCGATAGTTCGATGTCTTTGAATTTGTGCAATGGAATAATATCAAAATTAAGCCTTGTTACTTGTTGTTAAATATGTTACTAAGTATTAGATACTCAGTAGTGTTTTTGTGTGTGATTTCAGTTGCTAGATTCAGCAGGTTGATATGGATAAAAACTAAATGCAGAATTTAAATGCAGTAAGTAAATAGAGAGATTTTTATAGTGGTTCCAGGTGATGTAATCCTGTACGTCCACTCTTCTCATGTGATGTTGGAGGAAATTCACTAGTGATCCTTGAGTTATCTGTTACAAAGAATCCTAGGTTGTTTGTCCTTCACCAATAACTATGGCTTCACAAACTGAAAACTGGGAACAGGTAGGATTGCTGCTCCTGAGTCTTCCACTGGTCCTTGAAGGGTAGGATTGCCTCTTCACCAGCTCCACCACGAACAACAGTCTTTCACACCAAAGCGATGCTTCTTTGTCTTCAAGGAGTTCTTTATAAAATAAAGATTGAATCAAGTAAATGATTCGATTGCAAAGAGCTTGATTAGGATGATGTAATCAGAGCTTGCGGTCTTCAAGTGTGTATGCTTGATGCGGCTAGAATCTGTAATACACTTGAAGAAAATAACTAGATCAATGACCTCAAGCTCGGTAAGTTCAAGCAGGTGTTTTTCATCTCAGTATTGTCACTTAAAGTTTATCTCTAAATTCATCATGTTCTTTCTGAGTTGAAGGTCCTCTATTTATAGGTAGGAATGCATGTGACTTGAATTTTAAATTCAAATGTGACTATTCCTTGTATTTGTCCCATCTCTGCATTGCATTCTCGTCACTATTCATAGGATCGACCTTCGTCCGGGATTACTTTTTGTGAGGCGATCTGTCCACCCCTTTGACTTGTATCCAATGGATAAGAATGTAGATCATCCCAACGTCTTTTTAATCTCAGCCTTTGATTTGCTTGATAAGTCAGAGGTAGTTGGCTGTCCTTATCCATGTAATCTTCTAATAATCTTGAATTAATCGAGGTATATATCAAAGAGTTCATCGATCTCATCAGAAACTAATCGATCTCTTTGAACATCATATTTTTGTCTGTAAAATATAATGCAGCTGATTCCTTTTATCTAACTTTTATTTGTGAAGTTAGATTACATCATTTTAAATATAACTAAGTTCCAAACATCATCCAACTTATGGAACTTAGACCTTCTACACAAGGTAATATGTAATCAGTTTAGGTCATCACAGACTTGCCTAAATTCTGATTCCATATCCTTGACTTTAAATACTAAGTTTGATCCCTTAGCCTTCATTTATCGAGTTTGAACCCTCGGCCTTGGTCTTGATGAGTTCTGACCGAGTCTCTCGACCTATCTACCCTCATCGACCTGGAGACCATCTGCGATATCAATCAATGATACTTTACGAAGGCTTGTTTGATCAAACCTATTTATGAATCAAACTCTACTAAACCTATACATTTTATCTAGACATCTTTTTGCCTTTGCACTATAACAGCTAGTATGGCACTCATCATCAAAACTAAGAAATAAGTCCAACACTCTATTCTTTGGAACTTGGTTAAGTATAAGGGCACTATCCCAAAACGGGTAAGGGATACTTCGCATGGCTTACGTCACACCTTTATCATATAAAATGTTATTTCCATTTTGGGAACACAATCTAATTGCGTATCCCAAAGATGGTATCCTTCAAGGGAGAATCTTATTCCCTTTCAGACGACTTCTGAAACACCCTTCAGGTATTAATTACTTCAATCCAATTGAAGATTAATTCCTAAGTAGCTCATCAATCTCATATTGCATCTTGGCTCGAACTTTTCGGGCTTTCCGAATTATGCACTTCATCGAGTACACTTGACTATTTCTAAAAAATAGTCATAGAGATTAACAAACAATTGTTTGTGGCATTAATTGTCATAATCCAACAAACATCGGTATGTTTAAGCTTTAGACAATTTTTCTAGAGTTTACGACATTTTCATAAAAGGGTATTTTAGTCCTCTTTGGATAAGACACGTATAACCCACATGATTCATAATCATATGGTTCAACATCACCAGAATGACGTTTAATTACACGCTTCCATTCCAGAGAGACTATGTCTAGAGTAACCACAAATCAAGGATAATAACCATACAAATATTTAGTTGAGATCCCATCACTTATATCGTCTATATAGTGACATCAATCTAGTATGTTACATTCAGTGACCTTCCAACTTTATCGGAATAACATTTATTCTTTACAATTGAATATGTCTACTAAATCCTAACAAATAACTGAAAGCATGTTCTTTATAAGAACCGGAACATAATAACATTTATTTAGTTCCCTTATCAGTTTACTAGATCCATAATATGGTAAGTGTTACAACGTTTGCTTCACCTTCCATATCTGTATTTAATCTTTCTAATTTAATCACACTCGCAATATATCATATATCTAAGAGTTGACTTGAACTTATATTGATTTATCTCAACTCACTTGCCTATAATAGAAACTTCAATAAGTTCTCTATTTAAGCACATGCCCTAACTTTCATTTTAATCCTTCAAGCACTTGTAAATGTTTCTTAGTGTAGTCTTCATAAGACTTAAGAAAGATCACAAAAGCTATGTCTTTGATTTCCTTTCATAAAGAAAATCTAAAGTTTATTAAATAGTTTATTTATCCTTTTGAATCGTATTCAAAACATTGACTATTTAATTAACCTTTAAGCAATGATAGAATTAAGTCGATACTTAAATCTTACAATTTTGAAAACAACCTTTCCAAAATTAGATGTGGTCATTCTTATCCAACGTTTGAATTAATTGTCATCGTATGACTGAATGATCATCTTGGATCGTATCCAATATATGACTAATTCGTTGAAACTTATTTCAAATGATTTAATCATATCATGAGCTTCCGCTTTCATTAATAATTAAAGTCTCGGAGCACTGCATCAATTATGTAATCTCCTTGTCTCTAACTACTATAACGGGATGGCTCATGTCATTGCTTATTTTAAAAGGATTAAAATTACTTAACCATATTTGAGAACGTTTCTCAAAATTAACAGTCAAAATTTGGTTTTACTAATCGAGAATAAAATAAATATAAAAGTTTGCTAAAAACTGCAACATAAAAAATGAAGATAAAAGAGTGTTGTTGTCTATACACGCAAAATCAAATATGGTCTTTTGATTTATGATTTTGCTCCCACTAGTCAACTACTCCCAATTGACTTTCAAGAATCTTTAAAATATTCTTTAGTGGCTGGAATCCTATCTAGTTGACTCGATCCCCGATGTGGGCCGATCGACCGGGTCAATTTCGACGGGTAGGTACTTCTTACCAATCGCGTCTAACGCGACTTCCAGTGGTTTGACTAGTGTTCGGTAAAAAACTAGTTTTAAAATTTATAAACCGAAACACCCCAAGTATAAGGATCTGTAGTAAAGGATGTTATCGGGTCGTCCTAAGGGAATGGAATGTTTATCGAATTCAAGTATAAACCTATATCGATTATGTCACAATTATTAACTAAACTAAGGTTGAAACTAACTAAAAGATAAAACTATTAACTAACCTAAAACTGAAAACAAAAACGAACAGAAAGCAGACAAGTTGGACGGCGTTCAACTTAATGAACGAACGTCTGGAAAGCGAAATCATTGGACGGCGTACGCTGTGCGGACGAACGTTCAACTACGAACAGAAAGGAAAAGTGCAGGAAATCAGCAGGAAAAAAAAACTTAAGGTTTAAACACTAGAACTTAACTAAAGAATAAACTAACGATTCGATTAATAAACAATAAAGGAGAACACAGCGAGGCAACTACATTCCACCCATCAACCAACAATCCCAACTAGATGATGATTTAAAGATATAGTTTTTAGTAGTGATTTTTTCACGAATTCAATTGAATTTCTACAACCAAATTCTAGGGTTTCGTTTATCTTTTCAAACAAACTAAACAGCATACCAAACATGATCACGAGATTGTTCCCAAACTCTACTCAATCAACTATGCATAATCTCTTATAACACAATTAATTGCATCACATGAACAAAATAAAACTTAAACCAATATATTTTCATACATAGATCCAAGCACATAGATAAAAATAAATCGTTTCATCGAATCGTTAATTCAAACAAAACATGAACAATACAAAACAACATCCAAAGTGATGAAAAACTATAAATTAAACTCACTAATCATAAAGCATCTAACTCTCTAGTTGGTTGTGTTGTTGATGAGCTTCCTCCGTCGACTCACTGGAAGGCTTTTAGCCAACAATCATGTTGGACAAGATTGTTGGATTGGAGAAATTCATCTCTATGGAATTAGGGTTCTCTGGCCGCAGCTTTTATGTAAAAGTATGCGTGAAAGAGTTGTGTAAAAGATTAGGGTTTAAGGCTTCATAATGCGGTGCTTTTATAGAGTTTTAGGTCGGTTGGAGGTAAGTCGGCCCCGGACGCTTGTTTGAACAACCAGACGTCCGTCCAGAATACCTGGACGGAGCATGAACGCTAGTCTGAAGGCAGTCTGAAGACTCTGTATGTAAAATACGATTCTGGACGCTCGTCCAAGATCAGTGGACGAAGACTGAACGCTCGTTTGCAATGCTTAGGATCGGATCTCTTCATCTTTATCCATTTTCTTCAAGCCAATTCCAACTCTATCTAGAATAATTCGACTTGAGCTTCATTTATCCTCTTTAGCTTTTCGAAATTCAGCCTCCTAAAGGATAAATTGCAAAATGTAATAAAACTCAAATAATAATAATTCCATTAATTTAACACATAAAATAATCAATTTTGCAAATAACCATATTAAAATCATCCTTACTAAATAATTACACTTAAACCCTTAATTCTTATATAAATTATGCAAATGTGGGGAAATAATAATGAAATATAACCCTTAATAATCATATAAATATGGCCTTAACAACACCCCCACACTTAGCTTTTTGTACGTCCTCGGACAAAACAATCAAAACTATAGCTCAACTTTCATGCAATCCACATAGATCTCTAACTCATGTAACAAAAGATACAACAACTATAGCAAACAATACCATCACAGAGATAGATTCAGTGTATGTGTGACAAGCCCTTTTCAAATTTAACAAGCCTTTCAAAGAAATATCCTCTCAAAAATCCAATGACTATCCTAGATATAGCGATAATAGCTCCACTCAAAGCCTTCCCACGCACTCGGTAGGATAATCCCTACTGACATATCATGCGGTTCTCACTGGGTATAAGATCCATGATAACAAAGACTTCACTTTATTTTTACTCATCATTTCCAAACTTTTCAAATTTGACGCATATCAGAATGAGCTTTTACCCATCATAGTAGAATAGGATGTTTCGTGATAACACCCTACCTTACTCAAATCATAAGGTAGCTTCTTCCAACTGTCGTGAGCTCTTAGTCATCATAGTGGTATAGGACATTTCGAGATAATGCCCTACCTCACTCCAATCATCGACTAGCTTCCGACAAACGTATTTATTATGATTGCTTATTCATTCTTTTTTTTCAAAACATAAGTTACATCTCACTTATCACATTTAAACTTTATGATATTCACAGCACACGGGCTAACTAAGGTGTTACTATACTGACCTTCCTAAGATAAATCACTAAAACAATGAAAGGATATAGTTCAAAAAGACTTGCTTCAAAATCAAAGGCTCTCGTGAACGTGAAAAATGAATACTAGCTCCATGAAAGTAAAGACATGCTATAATTATCTCACTAAGTCACATACTATCATCGTTAGAAAACTACAACTAGCAAGCATTTAGTTTCAACCACATGCTCGAGACTAACAAAAAATTTAAATTTAGTGGAAATTTAACATTCACTCATATTTCAAAGGATATAGCATGAAAACATACCCAGTTTAACCCCCCCACACTTAAATCACATTATGTCCTCAGAATGTGCAGAATAAAAGAAAAAGAAAACTTAGCTGGTCTCAACAGTGGTTGTCGGATGAAAGTTGGCAGAGGTCAGGCCGGAGCATGAACGTACCGCTACAACTTGAATAGGCAACACTGGACATAAAAGCTTGCGAACCTGCTCAAAAGTATCTGCCACACTCGACATACCATATAATCTCGGGGTACCCGGGGTATATGAGCAACACATAACACAAAACACTTACAATGAATGTAGGAGGAATAACCATCAACACATAATCAACTAAAGTACTACTTCTAAAACAATAAAACAACCTAAGAAAAAAAAAGAAAAGAAAAAAAAACAAATAACTAGGTTGCCTCCTAGGAGCGCTTTTTTAATGTCAATAGCTTGACACAGATTTCAAAAGATCAACCCGGATCGGGCCACTTTGGTTTGACTCACGCCACCTCTGAGAGCGAGAATCAGAGCACCTTTCGGGCGGAAATGATTTTCACCACAACAACAAGTCAAGTGTGCTATAAGATCATTAAATTTTTTCTCTCCAAACTACACTGACTCTCTTCTTCGTGTTCTTGCGGATGATAGGCGTAGGTGTGCTAGCATGCTCAGGAGTCTCAGGAGAAGGTTCCTCACAGGTAGAGGTAGGAATGTCATCATGTGTCTCAAAGAAATAAGATGGAATCTCTTCACAAATCAGGACATCTGTACTCTCATATCTTCTTTGGAAATAAAGAGTCTCAGGCTTTTCCTTTGGTTGCCCAAAATATTTCTTAAGTCGATGACCATTCACTTTAAAAGCTTGATTACCATACCCGTTCAAAGTAATTACTCCACTTGGATTAACCTCGAGAATCTCAAAGGGACCGGACCATCTAGACTTGAGTTTACCCGGAAACAGGTGAAGTCTAGTATTATAGAGTAAAGCCATTTCACCAACTATGAATTCTCGGTCCTTGATCTTAGCGTCATGGAGTATCTTCGTTCTTTCCTTGCTGATTCTTGCATTCTCATATGCTCTGAGTCTGAATTCGTCGAGCTCGTTCAATTGTAACAACCGTTTCTCCCCACAGAGTTGGCTATCGAAATTTAAGAATTTAATTGCCCAGAAAGCTCTGTGTTCAAGTTCGACAGGTAAATGACAAGCTTTGCCATAGACCATTTGGAAGGGTGACGTGCCCATCGGGGTTTTAAATGCAGTACGATAAGCCCACAACGCGTCATCCAACTTTAGACTCCAATTAGATCGATTATTGTTTACGGTCTTCTCTAAAATTCTTTTCAAGCTCTGGTTGCTTACCTCGACTTGGCCACTGGTTTGGGGATGATATGGTGTACCAACTTTGTGTTTGACACCATATTTTTCAAGGATTTTATCAAGCGGCGCATTGGAAAAGTGGGTACCCTCATCACTAATGAGTGCTCTCGGACAGCCGAATCTGGTGAAGATATTCTTTTGCAAGAATTTCTTCACGACTTTATGATCATTAGTTTGGGTAGCTATGGCTTCAACCCACTTGGAAACATAGTCGACACAGACGAGGATATATTTATTACCGCACGAAGATGGAAAGGGTCCCATAAAATCTATGCCCCAAACGTCGAAAAGTTCGCATTCAAGAATGGGCTTAAGTGGCATTTCCATCCTACTACTCTGCCGTCCAGTTCTCTGGCACCTATCACAACCTTTACAAAAGGCTTATGCATCTTTAAACAGAGTCGGCCAGTAGAATCCAGCTTGAAGGATCTTTGCAACCGTCTTCGGTGTTCCATAATGACCTCCGGTAGGACCATTTATGGCATTGTTCTAGAATATCCCATCGATCATGCTCCGAACACACATTGAAGCAATCCGTCTTCTGAGACTCTAAACAAATAAGGATCTTCCCATACGAGATATTTAAGATCTCGAAAAGAACTTTTCTTCTCTCGATACGTCATGTCCTCTAAATGACCACTCGCTAAATAGTTGGCGTAGTCGACATACCACGGCCTAAGCTGTTTCAAGCTTCATCAATTGCTCGATCGGAAAATCAATGCCTATATCATTGTGATTCTCTCGCACCCTCATTTACTAAGCGAGATAAATGATCACCATAATATTCTCACTACCTTTCTTATCTTTAATCACAAGGTCAAACTCTTGTAAAATCAGAATCCATCGAAGTAACCTTGGTTTTGCATCTGCTTTGTCCATAAGGTAGTGTAGGGCTGCATGATCGGTCCATACAACAACTTGAGACCCTGAAGATAACTTCTAAACTTGTCAATGGCAAAAACAACGGCTAAGAATTCCTTCTCGGTTGTGGTATAATTGCATTGAGCCGGGTTCAAGAGTGCGGCTCGCATAATAAATGGGCTGAACCTTTATCAACTCTTTGACCTAAAGCTGCGCTTTCACGGCGTAATTAGAGGCATCACACATCAACTCGAAAGGCTTGGTCGGTCAGGTGCAACTAAAATAGGGGCAGCTGATAAGCTTGTCTTTCGGACAATTGAAAGTTGCTTTGCACTTCGATCGAACAAGAAATCTACATCATCTTTCAAAAGATTTGATAAAGGCTTGGCGATGGTAGAAAAATCTTTAATGAAACGCCTGTAGAAGCCAACATGACCTAGAAAACCTCGTACCTCTTTCACTGTCTTAGGGTACGTCATTCTTTCAATGGCTTCGACCTTAGCCTTATCAACTTGAATACCAGCATTGGACACCTTATGTCCCAAAACGATTCCTTCGTCTACTAGAAAATGGCATTTTTCCCAGTTAAGCACCAGATTTTTCTCAACACACCGTTGGAGTACCATATCTAGATTCTTTAAGATTTCATCAAAGCTATTGCCGTAGACTGAGAAGTCATACATGAAGACCTCCATGCATTGCTCCACAAGTCCATCAAAAATGGCTAACATGCACCGTTGAAAAGTCGCGGGTGCGTTGCATAAGCCGAATGGCATTGCGTGCGAAAAGCAAAAGTACCGGATGGATACGTAAAGTTGTCTTCTCTTGGTCATTAGGATCAATGGCTATCCGGAAGTAGCCGAATAGCCATCAAGAAAACAATAATACTTATGACCACTCAGTCGTTCAATAAGCTGGTCAATGAAGGGTAGGGGAAAGTGGTCCTTGGCAGTAACCTCATTAAGTCTACGATAGTCAATACAGACTCTGTAGCCTGTCACGAGTCGTAAGGCAACTTCCTCCCCTTTTTCATTCTTTTCGACTGTGATTCCGCCCTTCTTTGGCACAACTTGAGTAGGGCTGACCCACTCGCTATCGGCGATTGCATAGATGATGCCCATGTCAAGCCGGTTTATCACTTCTTTCTTGTGACCTCCTGCATATCGGATTCAGCCTTCTACGAGGTTGTCTAACCTTTTTAGCTCCCTCCTCCGTTCGGATTATGCATGCATACATCCTGGTCGATTCTCGGATATCACCCACTTGCCATCCGAGCGTGAGGATATTCTTTTTAAGCACTTCTATCATTTGTGCTTCTTGCTCGTGAGTCGAGTTTGAAGAAATGGTCAAAGGCAATTTATCTCCATCCTTAAGAAAGATATACTTAAGGTGTTTTGAGCGGTTTGAGCTCTAAATCGAGAGGTGGTTGCTCAATACTAGACTTTAACGGGCCACCTTTCTCTTTTTGAGCTTGGAGTGGTTGACTAAAGAATAACTCATCTTCCCGAGGCTCAACCCCAGAAAGGTACTAGATCAACTCATCCATAGAAATCCTCCGGTCAACACTCGCTTCCTTCTTCCTATGATCGATCATTTGTCATAACTCTTCATCTTTAAGCTCTTCACACAAATTTCAATCATCTACTTCCCAATGAGTAGCTTCTCTCCAAAAGTCTACCTCATCCCAACTACCCATCGAGCTTCTTCTTCACCAGGGATGAAGTCTTCACGACTCGATTCTTTGAAATCATCGTTTGTTCTTTGGGCATCTCCATGCTTCTAACTCACTAATGAGCTCGGTGTGAGCGAGTGAAGATGACTCGTCAATGACTACGGGGTGTAATGATTCGAGAAGATGGTCCGCGATCACCGGATCCTCAATGTCTATGACTTCAAAAACACCTATCTCTCGTCAACTCTCCGCTTCTTTGAGTAGGCATCTTTTCATCCTCGTAAATTGCTTCAACAAACGATATTTCATCGATTATGGTTCTTTCGGGACTTGTCCTCGTGTGAAGGTGACGGATGTGTCATCGACTCTAAGAGTAATCTGTCCTTTGCAGAAGTCGATGAGAGCGTTAGAAGTGTCTAGAAAGGTTCGGCCTAGAATTAGAGGCATCTCCTTATCAGGTGGATAGTCTAGAATAACCCAGTCGGTAGGGAAGACTAAATGTTCAACTTGAAGGAGAACATTAGCTACACAACCGGCTGCAGACCGGCTAGATCTATCTACCATCTGAAGAGAAATCGGGCGTTCCCGCATCCTTTTATCTAACCCGAGCTTCTTGCATACGTTGAATGGCATCACATTAATAGAGGCCCCTGAGTCGCATAAGACATTTTCGAACAAATGGCCTTCGATCTCACAGGAGATTGAAGGTCTGCCAGGGTCACCTCGTGTTGGTCCTAGAGAAGGGTGAAACTATAGTCAGAGAGGGGGGGGGGGGGGGTGAATGACTATAGTGGAGTTTCAAAAACTTTTCTTGTGTTTTAAAAGCTTTTGGGGCAGCGGATAAGTCCCTTCTTACTATGTTGTTTTCAAATCAGTTTAGACAATCACAGATATGTGTTATGATGTAGGCAAATTAACTAAGTGCTGTAAAGTAAATTGCAGAAATTAAATTGACACAAGGCTTATAGTGGTTCAGGGTGGTGTAATCCCTTAATCCACTCTTCTCCTGTGATGATCGGAGGAATTCACTATTGTTTTCACAGATACAACAGTGTGATTGTCCTTGGCTTCCCAAGTTTCACAATCTACAAGACTATCACTCCTTGATCGCAGCGACTTGATGATTGATCTTCCTTTTCTTGCTCGCCCTTGAGATCAAAATCCTTCAACAGACTATCACAGATTTCAACTCCTTCTCAGATTGCCTCTGATTCAGTTGCTTCAATTTGATGTGAATGTGATTCACGCACTCGCTTGATCAATCTCAATTCTGAGTATGACTTTGTAGTTCTGATTTTTTGAGTTGATCACTAGATGTATCCTTGTAAGTTCAGAGAGAAGGCTTTTCTAATTGACAGAGTTTCTGCTTTTCTTTCTTTTCAATCATTGTTTTTTTTCATCAATGCCTTCTATTTATAGCCTTGAATAGCCTTGATTTTGAAATTCCGTCCGTTGGCTATATTAATGAGGGGATAATCCTTGATTTTATCCTTGATTCCCCCCTTAATTGTATTCTCCTTGATTTCAGTGATCGGATTCTTCTTTCAAATGTATAGCAGAAAATCCGTCCTTGATTGATCCTTCAATGATTGTGCATTTAATGCATAATCTGATGAATCTTCAATGTATATTAAATTTGATCTTGTAAGTGTCTCTTCACCGTCTGTAGAACGGTGGAGTGAGCCTTCTGACTTAGCCGTTAGTTCTTTCTTCGCCGTTTTGTTTTCTCTTTGCCGGCGATCGATTGTACTCACCGATTCTTTGTTTTCTTCTTTGCTTTAGTTTTAGGAGAATCTTTATGCTTCACTGATCCTTGATTTGGGTGAGATCAGTGTACACCATATTGGAATATTAAGTTTCATCACTTGAAACATAACTTAGACTTATCCAAGGTCATCACAGACTTCCTTGGTTATAAGTGAGATCATAATCCTTCTCTCACGTATCTCTTTGGTGCTTGGTGGCTTCACTCTGCCGAATGTCTGCTTTCACTTTGCCGCCCTACCAACTAGTACAATACTTGTCCGACTCAACTTATACAACATGTCGGACTCTAAGTAAAGACTTATACAGAGAATTCTAACTTATTTCAGGCTTGCTATAACAGCTGGTATGACCATCATCAAAACATAATAAAATGTTCCTAACAATTTCCCCCTTTTTGATGATGCCAAAACCCTCATAATCCTGAACATAAGTAATCAAAAATTTTCATAATAACCAACAGAACAAAATTTCAACAATTTTAATTCATCCATCAAGGGGCAATGAGATCCAAAGAATTTATTCAACTGTTACAAACTACATTTTGCTTAATTCAGCCTTGTACCTTTTGAACTTTGTAGTCTGAACCTCTTCAATGTCTTTCCAATCAATTTCTGGAAACTTCCACTTCCAGTAAGCCAAAGCTGTGTATTCAGATACACCCTGAAAAACTCTTTTGGCAAAAGTCTATTGAAATCAGGCATGGTCTCATTGGCCTTAGGTTCTCCAAAATATTTTTCAAGTCTTTCCTAGCCTCAACCAATGTGTGAGTGCAAATTTGAGACTTTTGTAGAGACCCCACTATTCTGTTTCTCCAATCTCTCCATGGGATTGAAGAGTCTTTCCATGTATTTGAAATCTTCTTGTTGTGCGGCTGGCAAGTCTTCTGGTCCCTTTGCAGATAGTGGTATGGCTGAACTTGGTTTGTTGTTGGTCTGTTTGAGAAGTGCAAATTCTCTTTTGACTTCATTGTAGAGTTTGGCCATATCAGTTCTCATCCTTTCATCCTGATAGTTTAGCCAATCAGCCCAAGCTTCATCTTGTGAGAGGTGAGGATAAAGTCCTTCCTGTACTCTAAAAAATTCTCTTACATGGTCGGTACATATCGCATCATATTCTCGCTTTGCTTTGGTGACCCAGTGTAAGTTCTGTGCTCACTAGTATATTTGGAGCTGCTGCACGCCTCTCTTTGGTGTTTCCTCTGGTGTTGAATCTGTGTTGGTAGACAGATCCTCTTTCTTTGGGTGGATCTAGGCCTTTCTTTGTCTGGCGGACTGTCTCTATCATCATCTCTTCGTTGAATGGGATGAGGAAATCCAATGCTGAGGTTCCTTTGTGGCTTTTCTCTTTCTTCTCTCGATCCTTCTTTGTTGCTCTTCGCTTCATTTCGATCCTTATTTCTCTGTCTCTTGCTCTCAATTGTTCTTCAGTGAAATTAGGGGGTTTGAAAGTTGATCCTTCAGGCTTATCCAGATTTCCCCCTTTTTGGCAGCATCATCCCTTTGCTGTAGTAGGATGCTATTGGTGGCCTCTGCCGTTCCATCAGAGAGTCAAGTTTTGATTCAATAGAGGTGAATCTATTGTTATGATCATTCAATTTCTCATTGACACTCCTAAGTCTAGTGCCAAAAGCTCACGCCGGTGATTCGCTTTTCTTGGGAAATGTGTTGCCCGAGTCCTGCAAGATGTTGGTGATATTGATGTTAAGTCGCTTCATCAGACTTCCTGTTGTTGAACCACAATGTTTTGTGCATCAATGTACTCGGAAATGGCTTGAAACTTGTTTTCAATGGAGGAGCTTTTGTCATTAAACGTCAAGTCATGGATCCGAGATACATTGCTTGTCGTTCCAATTCTTGACCCAACAAAGTGCGCTTTTCAAAAGTTTCATTTGTAATGCCGGTGTTCAAATTGAGAGAGTTTGTGCCTTGTTTCACCGGTTTGGATCTGCTTTTCTTGGCCCTTGTCTTGATGTTGGGTGACATCCGCATTTACATCTAGATCTTCAAGTATTTGGGTAGATGAGTATCTTTGGTGTGGCTTGAGTGCTGTTCCCCTATCTCTATGCCGGGGTAGTCTTGACTGGAGTGGCGGTGGTGAACCGATGTCCACAATGTTTGTCTTTGTTATTTGGAACATTGACACACAATGGTTGAGTGGATTTGTCTTTCTTTGGAGTTGAATACTTGCCGGAGGCTTGTGGTTTCAAAATGTACGGAGAAGAGTAGTGTCATCAATTGCATCCGGTGCAAGAGCATCCTCTTCTCTGTCTTTACCGAATCACCATCATTATTGTCATTACAATCATGATCATTATCATCATCATCATCATGATCATCATCATCACCACCGCCTCGAGTCATCATTCTCGTCTCCCGTGAGGTGCTGAGTATCCTTGCCTTGGCCGCATCAACCAATTCCCATAGTGGTGATTCATCAAGTACTCCTACAAGTGTTGTGATTCCCGGAAAATCAAATAACCAAGCTTCTTGAAGAAGCATGTGGTGCGTGTCTTGAAGTTGTTGTCCGGAATCGCTTTTCCTTCCATTCAAGATATTCTCGCAATTCGGTCATCTATATCGTTCTGAGACAATTGTATGCCTTCTTCAGAGATTCCTCATCTTCTCCAGTGTTTTCTTCATTTGGATGTCGTTTCATCCTCACTGGCATTTTCTTACTTGCTTGTGTCTTTGCCTCATTGTCGTAATCCTCTTCTCCTTCTTCTTCATCAATTAATTTTCCAAAGTCTGTCTTTTCTGACTTTCTTTGACCTTTTGTTTCTTTCTTTGACTTGTGGTGTTGTGTGAGGATTTCTTCCTCTTTCCTTCTCCGCCTTCTTTTGTGGTTTGACATAAGTAAACATGACTTTGGATTCATGCGATCTGTGGAGTTGTACAGAGGGACTTTGAGACATTGCAATGAGATAGTGCACTGTATCCCATATGACTTTTTCACCTGAATTGTCCTTTAATTGTCTTTCCCTCTTTTATCAATTTTTTGCCCTTTTACTTCACCTTGGATTTGCTCTTTAATTCTCAAAAAAGTATTTTGCCCAATTAAATCGTAGCTTGTTATAGATGATTCCCATTAACCGCATTCTAATTTCTGTCATGGCATGATTTGCTCCCAACTTTCCTTCAATGGTTTTGCCAATTAGGGCACTAAACTCATTAAATGGTCAGCTTCAACTCGAGATCTGAGACAATTTACTTTTGTGGATCCTGGGTTTGCCGTTTTGGCAATGATTCCCCAGAATTCATCTAAGTCCTGTGGTATCAATGTCACTTTTGCTTGACCCTTATTTGAAAGTTTGAGATGTTTTCGGATTACCTTTGCTGTAATCACCACGTCTTTGCCATTTATGGATGCAACAATCTTGTCTTCTTGAACTTGTCACCTTCGCGCAGTAGGAGCCCAGGCACGTATTGTGCAGATTTCCAGAAGGAAATCAGACTTTCATAACACACTTCAGTTATTGGAGGATTGAGGAAGGTGGATAATTTTAGTTTTTCGCAGCCTGCTGCCAACCTTTTGGCATGCTCATCATTTCCACACAGTTTCGGGTAGTGTTCTGCTTGGAAGAATGAGCCAGTGGCAATCGATTTTTCGTACTCCGGCTTGAGTGATTGAGGAAGATGATGCCATTTTTGAGAGGGAGAGGAGTTTGAAAATGAACTTGAGTTTGCAATAGAGATGAACAAGAGTAGGGTTGTAATTTGCAAGAGAGCGTAAGGATCTCTGAAAATCTCTAAGTCTTGTTTATATAGTGTGATTTGGGTAGTGTGAACGTGGTTTGAATATGGAAGGATTTAGTGACATAATGGCGTGATTTTGTGTATGAAAAACGCGATATTCGAGCGTAGAGGGGGGAGTGGTTTGAGGCAAGTAATGATAGAGCCCGGGAATCGAGGAGTTTATAATTCAAAAAATAATATAATTACCTCCATGATCACAGCGTGATCGCCACGTGTGAACTGAATAATCCTCCATAATTTCCTTATTCTCCACGTGTATTTAGAATTGATTTTGTTCACACTTTGAATTTGTCCAAGTCTTTATTTCGGTGAAGTGCCTTCGCTGGTCACTTAACCGGTCCAGTGGAGTTCTTCTTCGAAAGCCGCTTCATTGAACCATTCTAACAATCAGTTAAGTTACCTCTGCTTTGGATACTAGTGCCTTACTCGCTACATCTCCCCGTAACGGCAAAGGTTGTACCGATTGATGAAGTCACTTAGCCGATTACTCCGCTTAGCCGCTCGTTGATACTTAGTCAATTTCAATCATCCCTAACTCGAGTTCTCAACATACTAAATCTTTCATAACTGAGTGGTTTAGTGAAGATGTCACCAGTTGTTCTTGATGGATATGTATTTTAGGATGACATCTCCTTTTCAACATGGTCTCTCGATAAAATGATGTCTCACATCAATGTGCTTTGTTCTTGAATGCAATCATCGATTTTTCGTAATAGATATTGCACTTGTGTTGTCACACATGATTGGGATTGTTTTCTCTTCGACTCCATAGTCCCTTAGTCGTTGTCTTATCCACAAGATTTGTGCACAATGACTACTACGCCGCTATATATTCTCGCTTGACCGTTGATGTAGTTATAGAGTTTTGCTTTTTGCTGAACCATGAGACTAGTCTGGTTCCTAGCATTTGGCATGTTCCAGAGGTGCTTTTTCTATCTATTTTGCATCCAGCATAGTCAGAGTCTGAATATGATATCAGTGTAAATCCTCCATCTTTTGGGTACCAAATGCCAACATTGATGGTGTGTTTCAAGTATTTGATTATCCTTTTATTCGCTAGAAGATGTGATTCTTTTGGTTGAGCTTGAAATCTAGCACACACTCCTCTTGCAAATGCAATATCGGGTCCGCTTGCGATTAAGTATAATAATGATCCAATAATTCCTCTATACATTTTCTGATCAACATCTTTTCCTCCTTCATCTTTTCCAAGTATGACTCTGGCACACATTGGTGTGTCTGCTGTGCCACTTGTGTCCATCCCATACTTGTGTATCAAATCTCTTGTATATTTTGCTTGACTAATGAAAATGCCATCCTTCATTTGCTTTACTTGAAGGCCAAGGAAGTAGTTTAATTCTCCCATCATGCTCATCTCGAAATTTGCTCTTCATTAGGTTTGCAAATTTCTCACACAACTTTTCATCTTCTGATCCAAAGATTATGTCATCAACATAGACTTGCACTAGCAATGTGCTTGCCCCTTCCTCTAGTTTAAATAGAGTCTTGTCTATAGTTCCTTTGTTGAATCCATTCTTGATCCGAAATTGTGTGATGTTTCATACCGTGCTCTAGGTGCTGTTTGAGGCCATAGAGGGCCTTCTTGAGTTTGTATACTTTGTCTTCTTTTCCTTTGATTTGAAATCCAGGAGGTTGTTCTACATAAACTTCTTCTTCCAAAAGTCCGTTTAGGAATGCACTTTTGACATCCATTTGATAGACTCAAGTCTTTGTGTAAAACAAATGCTAGAAAAAGTCTTATTGCTTCCAATCTTGCTACTAGAGCAAAGGTTTCATCATAATCTATTCCTTGACTTGGGAGTATCCTTTTGCAACTAGCCTTGCTTTGTTTCCGACAATGATTCCTTGCTCATCCATCTTGTTCTCGAATACCCATTTTGCACCAATGATGTTGGCCATTTCAGTCTCATCAACAAGTTCCTGCACTTCATTTCTTTCAAACTCATTTAGTTCTTCTTGCATGCATTTGTGATCCAATCTGCATCTTGGATTGCATCATCAATGGTCTTGGGTTCCACTTGTAATAGAAAGCAAGTTAGCATGTGCTCCAGCTTGTCTTCTTGTTCGACTCGGTGTGAATATCTCCAATGACTTGTTTTCGGGATGGTCTCTAAGACAATTTAGGTGCAGTTGAAGTTGATCTTCACTTGGTGCTTCCATACCTTCATGCCGAGCATGAACTTCAATTTTCAGTGCTTCTCCTGTTGTATTGATATGTGGCTCCTCTTGATTTTCAAAAAGATGATTCGGGATAGTATTTGGTATGGTTGCACTTGTATAGATTTGCCTCTGTGTGACTTTCTCTTCTTGGTCTTCAAGATCTTCACCATTTGTATATGGTTCATCAAAACCACATGTATTGATTCTTCAATCACCAATGTTCTTTTATTTAGTACTCTGAATGCTTTCTTTGGTGTCTCGAGTATCCCATGAAGATTGCTTCATCAGCCTTCTCATCAAAGGTATGCAGATGATTCCTGTTCAAGACAAAACATTTTGATCCAAACATATGAAAATATGAGATATTGGGTTTTCTACCATTCCATAATTCATATGGAGTTTTTCCATGATGTTTGTTGATGATTGATCTGTTTTGTGTATGGCATGTTTGTGTTTCTTCGCTTTTGACCCAAAATCTCTTTGGCAAGCATGCTTCAAGCAATCATTGTTCGATCGCTTCTTTGAGAGTTCTGTTTCTTCTTTCGCTACACCATTTTGTTGTGGAGTTCTGCTGTGAGATAGTTGATGTAGTACTCCATTTTCTTCACAATAGGTTTTGATAATTTCATTTAGAAATTCAAAGGCCTCTATCGATCCGATTTTGATAATTTTTAGCTCTTTTTCATTCTGGAGTCTTCTCAGCAAGTCTGGTAGCTTCTTGAGTGTTTCTTTCTTCTTGTTCATGAAGATGATCCAGGTGTATTTTGAGAAGTCATCCACCACTACAAGAGTATATTTCTTACCACTTACACTTACTGGAGTGACTGGTCCAAACAGGTCCATGTGCAGTAGATGTAGAACTCTTGTTGTAGATTGATGAGGCTTTGATTTGAATGAGCTTTTTATTTGTTTTCCTTTCTGACAAGCATCACATAGACTCTCTTTCTTGAATGAGATCTCTCATGTGCCTTCAACTAACTTGCTCCTTGATAGTTTGTTGATGGTCTTGAAATTCAGTGATTTAATCTTACGTGCCAAATCCGGCTTGTTGATTGTTTATTCTTGACAAGTAGACATGTTTCGCCTTTGGTCGTTTCTCCGATCCACCACATACATGTTGTCTTGTCTTCTACCCGCAAGAACCACTTTGTATTTGTTTGATTTGTGAATCACTTTGCATCCTTCTTTGTTGAAGTGCACATTGTAGCCTTTGTCACGTAATTGGTGATGCCCATCAGATTGAAGTTAAGTCCCTTGACATATGCTACATTTTGAATCTTTAGATTGTTTTTTAGTATTGTGCCTTCCCCCTTAATCTTGCCAGGGTTTTCTTTTCCTCCAAATGTGACTTTGGGTCCATCAAAAGCTTTAAAATCAGTGATCCATTTCTTGTTTCCTGTCATGTGTCTGGAACATCCACTGTCTATGTACCAGACATCCTACAAAACAAACAGAACTGCAAGGTCTATTGGCTGTGGAGTAGTTGCCGGTGAATTCTCTTAGATCTTAGAGAGGGGTGACTTATGAGACCGGATTTTTAGCACGTACAACCATCAAACCAGAGCTTCCTCCCATTCTTTTATCATTTGAAGCACTCCTCTAAGTTTGGGTACCCAACACTGTTTGGGTCCATATCTGTTAGCAGTCATGCCTCCCATACCAAGTATGTATCCAAAAGGTCTTTTCTTTGGATAATTGAAGTCATTAACTTCATATGTATAAGGCATGGCAGAATAGCTTCTAATATTTTTACAGAAGGTATTCTGATACTTTTTTTTCCACCTTTTGGTGCATTTGTATCCTTCTTCACTTTCCAATATGCAATAGGAAACCTTTCTTGCTTCATGTGTCTAGGAACATAGCTAGATTGATTTTTCTTAATCACATGATGCATTTTGTGGAATGGTTTCCTCTTGTATTTTGGAGGTGTGACATTCCAATCATCCTCTGAGGGAAAAAGTCTGCCTTTACCTTTCAGATGGCTGTTGTTTTTGTATGATTGGAATGAGGATTTAGTCTGCTGTTTCACTACAGTGGGTCTTGACTTCACTGGAACAGGATGATCTGTTGGAGACATGGTCTGTCCCTTTCTAAATTTTGGTCCATTAGTGGTCCTCAATTTAGACTTGTGTTGACTATTATCCCTACATTCATCCTGACTGTTATAGCCAAGACCAGATCTGGATCCAAACCTTTTTGAGGGTTTGTATGCTGGTGCTTTTAGTGGTGCAGTGATTACCTTTACTGGTGAGGAGTTCTTCTTAATCGATTCTGTTGGTAATGGATGTATGGTCATCCGCTTTTTGTTGATCATTTAAGTAGATCTCCTTACTAGTTAATTCAAACTCTTGTTTTATCCGATTCTTTCTTTAACCTCTTATTCTCTTTTCTTAGATCCTTGCATTCCTTTTCCGAATTTCATGATTCTTTTCAATTTCATCAAATTTAGTCATGAGATTTTGGACTAGGTCTCTTTCAGATCTAATGGTAGACTAGAGGATTGTGCGGTGTTAGATGTGAATGCATTAGATGAAGAACAGAACTAGATGTTACCTCTCGCCATCATCGATTCTTTAGCCATTAAACATAGGCTTGTTTCCTCGATTATCCGAACTATCACTTTTGTCTTCATCCAATTCTTTGGTCATGAGGCATAGGCATGCCTTTTCATTTTCTGAGCTGTCTTCTTCATCACTATCATCTGAATCATTATCAGATGATTCTTCATGCTTTTCACTACTGGATTCTGCCTTAAGTGCCTTCTTGCCCTTTCTCTTTTCAGATGCTTTGAATTTATTCTTTTCATCATCTTTGTCATTTTCTTCAGGACAATCAGCCTTGAAGTGACCTCTCATATTGCAGTTGAAGCATCTGTATTCATCATTTTTCTTCTTCATGTCTCTCGTTTGAGCTTGACTTTTTGTTTGATGTTGAATTTCCCTTGAATGGCTTCTTTTAAACTGTCAAAACGTTTAACTAATAAAGCTACTGTTCTTTTAGTTCTTGTGTCTCTTTCTTTGATGCATTCGGCAAAGTTACTTTCTTGAGTGCAATGCTAATGCGTAATTTTGTGTGTCTCTGCGGACCACCATCTTCACCGTTCAATTCAAATTCATGAGCTTTCAATTGGGACATCGATTGTCGAGTGTCGGTGCTTGCAAGATTTGTTGTTCCTCCGACATCGATGTTATGATCTTCCATCTTTCAGGTAGTCCTCTCGGGATCTTCAAGCATACTTCTTTTGTGGATATGTGTGTCCAAGTATTGCGATTCATCGATGATGCTTGAGAATCATTGTCCATTTGATCAATGGATTCACCAGTCTTCATTTTAAAGTTCTCAAATTTCTGTTTTGCAACAGATAATTTGTTTTCTTTGACTGCATCAAATCCTTCATTTCAATGATAGTTTGTCCCACATCTCCTTTGCTGTTTTGCAGTCTTTGAATCTCATGAACATGTTGCTGTCTAGAGTCTTTAAGATCATATCTTTTGCTACAAAGTCTAGGTTTGCTCTTCTCCTGTCATCTTTGGTCCAATATTTCTTGGGTTTGTCTATCTCTTTCCTTGATCTCGCTCCTGTGCCTACCACAGTGGTAGTGATCATGATTGGGCCATCATTGATTACATCCAAAGATCTCCTCATGAGTTCTTTGCAAGATGAGATAACATTCTTATTTTATATTCATCAAAATTATTAACATTGAAAACAGGTACTTTTGACAAGAAGTTTGAGGAATCCATCAGTGCAATTTGAAGAAGAAAAAAAATGGTAGTGAATGAAAAACTTCAGATTTGAAAACTACTTTGAAAATATGTGATCTCCTTGTTACGTAAATTAGATCTGAATAACAGGTTACGATACTAGAACACCGCTCTGCTACCAATTGTTGGTCCCAGAGAGGGTGAAACTATAGTCGAGAGGGGTGAATGACTATAGTGGAGTTTCAAAAACTTTTCTTGTGTTTTAAAAGCTTTTGGGGCAAATGGATAAGTCCCTTCTTACTATGTTGTTTTCAAATCAGTTTAGACAATCACAGATACGTGTTATGATGTAGGCAAATTAACTAAGTGCTGTAAAGTAAATTGCGAGAAATTAAATTGACACAAGGCTTATAGTGGTTCAGGTGGTGTAATCCCTTAATCCACTCTTCTCCTGTGATGATCGGAGGAATTCACTATTGTTTTCACAGATACAACAAGTGTGATTGTCCTTGGCTTCCCAAGTTTCACAATCTACAAGACTATCACTCCTTGACCGCAATGTGACTTGATGATTGATCTTCCTTTTCGCTTCTTGAGATCAAAATCCTTCAACGGCTATCACAGTTTCAACTCCTTCTCATTGCCTCGATTGATTTGCTTGATTTGATGTGAATGTGATTCACGCACTTGCTTGATCAATCTCAATTGAGTATGACTTTGTAGTTCGATTTTTGAGTTGATCACTAGATGTATCCTTGTAAGTTCGAGAGAAGGCTTTTCTAATTGTGAGTTTCTCGCTTTTCTTTCTTTTTCAATCGTTGTTTTCTTTTCATCAATGCCTTCTATTTATAGCCTTGAATAGCCTTGATTTTGAAATTCCGTCCGTTGGCTATATTAATGAGGGATAATCCTTGATTTTATCCTTGATTCCCCCTTAATTGTATTCTCCTTGATTTCAGTGATCGGATTCTTCTTTCAAATGTATAGCAGAAAATCCGTCCTTGATTGATCCTTCAATGATTGTGCATTTAATGCATAATCTGCTGAATCTTCAATGTATATTAAATTTGATCTTGTAAGTGTCTCTTCACCATCTCAGAGACGGTGGAGTGAGCCTTACGACTTAGCCGTTAGTTCTTTCTTCGCCGTTTTGTTTCTCTTTGCCGGCGATCGGTGTACTCAGCCGATTCACTGTTTTCTTCTTTGCTTTAGTTTTAGGAGAATCTTTATGCTTCACTGATCCTTGATTTGGGTGAGATCAGTGTACACCATATTGGAATATTGAGTTTCATCACTTGAAACATAACTTAGACTTATCCAAGGTCATCACGGACTTCCTTGGTTATAAGTCGAGATCATAATCCTCTCTCTGTATCTCTCTTTGGTGCTTGGTGGCTTCACTCTGCCGAATGTCCATTTTCACTTTGCCGCCCTACCAACTAGTACAATACTTGTCTGACTCAACTTATACAACATGTCAGACTCTAAGTAAAGACTTATACAGAGAATTCTAACTTATATCAGGCTTGCTATAACAGCTGGTATGGCCATCATCAAAACATAATAAAATGTTCCTAACACCTCGCTTAACAGCGACTTTCTGTGAAACCATCGCGCAATCTTCGCGTCGCACTTCTTTAGCCATCCCCTGAAGCTTTCTCTTACTCCCACAGAATTCTTTAAGATACTTAGAGCATTCAGGCATTTCAGTTAATACCTCGGCTAAGGGCATACTAACTTGAGTGTCTCTAAGCATCCTCTCACTCCAAAGATACCGCTTGTCATTAGTGAGGGCTTTCTCTTCCTTTTTGGTGGATAAGGAAGGGCTTTATCATTCCCTGTAGCTTGATTCTTTATCGCCTCATCCTCCTTATCCTTCCATCTTACGAACTTTTCTTCCTTTTTCTTAGTCAGGGATACAACTTTCTGACTTTCCTTCCTTACCTCATCATCAGAATTATTTTCGTCCTCCGAAGAATTGTCACTAAGCTCCTCATCATTGCTTTCTTCGGTATGTGGTTTTGATTTCCCCTCCCGAACTCATGGCGTCGCCGGGAGGGGCTACTCGCTTCCGACATCTTGCCGGGTCCGGCCTTTTTACCACTTCTCAACGTTACTTCATTGAGTTCTTCTTCCGTCCATACTCCCCTTTGAGGTGTAATGGCGGTGCAAACATTCACATCGACTTTCGATTTCTCTCGGTATAACTCGGAAGTTTACCGTGAGGTCTCGCTTGCTTTACAGTCCGCCATCGACCAACTTGTCTCTCAATAGCTTTAACGCTAGTAGACAAGGTCTTCACCATGTCTACCACTCATCGAATTTGTGTTGAGGACACATGAGGTGGTATGATTTTGAGTTTGGTTCCATCCACCACCTGCGGCCTTTGGGAGTTAGGGTGTCCTTTGATAGTTTGAGTTGAAAGAATTCGAATTTGAAGGGCCAGGTGGTAACTTGGCTTGATTGAAGTTTTGTCGTGGAAATCCCGAGTAGTTCTGATTCTGGTTAAAGTTTCGGAAGGGTTGGTTTTGATTATCCATTAGATTTACTTCTTCCGTCATCTCCGTTCCTACTGCATTCCCGGATCGTAAGGCTGCGTCCCGAAGATTGGCCACCGCTTGCTTATCAATTCCATCCGAGCAACCAACGACTTTTGTATCGGATCGCTATGCAGTACCTTCTTTCTTAACAACATTGGTCTTCTTGGGAGTCGACCACATATTGTTCTTGGCGATGGTCTCGGCCACTCTGTGGCGATCTCATCACCTCCCCTAAGAAGGATCCATGAGTCGTGGAGTCAAGATAGTCTCTATCAAGGTTGAGAGACACCTCATAGAAACATTCCAAAGAACTCATATACGTCATATCCGTGATTGGGGCACTTCCTCATCAATGATTTAATCTCTCCCAAGCTTTGCCAGCAGTCTCATCCTCTAGTTGCTCGAAAGTAGCTATTTCCCGCTTCATCTCCATAATCTTGCCTGGTGAAACCCACTTGAGAGCGAAGGCTCTTTTGACATCATTCCATGTATGGAGGAATGATGTGCTAACGACTTAAACCATCGACTTGCTTCGCTTCTTCAAAGCAAAAAAAAAAACGACTTCAACTTTACGATCTACGAATCAACACCAGGATAATGGCACGCTTCACAGATTTGTACGAATGTGGATAAGAAGTCGTGTGGATCTTCCCGAGCGATACCATGGAAAGAGCTATTCGAACTAGAGCAACTACTCCGTTCTTTAGATCAAAATTCACTCCTCCCATGTCGGGAGGAACGAATTGGTCTATGCCCCTCGAGAAAATCTTGATTTAGATATGGGGTGTAAGGGTCCTGGTTCATATGATTAAGCTGGTTTTGTCTAAATTGTTGAAGTTGTTGATTTATGCCAGCTTGTTGATTCTGCTGTTGCTGCAGAGCTTGCATTTGTTGCAGAATTAGATTTAACTGAGCTTGGGGATCAGGATTTGGAATTGGTGGATCTTGACCTGCCATTATGTCCAAATCAGGGAAAAGCCTCCTTCTTAGGATAGATCGTTCGAGTTCGAGGATCGAAGATCGAAGTCCTTCTTACTTCTCGCTTGCATAAAACAGGAAGAAAGGAAAAGGAAGAAATCAACCTTAGGGTTGTTTAGAAACGAGTTTAGAAAAGGTTTGATGGTGTAGAGGAGAAAAGAAAGAGAAGAGAAGATAGAAAAGAAGTGATGATTGAACAGACTGAACTGGCGTCCAGTGTTAGTGGACGTTCGTTCAGAGATGAATGCTCGTTCAAATAAATGAACGGTCGTTTTAAGAGAACATGATTAGAATGGACGGACGTTCGGGTTATTAAACGCTCGTCCAGACTTCGAAAATCTAAAACTAAGGCGTAAAACTTAAAAACGAAATAGAAATAATTAAGGAAACTAAAAAGAACGTACGGAAATAAATAAAGGCTAATCTAAAATTACGAAAAAAAAACAAATCTAAAATTATAGAAACTAATATAACTATCGAAAATAAAAAAATAATTGAAGGAAACTAAAACTAAATAAAACAAGGTAAAACGAAAACAAAAATAAACGTAATTCTAAAATTTAGACCTACGAATTAAAATTAGAATCGATATAAAATTTTATACCTAAAAGAATCCGACAACCGTTACCGATTCCCCGGCAACGGCGCCAAAAACTTGTTCGGTAAAAACTAGTTTTAAAATTTATAAACCGAAACACCCCAAGTATAAGGATCTGTAGTAAAGGATGTTATCGGGTCATCCTAAGGGAATGGAATGTTTATCGAATTCAAGTATAAACCTATATCGATTATGTCACAATTATTAACTAAACTAAAACTGAAAACAAAAACGAACAGAAAACAGACAAGTTGGACGAGCGTTCAATTTAATGAACGAACGTCTGAAACGAAATTCTTGGACGAGCGTCCGCTATGCGGACGAACGTTCAACTACGAACAGAAAAGAAAAGTGCAGGAAATCAGCAGGAAAAAAAACTTAAGGTTTAAACACTAGAACTTAACTAAAGAATAAACTAACGATTCGATTAATAAACAATAAAGGAGAACACAGCGAGGCAACTAGATTCCACCCATCAACCAACAATCCCAACTAGATGGTGATTTAAAGATATAGTTTTTTAGTAGTGATTTTTCACGAATTCAATTGAATTTCTACAACCAAATTCTAGGGTTTCGTTTATCTTTTCAAACAAACTAAACAAAGATACCAAACATGATCACGAGATTGTTCCCAAACTCTACTCAATCAACTATGCATAATCTCTTATAACACAATTAATTGCATCACATGAACGAAATAAAACTTAAACCAATATATTTTCATACATAGATCCAAGCACATAGATAAAAATAAATCGTTTCATCGAATCGTTAATTCAAACAAAACATGAACAATACAAAACAGCATCCAAATGATGAAAAACTATAAATTAAACTCACTAATCATAAAGCATCGAACTCTCTAGTTGGTTGTGTTGTTGATGAGCTTCCTCCGTCGACTCACTGCAAGGCTTTTAGCCAACAATCATGTTGGACAAGATTGTTGGATTGGAGAAATTCATCTCTATGGAATTAGGGTTCTCTGGCCGCAGCTTTTATGTAAAAGTATGCGTGAAAGAATTGTGTAAAAGATTAGGGTTTAAGGCTTCATAATGCGGTGCTTTTATAGAGTTTTAGGTCGGCTGGAGGTAAGTCGGCCCCGGACGCTCGTTTGAACAACCAGACGTCCGTCCAGAATACCTGGACGGAGCATGAACGCTAGTCTGAAGGCAGTCTGAAGACTCTGTATGTAAAATACGATTCTGGACGCTCGTCCAAGATCAGTGGACGAAGACTGAACGCTCGTTTGCAATGCTTAGGATCGGATCTCTTCATCTTTATCCATTTTCTTCAAGCCAATTCCAACTCTATCTTGAATAATTCGACTTGAGCTTCATTTATCCTCTTTAGCACTCGAAATTCAGCCTCCTAAAGGATAAATAAACATTGCAAAATGTAATAAAACTCAAATAATAATAATTCCATTAATTTAACACATAAAATAATCAATTTTGCAAATAACCATATTAAAATCATCCTTACTAAATAATTACACTTAAACCCTTAATTCTCATGTAAATTATGAAAATGTGGGGAAATAATAACGAAATATAACCCTTAATAATCATATAAATATGGCCTTAACAACACCCCCACACTTAGCTTTTTGTATGTCCTCGGACAAAACAATCAAAACTATAGCTCAACTTCATGCAATCCACATAGATCTCTAACTCACGTAACAAAAGATACAACAACTATAGCAAACAATACCATCACAGAGATAGATTCAGTGTATGTGTGACAAGCCCTTTTCAAATTTAACAAGCCTTTCAAAGAAATATCCTCTCAAAAATCCAATGACTATCCTAGATATAGGCAGTAATAGCTCCACTCAAAGCCTTCCCACGCACTCAGTAGGATAATCCCTACAAAGATATCATGCGGTTTCTACTGGGTATAAGATCCATGATAACAAAGACTTCACTTTATTTTTACTCATCATTTCCAAAATTTTCAAATTTGGACGATATCGAATGAGCTTTTACCCATCATAGTAGAATAGGATGTTTCGTGATAACACCCTACCTTACTCAAATCATAAGGTAGCTTCTTCCAACTGTCGTGAGTTCTTAGTCATCATAGTGGTATAGGACATTTCGAGATAATGCCCTACCTCACTCCAATCATCGACTAGCTTCCGACAAACGTATTTATTATGATTGCTTATTCATTCTTTTTTTTCAAGACATAAGTTACATCTCACTTATCACATTTAAACTTTATGATATTCACAGCACACGGGCTAACTAAGGTGTTACTATACTGACCTTCCTAAGATAAATCACTAAAACAATGAAAGGATATAGTTCAAAAAGACTTGCTTCAAAATCAAAGGCTCTCGTGAACGTGAAAAATGAATACTAGCTCCATGAAAGTAAAGACATGCTATAATTATCTCACTAAGTCACATACTATCATCGTTAGAAAACTACAACTAGCAAGCATTTAGTTTCAACCACATGCTCGAGACTAACAAAAAATTTAAATTTAGTGGAAATTTAACATTCACTCATATTTCAAAGGATATAGCATGAAAACATACCCAGTTTACCCCCCACACTTAAATCACATTATGTCCTCGTAATGTAATAAAAGAAAAAGAAAACTTATTTGGTCTCAAGCGGTGGTTGTCGGATGAAAGTTGGCGGAGGTCGGCCGGAGCATGAACGCATCGCTACAACTTGAATAGGCAACTTGGACATAAAAGCTTATGAACACTCGCTCAAAAGTATCTCGCCACACTCGACATACCATATAATCTCGGGTACCGGGTATATGAGCAACACATAACACAAAACACTTACAATGAATGTAGGAGGAATAACCATCAACACATAATCAACTAAAGTACTACTTCTAAAACAATAAAACAACCTAAGAAAAAAAAAAGAAAAGAATGTGTTGGATAAGTACGGGTATCGATCCTCAGGGAAAAGGGATGTTAAATCTAATCTTATTAATCCTTAAATTGTTACTTATTCAAAACGGAATCAGTAAACGAAAAAGAAAAGTAAATCGGACAGAGGATTGTTAATCCAAAGCCGGGAAGGATAAAAGCGATAAAAACTAAATCTAAACTACTAACTATAAAAGGAAATAAACAAGAAGATGAACATGGAGATTAACAATGAACAAACAAAATCATCCAATCCTTCAAACCCTCTATCTCTATCTAAGGTTATCTTGTGATGATTAACTAAAGATGTGGTTCACCTAATCAAAAGTATGAATCCTACTTCCGTAGATAATTCGTCTATCAATCAAAACAAGGTGTAAGATTTATTCAAATCTAGCAACCTAGATAATCAACCTATCAACCCGGTTATGTCAAGGTTAAAAATCCAATCTTCCTATGGTGATCTAAGTCTAACATGACTTCCATCAAAATCAAACATCGATAAGCAACCATCTTCCGATATCGTTGCATAACAAATAATCGCATAGGAAAAGATACAACTTTGAGATAAAATCATAAAACAAACTTTGATAAAAGAACGAAAAAACTCGAATGAAAAGGATTCAAACTGTTCGAACAATTGCAGCCCCAAGCATGGAGTACATTGCAAAGACAAAACAGAAAAGCAAAATAAAAACCTAATCTAACTTGCCACCCTGACCTCCCCAAAAGGGTGGGGCGGCGCCTAGGTTCCTCTCTTAGGTGTGGGTAACAATAGGAATCGAATTATGTATGAATTAGGGTTGAAATCGCGGCTGCTATTTATAAGAAAAAACTAAGTCGGTTTTTGAGTCGGCGGTGGACGTTCGTTCATAATCTTGGGCGCTCGTTCAAAGTGATTCTTTGCAACTCATGCATTGAATATCCTTGCATGGAATATTTGTTGGAATAAAACTTCTAAAATTCATATCTTGAGTTGTAGACCTCCAAAATTATGATCCGAATGTCATAAAAAGCTCTCGGAAAACTCTACAACTTTCATTAAGGACTCTTCTTAAAACGCCTTTTGACTAGCCCGTCGTATTACGAGTCGTTTTCGGGATTTTCCCAAGCTTCATTTCATCTTCATCCTCTTGTATCTCTTTCTTTCCTTTTTAATCTTCAATCAAACATCATTTAGACCTCTTCCATTCCACATTTGTGCACCTAAAAGATGACAAAACCGAGCAAAACGTAAAACCATACAAAATAGATAATAAAACCTCGATATTTACTCGATTTTGCATTTTAACTATTCAAAACGTCATTTGCTCAATTAATCGATTATAAGCTCGAATTCTACGAAAAACATATATGGGGAATATTGATATAAAATATATCCTTATAAAACGTATAAAATCACCCTTAACAACTCTTGTCACGGATTTTATTAATACAAAATAAACAAGTAATAAAACCGGTTAACCTCAAGTGCAAGGATCGTAGTATAGAGGCTATGCCGGGTCGATCTTACGGGGAACTAGACTGTTGTTAATCCTAGCTTTTGTTTTAACTAACTATGTCACGAACTACACTAAACAGTGAATTAGTCTAAACAAAGATTGCAGAAAATAAGCTAAACAGAGGCTGAACACCAATGCTAGGGAGGATACGGGTAACGAACTTATTAACTAAACTAAACTACGTGCAAAAAGGGAATTAACTAAGCAAGGAAAGACTCAAGTTGCAAGGATTTAAAATCAAATTATAAAAGGCAAACGAGGATTGATCCACCTATCAACATGTATTGATCTCCTATCTCGATTATATGTGGTATTTATCTAGGTTGTGATCACCTTACCTAAACATGAACTCTAATTCCTTAGGTAATTCATCTATTAACCTAGTATCTTCCAATGCTAGATTAACGCGTTTTAAGATCGAAGGTGTCAACTTTTACGTTTAAATCTAGTGATTAGACTTATTAACTTCCGTTATTATAAATCTAAGGACTATTCTTATCTATGGTGATCTAAAGGTTAATCATGACTTCCATCAATCATAAACATAATCATACATGCAAATCTTCCGATATAAACGCAATTAAACGAGATAAAACATAAATAAGAAACAACCTTAAATAAATAACTCACAGTATAATCGAAATACAGAAATCAATCCAAGTTGATGGCTTAACAATTCTCGATTGATTGAAGCTTTAGCTCCTGAGCATCCTCAGCAACACAATTTTGCAGAAAAAGAACATAAAAACTGCTCTAAACTAATCTAATTTAAAGTTGCATAAAAGTGAAAGAAAAAGAAGTAAAAATGCAGCCTTAGCCGCCCCTAGGGTTTAGGGTTTGTATGATGTCGAATTCTTGTTTTTGTGTGCAGAAATAGGCAGGTATTTATAGAGGATTAAGTCGGTTCTGGCTGAGTCGGCGGACGGACGAGCGTTCATAATCTTGGACGCTCGTCCAGATAACCCTAGACTGCATCAGACGCCCGTTCAACCGGCGTCCAAACTCTCTGTATCAAAATCACTCCTCAGGACGCCCGTCTGCTTCATCAAACGCCCGTTCAACCTGGACGGAGTACGGACGCTCGTTCAACATGACTTGAAGGTGATTTTTGCATGTTTATCTCTTTTTCTTCTCTCCACTTGATCATTATCTCTTTCTTAAATCTTTATATCTCGAAATTTATCTCTTTTGATCATCATTTGAGCACAATAAACATACCTATAACACATGGAAAACATCGCAAACTGTAATAATATTCAAATAATCATATTTTCACCATAAAACCAAATAATTATACCAATATTGCGATTAAGTCTTTAAAAACATCGTTTGCTCAATATTTCAATATATGACCTATTTATTGTGCAAATTATACAATTAAGAGGGAAAATATCATAAACTTTACTCTTGAAAACCATAGAATTTCACCCTTAACAACTCCCCCACACTTAGCTTTTGCTCGTCACGAGCAAAACAAAACGAAAAATTAGGCTCGAGAAAGGAAAGCAGGCATCTAAACATATATAACACATAGATAATAACTTAGGCGTTCACCATTGTGTGTGTGTGCATAGCCATAGAAAACTTCCACTAAGTCCAAACTTGAGAAACTCAAAGTAAAACATAGCTAATACCCCCTCGTAGACTAGCAATAAATGACACTCATAAGATGTACCCTACAAACGTGACATATCCCGAAAAAGATGATCGAATGAATCTAGGGCCTTTCTGAAATACTCAGAGGATAATCCCTACATCATATCTTTCAGCTTATACTGGGATAAGATTAACGAAAACTAAGCCTTATACTCAATTTCGTAACGATATCTTTTAGTTGATTTAACTTATTCACTTTAAACACACATTAGGATAAGCCATTGCCCTCATAGTAGAATAGGACATTTCGAGATAATCCCCTACCTTACTCCAATCATAAGGCAGCTCTTCCTAACTGTCGTGAGCTTTTAGTCATCATGGTGGTATAGGACATACGTGTTACACCCTACCTCACTCAAATCATCGACTAGCTTTCGACACACCCATTTCATTCATTAATTCAACTTTTTCACTTTGGACAATAGTTACGTGTACTTATCACATTCAAACTTACAGATATTCACAGTATGTCATACTCGGAACTGAATACAAACTATCATAAATCTCAAGATATATACGTAGCGCTAAGCACATGTCTTATAAGAAAATCAAGAATCACTAATCCAAACGGGGTATAACTTTATAAGTTAGCTCGTCATCCACTATGGCTCGTGAAAAATAGTGTCAGGTGAAACAACTAACTTATCAAGTACATGAAATATCGCATAGATGACTATAAAAACAATGAACTTCAAATTGAATTGCCTACTCGGGACCAAACAAAGACAAAAGTGTCGGAAAATTTTGAAAAATTACGCTCATTTTGCATAATAAAAACATTCTAGCGTATTAAACAAGCTTATATGCATAGGTACAAATCGAACAAATCGAACTATCCCCTCCCCCACACTTAAAAATTCAACATGTCCTCATGTTGTGCAGAAGATAAAAAAAAGATAAGAACTTAGCTGAATTTGCGTAGAAAACCGAGCCGTTGGTCAGGCTGGAGCATGAAAAGGCCAACGCTCGCAAAAAGCGTGGAAAAACGTCCCAGAAGTAACTCAATCGGATCTCGACAAAAACTACCACTGCAACACTTGAGAAACAGAAAACTCGGGGGAAAACGGGGTATAATACGGCAATAGAGATATAAATCAAAACGGAATAAAAAGAAAAGGTCATCGATAAATATGTCAACACAAGTCAAAGAAAAAGAGTGCAGGGTGCCTTACGGCCTACTTGATCATCCAAAAGATACGCCTACGATAAACAACAGTAGCGTAAAAACTAGAAAGTACAAGAATCATGAACAGTGCCGAAAGGTAGCAATAGTCAGAATACAACCAGATCGAATAAAAGTATACCAAAAAGTGAAACACCAGAAAGAATAACAAGAAACAATCAAGATGTCCCCGGAGTCGTCTCAGTCGTAGAAGGATCAGCAGCAGAGTCACCAGCAGGAGGCGACAGGAGGAGGATCAGGCGGTGCATGGCCCGTAGACGTCGTCTGTGAAGGTGCCGGTGTGTAACGGGCGAAGAGCGATCCAGGGACGTCTCTCCTCCGCCTCCTCATCGTTAGGCTCTTTCTCCGCCTCGATCACATCGGCAATAACTTGCTCGATCGCATCGGAAAAGACGAACTCCGTATCACTCTCTTTGAAAATCTGCATATCCCTCGGTTTCTTGCCCTCCACAATGCACTTCAAAGACGTACATCATGTTCTTCGTGTCTCTCCGGATATCAGTCATCCAATCTCGCAGACTGTTGGCCATGCTGTACCGTGCCCTCTCCGCAGGAGATAAACTAGACAAGGAGGGAACCGGAGGTGGTGCCGAAGAAGAACCAGGCTCACGGGCTGCCTCAGTCTCACCCGTAGGCGGAACTTTCTCTCGTTGAATACCTCTCGGGTTCTTAGGCTTGTGATCCTGCCTATACTCCGGTACTCCGGCATCGAGGCATAGCTGATGAATCAAATGGGGGACAATCAAGCTCCGCTGGTACTTTTTCTGACTAGACACCAACTCATCATATAGCGCTTGTCCAACATCGACATTTAACTTGAAAACCAAAGCATACATCATCCCAAGATCGCCTATGTGAAAGTGCGTCAAATTGTTCTTTGGCAATAAACGACTCTGGATGAAGCAGCAATAGACTCTGGTCTCACTTTCTTTCGAGGTTTCTCAGTCCTAGGTTCAGGTTCAACTTCCTCCCTAACCACATCATCAACATTCGCCTCTCGAACTTGTTCAGCCCTAGATGACGCACCTTTCTTAAAACTGGGATTTCTAACCAACGGAACGTCATCCTGTGTGTCCGAATCGGAGGAGGATTCATCTCTCAAATCAGCTCGGGCTTGTTGAGATGCCCTAGGGGGTTGCTCACGTAAAATTACACCGCGGTTTGGGTTTAAATTGGAGGGCTCATCGTCCAAACATTTACGTTTACCAGATTCAACAACCTTCTCTTTACCAGGCCTCTGCTTAGTAACCGCTTTCTTCCCCATATCAACCTAAATGTCTAAACCAAACGATTCACAGCAACAAAGGTTACCCGTTTAACATCCAAAGCGGGGTTTCAAGCGAACCGGCCAAACCACCAGCATCAAAAACAAACCATCACCATCACCACACCACCACAGCAGAAGGAAATAAGAAAAGAACCAACAAAAACGAAAGAAAATCAACAATAGTTGATAATTCAAGAAAATGAGCCGACTCGAAAATCGAACTCACAAAAACGTGAATTAAAACGAGAAAAGTTGTATCAAGCTTACCAAACACTATGAGGGGATGATGATCGAACAGATTAGGGGCCCAGAAACACCGAGATTGACCACCAAAATTTGAGCTTTTGTCAAAATGACCGCACTGAATAATCTCTGATTCTACCATTTTTGTTGATTGTTGGAGGAAATGGATTGGATAAATGAAAAGAGGGTCCAAAGACCGTTGTTTTGCAACAAGAATCGCCAAATTTGGTTCAGAAATGATGATTTTAGGGTAGAGGGGAGAAGAAAGTCGGGTTGCTGTTTGAAAATTCTGAGAAATGAAGGCTCATGCGTTGAGGGTCTATATATAGATGCTGAATGGACGCTCGTCCATCCTGACGGACGGGCGTTCACCTGGAGACTGCATGAACTGGACGGGCGTCCATTATACCGGACGCTCGTCCTGAGGGTAATTTTTGAAACAGGATTGGAGGGAATTTGCCAGACGGGCGTCGGACCTTGTGGGACGAACGCCTGGTTAAAAAGATGAATACAGGATTGAAATCCCTGTCTCCAGACGGGTGTCCAAATACTTGGACGGGCGTCCACGGAAACAGAGGGCCGGACGGGCGTCCAGAAGCACCAGACGGTCGTCCAAGATAAAAAAATGCCAAATTTTATAAAATTTTCATATAAATCAACTAAATGCGAATTTTTTTTTTCTTTTCATTTTATATATTATTGATAATTTAAAATTCAAAAGTACAAACGGAAATGCTACGAACATAAAAGAACTCGAAAATAAAATAAACACGAATAAAACAGTGGGTTGCCTCCCACCAAGCGCTTCCGTTTTACGTCGGGGCTTGACGAAACAAACCTAACTAACGCTAGTCTGCATAAATCTCGTCCCAATCCACCAAACGGATGAGACGACGAAGCATATCAATAGCAGGAGGGAAATCATAGTCATCTTGTACGCCCCAGTCATCTCCAGCTACCTCTAAACCTCTAAAATGTGAAGCCTGTAGTACTGGCGCTAGATTCTGTCAAAGATAGGGTCATTTAGGACCGTGATATGGACGTCCTATAGCTTCCTCAGTAGCTCCTCAAGAGTGAAGTCACTACCTCCCGAACAGCGAGGAACAATGAGAACATAGGTGATGGTCTTCGACGGGTACTAAGCTCAAAATCTACGTGCAAGACTATAGTGCCTCCTGGTCCATCACCATCGTGAATCAGTGGGATCCGACTAATGATGGGAACTCTCGGGAAGAACTCCGTAATCCATATCTAAAAAGCACACTAAGCGCGGATGTAAGCAGAAAAACTTTATTAACTAAAACTTAATTAAACTAAAACTTAAATAAAAATGACACTAACAAAGATAAAAAGCAGAATTTAACTAATATGATACGGGATATCACAGGATGCCTCCTAAGTAGCGCTTTTGGTTAATGTCGTTAGCTCGACAACGTTTAAAACTCAGTGGATCGGGCCATTTGACTTTTCTCGCCACCACTACCTCGTGTAAGCTCGATCGTAGTGTGGGCGCAAGCTTGAAGATCTCACACATGGGGTGAAATCTTTAATGGCTTTCCATATACGCTTGAACTTCCTCATGGGTGATCTCTTCATTCTCTGAGCCCTCTCGATGGCGCTTCAATTGGCGCTCCCTCTCCAATTCTTCCATATCCCAACTACCAGCTAGAACTTCCTCAGAAGGACCACTACAGCCATTCTCTGAAAACAGGTTGAGTGAAGATTCGTCGAATTTTTCGACTTCCGTAGCACCACACCCGAGGATGTCGAGGCAACGGACATTCAAAGGTCTCTCTTTAGGTTCACCAATATAGTGCTTGCACCTTTGGCCATTCACTCGAAACGGGTCGCCACTATAACCACGAAGTTCTAGAACGCCTCCAGGAATGATTTGGAGAATTTCGAAGGGGCCGGACCAACGTGTCCTCAACTTCCCAGGAAACAAATGCAACCTAGAGTTGTATAGAAGAACTTGTTCGCCGACATGGAATTCTCTCTTCTTAATCTTAGCATCGTGGAGTAGCTTCATCTTATCCTTACTAATCCTGGTACTTTCGTAAGCCTGGAGTCTGAATTCGTCTAGCTCATGTAACTGCTGTAGTCGATGTTTTCCACAAGATTGGGAATCAAAGTTGAAACTTTGTAGCCCAATAAGCTCTATGCTCTAACTCAATGAGTGAGATGACATGGTTTCCCGTAGACCATTTGATATGGAGATGTACCCATAGGAGTTTTATAGGCGATTCTGTAAGCCCAAAGTACATCATCCAATTTCAAACTCGATCCTTTCTATGATTTAGCCGTCTTCTCCAGATTTTCTTGATGCTTTGGTTGCTCCTTTCAACCCGACCACTAGTCATCGGATGATATGGTGTGCGGTTTTATGACGAACACCATACTTTTCAAGGACTTTCTCTAAGGGTCGGTTGCAGAAATGCGTCCCTTCATCACTGATCAAGGCTCGTGGACATCCAAACCTCACAAAGATATTTTTCTTAAGAAATTTCATGACCGTCTTATGATCATTGTGAGGAGTGGCTTGAGCCTCCACCCATTTAGACACGTAGTCTACGTAGACTAAGATGTATTTATTACCGCAAGATGATGGGAATGGTCCCATAAAATCGATACCCCACACATCAAAGACTTCGCATTCTAGGATGGGTGGCAAAGGCATGTCAAAACGCCTTGTCAGAGTACAGTTCTTTGGCACCTATCACAAGCTTTCTGAAAGCTTCCGTATCTTTAAATATCGTAGGCCAATAGAACCCGCATTGAAAGATCTTAGCAACGGTTTTCCACGGACCAAAGTGACCTCCCGTGGGTCCACTGTGGCCTTTGCTCAATAATATCCCGTTGTTGATTCAGAACACATCTTCTAAGCAAACCATCTTTCTGAGATCTTAAAAGATAAGGTTCATCCCAAACGAAATATTTCAAATCGAGAGAAGAACTTTTCTTCTCTCGATAAGACATCTACGGATCGAGATAACGGGCATGAAGGTAGTTTACAATGGAAGAATACCATGGGACATCGGGAGGACAACCGTCTATCAACATAATGTTTTCTAGAGGAAAGTAAAGATCTATATATATCGTCTGGATCAGCCTTTTCCTCACTTAACATTCTAGAAACGTGATCAGCCACTACGTTTTCACTGCCCTTTTTGTCCTTAATTTGGACATCAAACTCTTGTAGGGTCAGTATCCAACGTAGTAAGCATGGTTTAGCCTCTTTCTTGGTCATCAGATAACGCAAAGCAGCGTGATCAGTCCACACAATCACTTGAGCTCCTAACAAGTAACTACGAAACTTGTCCATAGCAAAAACTACGGCCAAAAGCTCATTTTCAGTAGTGGTATAGTTAACTTGAGAGGGGTTCAGTGTGTGACTGGCATAGTAGATAGGTTGGAATTTCCCCTTGATCTTTTGTCCTAGAACAGCACCAACAGAATAGTTTGATGCGTCGCACATAAGCTCAAACGGTAGGTTCCAATCAGGCGATATGAGAATTGGAGCAGATATTAAACGATCCTTGAGCTCCTCAAACGCTTGCTTGCAGCTCTCATCAAAATTAAACTCAACGTCTTCCTTTAGTAAGGTGGACAGGGGCTTGGCTATCTTGGAGAAGTCCTGAATGAATCTTCTGTAGAAACCGACATGTCCAAGAAAACCTCTAACTTCACGTACATTCTTGGGGTAACTCATCTTCTCGATAGCTTCCACTTTTACCCTGTCAACTTCTATACCTTTGGCTGAGATCTTGTGGCCAAGAACTATCCCCTCATCTACCATGAAATGGCATTTCTCCCAATTAAGTACTAAGTTCTTTTCCACACATCGGGATAACACTTGATCAAGATTGTCGAGGCAATCATCGAAAGACTGACCAAAAACCGAAAAATCGTCCATAAAAATCTCCATACACTTCTCTACAAGCCCGTCAAAGATAGCTAGCATACATCATTTGAAATGTAGGGGCATTGCAGAGACCAAATGGCATTCGCTCAGGCGAAAACGTACCATATAAGGCAGGTAAAAGTGGTCTTTTCTTGGTGAATTTGGATCGATGGGTATCTGGAAGTATCACGAATATCCTGCATCAGGAAGCAATAGAATGCATGTCCCGCCAGACGCTCAAGCATCTGATCAATGAATGGAAGAGGGAAGTGATCTTTCATGGTTACCTCATTGAGCTTTCGATAATCGATGCAGACTCTGTAACCAGTGACAAGTCTCAATGCGATTTCCTCTCCCTTCTCATTCTTCTCAATTGTAATTCCACCTTTCTTGGGAACTACTTGAGTCGGGGAAACCCATTCACTATCCGCGATGGCATAAATGATTCCCATGTCCAGAAGTTTGATGATTTCCTTTTTAACGACTTCGTGCATATGAGGGTTGAGCCTCCTCTAGGGCTGTCTAACGCATTTCGCACCCTCATTCGTCTTGAACTTATGCATACAGATGTCTGGAGATATCCCTCTGATATCTCCAACCTGCCAACCAAAGGCTTCCTCATTTTTCTTCAAGACGTTGATAAGTTTCATTTCCTCTAAACGAGAAAGCCTGGCAGAGATAATCAATGGAAGCTTGTCACCTTCTGACAGACCTAAACCTAACCTTGGAAACGGCGCCAGAAAGCTGACGGACATTACCTAGGCTATACAGATCCTAACCGGGAGTGTACCGGGTCAAATTGTAGCTCTAGTCTGGTGAGTCAGGTCGTATTCCTCAGGGAAAACATGGTAATTCTTTTAAGTGGGGTTAAACACCAAGAAGCTATTATTAACTCGATCTAAGTCGCAGTTTTTACTTTTTCCTGGGTTAGATTATGTTAGTAGTTAGATTGTTAGAGTTAGATGTTAGTAAAACATTAAATAAAACAAATAAATACTAATATTATATATTTTTGGATCTAGCCAAGAATTATGTTACTGAATCAATATCTCTTTTTAGTTAATAAATGAGACATGTCTTTTCCTTGAAGCAAGGAGGTCAATTATATATGAACCGGTGTACTCCTAAGCTAGACAACTCCTCCTCACACGAGCGTATGAAATTGTCATATGTCAAATGTCATCAGTCCAAGGTCCACAACTGCCCCATGCTAATCTTAGTTAGTGCGAGCAGTACCGAGTACAAATCTACCCCGGATAAAAGAGGTTATTCCGTTCGTCAGACGGCCGATGTTATTCAAGAGGCTCCGGTTGTCAAGCGGATCGATTTAACACAAACGGTGTAGTTTCAATTAAACTGTGATTTTAACATTATTAAGATCTCGAGTACAAATTTCAATAAGATTCATCTTTCCAGGACAAATCTTCCCCCGGGTAGGAAATAGGATTCCGTTGTCACGTTTTCACTCGGCCAATTTTACCCTCCGGTTTTTCTACCTTTTTTCTCATATCCTAACATCACCGTTTAGTTCGTCATTAGGTTACGATTCTGTTTATATTGATTAGCTATGTCAATATTAACGTTTCATTAAGCTCAGGTAGAAAAAAGATTCATTATAATTGGTTTTAATCATTATTACCAGAGTCGATCATCCATTTTACCAAAAAGATTAACTAATTCAGATTCATATCTTGGCTAGATATTACTACTACTAATATATATATGTATATAAATAGATAGAAATAATAAACATAATAACATTAGAAAATTACCGATTACAACTGCTGAATTGGAGCCTAATCCTCGTGAAAGTAACAACGGCTTCTGAGACAACAATCCTCGATAATAAATCCAAGCATTACAACGATACTACTCTATTTATTTATACACATATGCATATATATACATACATCGACATATATATATATATATATGGGCCCAAAACATAAAAGAAATAAAAAGAAAGAGGTAGAGAGAAATATATATAGAGATTTATATATATATTTTGGGGCATCTTGAACAAATGGACTGAGGGGAGTGTTTATAGGGGTAGTGCACCGGCGGCTGGCGGTCTTTTCCGGCTTGGGCGGTGCTACGATCTGATTCTCTCCGACAAATCCCCATGTCTTTGTGGCGAGAGAGATTCGGCTCGGGCCGGGTTTTTTCGGTTCGGGCGGATCTTGAAAAATATCTTTCTTCCGTTTCTTCTTGTTTGGTTTTAATTCTTGATTTTCCATCACACGTACCCTGAAACAGTCAAAAACACAAACCACAGTAAATCTGACCACAAAATCATAAGTTTTATTAAATTTATAACGATAATATCTATTTATAATGATTTAGGTTTTTATGAGTTTTTAGTATATTTTTATGAAATTATACGATATCTTATATAATAATTACTACTTATACATTTTGATAAAACTTAGTAATTATGACTTGAATTGATACAATAATGCTCAAAACGGTATCAGAAATGGGGTGAAATGTTATAATAATGAGTGTTAATTTATCTCTCATCACAACCCCCCACTTAGCTTTTGGTCGTCCTCGAGCAAAACAAGCGATAAAACAAAATGAATGAGAGATAAATTCATGAAGATATAAGATATAAGGGACAACCAGATAATACAACCCTTAGAATTACAACCAGGCTTTAACCTTAATATAAATGTATAACAGAGTGTGTGTGTGACAAGCCTTTTCAATTTCCACTATCCTCTCTTGAATAATTCAAACAAACGCACAAATATCCATTCAGACAATCTGTAACACCCCGATTTCCAATCCCGTCGGCCGCCGGCATTGGTAACCGTAGTGCTACTCATCACGACACACAGTCGTGGCAGTAATATCCAACATTCCACAACAGAAAGGAAATAAACATCCACCATTCATTATTCGAAATATTAAAATAAATACAACCTCTTGAAGAAAATGAAAATGTGCGGAAACATTTCTAAAATCTTAAAGTTCCAAAAATTCACCCAAGTGGAAAAATATGTGATCAGTAATTCACGTGTCTCTCGGATCCCATAACATCCCAAACAACAAGCAAACATCCAAAAGAAGCTACCTGCTAAGAATTTGCTCCCCATAAATGGATCATAGCAGGGCCCACCAAAAGTAGAAACCGTCAACTATAAAGTTGAGTAAGAATAAATCCAGTATGTGCAAAATAAGATCGTGCACTTGTTCAACCATGCTTTCACAAACCACGTATCCGAAACACCAATAACATTCAAAACCCAAGCTACAAGGAAAGTAAAACTTTCAAACCATATGTCAAAACCAACCCACTCAGGTTAACCAAGGACTAAACTAACCCATGAAAGGTGCAACCAATTTATGAAAATTACCAACAATTCATAAGGATACAACCAAACTATAAAAGACACAACCAACCCATACCGGACACAATACATCACAACTATCCATACCTAAGGGTCCCGAATGTGCACATCCTCAAAAAAGGGTAAACCCCAAAGAGGAGGATCCTAAAGGTCAACCAATGGTACCATTATTAAAATGGACCATCACGTACTGGGGTGCAAGGAAACCTTCCCGGGTTCCCGGCTTCGGGTGCTACCCTATCCGGCCCGACCATACCAATGTCTGCAACTCTCCAAATACGCTAAGGTCATTGAATTCGTAAGGAAACCTTCCCGGGTGCCCGGCTTCGGGAGCTACCCTATCCGGCCCAACCACTACAGGTCTACGAGCATTCAATGCCTAAAACCCAAACCTCACAGTGATGCTGATACCTCTGAACCACTCAACACATGACTTCCAAACTTATTCATACGATTTAAACAACAATTAGCAACAAAAGGAGGACAGTTTAAGCTGAACGCCCGTTTAACAAGGTTGGACGCCCGTTTAGAACACTGGACGCCCGTCTGAACTCTCAGACACCCGTCCACCCAGAAATTTGACATCCTGAATCGAAAAACCAACCTCAAACGCTCGTCCGACTATTTCAGACGCCCGTCTGACCTACTGGACGCCCGTCCGCCTATCCGGACGCCCGTCTACCTGGAATTTTCCAAAAACCCTAAAAACTTCAAATACGATTCCACTTTGATCTTCAACCCAAAAACCAGCAAATAACAGCAGGTTAGGCACAGAAAAAAAACCTCATGAAACAGCACCATATCATCTATAGACTTTAACCAAAGGAAAAACACAACACCATGGATGTTTACCACCCCAAATCATTCTTTTCAAACATAACTACATCGTTACAAAATTATCAGCATTATACTTTCTGTTTTTATGCACAAACACGATCATCTGCACGCTCTAAAACGCAGCAAAACAGTCCCAAATTGCACTTAAAACACAGAACAACGACGCCAAACAACCCAAACCGCATACACAACCCAACATGTCCCTAAAAGTCTCATCTTTCAAACCAACGAAGACGTAACTTAGAAATATCCTTACATATACTTAAACACCTCATCTTTCAACCAACCAAAACGTAACTCAGAGATATTCTTACCGAGTGTCTGCGTTTCTTGAGAGCCTTAAGCTAGCAATTAGAATCGCTTTTACGAAGCCGAATCGATCGGCAATTGACGGCGGCGGCGATATCTTAATCACCAAGGAGAGATTTTCTCTCCTTCACAAAAGCAATAGGCGGCAAGGGCAAAGGCAAAGGTTCACGCCACTTTGAGAGAAAAGAGGAGGAGAACCAATTTGATCAATCATGGGTTTTTGAAAATTCTTTTTAATTGTCAAAATAAGGGATTAAAAGAATTGTACACATCTTTTCTTTCCTTTTAATTAAGGAAGTTAGAGAATTAGGGAAAATCCTCTTTTTTTTTTTAAATTAATAACCAATTATTCTTATTAAAAAGCTTATTCAATCAATAATTTAAAGAATTCTTTACTTTTATTTATTTTATTTTTTTTGAAATTACTCCATTAAACGTCAAAACTTCTTTTTACCGGTTAAAATAAATCTCGAATTTTCGGGGTATCACACAATCCTAATGACTTTCCTAGGTATAGGCAGTAACAGTTCCACAAAAAGTTCTCCCGTGTACTTATTAGGATAATCCCTAAAGCATATCATTCAGTTTATACTGGGGATAGTCAGAAGATAACTAAGTTTTCAACCATATTTCCATATTGTCATTTGCCAATTTTTACTTAATTTCACATATGTAGCATATGCCTTCATTCCCAGCAATAGGACGTTTCGTGATAACACCCTAGCTGGACTACTATCATCAGGCAGTCGGGAGCTTTTAAACCTCATAGTGATATAGGACGTTTCGTGATAACGCCCTACTGCACTCAAATCATTGGTAGCTACAACCGACATATATATAGTTCATCTCTTTTTTTTTTTTTTTTTTTTTTTCATAAACTTAACTTATATCATTTCTATCACATTCAAACCTTCAGATATTCACAGTACACGTTCAAAAGTTAGGTACTAAGTTACTGCAAATCTCTCTAGAATAACCACTAGGATACTGAATGGATACAGTTTAAAATTTTCGCTTCAATATCAAAGGCTTACGTGAAGGAATTCATGTTACACAAATATATTTGGAATTACAATGCACTTACGGTTCACGTTGGTTATACACATCCAAATTGATCATTACATCTTCAAATCCATGAAATATATACCTTATACAGTTTATTTTAATCAACTAAATAATATTCGAAAAAGATCGAAAACTAAAGGATTTATTGATACAAAATAAACATTAATTCCATTGCTAGACCAACGACTCCACTCCCCTCTTACGAACTTACATTGTCCCCAATGTAAAGTGAGTGTAAAAAAAGTTGTTGGGAAAGCAATGGTGCACTAAAACAAGTCAAAACAAATACTCGGATGATAAACAAGGGTGGGTGGGTGGGTCAAAGTTATGACCGTTGTGTGTGCAAATAAAATAAAAGTATGTGGAGTGTGACAGTGTAATGCAAAAGGGTAGATAAACACACCACATAAACTTTTATTGATTTAAAACACACAATATTCCACAGTAGTTGAACTAATACATGTCACACATTATTTGAAATTTAAAGCAGACTAGATCATGATATGAAATGTGTGACAAAGTATTAACTCTGAGTCTTTTATACCCAGATCCTCAAGGGTTATTTCAAATCGTTCTAACAACCTAAGTCTAAGAAATGATGCATTTGAATTTTCTCTTTTTTCCCTCGGGATTTTCGGATAACCACCTAATCGTTCCCGTTTAATGTCATTCAAACATTCATCCTAAGACTTGGTGAAACAAAATGAAAATCAATCCTAAGTATTAGCAAAGTATCATCCAAAGTATGAGTAATTATTATATTTAACATTTTTACGGGCTGCCTCCCGGTAGCGCTTTTGGTTAACGTCGTTTGCTCGACCAAAATGATAAGGATTAACTAATATAATATACTAAACAAAGCGTGATACTTCTAACAATTACTCACAAAAGCACGTAACAATTAAGCACATAATCCACTAAAAATAAATGCTTAAGGAGTAAAAGGAAGGATAGTACCCGTCATTGACTACATTTATAGTCTATAGCCGGACTTTACCGTGCTTCGTTTTTAAAACCAGTGGTGGTGGCACGCACCGCATCCTTCTTCAATACCGGTTTCCAACAGAGGTTAGACAATTCCCACCAATCCAAAGCGATTCTTGACCTTTTCCTTTGATTTTCGAGCTTTAGGTTTGCGAGCTTTCACATTATTCTTTGAAGTCATCTTCTTCAATTACTGCGTGTTAGTACAATCCACAAAAAAAAAAAAAAAACACAAAGTGTACACACAAGAACAAGATTCTAGTGTAATGCATGGATATTTCAATGAATTGTAAGTGTTGAAGACAACGCTCTCATGATTAACTCCCAAACTTCTCCCTTACTAAAATCGTCAAGAAAACATACATACTTTTTATCCAACTTCATCTTTGTAATAGGGATAGAATGTATACCTCCCTTACCCTTGTCATTAGATGAATATGGTAAAGCTTCCTCGAATGATTGTGTTTCATCATTCTGTACCTTTTTCTTCAAAATATGCATTGGATATGGTGTTGCCTTATCTGGTTGAACCGAGATGAATTTGGGTTAAAATGTGGATAAGGTTCGGTTTGAATTGGCCCTTTCAAACTTGGTTCCTTCCAACCTGCTTCCAATTCGATTATTTCTATTTTTATTTTATTTATTAATATTCCTTGGGCATGATCAAGCCCTCGTTCAGTGTGTTTCATCACTAGTTTGATCATTCTCGTATTTCGATTTGAAAATGATACTTGGTCGAGATTTCCTGGATCGATATGACGCGTTTACTCTCTACTCTTAACTGTCTTTCGTAAGTGTTCAAATCAGGCCTATATGGAGTGAGTGAGGCCTTACCACTACGGTCATCAACTATCGAAAAATAGGAAAATAACTTGAAATAGATAAAACTCGAATCGGATGGTGTTTCACATCGATTTCGCCGTTTTCATAACTCGATTTGACAATTCTTGTGGAATAGAAAATATCGAATAGAAAATAACACGAAATCGATAAAAAAAAAACCACATTTTTTTTCTCTCTCCCGGTAATTACCGACTCCACTCGGTATTTACCGAGTGTATTTTTTTTTCTCTTTCTCTCTCTCTCTCTCTCTCTCTCTCTCTCGGTAATTACCGAAGCCACTCGGTATTTACCGAGTATTTTTATAAAAAAAATTGGTATCTTACCAATAGGTAGGTACCAATGAAAATAAAAATAGAAATGAGATAGAGAAAAGTGTTGATTTATCCTCGGCTGTTATGACCACGTTTATTTTCTACTATCGAAAATAGAAAATAACTCGAATTTAATAGAAGAAGAAAATTGGTAACTAAAAGAAGGTAGATACCAACGGAAAAATAAAAAGAAATGTGATAAGAAGAGTGTTGACTTATCCTCGAGAATTTTGAGCTAATACAAGTAGTAACCCTAGACACAAAGAAAGAAATTAGCGACGTTTTCCCGGCAACGGCGCCAAAATCTTGACAGACCTAAACCTAACCTTGGAAACGGCGCGCGAAAGGCGACGGACATTACCTAGGCTATACAGATCCTAACCGGCGAGTGTACCGGGTCAAATTGTAGCTCTAGTCCGGTGTGTGTCGGTCGTATTCTCGGGGAAAACATGGTAATTCTTTTAAGTGGGGTTAAACACCAAGAAGCTATTATTAACTCGATCTAAGTCGCAGCTTTTACTTTTTCTGGGTTAGATTATGTTAGTAGTTAGATTGTTAGAGTTAGATGTTAGTAAAACATAAATAAAACAAATAAATACTAATATTATATATTTTTGGATCTAGCCAAGAATTATATTCTTGAATCAATATCTCTTTTTAGTTAATAAATGAGACAGTCTTTTCCTTGATGCAAGGAGGTCAATTATATATGAACGGTGTACTCTAAGCTAGACAACTCCTCCTCACACGAAGCGTATGAAATTGTCATATGTCAAATGTCATCACCCAAGGTCCACAACTCGCCCCATGCTAATCTTAGTTAGTCTCGAGCAGTAGTGCAGTACAAATCTACCCCGGATAAAAGAGGTTATTCCGTTCGTCCGACGGCCGATGTTATTCAAGAGGCTCCGGTTGTCAAGCGGATCGATTTAACACAAACGGTGTAGTTTCAATTAAAGCGTGATTTTAACATTATTAAGATCTCGAGTACAAATTTCAATAAGATTCATCTTTCCAGGACAAATCGCTTCGGGTAGGAAATAGATTCCGTTGTCGCGTTTTCACTCGGCCAATTTTACCCTCCGGTTTTTCTACCTTTTCTCATATCCTAACTTCACCGTTTAGTTCGTCATTAGGTTACGATTCTGTTTTATATTGATTAGCTATGTCAATATTAACGTTTCATTAAGCTCAGGTAGAAAAAGATTCATTATAATTGGTTTTAATTTTATTACAGAGTCGATCATCTATTTTACCAAAAAGATTAACTAATTGATTCATATCTTGGCTAGATATTACTACTACTAATATATATATGTATATAAATAGATAGAAATAATAAACATAATAACATTAGAAAATTACCGATTACAAGCTCTTTGAATTGGAGCCTAATCCTCGTGAAAGTAACAACGGCTTCCGAGACAACAATCCTCGATAATAAATCCAAGCATTACAACGATACTACTCTATTTATTTATACACATATGCATATATATATACATACATCGACATATATATATATATATATATATATATATATATATATATGGGCCCAAAACATAAAAGAAATAAAAAGAAAGAGGTAGAGAGAAATATATATAGAGATTTATATATATATTTTGGGGCATCTTCAACAAATGGACTGAGGGGAGTATTTATAGGGGTAGTGCACCGGCGCGGGCCGGTCTTTTCCCGGCTCGGGCCGGTGCTACAGTACAGATTCTCTCCTGACAGTCCCCATGTGCTGGTGGTAGAGAGATTCCGGCTCGGGCCGGGTTTTTTCGGTTCGGGCCGGATCTTGAAAAATATCGTTCTTCCGTTTCTTCTTGTTTTGGTTTTAATTCTTGATTTTCCATCACACGTACCTCAAAGCAAATCAAAAACACAAACCACGAAGAATCGACCACAAAATCATAAGTTTTATTAAATTTATAACGATAATATCTATTTATAACGATTTAGGTTTTTATGAGTTTTTAGTATATTTTTATGAAATTATACGATATCTTATATAATAATTACTACTTATACATTTTGATAAAACTTAGTAATTATGACTTGAATTGATACAATAATGCTCAAAACGGTATCAGAAATGGGGTGAAATGTTATAATAATGAGTGTTAATTTATCTCTCATCACCTTCCCTTAAAAACACATACTTAAGATGTTTAGGCAACGGCTTCAACACCAAATCTGTAGGGGGTCTTCTAGACTCGACTTGAGATCTCCACTTTTCAACTCAATGTCACTGAGTTTACTCTGTGGTCCCACTGCCAAAGCTTCTCCTTCCAACAATTCTTCCTCAAAATCAGCTGCTAATTGATCTAGATTAACCACACCATGAGTATTTAGGTTGTCAACCAATCGCTCATATTCCGCTTCTACAGCCATGACTTGCTTATCCATATAATCGGTAAAATCATCCGTCATATAATCGATGGAAAAGCCGGTAGGAGGCCCAGAGGGTACTTGAATGGACTTTAAGACATTGTAACTCACCTCTTGATCACCAACTCGGATAGTCACGTGCCCACCATCGCAATCGATGAGGGCTCTAGCTGTAGATAAGAAAGGACTTCCAAGAATCAGGGGGACGTTTTCGCCTTTCTCTATATCTAAAACATACCAATCGACTGGAAAGGTAAATCTATCAATCTGAACCAAAATGTCTTTCAGGATCCCTGAAGCTTTTTTAGAAGACCTGTCAGCGAATTGTAAACTCATAGTAGTTGGTTCTAGAAGGGTTTCTAAACCGAGCTGTTTGCACACAGACATTGGCATAAGGCTTATAGAGGCACCTAGATCACATAAAGAATTAGGGAAGACCGGACCTCCCATTAATCTGTAAGTCTGAACTTGCAGGTCACCTCTTTTAATTGGTAAGTCCCCATAATTAATCATGGAGCAATCCTCACCAATTTGCCTTTCCATGCCTGCTAACTTCTTTTTCGAAGACACCACATCCTTGATGAATTTTGTATACTTAGGCATCTCAACCAAGACATCTGATAGTGGAAGATTTACCTGAGTATTCTTCAGAAGGTTCATCACCTTTCCGTACTTTTTGTCCTCACTCAAGGGGATGTTGCTCTTTCTCGGTGGAAATGGAAGCTTCTTAAGGTCATTCTCAGAAAAGACTTTCTTTGAGGATGCACTTATAGCTTTGTCTTCCAGATCCTTCCAACGAACGACTTTTTTCGGATTCTGTGTAGTCGGGGATCCCACCGACATGATGGTGATGGACCAGGAGGCACTATAGTCTTGCACGTAGATTTTGAGCTTAGTACCCGTACGAAGACCATCACCTATGTTCTCATTGTTCCCCGCTGTTCCGGAGGTAGTGACTTCACTAATGAGGAGCTACAGGAAGCTATAGGACGTCCATATACGGTCCTAAATGACCCTATGCTGACAGATCTAGCGCTGGTACTATAGGCTTCACATTTTAGAGGTTTAGAGGTAGCTGGAGATGACTGGGGCGTACAAGATGAATATGATTTCCCTTTTGCTATTGATATGCTTCGTCGTCTCATCCGTTTGGTGGATTGGGACAGGTTTATGCAGACTAGCGTTAGTTAGGTTTGTTTCGTCAAGCCCCGACGTAAAACGGAAGCGCTTGGTGGGAGGCAACCCACTGTTTTATTCGTGTTTATTTTATTTTTCGAGTTCTTTTATGTTCGTAGCATTTCCGTTCGTACTTTTGAATTTTAAATTATCAATAATATATAAAGTTAAAAAAAATTAAAAAAAAATTTCGCATTTAGTTGATTTATATGAAAATTTTATAAAATTTGGCATTTTTTTATCTTGGACGACCGTCTGGTGCTTCTGGACGCCCGTCCGGCCCTCTGTTTCCGTGGACGCCCGTCCAAGTATTTGGACGCCCGTCTGGAGACAAGGATTTCAATCCTGTATTCATCTTTTTAACCAGACGTTCGTCCACAAGGTCTGGACGCCCGTCTGGCAAATTCCCTCCAATCCTGTTTCAAAAATTACCTCGGGGACGGCGTCGGTATAATGGACACCCGCCCGATTCATGCGATCTTGGTGAACGCCCGTCCGTCAGGATGGACGAGCGTCCATTCAGCATCTATATATAGACCCTCAACGCATGAGCCTTCATTTCTCAGAATTTTCAAACCGCAACCCGACTTTCTTCTCCCCTCTACCCTAAAATCATCATTTCTGAACCAAATTTGGCGATTCTTGTTGCAAAAGAACGGTATTTGCACCCTCTTTTCATTTATCCAATCCATTTCCTCCAACAATCAACGAAAATTGTAGAATCAGAGATTATTCAGTGTTGCCATTTTGACAAAAGCTCAAATTTTGGTGGTCAATCTCGGTGTTTCTGGGCCTCTAATCTGTTCGATCATCATCCCCTCATAGTGTTTGGTAAGCTTGATACAACTTTGCTCGTTTTAATTCACGTTTTTGTGAGTTCGATTTTCGAGTCGGCTCATTTTCTTGAATTATCAACTATTGTTGATTTTCTTTCGTTTTTGTTGGTTCTTTTCTTATTTCCTTCCTCTTTGTGGTGGTGTGGTGATGGTGATGGTTTGTTGTTGATGCTGGTGGTTTGGCCGGTTTGCTTGAAACCCCGCTTTGGATGTTAAACGGGTAACCTTTGTTGCTGTGAATCGTTTGGTTTAGACATTTAGGTTGATATGGGAAAGAAAGCGGTTACTAAGCAGAGGCCTGGTAAAGAGAAGGTTGTTGAATCTGGTAAACGTAAACGTTTGGACGATGAGCCCTCCAATTTAGACCCCAACCGCGGTGTAATTTTACGTGAGCAACCCCCTAGGGCATCTCAACAAGCCCGAGCTGATTTGAGAGATGAATCCTCCTCCGATTCGGACACACAGGATGACGTTCCGTTGGTTAGAAATCCCAGTTTTAAGAAAGGTGCGTCATCTAGGGCTGAACAAGTTCGAGAGGCGAATGTTGATGATGTGGTTAGGGAGGAAGTTGAACCTAAACCTAGGACTGAGAAACCTCGAAAGAAAGTGAGACCAGCTGTGCCTCTCCCTATGCCTCGTCGGTTCGTAAATTCTAAAGCACACGAGGTCTACACCAAACACTATTTTGCTAGAAATATGTGGGTTGAGCGGGCGGTGGTAGAAATGAAGGTGGACCCCGCTTTTGTGCAATTGTTGAGGGATAGGAAATGGGAGGAGTTAATGAAGATACCGCCTACCCCGGTTAATGATTCGTTGGTTAGGGAGTTTTATGCTAATTTCTCGGAAACCGACGTAGACACGGGAGTGGTTATGGTTTGAGGCGTTGCGGTTCCATTTACACCGCAAGTGATTAATGCGCGGTATGGGTTGGAGGCATTTGAAGGCTTGGACTATAAGGAGGAAATCAAGCGGAGACAGGATTCGGGACAGGATCCCTTGGAGGAGCTCCGATTACTAGTTTGCCCCGATGTTGCTTGGACGCTCAGACTGGGTGGAGACCGTAAGGAGATCGTTACTACGGCATGGTCTGAAGATTGGAGAGTCTATTGCCGCTTCATCCAGAGTCATTTATTGCCAAAGAACAATTTGACGCACTTTCACATAGGCGATCTTAGGATGATGTATGCTTTGGTTTTCAAGTTAAATGTCGTTGTTGGACAAGCGCTATATGATGAGTTGGTGTCTAGTCAGAAAAAGTACCAGCGGAGCTTGATTGTCCCCCATTTGATTCATCAGCTATGCCTCGATGCCGGAGTACCGGAGTATAGGCAGGATCACAAGCCTAAGAACCCGAGAGGTATTCAACGAGAGAAAGTTCCGCCTACGGGTGAGACTGAGGCAGCCCGTGAGCCTGGTTCTTCTTCGGCAGCACTTCCGGTTCCCTCCTTGTCTAGTTTATCTCCTGCGGAGAGGGCACGGTACAGCATGGCCAGCAGTCTGCGAGATTGGATGACTGATATCCAGGAGACACAGAAGAACATGATGTACGTGCTGAAGTGCATTGTGGAGGGCAAGAAACCGAGGGATATGCAGATTTTCAAAGAGAGTGATACGGAGTTCGTCTTTTCCGATGCGATCGAGCAAGTTATTGCCGATGTGATCGAGGCGGAGAAAGAGCCTGACGATGAGGAGGCGGAGGAGAGACCTCCTGGGACTGCTACTGCCCCGGTTACACAGCCGGCACCTTCACGCAGGCACGACGCTCACGGTTCTCGCACTCGCCAGATCCTCCTCCTCCGCTGCCGCTCCTGCTGGTGACTCTCTGCCGATCCTTCTACGATCGAGACGACTCGGGGACATCTTGATTGTTTCTTGTTATTCTTTTCGGTGTTGCACTTTTTGGTATACTTTTATTCGATCCGGTTGTATTCGACTTTGCTACCTTTCGCAATCGTTTCATGATTCTTGTACTTTCTAGTTTTTACGCTACTGTTGTTTATCATAGGCGTATCTTTTGGATGATCAAGTAAGCCGTAAGGCAAGCTGCACTCTGTTTCTTTGACTTGGGTTGACATATTTATCGATGATCTTTTTTTTTATTCCGTTTTGATTTATATCTCTATTGCCGTATTATACCCCGTTTTCCCCGAGTTTCTGTTTCTCGAGTGTTGCGTAGTAGTTTTGTCGAGATCCGATTGAGTTATACGGGACGTTTTCCACGCTTTTTGCGGCGTTGGCCTTTTCATGCTCCAGCCTGACCAACGGCTCGGTTTTCTACGCAAATTCAGCTAAGTTCTTATCTTTTTTTTTATCTTCTGCACAACATGAGGACATATTGAATTTTTAAGTGTGGGGGAGGGGATAGTTCGATTTGTTCGATTTGTACCTATGCATATAAGCTTGTTTAATACGCTAGAATGTTTTTATTATGCAAAATGAGCGTAATTTTTCAAAATTTTCCGACACTTTTGTCTTTGTTTGGTCCCGAGTAGGCAATTCAATTTGAAGTTCGTTGTTTTTATAGTCATCTATGCGATATTTCATGTACTTGATAAGTTAGTTGTTTCACCCGACACTATTTTTCATGAGCCATAGTGGATGACGAGCTAACTTATAAAGTTATACCCGTTTGGATTAGTGATTTTTATTTTCTTATAAGACATGTGCTTAGTGCTACGTATATATCTTGAGATTTATGATAGTTTGTATTCAGTTCCGAGTATGACATACTGTGAATATCTGTAAGTTTGAATGTGATAAGTACACGTAACTATTGTCCAAAGTGAAAAAGTTGAATTAATGAATGAAACGAGTGTGTCGAAAGCTAGTCGATGATTTGAGTGAGGTAGGGTGTACCACGTATGTCCTATACCACCATGATGACTAAAAGCTCACGACAGTTAGGAAGAGCTGCCTTATGATTGGAGTAAGGTAGGGGATTATCTCGAAATGTCCTATTTTACTATGAGGGCAATGGCTTATCCTAATGTGTGTTTAAAGTGAATAAGTTAAATCAACTAAAAGATATCGTTACGAAATTGAGTATAAGGCTTAGTTTTCGTTAATCTTATCCCCAAGTATAAGTTTGAAAGATATGATGTAGGATTATCCTCCGAGTATTTCGTAAAGGCCCTAGATTCATTCGATCATCTTTTCGGGATATGTCACGCTTTGTAGGGTACATCTTATGAGTGTCATTTATTGCTAGTCTACGAGGGGGTATTAGCTAGTTTTACTTTGAGTTTCTCAAGTTTGGACTTAGTGGAAGTTTTCTATGGCTATGCACACACACAATGGTGAACGCCTAAGTTATTATCTACATGTTATATCTGTTTAGATGCCTGCTTTCCTTTCTCGAGCCTAATTTTTCGTTTTGTTTTGCTCGGGACGAGCAAAAGCAAAGTGTGGGGGAGTTGTTAAGGGTGAAATTCTATGGTTTTCAAGAGTAAAGTTTATGATATTTCCCTCTTAATTGTATAATTTGCACAATAAATAGGTCATGTATTGAAATATTGAGCAAACGATGTTTTTAAAGACTTAATCGCAATATTGATATAATTATGTGGTTTTATTGTGAAAATATGATTATTTGGATATTATTACAGTTTGCGATGTTTTCCATGTGTTATAGGTATGTTTATTGTGCTCAAATGATGATCAAAAGAGATAAATTTCGAGCTATAAAGATTTAAGAAAGAGATAATGATCAAGTGGAGAGAAGAAAAAGAGATAAACATGCAAAAATCACCTTCAAGTCATGTTGAACGAAGCGTCCGTACTCCGCCCGAGTGAACGGGCGTTTGATGAAGCAGACGGGCGTCCTGAGGAGCGATTTTGATACAGAGAGTTTGGACGCCGGTTGAACGGGCGTCTGAAGCAGTCTAGGGTTATCTGGATGAGCGTCCAAGATTATGAACGCTCGTCCGTCCGCCGACTCAGCCAGAACCGACTTAATCCTCTATAAATACCGCTTTATTTCTCGCACACAAAAACAACAATTGGACATCATACAAACCCTAAACCCTAAGGCGGCTAAGGCTGCGTTTTACTTCTTTTTCTTTCACTTTTATGCAACTTTAAATTAGATTAGTTTAGAGCAGTTTTTATGCTCTTTTTCTACAAAAGCGTGTTCTTTGAGGATGCTCAGGAGCTAAAGCTTCAATCAAACGAGAATTGTGAAGCCATCAACTTGGATTGATTTGTGTATATCGATTATCTTTGTGAGTTATTTATTTAAGGTTGTTTCTTATTTATGTTTTATCTCGTTTAATTGCGTTTATATCGGAAGATTTGCATGTATGATTATGTTTATGATTGATGGAAGTCATGATTAACCTTTAGATCACCATAGATAAGAATAGTCCTTAGATTTATAATAACGGAAGTTAATAAGTCTAATCACTAGATTTAAACGTAAAAGTTGACACCTTCGATCTTAAAACGCGTTAATCTAGCATTGGAAGATACTAGGTTAATAGATGAATTACCTAAGGAATTAGGGTTCATGTTTAGGTAAGGTGAATCACAACCTAGATAAATACCACATATAATCGAGATAGGAGATCAATACATGTTGATAGGTGGATCAATCCTCGTTTGCCTTTTATAATTTGATTTTAAATCCTTGCAACTTGAGTCTTGCCTTGCTTAGTTAATTCCCTTTTTGCACGTAGTTTAGTTTAGTTAATAAGTTCGTTACCCGTATCCTCCCTAGCATTGGTGTTCAGCCTCTGTCTAGCTTATTTTCTGCAATCTTTGTTTAGACTAATTCACTGTTTAGTGTAGTTCGTGACATAGTTAGTTAAAACAAAAGCTAGGATTAACAACAGTCTAGTTCCCCGTAAGATCGACCCGACATAGCCTCTATACTACGATCCTTGCACTTGAGGTTAACCGGTTTTATTACTTGTTTATTTTGTATTAATAAAATCCGTGACAAGTTTTTAAGTTGTTTAGGGTGAAATTCTATGGTTTTCAAGAGTAAAGTTTATGATATTTTCCCTCTTAATTGTATAATTTGCACAATAAATAGGTCATGTATTGAAATATTGAGCAAACGATGTTTTTAAAGACTTAATCGCAATATTGATATAATTATGTGGTTTTATGGTGAAAATATGATTATTTGGATATTTTTACAGTTTGCGATGTTTTCCATGTGTTATAGGTATGTTTATTGTGTTCAAATGATGATCAAAAGAGATAAATTTCGAGCTATAAAGATTTAAGAAAGAGATAATGATCAAGTGGAGAGAAGAAAAAGAGATAAACATGCAAAAATCACCTTCAAGTCATGTTGAACGAGCGTCCGTACTCCGTCCAGAGTGAACGGGCGTTTGATGAAGCAGACGGGCGTCCTGAGGAGCGATTTTGATACAGAGAGTTTGGACGCCGGTTGAACGGGTGTCTGAAGCAGTCTAGGGTTATCTGGACGAGCGTCCAAGATTATGAACGCTCGTCCGTCCCCCGACTCAGCCAGAACCGACTTAATCCTCTATAAATACCTGCCTATTTCTGCACACAAAAACAACAATTGGACATCATACAAACCCTAAACCCTAGGGGCGGCTAAGGCTGCGTTTTTACTTCTTTTTCTTTCACTTTTATGCAACTTTAAATTAGATTAGTTTAGAGCAGTTTTTATGTTCTTTTTCGCAAAGCGTGTTCTTCGAGGATGCTCAGAGCTAAAGCTTCAATCAAACGAGAATTGTGAAGCCATCAACTTGGATTGATTTGTGTATTTCGATTATCTTTGTGAGTTATTTATTTAAGGTTGTTTCTTATTTATGTTTTATCTCGTTTAATTGCGTTTATATCGGAAGATTTGCATGTATGATTATGTTTATGATTGATGGAAGTCATGATTAACCTTTAGATCACCATAGATAAGAATAGACCTTAGATTTATAATAACGGAAGTTAATAAGTCTAATCACTAGATTTAAACGTAAAAGTTGACACCTTCGATCTTAAAACGCGTTAATCTAGCATTGGAAGATACTAGGTTAATAAATGAATTACCTAAGGAATTAGGGTTCATGTTTAGGTAAGGTGAATCACAACCTAGCTAAATACCACATATAATCGAGATAGGAGATCAATACATGTTGATAGGTGGATCAATCCTCGTTTGCCTTTTATAATTTGATTTTAAATCCTTGCAACTTGAGTCTTGCCTTGCTTAGTTAATTCCCTTCTTGCACGTAGGTTAGTTTAGTTAATAAGTTCGTTACCCGTATCCTCCCTAGCATTGGTGTTCAGCCTCTGTCTAGCTTATTTTCTGCAATCTTTGTTTAGACTAATTCATTGTTTAGTGTAGTTTTCTTTTTTCTTTATTTTGCACATTCTGAGGACATAATGTGATTTAAGTGTGGGGGGGTAAACTGGGTATGTTTTCATGCTATATCCTTTGAAATATGAGTGAATGTTAAATTTCCACTAAATTTAAATTTTTTGTTAGTCTCGAGCATGTGGTTGAAACTAAATGCTTGCTAGTTGTAGTTTTCTAACGATGATCGTATGTGACTTAGTGAGATAATTATAGCATGTCTTTACTTTCATGGAGCTAGTATTCATTTTTCACGTTCACGAGAGCCTTTGATTTTGAAGCAAGTCTTTTTGAACTATATCCTTTCATTGTTTTAGTGATTTATCTTAGGAAGGTCAGTATAGTAACACCTTAGTTAGCCCGTGTGCTGTGAATATCATAAAGTTTGAATGTGATAAGTGAGATGTAACTTATGTCTTGAAAAAAAGAATGAATAAGCAATCATAATAAATACGTTTGTCGGAAGTCGGGTTTATGATTGGAGTGCGGTAGGGTGTACCTCGTATGTCTATACCACTATGATGACCAGAAGCTCACGACAGTTGGAAGAAGCTACCTTATGATTTGAGTAGGTAGGGGATTATCTCGAAACATCCTATTCTACTATGATGGGTAAAAGCTCATTCTGATATGCGTCAAATTTGAAAAGTTTGGAAATGATGAGTAAAAAATAAAGTGAAGTCTTTGTTATCATGGATCTTATACCCAAAGAGAATCATGATGATTTGTAGGAGGATTATCCTATCGAGTGCGTGGGAAGGCTTTGAGTGGAGCTATTATACGCCTATATCTACGATAGTCATTGGATTTTGAGAGGATATTTCTTTGAAAGGCTTGTTAAATTTGAAAAGGGCTTGTCACACATACATCGAATCTATCTCTCGTGATGGTATTGTTTGCTATAGTTGTTGTATCTTTTGTTGCGTGAGTTAGAGATCTATGTGGATTGCATGAAAGTTGAGCTATAGTTTTGATTGTTTTGTCCGAGGACGTACAAAAAGCTAAGTGTGGGGGTGTTGTTAAGGCCATATTTATATGATTATTAAGGGTTATATTTCATTATTATTTCCCCACATTTGCATAATTTATATAAGAATTAAGGGTTTAAGTGTAATTATTTAGTAAGGATGATTTTAATATGGTTATTTGCAAAATTGATTATTTTATGTGTTAAATTAATGGAATTATTATTATTTGAGTTTTATTACATTTTGCAATTTATCCTTTAGGAGGCTGAATTTGAGTGCTAAAGAGGATAAATGAAGCTCAAGTCGAATTATTCAAGATAGAGTTGGAATTGGCTTGAAGAAAATGGATAAAGATGAAGAGATCCGATCCTAAGCATTGCAAGCGGCGTATGCATCCCGTCCATTCTCGACGGCGCCCATCGATCTTGGACGAAGCGTCGAATCGTATTTTACATCTGAGAGTCTTGACGCCTTTAGACTAGCGTTCATGCTCCGTCCAGGTATTCCAGGACGGACGTGCTGGTTGTTCAAACGAGCGTCCGGGGCCGACTTACCTTCGGCCGACCTAAAACTCTATAAAAGCACCGCATTATGAAGCCTTAAACCCTAATCTTTTACACAAATATTTCACGCATACTTTTACATAAAAGCTGCGGCCAGAGAACCCTAATTCCATAGAGATGAATTTCTCCAATCCAACAATCTTGTCCAACATGATTGTTGGCTGCTTTCTGCGATGAGTCGACGGAGAAGCTCATCAACAACACAACCAACTAGAGTTCGATGCTTTATGATTAGTGAGTTTAATTTATAGTTTTCATCACTTTGGATCTTTGTTTTGTATTGTTCATGTTTTGTTTGAATTAACGATATATTCGATGAAACGATTTATTTTTATCTATGTGCTTGGATCTATGTATGAAAATATATTGGTTTAAGTTTTATTTCGTTCATGTGATGCAATTAATTGTGTTATAAGAGATTATGCATAGTTGATTGAGTAGAGTTTGGGAACAATCTCGTGATCATGTTTGGTATGATGTTTAGTTTGTTTGAAAAGATAAACGAAACCCTAGAATTTGGTTGTAGAAATTCAATTGAATTCGTGAAAAAATCACTACTAAAAACTATATCTTTAAATCACCATCTAGTTGGGATTGTTGGTTGATGGGTGGAGTCTAGTTGCCTCGTTGTGTTTTCCTTTATTGTTTATTAATCGAATCGTTAGTTTAATCTTTAGTTTAAGTTCTAGTTTTATAAACCCTAATTTCCTGCTGATTTCCTGCACTTTTCCTTTCTGTTCGTAGTTGAACGTTCGTCCGTAATAGCAGACGCTCGTCCAGTAGATTTCGTTTCCAGACGTTCGTTCATTAAGTTGAACGCTCGTCCAACTTGTCTGTTTTCTGTTCGTTTTTGTTTTCAGTTTTAGGTTAGTTAATAGTTGTGACATAATCGATATAGGTTTATACTTGAATTCGATAAACATTCCATTCCCTTAGGACGACCCGATAACATCCTTTACTACAGATCCTTATACTTGGGGTGTTTCGGTTACAAAAACTTGTTCGGTAAAAACACGTTTTACAATTTATAACCGAAACACCCCAAGTATAAGGATCTGTAGTAAAGGATGTTATCAGGTCGTCCTAAGGGAATGGAATGTTTATCAAATTCAAGTATAAATCTATATCGATTATGTCACAATTATTAACTAAACTAAGGTTGAAACTAACTAAAAGATAAAACTATTAACTAACCTAAAACTGAAAACAAAAACGAACAGAAAACAGACAAGTTGGACGAGCGTTCAACTTAATGAACGAACGTCTGGAAACGAAATCTACTGGACGAGCGTCTGCTATTGCGGACGAACGTTCAACTACGAACAGAAAGGAAAAGTGCAGGAAAACAGCAGGAAAAAAAACTTAAGGTTTAAACACTAGAACTTAACTAAAGATTAAACTAACGATTCGATTAATAAACAATAAAGGAGAACACAGCGAGGCAACTAGATTCCACCCATCAACCAACAATCCCAACTAGATGGTGATTTAAAGATATAGTTTTTAGTAGTGATTTTTTCACGAATTCAATTGAATTTCTATAACCAAATTCTAGGGTTTCGTTTATCTTTTCAAACAAACTAAACAGCATACCAAACATGATCACGAGATTGTTCCCAAACTCTACTCAATCAACTATGCATAATCTCTTATAACACAATTAATTGCATCACATGAACGAAATAAAACTTAAACCAATATATTTTCATACATAGATCCAAGCATATAGATAAAAATAAATCGTTTCATCGAATCGTTAATTCAAACAAAACATGAACAATACAAAACAAAGATCCAAAGTGATGAAAAACTATAAATTAAACTCACTAATCATAAAGCATCGAACTCTCTAGTTGGTTGTGTTGTTGATGAGCTTCCTCCGTCGACTCACCGCAAAGCTTTTAGCCAACAATCATGTTGGACAAGATTGTTGGATTGAGAAATTCATCTCTATGGAATTAGGGTTCTCTCGGCGCAGCTTTTATGTAAAAGTATGCGTGAAAGAGTTGTGTAAAAGATTAGGGTTTAAGGCTTCATAATGCGGTGCTTTTATAGAGTTTTAGGTCGGCCGAGGTAAGTCGGCTCCGACGCTCGTTTGAACAATTGCACGTCCGCCCGCAATACGGGACGGAGCATGAACGCTTAGTCTCAAGGCGTCAAGACTCAGATGTAAAATACGATTACGGACGCCGTCTAAGATCGATGGGACGCCCGTCTGGAATGGACGGGACGCATACCCTCGTTTGCAATGCTTAGGATCGGATCTCTTCATCTTTATCCATTTTCTTCAAGCCAATTCCAACTCTATCTTGAATAATTCGACTTGAGCTTCATTTATCCTCTTTAGCACTCGAAATTCAGCCTCCTAAAGGATAAATTGCAAAATGTAATAAAACTCAAATAATAATAATTCCATTAATTTAACACATAAAATAATCAATTTTGCAAATAACCATATTAAAATCATCCTTACTAAATAATTACACTTAAACCCTTAATTTTATATAAATTATGCAAATGTGGGGAAATAATAATGAAATATAACCCTTAATAATCATATAAATATGGCCTTAACAACACCCCCACACTTAGCTTTTTGTACGCCCTCGGACAAAACAATCAAAACTATAGCTCAACTTTCATGCAATCCACATAGATCTCTAACTCACGTAACAAAAGATACAACAACTATAGCAAACAATACCATCACAGAGATAGATTCAGTGTATGTGTGACAAGCCCTTTTCAAATTTAACAAGCCTTTCAAAGAAATATCCTCTCAAAAATCCAATGACTATCCTAGATATAAGCAAAGTAATAGCTCCACTCAAAGCCTTCCCACGCACTCGGTAGGATAATCCTACAAAGATATCATGGTTCTACTGGGTATAAGATCCATGATAACAAAGACTTCACTTTATTTTTACTCATCATTTCCAAAATTTTCAAATTTGACGCATATCAGAATGAGCTTTTACCCATCATAGTAGAATAGGACATTTCGAGATAATCCCCTACCTACTCAAATCATAAGGTAGCTTCTTCCAACTGTCGTGAGCTTCTGGTCATCATAGTGGTATAGGACACACGAGGTACACCCTACCGCACTCCAATCATAAACCAGCTTCCGACAAACGTATTTATTATGATTGCTTATTCATTCTTTTTTTCAAGACATAAGTTACATCTCACTTATCACATTCAAACTTTATGATATTCACAGCACACGGGCTAACTAAGGTGTTACTATACTGACCTTCCTAAGATAAATCACTAAAACAATGAAAGGATATAGTTCAAAAAGACTTGCTTCAAAATCAAAGGCTCTCGTGAACGTGAAAAATGAATACTAGCTCCATGAAAGTAAAGACATGCTATAATTATCTCACTAAGTCACATACTATCATCGTTAGAAAACTACAACTAGCAAGCATTTAGTTTCAACCACATGCTCGAGACTAACAAAAATTTAAATTTAGTGGAAATTTAACATTCACTCATATTTCAAAGGATATAGCATGAAAACATACCAGTTTACCCCCACACTTAAATCACATTATGTCCTCGTAATGTGAGTAATAAAAGAAAAAGAAAACTTAGTTTGGTTTTAATAAAGTGGTTGTCGGATGAAAGTTGGCAGAGGTCAGGCGGAGCATGAATGTACCGCTACAACTTGAATAGACAACACTGGACATAAAAGCTGCATAACTCGCTTCAAAAGTATCTCGCCACACTCGGCATACCATATAATCTCGGGTACACGGGTACATGAGCAACACGTAACACAAAACACTTACAATGAATGTAGGAGGAATAACCATCAACACATAATCAACTAAAGTATTACTTCTAAAACAATAAAACAACCTAAGAAAAAAAGAAAAAAAAAACATAACTAGGTTGCCTCCAGAGCGCTCTTTTAATGTCAATAGCTTGACATGATTTCAAAAGATCAACCCGGATCGGGCTACTTTGGTTTGACTACGCCCACCTCGAGAGCGTAATCGGAGCATGGGGGAAATGATTTTCACCACAACAACAAGTCAAGTGTGCGATAAGATCATTAAATTTTGCTCTCCAAACTACAATCGACTCTCTTCTTCGTGTTCTTGCGGATGATAGGCGTAGGTGTGCTAGCATGCTCGTGGAGTCTCGGGAGAAGGTTCCTCACAGTGTAGAGGTAGGAATGTCATCATGTGTCTCAAAGAAATAAGATGGAATCTCTTCACAAATCGGGACATCTCAGATTCTCATCTCTTCTTTGGAAATAAAGAGTCTCAGCTTTTCCTTTGGTTGCCCAAAATATTTATTAAGTCGATGACCATTCACTTTAAAAGCTTGATTACCATACCCGCTCAAAGTAATTACTCCACTTGGATTAACCTCGAGAATCTCAAAGGACCGCACTATCTAGACTTGAGTTTACCCGGAAACAGTGAAGTCTAGTATTATGAGTAAAGCCATTTCACCAACTTTGAATTCTCGGTCCTTGATCTTAGCGTCATGGAGTATCTTCGTTCTTTCCTTGCTAAGCTTAGCATTCTCGACGCTCCGAGTCCGAATTGCCGAGCTCGCTCAATTGTAACAACCGTTTCTCCCCACGAGTTGGCTATCGAAATTTAAGAATTTAATTGCCCGTAAAGCTCGTGTTCAAGTTCGACAATGTAAATGACAAGCTTTCCCATAGACCATTTGGAAGGGTGACGTGCCCATAGGGGTTTTAAATGCGAGACGATAAGCCCACAACGCGTCATCCAACTTAAGACTCCAATTAGATCGATTATTGTTCACGGTCTTCTAAAATTCTTTTCAAGCTCACGTTGCTTACCTCGACTTGGCCATTGGTTTGGGGATGATATGGTGTACCAACTTTGTGTTTGACACCATATTTTTCAAGGATTTTATCAAGCGGCGCATTGCAAAAGTGGGTACCCTCATCACTAATGAGTGCTCTCGGACGGCGAATCTGGTGAAGATATTCTTTGCAAGAATTTCTTCACCACTTTATGATCATTAGTTTGGGTAGCTATGGCTTCAACCCACTTGGAAACATAGTCGATTACATGCACGAGGATATATTTATTACCGCACGAAGATGGAAAGGGTCCCATAAAATCTATGCCCCAAACGTCGAAAACTTCGCATTCAAGAATGGGCTTAAGTGGCATTTCCATCCTACTACTCGCCGCCCGTTCGGGCACCTATCACAACCTTTACAAAAGGCTTCGCATCTTTAAACAGAGTCGGCCAAGAGAATCCAGCTTGAAGGATCTTTGCAACCGTCTTCGGTGTTCCATAATGACCTCCGGTAGGACCATTTATGGCATTGTTCTAGGATATCCCACCGATCATGCTCCGAACACACCTTGAAGAAATCCGTCTTCTGGACTCGAACAAATAAGGATCTTCCCATACGAGATATTTAAGATCGAGAAAGAACTTTTTCTTCTCCTCGATACGTCATGTCCTCTAAATGACCACTCGCTAAATAGTTGACGTAGTCGACATACCACGGCCTAACCGTTTCAAGCTTCATCAATTGCTCACCGGAAAATCAATGCCTATATCATTGTGATTCTCTGCACCCTCATTTACTAAGCGAGATAAATGATCACCACAATATTCTCACTACCTTTCTTATCTTTAATCACAAGGTCAAACTCTTGTAAAATCAAAGCAGAAAAAAAAACTTAAGGTTTAAACACTAGAACTTAACTAAAGAATAAACTAACGATTCGATTAATAAACAATAAAGGAGAACACAGCGAGGCAACTAGATTCCACCCATCAACCAACAATCCCAACTAGATGGTGATTTAAAGATATAGTTTTTAGTAGTGATTTTTTCACGAATTCAATTGAATTTCTACAACCAAATTCTAGGGTTTCGTTTATCTTTTCAAACAAACTAAACAGCATACCAAACATGATCACGAGATTGTTCCCAAACTCTACTCAATCAACTATGCATAATCTCTTATAACACAATTAATTGCATCACATGAACGAAATAAAACTTAAACCAATATATTTTCATACATAGATCCAAGCACATAGATAAAAATAAATCGTTTCATCGAATCGTTAATTCAAACAAAACATGAACAATACAAAACAGCATCCAAAGTGATGAAAAACTATAAATTAAACTCACTAATCATAAAGCATCGAACTCTCTAGTTGGTTGTGTTGTTGATGAGCTTCCTCCGTCGACTCACTGCAAGGCTTTTAGCCAACAATCATGTTGGACAAGATTGTTGGATTGGAGAAATTCATCTCTATGGAATTAGGGTTCTTCGCCGCAGCTTTTATGTAAAAGTATGCGTGAAATATTTGTGTAAAAGATTAGGGTTTAAGGCTTCATAATGCGGTGCTTTTATAGAGTTTTAGGTCGGTGAAGGTAAGTCGCCCCGGACGCCGCGTTTGAACAACCAGCACGTCCGTCCGCAATACCGGACGGAGCATGAACGCTAGTCTAAAGCGTCTCAAGACTCAGTATGTAAAATACGATTACGGGACGCCGTCCAAGATCGATGGACGCCCGCCTGGAATGGGACGGGACGATACGCCGTTTGCAATGCTTAGGATCGGATCTCTTCATCTTTATCCATTTTCTTCAAGCCAATTCCAACTCTATCTTGAATAATTCGACTTGAGCTTCATTTATCCTCTTTAGCACTCGAAATTCAGCCTCCTAAAGGATAAATTGCAAAATGTAATAAAACTCAAATAATAATAATTCCATTAATTTAACACATAAAATAATCAATTTTGCAAATAACCATATTAAAATCATCCTTACTAAATAATTACACTTAAACCCTTAATTCTTATATAAATTATGCAAATGTGGGGAAATAATAATGAAATATAACCCTTAATAATCATATAAATATGGCCTTAACAACACCCCCACACTTAGCTTTTTGTACGTCCTCGGACAAAACAATCAAAACTATAGCTCAACTTTCATGCAATCCACATAGATCTCTAACTCACGCAACAAAAGATACAACAACTATAGCAAACAATACCATCACAGAGATAGATTCAGTGTATGTGTGACAAGCCCTTTTCAAATTTAACAAGCCTTTCAAAGAAATATCCTCTCAAAAATCCAATGACTATCGTAGATATAGGCAGTAATAGCTCCACTCAAAGCCTTCCCACGCACTCAGTAGGATAATCCCTACAGCATATCATGCGGTTCTACTGGGTATAAGATCCATGATAACAAAGACTTCACTTTATTTTTTACTCATCATTTCCAAACTTTTCAAATTTGACGCATATCAGAATGAGCTTTTACCCATCATAGTAGAATAGGATGTTTCGAGATAATCCCCTACCTACTCAAATCATAAGGTAGCTTCTTCCAACTGTCGTGAGCTTCTGGTCATCATAGTGGTATAGGACATACGAGGTACACCCTACCGCACTCCAATCATAAACCGACTTCCGACAAACGATTTATTATGATTGCTTATTCATTTTTTTTCAAGACATAAGTTACATCTCACTTATCACATTCAAACTTTATGATATTCACAAAGACACGGGCTAACTAAGGTGTTACTATATATTGACCTTCCTAAGATAAATCACTAAAACAATGAAAGGATATAGTTCAAAAAGACTTGCTTCAAAATCAAAGGCTCTCGTGAACGTGAAAAATGAATACTAGCTCCATGAAAGTAAAGACATGCTATAATTATCTCACTAAGTCACATACTATCATCGTTAGAAAACTACAACTAGCAAGCATTTAGTTTCAACCACATGCTCGAGACTAACAAAAAATTTAAATTTAGTGGAAATTTAACATTCACTCATATTTCAAAGGATATAGCATGAAAACATACCCAGTTTACCCCCCCACACTTAAATCACATTATGTCCTCAGAATGTGCAGAATAAAAGAAAAAGAAAACTTAGCTGGTTTTAACAGTGGTTGTCGGATGAAAGTTGGCAGAGGTCAGGCCGGAGCATGAATGTACCGCTACAACTTGAATAGACAACACTGGACATAAAAGCTTGCGAACCTGCTCAAAAGTATCGCCACACTCGACATACCATATAATCTCGGGTACACGGGTACATGAGCAACACATAACACAAAACACTTACAATGAATGTAGGAGGAATAACCATCAACACATAATCAACTAAAGTATTACTAAAACAATAAAACAACCTAAGAAAAAAAAAAAAAAAAAAAAAATAACTAGGTTGCCTCCAGAGCGCTCTTTTAATGTCAATAGCTTGACATGATTTCAAAAGATCAACCCGGATCGGGCTACTTTGGTTTGACTCACGCCACCTCAAAGAGTGGCAGTCGAGAGCATCAGGCGAAATGATTTTCACCACAACAACAAGTCAAGTGTGCGATAAGATCATTAAATTTTGCTCTCCAAACTACACTGACTCTCTTCTTCGTGTTCTTGCGGATGATAGGCGTAGGTGTGCTAGCATGCTCAGGAGTCTCAGGAGAAGGTTCCTCACAGGTAGAGGTAGGAATGTCATCATGTGTCTCAAAGAAATAAGATGGAATCTCTTCACAAATCAGACATCTGCAGATTCTCATCTCTTCTTTGGAAATAAAGAGTCTCAGCTTTTCCTTTGGTTGCCCAAAATATTTATTAAGTCGATGACCATTCACTTTAAAAGCTTGATTACCATACCCGTTCAAAGTAATTACTCCACTTGGATTAACCTCGAGAATCTCAAAGGGACCAGACCATCTAGACTTGAGTTTACCCGGAAACAGGTGAAGTCTAGTATTATAGAGTAAAGCCATTTCACCAACTTTGAATTCTCGGTCCTTGATCTTAGCGTCATGGAGTATCTTCGTTCTTTCCTTGATAAGCTTAGCATTCTCGTACGCTCTGAGTCTAAATTCATCGAGCTCGTTCAATTGTAACAACCGTTTCTCCCCACAGAGTTGGCTATCGAAATTTAAGAATTTAATTGCCCGTAAAGCTCGTGTTCAAGTTCGACAGGTAAATGACAAGCTTTGCCATAGACCATTTGGAAGGGTGACGTGCCCATGGGGTTTTAAATGCGAGACGATAAGCCCACAACGCGTCATCCAACTTAAGACTCCAATTAGATCGATTATTGTTCACGGTCTTTCTAAAATTCTTTTCAAGCTCACGGTTGCTTACCTCGACTTGGCCACTGGTTTGGGGATGATATGGTGTACCAACTTTGTGTTTGACACCATATTTTTCAAGGATTTTATCAAGCGGCGCATTGCAAAAGTGGGTACCTCATCACTAATGAGTGCTCTCGGACGAGCGAACTGGTGAAGATATTCTTTTGCAAGAATTTCTTCACCACTTTATGATCATTAGTTTGGGTAGCTATGGCTTCAACCCACTTGGAAACATAGTCGATACTGCAGACGAGGATATATTTATTACCGCACGAAGATGGAAAGGGTCCCATAAAATCTATGCCCCAAACGTCGAAAACTTCGTGATTCAAGAATGGGCTTAAGTGGCATTTCCATCCTACTACTCGCCGTCCAGTTCTCGGCACCTATCACAACCTTTACAAAAGGCTTCGCATCTTTAAACAGAGTCGGCCAAGAGAATCCAGCTTGAAGGATCTTTGCAACCGTCTTGGTGTTCCATAATGACCTCCGGTAGGACCATTTATGGCATTGTTCTAGGATATCCCACTCGATCATGCTCCGGAACACACCTTCGAAGCAATCCGTCTTACTGGACTCGAACAAATAAGGATCTTCCCATACGAGATATTTAAGATCGAGAAAGAACTTTTCTTCTCCCGATACGTCATGTCCTCTAAATGACCACTCGCTAAATAGTTGGCGTAGTCGACATACCACGGCCTAACCGTTTCAAGCTTCATCAATTGCTCGGTCGGAAAATCAATGCCTATATCATTGTGATTCTCTGCACCCTCATTTACTAAGCGAGATAAATGATCACCACAATATTCTCACTACCTTTCTTATCTTTAATCACAAGGTCAAACTCTTGTAAAATCAAGCAGAAAAAAAAAAAAACTTAAGGTTTAAACACTAGAACTTAACTAAAGAATAAACTAACGATTCGATTAATAAACAATAAAGGAGAAACACAATGAGGCAACTAGATTCCACCCATCAACCAACAATCCCAACTAGATGGTGATTTAAAGATATAGTTTTTAGTAGTGATTTTTTCACTTAATTCAATTGAATTTCTACAACCAAATTCTAGGGTTTCGTTTATCTTTTCAAACAAACTAAACAAAGATACCAAACATGATCACGAGATTGTTCCCAAACTCTACTCAATCAACTATGCATAATCTCTTATAACAAAATTAATTGCATCACATGAACGAAATAAAACTTAAACCAATATATTTTCATACATAGACCCAAGCACATAGATAAAAATAAATCGTTTCATCGAATCGTTAATTCAAACAAAACATGAACAATACAAAACAACATCCAAAGTGATGAAAAACTATAAATTAAACTCACTAATCATAAAGCATCGAACTCTCTAGTTGGTTGTGTTGTTGATGAGCTTCCTCCGTCGACTCACTGCAAGGCTTTTAGCCAACAATCATGTTGGACAAGATTGTTGGATTGGAGAAATTCATCTCTATGGAATTAGGGTTCTCTGGCCGCAGCTTTTATGTAAAAGTATGCGTGAAATATTTGTGTAAAAGATTAGGGTTTAAGGCTTCATAATGCGGTGCTTTTATAGAGTTTTAGGTCGGCTGGAGGTAAGTCGGCCCCGGACGCTCGTTTGAACAACCAGACGTCCGTCCAGAATACCTGGACGGAGCATGAACGCTAGTCTAAAGGTAGTCTGAAGACTCTGTATGTAAAATACGATTCTGGACGCTCGTCCAAGATCAGTGGACGCCCGTCTGGAATGGACGGGACGCATACGCTCGTTTGCAATGCTTAGGATCGGATCTCTTCATCTTTATCCATTTTCTTCAAGCCAATTCCAACTCTATCTTGAATAATTCGACTTGAGCTTCATTTATCCTCTTTAGCACTCGAAATTCAGCCTCCTAAAGGATAAATTGCAAAATGTAATAAAACTCAAATAATAATAATTCCATTAATTTAACACATAAAATAATCAATTTTGCAAATAACCATATTAAAATCATCCTTACTAAATAATTACACTTAAACCCTTAATTCTTATATAAATTATGCAAATGTGGGGAAATAATAATGAAATATAACCCTTAATAATCATATAAATATGGCCTTAACAACACCCCCACACTTAGCTTTTTGTACGTGCTCGGACAAAACAATCAAAACTATAGCTCAACTTTCATGCAATCCACATAGATCTCTAACTCACGCAACAAAAGATACAACAACTATAGCAAACAATACCATCACAGAGATAGATTCAGTGTATGTGTGACAAGCCCTTTTCAAATTTAACAAGCCTTTCAAAGAAATATCCTCTCAAAAATCCAATGACTATCGTAGAGATATAGCGATGAATAGCTCCACTCAAAGCCTTCCCACGCACTCAGTAGGATAATCCCTACAGCATATCATGCGGTTCTACTGGGTATAAGATCCATGATAACAAAGACTTCATTTTATTTTTTACTCATCATTTCCAAACTTTTCAAATTTGACGCATATCAGAATGAGCTTTTACCCATCATAGTAGAATAGGATGTTTCGAGATAATCCCCTACCTACTCAAATCATAAGGTAGCTTCTTCCAACTGTCGTGAGCTTCTGGTCATCATAGTGGTATAGGACATACGAGGTACACCCTACCGCACTCCAATCATAAACCAGCTTCCGACAAACGTATTTATTATGATTGCTTATTCATTCTTTTTTTCAAGACATAAGTTACATCTCACTTATCACATTCAAACTTTATGATATTCACAGCACACGGGCTAACTAAGGTGTTACTATACTGACCTTCCTAAGATAAATCACTAAAACAATGAAAGGATATAGTTCAAAAAGACTTGCTTCAAAATCAAAGGCTCTCGTGAACGTGAAAAATGAATACTAGCTCCATTAAAGTAAAGACATGCTATAATTATCTCACTAAGTCACATACTATCATCGTTAGAAAACTACAACTACCAAGCATTTAGTTTCAACCACATGCTCGAGACTAACAAAAAATTTAAATTTAGTGGAAATTTAACATTCACTCATATTTCAAAGGATATAGCATGAAAACATACCCAGTTTACCCCACACTTAAATCACATTATGTCCTCGTAATGTGCGAATAAAAGAAAAAGAAAACTTAGCTGGTTTTATCAGTGGTTGTCGGATGAAAGTTGGCAGAGGTCAGGCCGGAGCATGAATGTACCGCTACAACTTGAATAGACAACACTGGACATAAAAGCTTGCGAACCTGCTCAAAAGTATCTGCCACACTCGACATACCATATAATCTCGGGGTACACGGGGTACATGAGCAACACGTAACACAAAACACTTACAATGAATGTAGGAGGAATAACCATCAACACATAATCAACTAAAGTATTACTTCTAAAACAATAAAACAACCTAAGAAAAAAAAGAAAAGAAAAAAATAACTAGGTTGCCTCCTAGGAGCGCTCTTTTAATGTCAATAGCTTGACACAGATTTCAAAAGATCAACCCGGATCGGGCTACTTTGGTTTGACTACTGCCACCTCAGTAGCAGAATCAGGAGCACTGGGGCAGAAATGATTTTCACCACAACAACAAGTCAAGTGTGCGATAAGATCATTAAATTTTGCTCTCCAAACTACACTGACTCTCTTCTTCGTGTTCTTGCGGATGATAGGCGTAGGTGTGCTAGCATGCTCAGGAGTCTCAGGAGAAGGTTCCTCACAGGTAGAGGTAGGAATGTCATCATGTGTCTCAAAGAAATAAGATGGAATCTCTTCACAAATCAGGACATCTGTACTCTCATCTCTTCTTTGGAAATAAAGAGTCTCAGGCTTTTCCTTTGGTTGCCCAAAATATTTATTAAGTCGATGACCATTCACTTTAAAAGCTTGATTACCATACCCGTTCAAAGTAATTACTCCACTTGGATTAACCTCGAGAATCTCAAAGGGACCAGACCATCTAGACTTGAGGTTACCCGGAAACAGGTGAAGTCTAGTATTATAGAGTAAAGCCATTTCACCAACTTTGAATTCTCGGTCCTTGATCTTAGCGTCATGGAGTATCTTCGTTCTTTCCTTGCTAAGCTTAGCATTCTCGTACGCTCTGAGTCTAAATTGCCGAGCTCGTTCAATTGTAACAACCGTTTCTCCCCACGAGTTGGCTATCGAAATTTAAGAATTTAATTGCCCGTAAAGCTCGTGTTCAAGTTCGATGTAAATGACAAGCTTTGCCATAGACCATTTGGAAGGGTAGCGTGCCCATAGGGGTTTTAAATGCGAGACGATAAGCCCACAACGCGTCATCCAACTTAAGACTCCAATTAGATCGATTATTGTTCACGGTCTTCTCTAAAATTCTTTTCAAGCTCTGGTTGCTTACCTCGACTTGGCCACTGGTTTGGGGATGATATGGTGTACCAACTTTGTGTTTGACACCATATTTTTCAAGGATTTTATCAAGCGGCGCATTGCAAAAGTGGGTACCTCATCACTAATGAGTGCTCTCGGACGCTGAATCTGGTGAAGATATTCTTTGCAAGAATTTCTTCACCACTTTATGATCATTAGTTTGGGTAGCTATGGCTTCAACCCACTTGGAAACATAGTCGACACAGACGAGGATATATTTATTACCGCACGAAGATGGAAAGGGTCCCATAAAATCTATGCCCCAAACGTCGAAAACTTCGCATTCAAGAATGGGCTTAAGTGGCATTTCCATCCTACTACTCTGCCGTCCAGTTCTCTGGCACCTATCACAACCTTTACAAAAGGCTTCTGCATCTTTAAACAGAGTCGGCCAGTAGAATCCAGCTTGAAGGATCTTTGCAACCGTCTTCGGTGTTCCATAATGACCTCCGGTAGGACCGCTATGGCATTGTTCTAGGATATCCCACTGATCATGCTCCGGAACACACCTTCGAAGCAATCCGTCCTTACAGACTCTGAACAAATAAGGATCTTCCCATACGAGATATTTAAGATCGTAAAAGAACTTTTCTTCTCACGATACGTCATGTCCTCTAAATGACCACTCGCTAAATAGTTGACGTAGTCAGCATACCACGGCCTAACCGTTTCAAGCTTCATCAATTGCTCAGTCGGAAAATCAATGCCTATATCATTGTGATTCTCTGCACCCTCATTTACTAAGCGAGATAAATGATCAGCCACAATATTCTCACTACCTTTCTTATCTTTAATCACAAGGTCAAACTCTTGTAAAATCAGCAGGAAAAAAAAACTTAAGGTTTAAACACTAGAACTTAACTAAAGAATAAACTAACGATTCGATTAATAAACAATAAAGGAGAACACAGCGAGGCAACTAGATTCCACCCATCAACCAACAATCCCAACTAGATGGTGATTTAAAGATATAGTTTTTAGTAGTGATTTTTTCACGAATTCAATTGAATTTCTACAACCAAATTCTAGGGTTTCGTTTATCTTTTCAAACAAACTAAACAGCATACCAAACATGATCACGAGATTGTTCCCAAACTCTACTCAATCAACTATGCATAATCTCTTATAACACAATTAATTGCATCACATGAACGAAATAAAACTTAAACCAATATATTTTCATACATAGATCCAAGCACATAGATAAAATAAATCGTTTCATCGAATCGTTAATTCAAACAAAACATGAACAATACAAAACAGCATCCAAAGTGATGAAAAACTATAAATTAAACTCACTAATCATAAAGCATCGAACTCTCTAGTTGGTTGTGTTGTTGATGAGCTTCCTCCGTCGACTCACTGCAAGGCTTTTAGCCAACAATCATGTTGGACAAGATTGTTGGATTGGAGAAATTCATCTCTATGGAATTAGGGTTCTCTGGCCGCAGCTTTTATGTAAAAGTATGCGTGAAAGAGTTGTGTAGAAGATTAGGGTTTAAGGCATCATAATGCGGTGCTTTTATAGAGTTTTAGGTCGGCTGGAGGTAAGTCGGCCCCGGACGCTCGTTTGAACAACCAGACGTCCGTCCAGAATACCTGGACGGAGCATGAACGCTAGTCTGAAGGCAGTCTGAAGACTCTGTATGTAAAATACGATTACGACGCTTCGCCCAAGATCGATGGGACGAAGACTGAACGCTCGTTTGCAATGCTTAGGATCGGATCTCTTCATCTTTATCCATTTTCTTCAAGCCAATTCCAACTCTATCTTGAATAATTCGACTTGAGCTTCATTTATCCTCTTTAGCACTCGAAATTCAGCCTCCTAAAGGATAAATTGCAAAATGTAATAAAACTCAAATAATAATAATTCCATTAATTTAACACATAAAATAATCAATTTTGCAAATAACCATATTAAAATCATCCTTACTAAATAATTACACTTAAACCCTTAATTCTTATATAAATTATGCAAATATGGGGAAATAATAATGAAATATAACCCTTAATAATCATATAAATATGGCCTTAACAACAAGTCAACTCTTTGACAGTTCACATCGTCTATGTGATAGTCAACCTTATGTCTCTAAAATCAGACGGTCCTGACGTGGGCCAATCACCGCAAGATTCTTAGTCGAGTCGTAACCCAAGTATTCATGAGATCTCATAACGATCATATCTCGATAACGACGATATACCCGTGGTAGGTCAACTCCCGACGTGGGCCGATCAGTTGGATCCGAACAAGGGCTCTTCACCGTCACTATAATAGTGGGAGACATATTATAACTCGATTTTTGTTGTGGGAGTAATTTTTAAATTAATTCACTTAATTAATTTAATTACGGTCTCATCAAATATATCTATCTTTATAGACATACATCCTACACATTTATCTAGATCGTGCCTAGTCATGCATCTATCGTATCATATAAAATAAATACAAGCACAAAATAAATAAATGCGTAAAGTAACCGCTATGATCATGGACTTTTCCTAGGTGCGGTTTCGAATACAAACTGACGAAACCGCGGGTCGCAATCTAAGGGTAGCTGCAACCGCCAATAGGATCTTTAATGCTCCATTCTCCAATGGGATCTTTATCTTCCGTCTTTCTTTGGTCTTCATCTTCTGCTCCATTCTTGTTATATTTAATTCTATCTAATAAAATAGATGCACCCTCCGCACACGGGGGGGAGCTAACGGGAATGTGATGAATGCAGAAAATAAACTAGGTCACGTTCTTCATAACGGCCTAGGACAATTTTTAAACCAACAGAAAATTAAATCATTCACATCTATCCTATCGGTCGAGTGCATGATCAATCGGGGTCCATATAATCATATTATATCTACTATATCTAATCCATACAATAAAATCTTATGAAAAAGATAAAATTAAAATTTAACTACTTGCGTCTTAATTAATCAATTAACATTTAATCTATTAAATAATTTTATCCAATCAATTAACTAATTAACATTTAATTAATTAAATGATTTTAATCGAAATAAAATTAACGATTAATTTTAAACCGATTTTAATTTTAATTTTAATTAATTAGAACTATTCAAAATAAATCAAAATTAAAATTATTTCTCTTTTGTTTCTTTCCTTTTGATTCGTAATCAAAGGGATGCCTTTGGTTTCTAAACCAAATTTGGCTTAGTTCGCCACTTTCCAAAATCAAAATTTTGGAAATGGCTCAAGCCAGCCTTTACAAATCAAATATTTGAAAAGGCTTGGCCTATTCCAAATCAAATATTTGAAAAGGCAAAATAATTTTGGTTTTAGCCTGGCCACTTTCTAAAATCAAAATTTTGGAAGTGGCGCAGAAGCTGAGCTTTTCCCAAATCAAATATTTGGAAAAGGCCTAGGCCTATTCCAAACAAATTTTGGAAATGCCATTATTATTTTAATGTCATGTGGCATCCCAATGGCCCAAACTATTTGAACCATTGGTTAGCCACATGACACAACTAAACAAAGGGAAATTTACAATCACAACTATGAACCATATTGAATCACAAAATACACAAAACAAAAATTTGGAGATCCATTAGCATTGACCAGCCAATCGATCGCCGGCGGCGAAAGTTGCCTCTCGCCGCCGCCGCCGCCCATCCGGCCGCCGCCGTGGTGGTGGCATTTGCCGATCGGCCGAGCACCACCTGATCTCGTTTTTTTTTCTTTTTTTTTTCTTTTCATGTATCACTTTTGCGAATAAAAAATCTTTCATCTTTTAATCACGTGATTTAAACGATAAAATTAACTACGCAATTTAACATGCTTATTGCTTAAGCTCGAAGCTCGCTCCGATACCACTGTTAGGAAATCTACGCGGGAACGCAATGAATTTAAAATTTTATTTCCTTTTAACCAGGATCGACTTCGTTTAAGCAATAAACAAACGAGTTAGTAGACGGTGGTTACCTTGGTTGATCTAAAAGATCGACGCTTTGACCGTCTAAGGAGAGTAGTTCTGCATAGAGCCGCCCAAGTGTTCGGCCTCTACCGCTAGTCCACACGAACAGCCCGCCAGAATCCCATCATGGATTGCTATTGGAAAACTCTGGTTGCTAGACCGGCCTTTTTCCTCTCTCTCTCTAACTCTCTATAGGATGCTCTCTATTTTACGCAAGAACTATGAGCTCTTGCAATTGTGATGTACAAAAGAGCTTGACACCCACATCTTATTTATAGTGAGAGGGGCGCCCCAACTAGAGTAGAAAGGAAGAAAACTTTTTCCCAATAAAATAAGGAAAATATAATAGATTGAATTATCTCATTTATTATAATATCTTATATTAAATAAATCTAGGATATTGTTAATATCTTATATTGACTATATTTATCTTATTACCATAAATCAATTTACACATTTATATATATATCACATATATATTACACACATATAAAAATCTATTAATATCATGCATCGGTGCGCACACAAGCAAATCACTAATTTGCATTTAATGTGTACACACACACACGCATGTATGCATAATATATATATATTATTTTATTTTATTAATATCTAATATTAATAATAGGTAATATCATTAATTAAATTACACAATCCAAGTGTATCATATACACACACAAATTGCGCCACCTTATGCCAATAAATTGGCATCCGGAATATTCTTTAATTAATATAATATTATTAATATCTTGTGTTTAATTTATTCATAATAAATAAATACCATCATATTAATTTACCACTATAACCCTTATAGTCTCGAGATAAACTTTCCTTATTTGGTTATCATCTATAACCACATTTTAATCCGGCTAGATGTTCTTATGTGTGTGACCCGATATGCTTCCGAATAAAATGCCCTTCATGCCTAACGATCACGGGATAGCGTCTAGCAACACACCGTGACCCCCAATCATCGGAAGAGTCAAATGCAATGACTACTACCTTTCATGTGAAACAGTTACCGTGTAAATTACAATCCTATCATTTGTAATAATATCCATACGGTCGTTAGTCGAGTGTCAAAACATCAACGACCGTATCTTATAATCTGGATATCTTGCTCTCTCGAAGTAACTCGTTTACTCCCACTTTGCAAAGATTCACGAGAGTAAGACATTCCTTATAAGAAGGCCATTTCGGATATTCGATCCCTATCACAGGATACGCGATTCGCGGACGACCAATCATGTATACTCCGCATGCTTCGAAGATCATACCCAATCACTACCGCATGATCGCCCGTGGCTGTGGAAACCTCAATAGTGTCAAAGCATGACAATCCACACCGTGAAGCCATGAAGACTCGGTCCAAAGGATAATTACACAACCGCCACATAGTGTGACACTTATCCGTGTAAGTGGTCGATCCTAACGACGCGTTCTTCAATACACGCACGTCCACGTCGACCCAAGTGTCTACACTTCGATAGGCGAGATCTATCCCCGCCCCAAAGACAGAAGACATCTAATACGTGCTAGCCTGTTCATACTATCAATGCCCCTGTTTAATAGTACACCGGACCTAGAGACATTTAAGTATCAAACTTATTAAAGTGATTAGAGATCTCATCAACCATAATCGCCTATCATGGTTTCTCTATCACAGTTTAATACTAAGGACGTTATCATATAACAATTCATAATTGGTTCTTTAAAAGAACATATATATGACAACATAAAAGCCATTTAATATATGTATAGACATAAAGAAATAGTAGAAATGATCCGACCCGGTCGGATCCGGTCCAACCCGATTGGGTTTAGGACACTATTTCAACATTTCTGTCTACCTGATCTGTCTTTATCATCATCCCTCCTTTGTACAGGATGAGGAAATCCAATGCAAGGTTCATTTGAGGCCTTTTCTCTTTCCTCTCTGGCCTTCCTTTGCTACTTCTCTGCCTCATTCCTGATTCTTATTTCTCTGTACCTTGCTCTCAGTTGTTCCTTAGTTAAATTTGGGGGTCTAACTGTTGAGCCTTCTTCAGGCTTATCATTAATTTCCCCCTTTTTGGCAGCATCATCCCTTTGTTGTAACAAGTTGTTGTTTGTAGCTTCAGCCGTACTAATAAGGGTATTCAGTTTGGATTCGATAGAAGTGAATCTTTTATCATGAGTCAGCTTCTCATGGACACTTCAAAATCTGGTGCCAAAAGCCATTGCCATGGACTCATTTTCCTGTGAGATATGCTCTCAAAGGCTTGTAAAATTGTGGGTGAAGTTGATGTTCATCTAGAGCATCAAGTCACCCTGCCATTGAACAAAAACATTTTGTGCATCATTGTACTCCGCAATGGCCTGAAATCTTCTCTCTATGGAGTGGCTCTCATCTTTAAACGCCATAGTCATAGACCGGAGATACATGGCTTGTTGTTCCAGCTCCTCAGCCAACCTATATGCTGCCTTTTCAAAGGCTTCATTTGATATGCCAGTGGACCGTGGAGCAATGTTATGGCGAGTCTCGGCTGATTCTGGGTGAGTTTGTTGCCCTCTTTCTTGTTGTTGCCCAGTTTGAGGAACCGCAATAGGTTTTTGGAATTGTGTTGTCGGTTGAGTAACGTCTACACCTGCTTCTACTTCCTCAAGTACTTGAGTAGATGTTATTTCTGGAGCGGCAATCTCTCTGATTCCCCTTGCTATGTGCCAGGTGTTGCCTTGGCTGGTGTAGCAGCAGTTGAGCCAGTGTCCATTATTGCTGTTGGATCAGCTGGAGTGCTAACGAACACTTATGCAGCAAGTGGGGTCTGTGGGACCGGCTCAGGGATGGTATCAGTTTCCAAAGACTGCTGATCATTCGGTGGAGCTGGTGAAGTCGCTTTAGATTGTGGGGTTGACTGTTCTAGTCCTTGTGGTTGCAAGAAAGAACTTAAGAGAATGTTATCATCGATTGCATCAGCTGGTTGCTCCATCTCTTGATCTTGCCCATCATTGTCACTATCATCATCATCACCATTGCTGTCATCATCTGAACCATCACCATCTTCTTCAGGATTTTGAGGCAACTTTGCCTTTGCTGCTTCTACCATTCCCCAAAGTGGGAATTCATCAAGGACACCAACTAGGGTGGTAATCCCAAGAAAATTGAAAAACCAAGCCTCCTCTTCAAGCATGTGTGCTGAATTTTGAAGTTGAAGTCTGGAATCACCCTCTTTTCATTCCAGATATGCAACAATTCTATCATCAATGTCTTTGGTAGATAATTGTGATGTTTCTTCTGGAGTGTCCTCATCATCTCCAGTTCCTGCTGCAACTTCTTCAGTTTGAAGTCGTTCATTCTCACTTCCACTTTATTCCTCTTGTTGTTCTGCTTCTTCTTCTAATTCTTCTTTTTCTGTTTCTTCAATTAGTTTGCCAAACTCCTGTTTGTCCAGTTTTCTTTGAACTCTTTGTTTCTTTCTTTGGCCTGTCATTTTTCAGCTTGGTTGTCTTCTCTTCCCTCCTTCTGCTTTCTTTTGTTGTTTGACATAGGTAAACATGACTTAGGATTCATGCAAATTATGAAGCTTGATTGCTTGTACTTTTTAGGCATTGCATGATGTAGTGTAGTTGAATTCCATAGGATTTTTTGACCCAAAAGATCCCCTTTTTTGTTTTTCCTTCAGTAAGTCCCTTTGATATGATCCGTAGCCGAATCAGATCTAAAATTGCCGAAGGACCGACTGAAGGCACCAATAAAACGAGCACCGCGACCCCTAGCTAACTCGTAACTAAGAACCTTGGTATGACCTCAACCCTTAGATAACCCGTATCTAAGAACCTTGGTATACGAACGCCACAAGGTATGCTCAGAACCTTGATAAGTTCAGATTCGAATACTCTACGAATAGAATACTCACAAAAAGCTAGAAAGCTTTATAATAATTTCAGTCAATAAAATATATGTTGTTCCATAAAAGAAACACCTAAATGCCTTATATAGGCTACTATGAAAAACATAAACTACTCCCAAAGCGATGTGGGACAAACTTATTAGAAATAAAAATAAAAATAAAAATAAAAGAAATAAATACTAATAAAATTCTAAGAAAATCTTCCAAACTTGCAATGTGGGATAAAATTCTGCCTTCTTCCACTCTCCTTCTTTTTCTTCTTTTTCCTTTGGAAACCACCATGATGATTGCCGGGGATCACATCATTCCCTCCCGGTTCGGAAAGGATTCGACCTCGAATCCGAACATCAACATCTCGAACTATGCTCGGTGTAATGGATTTGCCCTCCAACTTGGCTCCAACATTAACAACGTGAAGTAGTGGATCTTTATGTACCTGCAATAAAGAAAAAGAAGAACCCGAACGAACAGCCAATGAAGTTAAACACGTCTTCTTTTCTCCACTTTGCACCATAGAATTTGCACCCATTGTTTGCCTTTGAACCTCCCGACTTTGAGCAAATTTAAGTTGCTCCGCATGTGCTTCTTGGGGTGTTAATGAAACCAAAGTAACCTTCTTGCCCCGGTGATGTAATGCGTACGTGTTCAAGAACCCATCATAGTTAACTTGCCGATCAAATTGCCAAGGCCTACCAAGAATAACATGTGCAATATGAATAGGCACTACATCACACATAACCGTATCCTTGAACATCCCAACTTTAAAAGTGATCATCGCTTGCTTTGTGACTCTAACTTCCCCACGTGTATTCATCCATTGTAGCTTGTATGGTTGGGGATGTTTAGTAGTCTCAATGCTCATCTCTTCGACCAACTCTTTGCTAACAACATTGGCGCAACTACCCGAATCGATGATCAAACCGCACAACTTATCTTCGATAAAGCAACGTGTTTGAAAAATGTTTTCACGGTGTGCACTAGCATCTACTTTGACTTGGTCCTCCACAACTTTCTTACTCACACAAATAAACCCCTTCAGTCCAACCTCGAGTGGGCTTATCTCCTCGAATCACTCATTTCCTCCTCTTGATTGTGACATGTATTCTTTCTCACCATGCTTTTCTCCCATAACAATCATTACTCGCCTATTCACACAATCACTTGCTATGTGTCCCACACCTTGACACTTAAAACATTTGAGGTGACGAGTGGCCTGTTGGGGGGAGGTAGTAGCTTTACCCTTGTTGTTTTCCTTAGCTTTATAAGCCTCATTGGAAGACATAGGGGTCGGCCTAGGGTTGTTGAATTGCGAACTATCACCTGAAGGCTGAAACGAACGGTAAGAAGAAGAATTACCTGAATATGGTTTTGTGAAGGTACTCCTTTTCTTCAAGTGTTTTTCAGTTAATATCGCAGCATGTACCATTTTATCCAAACTTTCACAATCTTTCATCTCCACCGGATGTGCAATTTCAGGCCTCAAACCACTCAAAAAACGAGCCATAGTCGCCTCGGGATCTTCCTCGGTACCTGTACGAATTAATGTAAGTTCCATCTCTTGATAATAATCTTCCACTGATCGATTCTCTTGCGTAAGAGTCTGCAATTTTTGATACTGTTCACGGTAATAAGAGTTTGGGACAAATCTCCTTTTCATCTCCCTTTTCAACTCATTCCAAGTTTTCACAAGATCATCTCGGGCCTTGCGACGATTAATAATTAATTGTTCCCACCAAATAGCTGCATAACCCTCAAATTCAAGTGTAGCCAGTCGAACCTTATTCTTCTCAGAGTAGTTATTACAATGAAAAATCTGCTCAACTTTACGAACCCAATCTAAATAAGCATCGGGATCATTCGTACCTTTAAACGTAGGAATTTTCATCTTGACTTGCCGCATGTTATCTCGATCACCGTCACTCTCATCACTATGGGTAGCCTCAGAAGGCTCAGAAACGTTGTCATACTCTTCCTCAACCCGGGGCACTGCTTCTCTTCTCCTCCTATCACCTCTAACACCGCGGTTATCTCTACCACCGCCTCTTTCTGCGAACATGTCTTGAAATTGAGCCCTCAACCCTAAAATTGCCGAAGGACCGACTGAAGGCACCAATAAAACGAGCACCGCGACCCCTAGCTAACTCGTAACTAAGAACCTTGGTATGACCTCAACCCTTAGATAACCCGTATCTAAGAACCTTGGTATACGAACGCCACAAGGTATGCTCAGAACCTTGATAAGTTCAGATTCGAATACTCTACGAATAGAATACTCACAAAAAGCTAAAAAGCTTTATAATAATTTCACTCAATAAAATATATGTTGTTCCATAAAAGAAACACCTAATTGCCTTATATAGGCTACTATGAAAAACATAAACTACTCCCAAAGCGATGTGGGACAAACTTATTAGAAATAAAAATAAAAATAAAAATAAAAGAAATAAATACTAATGAAATTCTAAGAAAATCTTCCAAACTTGCAATGTGGGATAAAATTCTGCCTTCTTCCACTCTCCTTCTTTTTCTTCTTTTTCCTTTGGAAACCACCATGATGCTTGCCGGGGATCACATCACCCTTGTTTGCAGCAATTACCTCGCCTTGAATCTGTTCTTTGAGTCTGTGGAAGAAGTAGTTTGCCCAATTGAATTCCAGATTGTGGTAGATGATTCTCATAAGGCGCATTCTAGCCTCTGTCATTGCATTATTTGCCCCTAGCTTGCCTTCAATGCTCTTTCAAATTAGAGCACTAAATTCACTGAAGGGTTTCTTCAAAGCCGATCTAAGACAATTGACCTTCTTAGATCCTGGGTTTGCCGTTTTGGCGATTGTCACCAAGAATTCATCCAAGTTTTATGGTACAAACGCCACTTTTGTGAGACCTTTATTTGAAAGTTTGAGGTGTTTGCGAATTACCTTTGCTGTTATGACTACTTTTGTACCGTTGACAGATGCAACGATTTTGTCTTCCCCAATTTCTACACCTTCTTCAGCAAGGAGCCCAGAGACACACTTTGCAGTTTTCCAGAAAGAGATTAGATTTTCATAGCAACATCGGTGATGGGTGGATTTAGAAAGGTCAGTAATCCCGGGTTTTTGCATCCATCTGCCAGTCGTTTTGCTTCGCTGTCATTTCCACACAGTTTTAAGTAGGATTCTTCCTGAAAGAACGAGCCGGTGGCAATTGATTTCTCGTATTGGTTTCTAGTTTGAACAGTTGAGGAGGATGAAGCCATTGTTCGAGAAGGATTTAGAGTTTGAAAAGCTTAGATTTGTCAGAGAAAATAGGGTTTATCAAATGCAATATCGTGGAAATTTTCTGAAAATCTCTAAGTGTTGTTTATATAGGATGATTGTGGGCAGTGTGAACGTGGTTGAATATGGAAGGATTTTATGACATAATGGCATGATTTTATGTATATAAATCACTGTATTTGAGTGTAGTGGGGGAGTGGATTGAGGTATGTAATGATGGATCCCGGGAATCGAGGTGGTTTAATTCAAAAATAATACAGTTACCTCCATGATTTAAATTAATCTCCACGTTCATAATTTTCTACAGAATAATCCTCCATTACTCTTTTGATTTTCCACGTGTGTAGAATTTATCTGATTCACACTTTCATTTGCCTTTTTCTCCAATAATCTTTTCGGTGAAGTGACTTAGCTGATCACTAGGCCGGTGTAGTAACCGTTTTACTGAGCTACCTCAAAACAACTGTTCCTAACAATCAGGTAAGTGAGCTCCGCTGATTACCAATGCTTTACCTGCCAAGTGAGCGCACCCAAAATGGCGAAGGTTCAGTCAGCCGGTGGAGTCACTCAGCTGATTATTCCAGTTAGCTGCTCCAGGAACTTAATCAATTTCAATCATCCCTAACTCAGTTCTCAACTTGCAAAATCTTTCGTGAATGAGTGGTTTAGTGAATATATCAGCCAATTGATCTTCTGTAGGTATATACCTCAAGATAACATCTCATTTTTCAACATGATCTCTAATGAATTGATGTCTCACATCAATGTGTTTTGTTCTTGAGTGAAGTACTGGATTTCTGTGATGGATATTGCACTTGTGTTATCACACATTATTGGAATTGTCTTTTCCTCCATTCCATAGTCTCTTAGCTGTTGTCTGATCCATAATACTTGTGCACAACAGCTACCTGCTACTATATATATTCTGCCTCAGCTATTGATGTGGATATGGAGTTTTGCTTCTTGCTGAACCAAGAAACCAGTCTGCTTCCTAGAATTTGACAAGTTCCAGATGTGCTTTTTCTATCTACCTTGCATCCAGCATAGTCTGAGTCTGAGTATGATATTAATTTGAATCCTCCATCTCTTGGACACCAAATTCCAACATTGATGGTATTCTTCAGATATTTGATAATTCACTTAGCTGCTAGTGATGAGAGTCAATTTTACTATGCTCCGATGCATGTTTTAACCCCCGTTTACAACTCGTTTGCCTTATATTGGGTAGTTTTAGACCATTTATAGGGCAAAATGCATTGCATACTCACTTTGAGGCGAACCGTCAAATAGATGGAAAACCTCGTCATTGCATGCTTGGTATGTGTTTGGATGTTGTGATGCAGGATATCGGTGACTTATGAGCCTGAGAGACAAGACATGAGGCTTAGAGAGGCATAACCGAAGCCCGGGAATGGAAACGGATCAAATATAGTTCGTGTTTTCACCTTACATTGACTTTATCTGCAATTTGAGCTGTGTTGGAGGCATTTTATGGACTTTTAGTCTTCGTAAAAGTTGTAGATATTTGAATGAGCTTTCCAACACAACTTAAATCACTCAAATCGAAGCTCTACACGCAATGATATTGCCAAATTACTGAAGGTCTTTCAATGCTGAATGTTAACACAGAAGGAATGTGCGCACATTCAGAAAGGTGTGTGCACATTGGACGGACAGGTTGTATTGTGTGTGCACATCAGAAGGAGTGTGCGCACATTAGACAGTTTTCAAGCACAATTTTGGGCACCTATATATAGCTTTTTGCACAAATTTTTACATACTTCCCCTTTTACTTTCTACACTTCATACTACACTCATTGATCCCCAAATTCAACCATAGGTCGAAATTCCTCTCCTTCTCCCTTAGATTCATTTCTACGCTAGATATTACTTAGATTTAGCATAATTTGGCATAGATTTCTAATCTACTTTTGGATTTTCTCATTTTGGGTCTTCTTCTTCACCAATTGACATGGGTGTTGAAAAAGCTTGATGTAAACTCCGATCCTGTATGATTTTGGTAATCAATTTAGTTTCTATTTCATTTATGGCCTTAATTCTATCTTTAATTGTTGTTTCTAGTTTTATTATGAGTAGCTAAACATCTCATAGTCAAATCATGTGAAGATTGATGAAATAACCCCTTTAATTGATGAAATTGGGAATGGGTAGTGTTTAATTGTTGTTATATTGATGAATTCATGTCTTAAAACTTGTTCTTAATGCTTGAATTAGATTGATCACCCACACACACAACTTTTATAAATGTATGTTGCGAAGGGGTGTGGGAAAATGGGATTTAAGATCATTCCTTATAATCAACTGAGTTGTTTAGATTGATTAGGGAGTGAGGTTCAATCGGTTGTGAAATCAAGCAACTCTAGCGCGTTGATCTTGTTTCGGTCAATTAAATCCTTAAAGGCAGACTGTTGAATCGGGCAAAAGGTGTTCGATTGTTGCATGGCGTCGTACACTAGCTTAGGAGTTTGCACCAATGAATGAGTCAATATAAGTGTTAGGTTGGTAGGTTGGTTAATCTCATTCCCGAATAATCGATTAGAGGGGCAAAAGTAATCAATTGGATCATGGTTTGGCTATGTTTCTCTTTATATCTATTCTTATCCTTAATCTACATATCGTTTTAGTGTAGTTGAATACTTGAAATATCGTGGTTGACCTAAACTAAATCCGAAGACGACTTTGGTATTCGATGAATTCCTCGTGGGATACGACCTTGCTTGCTACTATAGTGCATCCGATTCGGTACACTGCTGATCAAAGTTGGACCGTCACTATTTTGGCCATCAAGTTTTCTGGCGCCGTTGCCGGGGAATTAATCGATATCTCATATGTCTTTTGAAGACTTAGGCTTAGGTTGTTTTTATTTTACTGTTTTCTTGTTGTTTGCTTCTTGTAGTGCATGACCCGAAGTTCTAAGGAACCATTACTTCCATACAATCCCGAGATTGAGGCTTTGGCTAGACACCAAAATGCTTTGCGGAAAAAGGGAATTTTAGTTGATGAAGTAACTCAAGATTTGGAAAGTGGGAGTTCTAGTTCTGAGAGTTCTAGTATGGCTACGGGAAATGAAGACCTTGAATTTGATTTGGGTATGGAGCGGGAGAGAAGTGTAAATCCGTTTGAGGAAGGGGATACAAGTCAATACCGAGGCAAAGGTCAAAAATCAAATCCACCTTCCCTAAGGATGGAACCTCTACCTAGAGAAGGGAATATTGTACATAATAACCCAGTGAGCAATAACTTTCAACAACGAACCAATATTCCTCTCCAAACTCCACAAATACCCCAACCACAACAACCTCCACAAATGGACCCCCAATTCCTTCAACAATATCAACAAATGATGATGCAAATGGCCCAATTCAATCCTACGATGAATCCTATGATGAATCCCATGATGAACCAATATACTCAAATGGCCAATCCCTATGCTCAATAATTTATCCCTCAAGCTAATCCTCAACTGAACCCTATAGTGAACCCTCAACAATATGTTCCTCAAGCTCAAGTGAACCAAGCGGGAAATCAACCGGTAAGACTTTGTAGAGATTATATGACACCGATGGCCACCACGGGCCATAGTCCTATTCGAGTACTGGCCGTTGTGGCTAATAACTTGGAGATAAGGCAACATGTTTGGCATTTACTTGGGGACAATGGTCAATTTGAAGGAAAGGCGACGGATGATCTGAACACCTTCATCAATAACTTCCTTAAGGTACGCAAAACAGTGAAGATAAATGGGGTTGGTGAGGAAGCGGTTCGGCTACTTTTGTTCCCTTTTGCTCTAAAAGGAAAAGCGAGGGAGTGGTATTCGTCTTTGGCTCATGACTCCCTCCGTACATGGGAACAAGTTGCAAGCACATTCTTGCTCAAGTACTTTCCACCATCGAAGGCTCTTGACTTGAAATCCGACATTTTCAACTTTGAGCAACTATTGGGTGAAGACTTGTTTGAGGCATGGGATCGGTTCAAGACTATGTTACGGAATTGTCCTCAACATGGATTTGAAGCATGGGACCAAGTGCATCTATTTTATAGGAATTTGGATGGTAATTCAATGCAACAACTAAATGGGGCATGTGGAGGATCCATCATGGATGTAGCACCGGATGTGGCATTGGCCACCATTGAGAGGATTTGTGAGAACAATAGGCAATGGAGCTCGGGAAGAAGGCAATTGAAGCCACTTGTGACTGCTGTGGTAGATGAGCCCGAAAAGAACTCCGAGTGGCATAATAAGGTGTTAGCCATGGAACAAAAAGTTGATGATTTAGCTTTAGAGAACAAGAAGGCCCGGTTATGTCAACTTTGTGGTGGTGAACATTCGGCTACTAATTGCACATCTCCAAATACACCACCATCTTCTATTCCAATACAAGCTTATGTAACTTCTCAAGCGAGTTCATTGTTGGCTAATCCGAATTCATTGCAACAATCTTTGATGAATGTATATGCTTTGGGGCAATTGAATGCCGGACAATTGGATTTCCACCCACTCACTGCCAATGTAAATCCAGTAATTCCTCCTATGGATTCTAGCTTGATGTTGGACACACAACCTTATGATGCTAATTATGTGGGACAAGGGTGTGTCCAACAATATGATTTTCAAGGAATACCTCAAAATTGGCGTGAGAATCCAAACTTAGCCTGGGGACGAAATTCGAATCAAGGGCACCCATCTAGACCTCAACAAGGCCCCTCATATCAAGGTCAAAAATCTCCTCAATAACAACAATCCGGACTTTACCAACATCCAAATGCTCAAGGAAACTACTCTCAACCTCCATCCTTAGCTCCTATTCCACAAAAGAGTCCCACCGATACTCTTTTGGAGCAAATCAATAGAACTTTGCAAGACCATGGTAGAATGCTTCAAGATCAAGGAAGGATGCTATAAGACCATAGTCGGGAGTTGAGGGATATTAGAACCAACTCTACCAACACTACTACTATGCTACAATCATCGGTGAGGAACCTTGAAACTCAAGTGGGTCAATTGACCGAAAATGCTAACACCGCACCGGTTGGAGGCTTTCCGAGTAACACCGTGAGAAATCCTAAGGAGGTTAATGCTATCTTTGCTGTGTATCATAGTGATGTGAAGAGGATGCGGTAATGAAGAGTCATGAGACATTGAGAGTAGCGGGGTTGAAGGAGAAGACATTTGAAGAGGTTGTTCTTGATGCAAAAGTTGAGAACAAAGAAGGATGTACAAGGGATCTCCGGGGAAAGGCTATTGAACAACGTAATGCAGAAATGGAGCATGTGAGTGACGCTTCTAAAGGCAAAGGAAAGTCAGGTACATTTCAAACTAGCATTCCTTTTGATGTGAGTACTCTTCCTTTTCCTCCATCTCATGATAAGAAAGCAAATGTGGTAAGTAAGAAGCAAAATCGTTTTCTTGACATCTTGCGTAAGGTAGCGATAAACATTCCATTAGTTGATGCTTTAATGAACATGCCTTTGTATGCTAAATTTCTTAAAGATGTTTTATCGAAAAAGCCTAAAATGCGAAGTGTGGTTTACTGTAATGAAGAATGTTCTGCGATTTGTCAAGAGAATGTTCCGCCTAAACTTGGTGATCCCGGGAGTTTTTCAATCCCATGCATGATAGGTAGCTCTAAGAGTCTCAAGGCCCTATATGACTTAGGAGCTAGTGTGAACCTTATGTCGTATGCTACTTATAATGAACTTGGTCTTGATGGTATTAGATCAACAAGAATGGTTCTTTCTATAGCGAATAGGTCCATTAGGTACCCTAGAGGCATCGTTGAGAATGTGCTAGTCCAAGTTGATAAATTTGTTTTCCCGGCTGAGTTTGTCATCTTGGACAATGAAAACAACTCTAGGATGCCTATTTTTCTTGGTAGACTTTTTTTGGTTACGGGGGGAGCCTTGCTAGATATACGAACCGGGGAGATCACTTTGAGAGTTCACAGTGAGAGCGCCACCATCAAGGTTTATGAGCATGTAGGTCATCCTTATTGATTGGGGAAAACATGAAATGGTTGATAAGGTTGAGGTCTTTCAAGTGCGTCATAGCAATCAAGAATTTCCAAAGAGCGAGAAGAGTGAGTTTGAGGCCAATGGAGGGAGAAAGAATCCAAATGTAAAATTTGGTGGATTCAAGTCGTGTCAAGGACTTTAAACTTGACATTCCGACCAGTATAACTCCATCATTACCTTATTTCTATCCACCATTTCCACCTTTGTGTCAACAGTATAACCTGAAAGTTGACACCGTATAAGTCATTATGTCGAGCCAACGATGTAAAACAAAGGCGCTTGTGGGAGGCAACCCACTTTTTCTTTGTTTGGTAGTAGTAGAAGTGAGTCTTAGGTAAAAGAGTGGAGAATCTTGGCCTATGAAAAGAGCTCTTGGGTGAAAAATTTCTTTTCCTTCCCGTATGATGTTTCTCTTTTTATTATCTTTTCATCTCATGTGATTCAAGTTCAGTACCTTTTCGGTTTCGTATGATAGTGCTTGAGACTTGCTTTCTTTTTATACCCCGATACCTATTGCATACTTTTGGCACGGTGGTTGTTCCCCGTGCATGTATTCTCTTGGTGTTTTTGTTTCATGCTCTTAGGTATTCGGGATGGAGCTTCGTGGATACGTCATTTGCACTACTTTGCGCCTCTCTGCCGGGTTCAGCTAAAAGGCTTCTCTCTCTTTTACCATTCACACACTGAGGACAATGTTGCATTTTAAAGTGGGGGTGGTAGGCCAAGCTATGATTTGTGCTTTGTTGTTGATTGTAGCCATTGTGTTGTATGCTTATAGTTTGATCACTTCTTTAGTAAAATTGAGCAATTTTTAAAATGTTCCAAGGTTTTGATGATGCATTCGTATGTTGAGCCTTCACGTTGATAGGATAAAAGGTTTAGTGAATGTTTGAATTCATGTTACTTGGCTTACTACCTTATCTTGGAGACAGGATTTTCACGCACGTATAGCTTCAATTTCATAAACCATGGTGACTAGTGACCGATTATGGCAGACTTAGGCACAATTCAGCTACCTAGAACTCATACCATTAACTTTGAGACTGTTGGACTTATTTCTATGTTTTGATGATGAGTGCCAGACTAGATGTTATAGTGCAAAGGCAAAAAGATGTCTAGATCAAATGTATAGGTTTATTAGAGTTTGATCTTTGTATAAGTTTGATCAAACAAGCAATGTAAAGGTCAGTTGACTTGTTTCAGCAGACTAGTCTAGGTCAGTAGGGTAGTTAGGTCAGTAGACTTTTTTGGAACCTGCTGAAGACTGAAGGCCGAGGGCTCAAACTCAGTTAAAGAAGGCTAAGGGATCAAACTTAGTGATTAAAGTCAAGGATATGCAATCAGAATTTAGGCAAGTCTGTGATGACCTAAACTGATTTCATATACCTTGTGTAGAAGGCCTATGTTCCATAAGTTGGATGATGTTTGGAACTTGGTTATAATTAAAAAGGTGTAATCTAACTTCACAAATAAAAGTTAGATAAAAGAAATCAGCTGCATTCAATTTATTGCACAAAGAAATTGTCTTCATTCAGATCGATAGGTATTACAGCAGACTGATGAACCTGCTGATGATATACCTCGATTAATTCAAGATTACATTGGAAGATTACATGGATAAGGACAGCCAACTACCTCTGATTTAACAAACAAATCAAGGGCTGAGATTAAAAGGACGTTGGGATGATTCAGGACTTTATCCAACGGTTATAAGTCAAAGGGTGGATGATGATTGTCAAAAGGATTACGGCAAAGGTCACCCTATGAATAGTGACATAAAGCAAGTCAGATTGGACAAAAACCAGGAACGGTTATATTTGAATTTCAAATGGAGGTCACATGCATTCCCACCTATAAATAGAGAACTTTCAACTCAGAAAAAGATGATGAATGAATTTTAAGAGAAAAATATAAGAGATAATTCTGAGCTGCAAGAACACCCTGCTGAACCTACTGAACTTAACCTTACTGATCTAGAGAAAATCTTCAAGTGTATTCTGTATTCAAGCTACATCAAGTTCACACACTTGAAGACTACAAGCTGCTGATTATATCATCCTAATCAAGTCTTTGCCAGAATCGAATCATTTACTTGATTCATTCTTTATTTTATAAAGAACTCGTTGAAGACAGTGAAGCATCCATTGGGTGTGAAAGATCGTTGTTTGTGGTGGAGTGAGTGGTGAAGAGGCAATCATACCCTTCAAGGACCAGTGGAAGACTTTGTAGCAGCAATCCTACCTGTTCCTAGTTTTCAGTTTGTGAAGCCATAGTCATTGGTGAAGGACAAGCAATCTTAGGAATCTTTGTAACAGATACACCAAAGATCTCTAGTGAATTATGTCCAACATCACAGGAGAAGAGTGGACTGACAGGATTACACCACCTGGAACCACTATAAAATCTGCCTACTTACTTTCTGCATTTACATTCTGCATTAAGTTTATTATACACATCAAACTACTGAATCTAGCAACTGAACTCACACACATACACTACTGAGTATCTAATACTTAGTATCATATTTAACAGCAAGTTTCAAGGCTTTATTTTTGATATAAATCCATTGATAAATTCAAGAAACTCAACCATCATGAGACTCATCGTGTATCGCCAAGTTTCTGGAAGTTCGAGTTTGTTAACTCCAAAAAGTTTTAAGTGTTAAGTTTATTCACCCCCCCTCTAAACTTAACCAAAGCCTTTTCAAGGGACCAACAATTGGTATCGGAGCAGTGCTTCTGTTATGAAGTAATCCTACTTGTTGTGCTTGTGAAAATACTTTGAAAAACCTTTTCAAATCACTGATTTTCAAAGTCTTGCATCATGGATAACAACCAAAGATGCTAGAACAATGTTGATGTGTTCGCAGATCGTTTTGATGAATATAAACGTCGTATGCAGGCTTATCTTGCTGCAACTCATGATGAAATGATGGATGTGCTCACAGATGGACCACTGGAGATTACAAAGTCAGTAACAATGGGTGAAGAGACACAGTACATTCCAAAGCCTAAAAAGGAATGGACTGCTGAAGATAGAAAAATAGCAAATCTGAACAACATTGCTATTGATATTATCTACAGAACTCTGGATAGCAACATGTACATGAAAGTGAAGGATTGTAAAACAACAAAAGAACTTTGGGATAAACTACAGTTGATCTGTGAAGGCGCTGATGAAATAAAGAAGAATAAAATCAGTGTGGCAAAGAAGAAGTTCCAAAAGTTTGAAATGAAACCAAATGAAACCATTGAACAAATGGAATCTAGGTTCAATGCACTGGATGAACTCACCCTCTTTGTGTGTTAATTACTCAAAAGAAGAAATCAACACAAAAATCTTGGAAGCTTTACTCGCTTCTGAGATGAATTGAAGATGAAGGTGACAACCATAGAAGAAATGAGAAGACTGCATGAAGAAGATACATTCAAGTTGTTCTCAGATCTCAAGGCATATGAATTCAAAAAGAAGTTGTCACCTACCACTTAAAAGGAAGAGCCAAAAACCAAAGATCGGGTTGCTTCACATCAAGAAGAAGGATCAGAAGCTCAAGATGAATTACTGGATGAAATGCAAGAGCAAATAGCATTGCTGAGCAAGAAGATCAGGATGATGAAAGGTGGTAAAAGCTCACCTAGGAATTTCACAAAGAAATTCATTGAAAAGAAAAGGAAGAAACAAAGAAAGACAATGATTTCTTGTGTTTTAATTGCAAGAAACAGTGACACTTCAGACTGATCATCTCCGAATTAAAAGAGAAAAAGGAACCAGATTATCTTTGCTTCAACTGCAAGAAGCCTGGACATTTTAGACCAGATTGTCCAGATCTCCAAAAGAACAAGAGTCAACAAAGAAGACATGGCAAGAAGGCTATGGTTGCTGAAGATGAATCTGGATATGAAGTGGAATCTGAAAAGGGAAATGAATCAGATGACACAGCATTGGTTGATGATATGGAAGACTATGCATTAATGTCTAATATGGATGAAACAGAGGAGGTATACAATACTGTATCAATTAACACTCCTGTTGAAAGTGATTGTGAATCAACTTGTGGTTCAAATCCTAAAAACTCTTACAATGATGAAGCTTTGGATGCCATCCTCAATCAACTGAGGAAAATACAATCTGGTTATGAAATTGTGAAGGCTGAAAAAGAAGCTCTTCAAGTAGATGTTGAAAGATTGAATGCTGAATTAAGAATTTTCAAAGGTAAGGAAAAAGATGTTGGACAGAATCAGTATAAGCCTGCTGAACATCTAGTAGCCTCTGAATCTGCTGATCCATCTTGCTCCTCAACTGCATACAAATCTGGAAAGCCTTATGGTGATAGAACATGGCTTGGATTTGGAACTCAACAATCCAAAGAGAGTGGATCCGAAGAAAGTCTTGAACCTAGTACTGCAGGTGGTCCTAAGTTTGTACCGCACAAGATCCAACTCCCAAGAAGGTTCTTTGAGGCAAGTAAAACTCGCCGAGAATGTTTCAAGGAGGCAAAATCAGAAGTCAAAGAAGTCAACAACTCCTAATAAAAGGAATAAATCCAAAAATAGGATCACAGTGCCTTCTAAGTCTCTTGATGGTGCACTGCTACCAAGTCTCTTTGGACCACGTAAGGTAAGAAGCAGAAATATTCCAAGGATAAGAATCCTAAACCCAAGAATGTTAATCATTCAAGGGATACTTATCTCAGGGGAAAGGTAGACTGTTCTCATCGATGATGATTGGAATATTCTGTACTCGCCGCTAGAAAGCAATAAGTATAACCATCTTTGCTAGGGTAAAACCTAAGCAATGGAATCAGCAAAGGACTCAGTAGTGGACTTATATAAGACCTCAGCAGACTCCATATTACAGGGCTGTTCCTAACAGACAGCAAACCTATGGTTATACTGCTGCTTCTAACAAGAAAAATCACTCCAAACAACACTATAAATCAAAAAGCCAGAAAACATATATGAATCCTACACAACCAACTGTTAGATCTTATGGATGTGTGGAATACATGTATGAACCTAAGTATGACACCTTCAAAAGAAGACCTTATGGAAATTTACTGGGGGTCCCGCTACCATCGACCATGATGGACCCAAACAGATTTGGGTACCTAAAATGTATTGATTTTTGTTTGTAGGTGTGTGCGGTACTTTGTGATGGATGTTTCGGACACATGACAAGGAATAAGCGAGTGTTTGACAAGCTACATAGCAAAGGATGGTCCAAGGGTGAATTTTGGCAACAAAAACACACTGGTTATACAAGAGGCTATGGAACACTTGTGAGGAATGGACTAACCATCAAGAATGTTGCTTATGTGGAAGGATGGACTACAACTTGCCGAGCATTGGTCAATTTCGTGACATGGGATACAAGGTCACTTTTGACAAAAACAAGCTGTATTGTCATTAGTGAAAAAGGTGATCAAATTGTATTGGTGTGTAGAAGACAACAAAACATGTATGTTGTGGATCGGTCTCTCATCGATTCTAAAACACACTGATTGTGCATACTAAATCGAACTCAATTGGTAATGGCACAAGAAGTTGAATCATCTAAATTTTGATGATATCAATCAGCTAGTAAAGAAGAAAATGGTAATTGGCTTGCCTGAGATTACATTCAAGAATGATGCTATTTGTGATGCCTGTCAGCAAGGTAAACAAATAAAATCAAGCTTCAAGTAAAAAACTAAACTATCAACTAAGAGAGTGCTGGAGCTAATGCACATGGATTTATTTGGACCTGTCACTCCAACTAGTATAAATGGAAAGAAGTACACTTTAGTTGTTGTGGATGATTATTCAAGGTACACTTGGGTGGTTTTTATGAATAAAAAAAGTGAAACACTCAAGATGATGCCTGATCTTTTGAAGAGATTACAAAATGAGAAAAGTTTGATAGTAGTAAAAATAAGATCGACAAAGTACTGAGTTTCTCAATAAAGTTATAAGAGAATATTGTGAGGAAGAATGGTGTATTGCATCAACTTGTCATTGCTTTGGTACACCTCAAAAATGGGGTTGCTGAAAGAAGAAACAGGACATTGAAAGAAGTAGGAAGGACAATGATTTGTGAAGAATAACTACCTGAGAGGTATTGGGTCAAGGCGATTAATACAAAGATGCTATACAAAAGCAGAACCTCGGTGAACAAGAAAAAGCTCAAGACACCTTATGAGATCCGGAATGGAAGAAAACCAAATATATCTTATTTCCATCCATTTGGAAGCAAATGTTTTATCTTGAACCATAAGGAGCATTTAAAGACATTCCAACCTAAATCAGATGAAGGGATTTTCTTGGGATATTCTTCAGTCAGCAAGGCATTCAGGGTACTGAACAAGAGGTCACTGAAACATGAAGAAATTATCCATGTTGTGTTTGATGAACCTAAGTTCACTGGAATGAATGATGAAGTTTGTGAACCTACTGAGAATCTACAAGTCACTGATCCAGACTGTGTTGAAGTCTTGGAAAGGGTTAATGGCTTAAAAGTTTCGATCATCGCCTCGCTTTTGAACACTCTGCTGGTGATACTACTGATGCAACAACTGAAGCAGTTCAAGGATCTGCTGAACCCCCTGTTGAAGATACAACAGACCCTACTGAAGATGAGGTCCCTGAGAATCAATCTAACCAAAATCCACAATGGTTAAAGGATCACCCTGCTGAACAAGTCATTGGCAACATTCAGCAAGGTGTAAGGACTAGAAGACAATTAGAAGCTATGTTTACTTGCTTTCTATCTCAAGTTGAACCTAAAGTTGTTGAAGAAGCAATATCAGATCCAGATTGGATAATTGCTATGCAAGAAGAGTTAAATGAATTTGAAAGAAATCATGTTTGGACACTAGTTGAAAGGCCTAGTCATGCAAATATCATTGGTACTAAATGGGTATACAGAAACAAACTTGATGAATCTGGTACCATTGTAAGAAATAAGGCCAGACTAGTTGCAAAAGGCTATTCTCAAGCAGAAGGAATAGATTTTGATGAAACCTATGCACCTGTTGCAAGATTGGAAGCTATCAGATTATTCTTGGCACATGCTGCATTTAAAAACTTCAAAGTATATCAAATGGATGTCAAAAGTGCATTTTTGAATGGCATTCTGGAGGAGGAAGTGTATGTTCAGCAACCTCCTAGATTTGAAGTTAAAGATCAAGAAGATAAAGTGTATAGACTCAACAAAGCACTTTATGGATTGAAACAAGCACCAAAAGCTTGGTATGAGACTCTATCTCAATTCTTGGTGGACAATGGTTTTACAAAAGGCACCATTGATAAGACTCTTTCGAGAATCGAGTGAAGTGACAAAGACACCTGCTTTGGTCCAGATTTATGTTGATGACATAATCTTTGGTTCTGAAAATGAATTGCTATGTGAAATGTTTGCAAATATAATGAAGAGCAAGTTCCAAATGAGTATGATGGGAGAAATGAACTAATTTTTGGGATTGCAAGTTAAACAGATGAAAGATGGAATCTTCATTCATCAAACCAAGTACACCAAGGAGCTGCTGAAGAAGTTTGGTATGGAAAATAGCACCAAGATATCAACTCCTATGAGTACAAACATCAGATTGGATGAAGATAAAGAAGGCAAAGATGTTGATCAGACCTTATACAGAAGGATGATAGCAAAGTCTTTGTACCTTCATCGCCATCGGACTGATATATCCTTTGATGTAGGTGTTTGTGCAAGATTTCAATCTAAACCTAAAGAAAGTCACTTAGGTGCTGTCAAAAGAGTTCTCAAGTATCTAAAAGAGACTTTGGGAGTAGGGATATGGTATTCCAAGGATGGAAGCTTCAAAGTTATGTCCTACTCAGATTCTGATTATGTTGGATGCAAGATTGATAGAAAAAGCACCTCGGAAACACGTCGGTTAATGGGAAATAGATCTGTTTTCTGGTTCAAGAAGAAAGCAGAACTCAATATCAACCTCAATCAAAATTTGAATACATTTTCTTTGGAAGTTCTCGTGTGCACAAGTATTGTGGTTAAGACAACAGTTAAGAGATTATGGAATTGAAGAAAAGGAAATTCCAATCATGTGTGACAACACAAGTGCAATTGTAATCACAGAAAATCCTGTTTTGCACTCAAGAACCAAGCACATTGATGTAAGATATCACTTTATAAGAGATCATGTTGAAAAGAAGGATGTGGTGGTTCTATATATCCCTACTGAAGATCAACTCGCTGACAATTTCACTAAACCACTTGATAGTGAAAGATTTGCCAAATTAAGGACTGAACTTGGAATTATCAAAGTTGACTGATAATCAGCAGTGTACTGGAATTCACCAAGGGGATTAGTCTTTGCTATGTTGGGTGAGCTCACTTAGCAGATTAGTCATTGGTATCAACAATTCCATGTACTTATGTTTGGACAATTGAGCAAATGAGGTTGCCAAGGGATTGGTCTTTGTCATGTTGGGTGAGCTCACTTGATGATCGAGTCATTGGTATTAAACTTCATCTTGTATTATTAATTGAACAAAACAAGAAGAAATCAAGAATCGTGAGAGTACACTTGCGCAAAAAGTCTTTGAAGCATTTTATCGCCAGATCTTTGAGCCACCGCCTTGAGGATAACCTCTTTGAATGGAACGTTACACAGTCAAACTTTATTAAAGTCCAAGAGCAATTGGCGGGATATTTATTCTATCCTTTATGACCACGGTTACACAATCTAACGGTTACAATACGTTTTGGAAAGTAATGGGCCACGTGTCAAGCTAACATTCACTCAGATTAATCATGGTTATTGTGAATGTACGTGCAACTGACAGTTACAACCACTGCCTGTCTATATATACAGACCTATTACACAGAAGACACTCTACTGCAAATCTATTTATATCTCTGTTTTTACACTGTGTGAACACAGATTTACAAAGCTTTCTTCTTCATCTTTTTCTTAAACCATGGCGGAAAAGATTGATGTTCAGATCGAATCAAGCCATAGTGTGAGAGGTTTTGTTGTTGATGCTAATAAAACAGAATTAGCTATCAACATTGGTCGAAGAATAAGAAGATATGCAGGATTGGAGAATGTACTGAATATAAGACTGGAAACGATTTCATATACAAACGTTGTCAGTTTTTGGAAGAATATTCAGGTAAAGGAAGGAACTGGAGCATTCAAAACAGTTGTGAATGCACAAGAAATAGAAGTTTCCTTAAGTTTGCTGAGGGAAATTTTTGGTTTTGAAGAAACAGTAGATGGTCCAACAAATCCTGAGGCAATGGGATTGTCCAAGATGGATTTTATTGATAAAATCAAGACAAATAAAGACACCAAATGAATTCCAGGCATCAATTGTAGACACATTGGGAATGAGTACAATCTGCTGAGCAAACTCATTGCAAAGAATATATTAGGTTTGGTTGGAAGTATGGATACCCTGTCAGGACCCAAGATAGAGCTAATGATGATTATCTACAGGAGTATGAAATTTGATTGGGCTGGATATCATTCACTACATGAAGAAAGTAGCCAAGGAGGAAAGAGAAGGGAAAAGGAAATCCAAGGCCTTACCCTTAGGATTAATGGTTCAGACCCTGCTGAATCATTTGGAGATTCCTGATGTTGCACCTGAGAAGATTAATCAGTCCAGATACAAGAAAGAGATTGAGTATGCTATCTGTTAAGGGTGATTTTATATGATTTATACCGTTATATTTCGTAACGATTTCCCCCATAATCTGATAAATTGCATAGAAAAGTAAGTGCTTATCAGATTTATTGAGCAAACGAGTTTTAAATGTGTTTAAATGCAAAATCGAGATATTTACGTGATTTTATCGGTGTTTTATGTTTATTCATATGATGTTACATTTTGCATGTTTCTATCATGTTGTTAGATACGTTTTCATGATGAGTAAGGAGCTTAAACGATGATCACATGAAGATGGAAGAGTTGAAAGATGTTTAAGTGAAGAATCATTGAAGAAACCGAACCAGGCACTTCATGGAGATTTTGTCCAAACTTGTAGGCACTTTCAGGAAAGTTGTCTTGATGAAAGTTGTAGAGGATTGAAATAGCTTTCCAACGCATGTTGAATCACCTCATTCGGAGCCCTAGAAGTGAAGTTATGAGCAAAATACTGGAGCTGAGTAGTGGACGGGCGTCCATAAAAGTGAATCGGCGTCGTAATCGTATTTTACATTCGAGAGAGTTGAGCGTTACGAACGAGCGTTCATTCTCCGTTCATAGAGTTTGGACGGCGCCCAAGATAGTGGACGAGCGCCCACGGCACCGACTCAATGAAACCGACCTAAAAATCTATAAATAGCGCGTTTTTACCAAACCCTAAACATACAAATTCGATCCCTAAACCCTAAGGAGCGGCTTGGCTGCGTTTTTACTCCTTTATTTTCCGGTTTTTATGCAATAAAACATCTAGATTAGATAGTTAGATTTATGTTCTTTATTCCATCAATTCGAGTTTGCATAAGGATGCTAGGAGGCTAAATCCTCCTTGAACAAGCGTTGTGAAGCCGTCCGTTTCAATGATTTGATCTCTAGTTCGTGATTATTTTGTGAGTATCTATTAAAGTTGTTACTTTTATCATGTTTTTATATGTCGATTGCATGCTATATCGAAAGATCCGTGCCTTTGTTTATTGTTTGCTTGATGAAAGTCATGTTAACCTTAGAACACCATGATAAAAGTTTAGACCTTTAATCTAATCACAACGAAAGTTATTAGATTGAATCTCTAGATTAGAAATTGAAAGATTTCACGCCTAGGTTAGAAAGGCGTAATCTTTAACATCGAGAGATAAAAGATTAGAAAGCGAACTTGTCTCTGCGAGAGTAGGAGTTTATGCCTTCGATTAGGTGAATCACGACTTGAGTAGAGATCGCGAATTAATCCGAATTAGAATTGAATGTTGATAGGATAGGTGGATCGATTGCTTGTTCGTTCGTTATAAATTGATTTTAATCCTTTAAACTTGAATTGCTTAGCTTTAGTTTTACTTTTCCTGCACTTTAGTTTAGTTTTTATCGCTTTCGGTCTTGCCTAGCATTGGAGCAATCCTCTGTCTAGTTACTTTTTGCATATTTGTTTAGGTTAGATGTTCGTTAGGTTAGATTCGTGACAATAGTTAGTTTAAAGCAAAAACTAGGATTCACATTAAATCAGTTCCCGTAAGATCGACCCGGCATTAGCCTCCATACTACGATCCTTATACTTGAGGTTAACCGGTTTATTACTTGTTGTTTCGTATTGATAAAATCCGGGACAAGTTTTTGGCGCCGTTGCGGGAACCGGACGGTTGCCTAGTTTTTGTTTTTGTTTGTCTTTTTCGTTTCTGCTTTTAGATTTGTTTTTGTTTCGCTTTTTTAGGTTTGTTTTTAGTTTAACCTTTAGGTAGTTAGGTTTTGGTTTAGATTTTTAGGGTTTGAAGTTTTTAAAGTTTTTGTGATTAGTTTCTTCCCCTCCTTTTCTCGCTCTGCTTTCTTTCTCTTATCCTCTCTGTTTTCGCAATCGTTTACATTCGCTTTACGAAATTTTTGCATCCGGACGGCGCGCCCATACTTATGAACGCCCGTTCACCTTGTGAAAATTTCAATCTGTATCGTTTTGACCCCTTGAACGAACGTCCATATTTTTGGACGCCCGTTCGATCCTAAAACTTGAGTGAGGCGCCCGTCCATTAATTGGGCGCCCGCCTGCATTTTCTTGTTTCGATGTCTTTTCTTGTTTCTACCACTGTCTGTTTCTATCTTTTCTCGTTCTTACATTGATTAGGGGACATCTAAGGTTGAATCATCTGACTCCACACCTTTCACGATCAAATTTTAGGATAAAAGGGTCCGTTTTAGCACTTGATAGTATTTTGGCCATAACTTTCGGCTCGAGTGTCGGATTGGCGCGCAGGACCCCAATTCGGAAAGGCCGTTCGACACCGTTTTCGAGGTCAAAATCCACTGTTTTCCCTTCCATTTTGGGGTTAGAAGATTTCAACACATGTTTTTCCCTCTTTTTAGTGTTTTCTGTTTTTCTCGTTTTAAATTTTCTTAGGTAGTTTATAGTTTTGGTTGTTAGGGTTTTTCGTAGTTAAGTTTCGTAGTCTTTGATTCCTCTAGGTTTAGTTATCCTTTCCCTCTGTCTCTTTTTCCCCTCGCTTTCTGCTTTGTTACGATATCGCTTCGCATTCGAAAAATCTTGCCTATGGACGAGCGTCCACTAGTTTGAACGCTCGTTCACTGTAAAATTTTCATTCCAGTAGCGTTTTCCGATCCTTGAACGAACGTTCACCAGTTTGGACGCTCGTTCAGTCTATTTTCTGGGCAGACGCTCGTTCACATAAGTGGACGCCCGTCCGTCCCCCTTTCTTTCTTAATCTTTCTCTTTTCTTCTCTTTTCTTTAGGTTTTTGATCTTAGATTAAGGTTTTTAATCTTTTAGATATCAGGTCTTTAATTTATTAGTTTTTAGGTTTCCTTTCCTTAGATTTAGGTTTTCTCAACTTGATTTTGGGATCGGTTTATGCAAACTCGTAGTCACAAGGGACCATTACTTTGCTCCCCTGACATCGAGCGTACCATAGTCCGACCCAATAGGCGAAGACTTCGCGTTTGACGAAGGAAAAGCCGAAGATCAAGAGTTTGAGCTATCTTTTCAAAGGGAAATCGAAGAAATTGTAATAATGGCCGCTGAAGATAGACGGACATTGGCAGACTACGCCATGCCTGGTGCAGTAACTGTCAACCCAGCTATCGTCTTACCAGCCATTACCGCACAAACTTTCGAACTCAAACCCAGTCTCATTCGGGATGATGCAAAGATGCATCAATGTTTCACGGGTTCCCTATGAAAATCCTCACACACACGCACACACATTCCTGGAGATATGTGGTACGACACGCATTCAAGGTGTGAGTGAGGATGGGATTAAACTTACATGTTTTCGTTCTCATTGAAGGAGAAGCTAAAGAGTGGTATAGCTCTCTCCCTCCGAATCCATTACCACCAGGCTGCATTGGAGAAAGAATTTTTAAGCCAATACTTTCCACCGCCAAGACATTGAGTGTTTGAGGGAAATTTATAATTTCTATCAAGCGGAAAGCAGAATCTTTCTTTGAGGCATGGAAGAGATTTAAGGCTCTTCTTCAGTAAATGCCCCCACCATGGGTTAGACTTTGAGAGGCAAGTCAATACTTTTTTCGGTGGATTGACCGAGCTCACCAAGGGCATGGTCAATAGTTCATCAGTGGGGCTTTCACGAGGAGAACACCTCAAGAGGGTGGGCATTGTTCAAGACATTGCCAAATATAATTATGCCCCCCTCCTTTCAAGTCGTTCAGGCACCACCACCTCCTCCTAGGATCGAGGAGGTGAAAATGCGTAACGAGATTTCCATGCCGGGCAAAGAAACGGTGGCTACGCTTACCACGTCTCCAAATCCGAGTTATCGGACTCCTTCATTTTTGGAACTCTCAAGTTCATGCTCGCGAGAATTGTTCTCGGTCGCCACATGGTTGGCGGTGTCAATTCATGTCCCCAATTCTTATCAAGTCAATCTTGTCGAGAATCATGGACAAGTACAACCAAGTCGCATGCCGGATATGTGACGATATGGGGCATATCTTGCTCGTTTACGTCTATGATTGGACAGAGCGCGAAATCAATGCCTTCAATGGCCGGCCCGAATCGAGAGGTTTGGAAATCAATTCTTCGGCCAGGGCAATTTTCAAAATCGGGGTTTCGTCAAAATTTCAATCAAAACTCGAATTTCAATCGAAACCCTAGTTTTAATCGGAACCGAACTTGAATTCTTCCAATCCAAATCAAGGGTTAAATCAAAGTTGGCCTAACAATCCAAATCCTCGCATTTCAAAGTCGGTCCAACCAACCTTTCTCTCAAAACATTCGTAACTCTCAGGTCCATCTCACGTTGATGATCTGGAAGCTAGATTGGACTCTATCGAAGGAGGAGTGAAGGAGCGAACAATAACTTCCAGAGGAGCAAAATAATAATATCCAGTTGTTGATGAATTCGATCAAGCACCTTGAGAAGCAAATGGGTGACCAACAAGCTTCAGACCATCGAGGCGGATGCCAAACTCCACGGAGAGAAATCCCAAAGGTGGTCATGTAGCTCATCTCGAATTGAATCTTGGCCAATGCAATCGACTTGGTTCCTTCACTTCCATACGGTAGAGAGAGGCCGGTGCAATGAACTTAAGTGGTACTCAACCGAGTGGTCCCCCAACCAGGAAACCACTAGCCCCCTCCCTGCCGGTGATAAGGCGGAGGGAAGTCGAGCACCCATCATCCCCTTGGCTACAGCGGTACTGGTGGTGATCCCCGAGAGGTGTAGAAGTTGAAAGACATCGGTGGGTGATCCACGATAGGTGAAAGAATTGAGATTCCTCGAGTGGGTGATCCTTGAGGAATGAAGAATCAATTAAGAATCCTCGGTGGTGATCCCCGAGGAGTGATGAATCAAATGATAGTCGGTGGGTGATCCTCGACTAATAAAAAGAATGATAAGGCGGTGAGGTGGAAAGATGTGGAAGACAAAGCAAGTTAGTTCGCCCTCGAAGAAAGTATTTTCCGAGGATGATTTGAAAAAGCTTCCATTTCCACCGAGAAAGAGCAACATCCCATTGCATGAAGATAAGAAGTACGGAAAGGTGCTTAATCTGCTGAAAAATACTCAGGTTAATCTTCCACTCTCAGAAGTTTTGGTTGAAATGCCTAAGTATACTAAATTCATCAAGGATGTTGTTTCTTGAAGAAGAAGTTAGCCAGAAATGGATCAGGCAATTGGTGAGGATTGTTCAATGATCAATTATCCAGACTTACCAATCAAAAGAGGTGACCCCGGAAAATTCGTGCTCACATTGCAGATGGGAGGCTTAGTCTTTCCAAATTCTTTATGTGACTTGGGTGCATCCATCACTGATGCCATTGTCGTGTGTGTGATTTTGGTTTACAAAGTCTTCTAGAACCCACTTCCATGAACCTTCAGTTCGCCGATAGATCTTCTAAGAAAGCTTCAGGGATTCTGAAAGACATTTTAGTCCAGATCGATAGATTTACCTTTCCTGTTGATTGGTACGTCTTAGATATGGGAAAAGATGAGAAAGTCCCCCTGATTCTTGGGAGACCTTTCCTATCCACAGCTAGGGCCCTCATCGATTGTGATGGTGGGCAAGTAACTATTCGAGTTGGTGACCAAGAGGTGAGCTATAGTGTCTCTAAATCCATTCAAGTACCCTCTGGTTCTCCAACCGGCTTTTCTATTGAGGAGTCATTTAATGACTTCAATGACTGTATGGACGAGCAAGTCAAGGCTGTGGAAGCGGAATATGAGCGATTGATCGATAATCTGAATAGTCATGGTATGGTTAATCTAGACCAGTTAGCAGCTGATTTTGAGGATGAGCTAAGAGAAGAAGCCTTGGCGAAGGGACCACTAAGTAAGCTCGGCGATGTTGAGTTGAAGAGTGGCGATCTTAAATCAAGTCTAGAGGATCCTCCCGTAGATTTGGCATCAAGCCGTTACCTAAACATCTTAAGTATGTGTTTTTAAGAGAAGGTGACAAGCTTCCTTTGATCATCTCTGCCAAGCTATCTCGTATAGAAGAGCTTAAAGCATAAACGTCTTGCGCAAAAATGAAAAAGCCTTTGGATGGCAGGTGGGAGATATCCGAGGGATATCTCCCGACATCTGTATGCACAAGATCAAGACTGAGGAGGGTGCAAAACGAGTTAGACAACCTCAGAGAAGGCTCAACCCTCACATGCAAGAGGTAGTCAAGAAGGAAATTATAAAGCTTCTAGATATGGGTATCATTTACGCCATTCTTTGATAAAGTGAATGGGTTTCCCGACTCGGGTAGTCCCCAAAAAGGGGAATTACTATTGAGAAGAATGAGAAGGAGAAGAGATAGCATTGAGGCTCGTTCATCGGATACAGAGTATGTATCGATTATCGAAAACTCAATGAGGTCACAATGAAAGATCATTTCCCCCTTCCATTCATTGACCAGATGCTTGAGCGTCTGGCGGGGCACGCATTCTACTGCTTCCTGGATGGATATTCAGGATACTTCCAGATACCCATCGATCCTGTCGACCAAGAGAAGACCACTTTCACTTGCCCTTATGGGACATTCGCCTACAGGCGGATGCCATTTGGTCTATGCAATGCCCCTGCTACCTTTCAGAGGTGTATGATGGCAATCTTTGACGGGCTAGTTGAAAAATGCATGGAGATTTTTATGGATGATTTTTCGGTCTTTGGTCAATCCTTCGATGATTGCCTCGATAATCTTGATCAGGTGTTATCTAGGTGTGTGGAAAAGAACTTAGTACTCAATTGGGAAAAATGCCATTTTATGGTAGATGAAGGCATAGTTCTTGGCCACAAAGTGTCCGCCAAAGGTATAGAAGTAGATAGGGCCAAGGTTGAAGCTATTGAGAAGATGAGTTATCCTAAGAATGTTCGGGAAGTCCGAGGTTTTCTCGGACATGTCGGCTTCTATAGGAGGTTCATCCAGGACTTTTCAAAGATCGCCAAGCCCCCGTCTACCTTGCTAAAAGAAGACGTTACTTTTGATTTTGATGATAGCCGCAAGCACGCGTTTGAGGAGCTCAAAAATCGCCTCGATCTCTCGCTCCAATTCTTATTTCACATTTGGAACTTGCCCTTTGAGCTTATGTGCGATGCATCCAACTATCTTTGTTGGTGCGATCTTAGACAAACGAATCGAAGGAAAGTTCCACCTATCTATTATGCCGACCACACGTTGAATCCTTCGCCAAGTTAACTATACGACTACGAAAAGGAATTATTGGCCGTAGTGTTTGCTATGGACAAGTTCCGTAGTTACTTGTTAGGTGCTCAAGTGATCGTGTGGGTGATCACGCCGCCGCTGCGGTATCGATGACTAAAAGGATGCTAAACCGCGCTCTATGCGTTGGATATCGACTCCTACAAGAGTTTGACGTTCAAATCAAAGACAAGAAAGGCGGTGAGAATGTAGTAGCGGATCATGTGTCTAGGATGTTAAATGAGGAAAAGAATGAACCGGATGATATAGATCTTTACTTTCCTCTAGAAAACATCATGTTGATCGATGGCCGTTCTCATGATGTTCCTTGGTACTCCTCCATTGTGAACTACCTTCATGCCAAATACCTTGATCCTGAAATGTCTTATCAAGAGAAGAAGAAGTTCTTCTCTGATATGAAATATTTCGTTTGGGATGAACCTTACCTTTTCAAGATCTGCAAAGATGGTTTCTTTGAGGAGGTGTGTTCTGAATCGAGCAACGCGATATAATCGAGCAATGCCATAGTGGACCCACAGGTGGTCACTTTGGTCCTTGGAAAACAGTTGCGAAGATCTTTCAATCCGGTTTTTATTGGCCAACGATCTTTAAAGACACAGAAGCTTTCTGTAAAGCTTGTGATCGTTGCCAAAGAACCGGAGCTTTGACAAGGCGGTTTGACATGCCGTTGAAACCCATCCTTGAATGCGAAGTCTTTGATGTTTGGGGCATCGATTTTATGGGACCATTCCCATCATCTTGTGGCAACAAATACATCTTAGTCTGCGTTGACTATGTTTCGAAATGGGTGGAGGCAATAGCCACTCCTCACAATGATCATAAACGGTCATGAAATTCCTTAAGAAGAATATCTTTGTGAGGTTTGGATGTCCACGTGCCTTGATAAGTGATGAAGGACACACTTTTGTAACCGACCCATGGAGAAAGTCTCGAGAAGTATGGTGTTCACCATAAAATCGGCACACCATATCATCCGATGACTAGTGGTCGAAGTTGAGCGAAGCAACCGAGTCTTAAGAAAATCTGGAGAAGACGGTGAATAGTCATAGAAAAGGCTGGAGTTCAAGTTGGACGATGTACTTTGGGCATATAGATCGCCTATAAGACCCCTATGGGTACATCGCCATATCAAATGGTCTACGGAAACCATGTCATCTCGCTCGTCGAGCTAGAGCACAGGCGTCTTTGGGCTCACGAAGTTTCTTAACTTCGATTCCCAATCTGTGGCAAACACCGCTGCAGCAGATTGCATGAAAGTGGATGAATTCGGACTCCAAGCTTACGAAAGCGCCAGATTAGTAAGGAGAAGAAGAAACTCCTCCACGATGCCAAGATAAAGAAGAGAGAATTCAAGGTCGGTGAGCAAGTGTTACTCTACAATTCCAGGTTGCATTTGTTTCTGGCAAGTTGAGGACACGTTGGTCCGTCCTTCGAGATTCTCCAAATCATTCCTGGAGGTGTGCTAGAATTACGAGGTTATGGTGATCAACCGTCCGAGTTAATGGTCGAGGTGCAAGCACTATATAGGTGAACATAAAGAAAAGCCTTTGATTGTTAAATTCCTCGAAATCCTCGGGTGTGGGACTTCGAAGTCAACCACTTTGACGAAGTTTTCACCCGATTTTTTTTACGAGGATGACGGTTGTGTTAAATCTGAAGATGTTCTAGCAGGTAGTCTTTGATATGGAAGAGTTTGAAAAGGAGCGACAACTTAAACGTCATCGGAGGAACCGAGAAGAAAGAATACAACCATGGGAAACTGAAAAGGTATGGAGAGCTTTCAAAGATTTAACCCCATGTGTTCGCTGCTGTTTCTGCGACCACACTACTGACCGGAGCTTACACGAGGTAGTGGCTGGCAGAAAAGTTAAATGGCCTGATCCAGGCTGAGCTTCAAATGTGTCGAGGTAGTGGGGCACCCTAGATATCTGTTTTTCTTTTGTTTATTTTCTTTTGTTTTTCTTTTGTGTGTCTTCGTTTAGTTTTAGTCTAGTTAGGGTTTTGTGTGAATCTGCTCTGTATTTGTAGTTGACGGTTGGATGCTCTGCACTTTTCCTTGGACGATGATTTTTCCATCTAATACGATTCTCTCTTGTGTTTCATATGATATAATTCCCCCTATCCCCGAGATACTTTTCGTGTTTGTCAAGTGTGCAGGATAGTCTTGATAGCGTTTGTGAGTTTCAGACAATGTCAGTTTTCCGGTGGATGGTCCACAATCCACTGATGTCTTCGAGCATTTCTGGATTGGACGTACGCCACTTCCAGTGTTGCCTCTTTAGAACTACAATCAGCTAAGTTCTCTTTTCTTTTATTTTGCACACCATGAGGACATGTTGTCATTTAAGTGTGGGGAAGGGGAATGGTCGCTATGTATCGACCATTTGGTTAATACATGATATTATTTTCTATGCTAAAATGATGCTAAATTTTCAAAATTTTTGTTTTGTCCCGAGTAGGCAATACACGTTTTTGTTCGGGTTGTTATAGTCATTGATGCTGTATACCATATTTTTAGTAAGTTAGTTGTTTCACCTGATATTATTTTTCACGAAGCCATAGTGAATGATGAGCTATTTTATAGAGTTATTACCCCGTTTGGATTAGTGATTTTTGATTTTCTTATAAGTCATGTACTTAGTGCTACGTATATATCTTGAGATTTATGATAGTCTGTATTTAGCTCCGAGTACGATGTACTGTGAATATCTAGAAGTTTGAATGTGATAAGTAACACGGGGCTAATGTCAATTAAAAGGATAAGTTAATAGTTGATTAAAAAAGGGTGTGTCGAAAGCTAGTCGATGATTTGAGTGAGGTAGGGTATACCACGTATGTCCTATTCCACTATGATGACTAAGAGCTCACGACAGTTAGGAAAAGCTGCCTTATGATTGGAGTAAGGTAGGGTATTATCTCGAAATGTCCTATTCTGCTATGAGGGCAATAGCTTCTTCTAATGTGTGTTTAAAGTGAAACAGTTAAATCAACTTAATAATTGGTATGGAATGAATATAAGACTTAGTTGTCGTTAATCTTATCCCCAGTATAAACCGATGGATATGTTGTAGGGATTATCCTCTAAGTATTTCAGAAAGGCCCTAGATTCATTCGATCATTCTTTTCGGGATATGTCACGTTTGTAGGGTGCATCTTATGAGTGTCATTTATTACTAGTCTACGATGGGGTATTAGCTAGTTTTGCTTGAATTATTCAAGTTTGGATTTAGTGGAAGTTTTCTATGGCTATGCACACACACGATGGTGAACTTCTAATGTATTGACCATGTGGTATATGTGTTGAGGTGTCTATATTCTTTCCGAGCCTTTCTTTCGATTTGTTTTACTCGAGGACGAGCAAAAGCTAAGTGTGGGGGAGTTGTTAAGGGTGATTTTATATGATTTATACCGTTATATTTCGTAACGATTTCCCCCATAATCTGATAAATTGCATAGAAAAGTAAGTGCTTATCAGATTTATTGAGCAAACGAGTTTTAAATGTGTTTAAATGCAAAATCGAGATATTTACGTGATTTTATCGGTGTTTTATGTTTATTCATATGATGTTACATTTTGCATGTTTCTATCATGTTGTTAGATACGTTTTCATGATGAGTAAGGAGCTTAAACGATGATCACATGAAGATGGAAGAGTTGAAAGATGTTTAAGTGAAGAATCATTGAAGAAACCGGAACCAGGCACTTCATGGAGATTTTGTCCACACTTGTAGGCACTTTCAGGGAAAGTTGTCTTGATGAAAGTTGTAGAGGATTGAAATAGCTTTCCAACGCATGTTGAATCACCTCATTCGGAGCCCTAGAAGTGAAGTTATGAGCAAAATACTGGAGCTGAGTAGTGGACGGGCGTCCATAAAAGTGAATCAAGCGTCCGTAATCGTATTTTACATTCGAGAGAGTTGAAGCGTTCAACGAGCAGCGTTCATTCTCCGTTCATAGAGTTTGGACGAGCGTCCAAGATAGTGGACGAGCGTCCACGGCACCGACTCAGCGAAACCGACCTAAAAATCTATAAATAGGCGCGTTTTACCAAACCCTAAACATACAAATTCGATCCCTAAACCCTAGATTAGATAGTTTTTACTCCTTTATTTTCCAGTTTTTATGCAATAAAACATCTAGATTAGATAGTTAGATTTATGTTCTTTATTCCATCAATTCGAGTTTGCATAAGGATGCTAGGAGGCTAAATCCTCCTTGAACAAGCGTTGTGAAGCCGTCCGTTTCAACAGTTTGATCTCTAGTTCGTGATTATTTTGTGAGTATCTATTAAAGTTGTTACTTTTATCATGTTTTTATATGTCGATTGCATGCTATATCGAAAGATCCGTGCCTTTGTTTATTGTTTGCTTGATGAAAGTCATGTTAACCTTAGAACACCATGATAAAAGTTTAGACCTTTAATCTAATCACAACGAAAGTTATTAGATTGAATCTCTAGATTAGAAATTGAAAGATTTCACGCCTAGGTTAGAAAGACGTAATCTTTAACATCGAGAGATAAAAGATTAGAAAACGAACTTGTCTGCGAGAGTAGGAGTTTATTCCTTCGATTAGGTGAATCACGACTTGAGTAGAGATCGCGAATTAATCCGAATTAGAATTGAATGTTGATAGGATAGGTGGATCGATTGCTTGTTCGTTCGTTATAAATTGATTTTAATCCTTTAAACTTGAATTGCTTAGCTTTAGTTTTACTTTTCCTGCACTTTAGTTTAGTTTTTATCGCTTTCAGTCTTGCCTAGCATTGGAGCAATCCTCTGTCTAGTTACTTTTTCGCATATTTGTTTAGGTTAGATGTTAGTTAGGTTAGATTCGTGACAATAGTTAGTTTAAAGCAAAACTAGGATTCACATTAAATCGAGTTCCTCGTAAGATCGACCCGGCATTAGCCTCCATACTACGATCCTTATACTTGAGGTTAACCGGTTTATTACTTGTTGTTCTGTATTGATAAAATCCGGGACACTATCCCTGGTCTGGATGATGATGAAGAAGATGTTGCAGAGGCTGCTGATAGTGATGATAATGGAGATGATGGTGATGCTGGTGGTGAGCAGGTCAAACAAGCTGTTAAGAAATCTGTTAAACCTGCTGCACCAAAGAAGGTTACTGAGAAAATAAAGGCTGCAGATACAAAGAAGATTACTGAGATCTTGAAGCCTAAGAAGACAAAGAAGCAAACAAAGCCAGATCGTTGAGTCTCTCGAGGTCCAGTGAAGATGAAATTGCTAACCTCTTCAGAATTTGCTAGAAAAACTGTTGTTGAGATTTTGAGGGAACAACAGAAGGAAGCAAGGAGAAAAAGAAAGTCTACTGTGGTTGAAATAGACGATGAGCCACTTTCCAAGAGAATGAAAGAGATTTTCCATAAAAAGAAACATGGAAAGGGAAGACATTTGAAGATCTTAGAGGCTCAAAGGGCACAAGAAGAAGAAGAATCAGTTCAAGAAGAAGTAGAAGCAGTAGGAGAGGCTATTGATGCTGAGCCATTGACTATTATCAAGCCTAATGAGGAAGCAGAGGTTGTTATTGAGCAACTCTTTGGAGAGTCACATCGAGACTACAGAGACTGAACTTGCTGCTGATGTTGTTGGATCCTCACCTACTAAGGCTGCTGAGCCTACTGGAAGTGAACAGGTTGTTGTTGAGCAATCTGTTGGATAATCACAAAGAATCTGCCGCACTGAGAGCTCTTGTAGAAACAGATAAATTCCATCAAGCCGCACAAGTTGTTGTTGAGAAACTTGTAGAAGAACCACAGACAAACCACTTGAGTCTACACTGCTTTGTGGTGAGTGAAACATTGGTACAAGACCTGCAATTCCTGCAATAGTTCAGGGGAAGAAGCGATCTGCTCGCTAACCTGCTGTGATGAGCATATAAGTCGGGGAACCAAGTGTGAGTGCAGGATGGAGGTAGTAGGAAGTAATATCCAACCCGAGCAACCTACTAACCTTGAGGCATCTGTAGAAGAGACATTGCACCTACTTGTTGAGACCTTTGGAGGTCGACAGAAGGCATCGCATGTGACTCAGAGGATCATTTTTGCCCTATGAAAAACATGAGAAGAAAAGGAAAGAAGGGTATGTTGATCCAAAACTCCTGCTGGTGGCTGATTACTTCCAGTGGAAGTTTGGCTTCTATAAGAAACAAAAACCTACTGCAGAACCTATGACAGACTTTGAAGAATGGGTTTTTGAGAAATTGGGAGTGGAGAGTTTCTTTGGATCGATTGATACCTCTCTCTGTTACAATCAAGGCTAATGGATTTGTTTGATGAACAACAGAAAGAGGAGGGTATCAAGTTCAGGGATCCAAGAGGTGGTGATGATGACTCTTCATCATCTGATTCTGATGACAATCACCCCTCTGGTCCAGGAGAAGTCAGTGGAAGTGCCTGTTAGGTGTAGTGCCCGAAAGACAATTTGTGTAATTATTTTTAATAATGGATGACAGAATATATCTCACCTTAGTTACTTGCTTTGTGCTTGTAAAGTAATACACTGCTGTAAACCCTAAGTATATCTGTATGTAACCACTTAACTCAGTGTATGGATTACACGTGAGGATTGAGTTAGTAGTGATATACTTAAACAGTTAGTCCGTGGTGAACTTAATCAGAGTTTAGGGTCTCTTGATTAAAACACCAATAATGCATGAGAACACCTTAGGGTGTGATAGTCTTATCCGGATTTGTCGGTAGAGGTAATTTTACATGGGGCATTTATATATGATGGCATTCATATAGGACTGGACCGATTTAATCTGAATTTCTCGATATAATTCCGTAATCGAGGAATCTTATTAAATCATTAGATGATCATATATGGATCAACCTTAATCCTGAGGTGATCACAGGGTGCTGCTTGTCCCGGGGTAGTGTTTGATGTGTTAGTTACGGTTCACTTAAATATGTGTTCCAAGCCACTTCTCATTGGCACTATCTCCAGGATGAGTGAGTAGTTCGATTTTCACAGACATGGAATCCATTCCTTCTGCGGGAAGTAGAGACGATCCCTTATTTGTTAGCCCTAAGAAAGTGATCAATCCCGGGAGTTCATATTAGACTAATTGATCACTAGTCAGATATGTGAACTAATTGATCATCAGGGGGTTAATGGTAAATAAGGATAAGATATTCTGAGTGGGGTTCACGGAGACTTCCCACTCAGAATGGGAAGCCTATGGAGGGTTAATCCGTATGTAGTGATTATATCAATGGACGCTTATTCACTCTATGGGTTGAGTATAAGTATACATCTATAATCGGTAGAGTTCAGTTTCGGGTTTATGGTGGCGTAATCCCGGATTTAATAATTAATGTACTTATTCGGTTCGATGAATAATTAATTATTGGAGCTACTGAGTTATAGGTCCATGGTCCCCGATGTGGCTTACGTAATTCGGACTAATAATCTTGTTATTTGGGCTCATTGATAATTAATTGGTTGAAATTAATTAATTGATATGCATGTATCTTATTTTGTTGAAATTTAAATAATATAATACACATAAAAGAAATTTTATGTGGGCTTTTTGACCCTAAAGGTGGCGCCAATAATGTTGAATAATTAGAGGGAAATTAGTTTTCTTGGATAATTATTTAACTTGTGATTTATCTTTTATTTGTTAAATGATAATTCATGGAATAATAGATAATAATATGATTTATCCTAATTTGTTTGGGATAATTATTTTATTTATCTTTTATTTGGAAAAAGGATTAATGTAATAATTATCTCTTAATTATTTAATCCTTGGAGGACAAGGATTACTCTTCTATATAAAGAGAGTTCTCCCAAGCCTTAGACAATGGCAAAAATTTCGACCACCATCATCATAAAAGAGAGAAAAGATTTTTTTTTTCTTGTCTAGGGTTTTAGATGAAAAAAAACTTGGAGTTTTTCTTGGTGTTGCATATCGAGGAGGTTCGTGTATCAAGAAGGGTGTCCACCAACCGCCGTTTGGAGAACACATCGGAAGATCTTGGCTTCTCTTCCTACTATTGGTAATTTGATCTTAACCCCCTTGTAGTAGTTTAAGTCCTTTAATTATGTATTGTGATCTATAAGTCGTGATCCATCCGATGCGCGTAGATCTAACTCGTTTAGATCTAAGAACCTGCATCCTTCATGTGGTATCAGAGCAAGGTTCCACGGTTTATATAGTCATAATCATAATTAGACGATTTAAAGGAGTGGAATTGCATGTAGGTAAATTTTATTTATTGTTTTATGCTTTGATAATGATTAATTGCTATGGTTGAAGAGATGGATTGGGGGTTGGCACTGTTTACCCGTTAGATCTATTGTAAACTCATATAAACGATGAAAATTCGTTCATATGAGTATAGGAAATTATGTAATTTATTTTTATTGCAATTTTAATTTCCAGAAAATAGATCTGTTTAGTAGCTGTTTAGTTATTTCGATTTTCCCGTTGATCGAGCCGTTGAAACAACGATCCCTCCGGTCAGAATCAAGAGTGAAAGATGCTGAACAATTTCACAAAATTTGGCATCGATCGGAGTCCGTTTTGATATCCGTTCGTTGCTGCAAAGAAGCTGCTGTAACAGAAAAACGCAGGATTCACAGAAACCCTACCTGTGATTTCCTCGAATTTCTGGGAGTGTTTAGACCGTTGAAACGCAAATCCAACCGGTCAGATCTAAAAATATGGAGTTTTTGACGTGGAATAAAAATTTCAGGTCGATCGGGATTCATCTCGATTCCCAATCGGCCTCGGGAAGTCATTGATGCGCTGCTGTAAAAGTCAGATTCTGCAGCAAGTTGGGCGGCTCACTGGAGAAAATTGACAAGTCAAAGCTCCGATCCAACCGTCCATATTAAAGCCTGAGGAATGAAGAACAGATCTGGAGATTTGCGTTGCGATCCGAGTTCGTTTGGTTTGCCGATCGTCGAAGTTTTTTGAACAGCTGCAGATTATGTTAGAAAGTAGTAAACCCTAGTTAGGGTTTGGTTATTTATTTTCTAATAGGTTAGATACGGGGGTGCCAACGGTCCATCTCGGTGTTTATTTTCCGCACTAGTATACATGTTTAGATTGTATGTGTAGAACCGGAAAATTGTCATGACATGCATCATATCATGAATTCCACTCCATATGCATACATGTAGAAATTAATTCGAGGAATTAGTTAGGCATGTATAAAACACGCAATTAGTTTTAATTAATTGTTTGATATTAATTAGAAACTAATTAGGGTAAAAACCGAGGAACACGGGTTTTCAATCGTCAAGGTTGGGTGATGGATTCTCGGTGAATCCCACTCTGCGAAAGCATAAGGAGTAAAATCGAAACCTCGTGGTTAAGGTGTTGGATTCTCGGTGAATTCCACCTTACAGAGCGAGATTACGTTTTTGTTCCGTAGTGTCTACGTGAAAGTTTGATGTTTAAGGATTGGATTATCACGGGCATACATGGTTCGAAAGTGGTTTAACCACGGTTGGGTGGTCAACAGTAGCTACGGCTCGATCGAATTCACCCACCACGTGTGGCGTTTGCACGGGAAGTGCAGCAAGGCTGAGCCATCCGAAGAGCCACTACGGCTCAACGGAGCTCCCCTAGTTTTGACCCGTCCGACGGCCACATATGTTCCAACGAATAGGTCGGGTGGGATAGCCCACGTAACCGACAACATTCGGGCCTATGAGTTATTGTTCCTTAATGTAACATCAAGTCTAAAAACGTGTGCAGTAAACCCACCACTTTTTCAAATATTGAGTGGGAGCGGGAGAGGCGACAGCCGACCCCACGGCCTCTACTGTTGACGCAAGCAATGTGAGAGAATGGTGACGCCTCGTGCCGGCTTTGATTTCGGCCCCCAAAGGAAGGCCTTCACCGCTATCAAAATTCAAGGCTTGGTCTCCGAAAGGATAGGATTTTGGGTACTCGTCGGGTCACTGACCGACCCTAAGGCGGCACACTCGGGGTCTACCTAAAAATCTGAGACAGTAGGTCACACTCATAAAGGGTATTTTTGGTAGTACCTTGGCTGAAAAAGGAAAGGTGATTGACGATCACAAATGAGATGTTCGATTCTCAAATCGATCTTCAATATTAATCGAAACCTCTTTGACCTACCCTAAGGCGCAGCTTTGAGGCATTAGATTAAATCCTTGGAGCAGTAGGATAGACTATAAGTACTTAGTTTATGTTCCTAAAATTTATTTGTAGTGTATGATTTGGATTTATTTTCATCAATTTTATTTACATTTATTTATATATCTCTCAGGGTGCTAGGCGGCTAGTGTAAAATTGACTAGTAATGATTTCGTTAAAAGTGGCAAGTAACTAGAGCGTTGTACTTATTGATCTTACATGCGATTAATTTTTGGAAGAGATATTTCTCTTGAGCCTTCAAGACTTAAGTGGCGTAAATAAGTATGTGTCGCTCTTTGTCACTCGGGTTGAGCGAGAGGCAACCATAGTTACTTTGAAAGATGATTGGGACGATAAAATTCTTCTAGTGAATTTTGATTGTGTAGTGTCTACACAAGAAATTTTCTAATAGAAAAATTGGAGAATCATCAATTAAAGTATCGCTAGTTAGACGGTATTTGGAACCGATAAACTAGTGGGAGCTTTTATCTTATGTTTTTCCAATTTATTAGAAAATTAGTCCCACTGGGTAACACTTTCATTAGACATCCCACAGTTCACGAGTAGTGTCTACTCATACGAACTGCTAGTTCAAAACTATTTCCTTTTAAGGAAAGTTAAGAATGGGAAAGAATGTCTATAAGTGTTAATCATCTTAACTGAAGTTTTAAGGCTAAACCGAAACATTAAATGAAGAAAGTATAGGATAAGGAAAGTGATTTCGGATCACTAACCAATGAATCCTTAGCGACTTTCTTAACCGAGTAACTCGACTCGGCAGCTTAGTTCTTTGGAAGAACAAGGAAGCTGTGCATTAACGATTAATAGAGTAACAACGGGCGTAATTTCAGCTACAATAGTGGGAGTGATATAAGGAAATGAATTTCGGATTCTATCCTTGAATATCACAGAAAAATTTATTTTTCTGTTTATAGATTCGTTGAAACAAATGGATTCACTTTCAACTCGATATATTGTTGCCTCATAGAAAATGAAGATGACATTTGTAGTACGAATCTGAGACTCGGACTTTTGTTTGATAAAGTCAGAACCCCTAAGAAATGCTGAAAAGGTATATGTAACACGTCTTAAACTATTATAGGAGAATGGTTTCCGTATTAAGATAAACGACCCTTCAATATCTATTAATTAGTGCATATATCCTAGAGATAAGACACGACGATGGCTAAGGGTGATTCTATCTCCCGTCCAGAACACTATCTCAAAGGAACAATGACTAAGTTTCCTTTCAATCGGGAGAGGGTAATAGATTTGAAGGGTAACATATCTTGTTCATCATGACCTTCGGGTCTAGTGAGAGACACAAGCTAGTGGGAGTTTTTGAGTGGTGACATTTTGTCGATAACTACTCGAAACGCGATTTAGTTTATCAAAAGAATACGAGGAGGAGTCTCGATTTTAGCGAGAGAATAGAGTATTCCATGCTCATAAATAGGCTATAGCATAGTCTTGGGGATGATGCTCTCGCCCGCCTCCTAAGTGGAATGTCTTTGAGAAAGAAACCATAGACTTGCCCTATATAGTTATTGATGTACTACAATACATCGCTAAACTCGATTAAGATAATTGGTTGCAAAATAACGGTTAACATTATTATGTAAACCGAGAAGTCTACCTAGAAGATGCTAGTGAATTTATGGATAATGAGTGAATTCGGTTCACACCACTTCCGTAAATGTAGGCATTTAGCACTTAGTTCTTGAAGGTAGGACTAGAGATTTTGCACACACGCACAGAATATAACTATTCGTGAAATATCTTAATGTGACGAGTGAAGGTTGATTATAAGATTCTTGAGATCAGAAAGTGACGGTTGGACTGTCACACCCTTTCTGAAAGAATCCATACATAACAACCTTAAACCTTGGAGTACGGTTACCCATAGGAAGTTACTATCTGATTTAATCAGACCACGTCCAACATCGGTTGTTGGTGACTACACTGATAAATACTACTAGATCAGAATGTCAATCCACCCAGAACACAGTGGGAGTATGGTTTAACCATTGACCCATTATGGTTGTGTGGACTTTATAGTCTCTTTGGGGTGATTGATAACTGTGGCTCTTTGTGTGGGTTTGTATAGGATTACGATCGAGAGAGGTTGGTTGAAAACCTTATCCTGTGAATGGAGTTTTGGTACTCAGGTTACATTCGACCTCTTGTAGAACCACACGAGTGTCTCGGCCCGAGTGGGAGAAATTGGATCTACGCCGAAAGAGTCGAATGAATAGTAAAGTTAAACATTCAGAACAAAGCTGAGTGGTCTAGGGATGATTACCTAAAAAGGAGAGAGTTAACCAGACCTTGAACTCTCTCACCACTCAGTCTTGCTAGATTTCGTTAGAAAACAGAAAATAGGGGTGATTCCCTGAGACTTTCTTGCCATAAAGCGGAGTCTGGATTCATTAGACGAAGGGTCTTGGTTAGAACAAATGGCAGGTTGACTGCCGGGACTTATGTCCTTTGTGGATGTAAGAGAACCTCTCGGTCATTAAAAGTCGCATGTTTTAAAATATGTTGACTTGACCAGATTATTGATAAGTCTTTTGTAGACTGGGTATCAATATTGGTAAAATAGTAGTATTAGTGTTCATGAAAGGTAACACTAAAATAGTTGGAAACAGAATGAGTGTTATCTGAAGTCGGAAACTGACACGCCAAGATTCTCTGGATGAGAGAATTCGACTATATTCTAAGAATCTGATTTGGTCAAATTCACGAGAAAGAGTCATTGGCTATCCCATCCGTCTTATTGGTTAAGATAATATTGCATATACGGATGCAACATTCAACGAGAGTAGTCCTACCCTACCTCTCAGGAATGATTCTCTAAATCTTCGGATAAAGAGAATGGGATAGAGTCTCTCTTGGATAACGGCAAGTCAGGTTATAACAAGTCAATAGTAATCGAATCTTGGATTCGAGCAATAAGTAGCGGTTTAGTACGTCCTCAAGTATATTTAGAGAACGAGGAATCATATGCTTGTATATTCAGGTGCAAACTTGAATATGGTTGACTACACTGATTCTGACTTGTCGTCAGATTAAGGATGATCATTAAGTTGATCGCAGGCTCAGTGTTTTCTCATAGTGCTTAGAATTTCCTTTTTGGTCTGGGAGTAATTCTTGGTCTGATAAGCCGAATCACTTCACTGTGAAAATAGTGAAGAGATAGCTTTGAAGGATCTTCTTAGTCACTAGAGGTCAAAAGCATAGAGAGTACCACCTGATTAGATGGACCGGCGACGTTTTGATCCTAAAGATCATCTCGAGTCGACAACCTAACTAGTCAGTGTACCAAGTCGAGTGCTTGGAAGTGCGGCATTGATGGATATGTCTCATCCGCTTTTAGAGGAAGTGGGAGAGTGTTGTGAATAAGATGATAAAGGGTGTGCTCTAAAACAATCGTTGCTTGTCATTTCGTGCAAGTGGGAGATTGTTAGGTGTAGTGCCGAAAGACAATTTGTGTAATTGTTTTTAATAATGGATGATGAATTTATCTCACCTTAGTTACTTGCTTTGTGCTTGTAAAGTAATACACTAACGCAAACCCTAAGTATATCTCGTATGTAACCACTTAACTCGGTGTATGGATTACACGTGAGGATTGAGTTAGTAGTGATATACTTAAGCAGTTAGTCCGTGGTGAACTTAATCGAGTTTAGGGTCTCTTGATTAAAACACCAATAATAATGCCTGAACACCTTAGGGTGTGATAGTCTTATCCGGTTTGTCGGTAGAGAGGGTACCTACGTGGGGCATTTATATATGATGGCATTCATATATATTTGGACCGATTTAATCTGAATTTCTCGATATAATTCCGTAATCGAGGAATCTTATTAAATCATTAGATGATCATATATGGATCAACCTTAATCCTGAGGTGATCACGAGTGGTTTGCTTGTCCCGGGGTAGTGTTTGATGTGTTAATTACGGTTCACTTAAATATATGTTCCAAGCCACTTCTCATTGGTACTATCTCAGGATGAGTGAGTAGTTCGATTTTCACAGACATGGAATCCATTCCTTCTGCGGGAAGTAGAGAGACAATCCCCTTATTTGTTAGCCCTAAGAAAGTGATCGATCCCGGGAGTTCATATTAGACTAATTGATCACTAGTCAGATACGTGAACTAATTGATCATCAGGGGGTTAATAGTAAATAAGGATAATATATTCTGAGTCGGGTTCAAGGAGTCTTCCCACTCAGAATGGGCAGTCTATGGAGGGTTAATCCGTATGTAGTGATTATATCAATGGACGCTTATTCACTCTATGGGTTGAGTATAAGTATACATCTATAATCGGTAGAGTTCAGTTTCGGGTTTATGGTGGCGTAATCACAGAATTAATAATTAATGTACTTATTCGGTTCGATGAATAATTAATTATTGGAGCTACAGTTATAGTCCATGGTCCCGATGTGGCTTACGTAATTCGGACTAATAATCTTGTTATTTGGGCCTCAGTGATAATTAATTGGCTGGGCTAATTAATTGATATGCATGTATCTTATTTAGTTGGGCTAAATAATATAATACACATAAACGACATTTTATGTCGGCTTTTTGACCCTAAAGGTGGCGCCAATAATGTTGAATAATTAGAGGGAAATTAGTTTTCTTGGATAATTATTTAACATGTGATTTATCTTTTATTTGTTAAATGATAATTCATGGAATAATAGATAATAATATGATTTATCCGAATTTGTTTGGGAGAATTATTTTATTTATCTTTTATTTGGAAAAAGAATTAATGTAATAATTATCTCTTAATTATTTAATCCTTGGAGGACAAGGATTACTCTCCTATATAAAGAGAGTTCTCCCAAGCCTTAGACAATGGCAAAAATTTCGACCACCATCATCATAAAAGAGAGAAAAGATTTTTTTTTCTTGTCTAGGGTTTTAGAGGAAGAAAAACTTGGAGTTTTTCTTGGTGTTGCATATCGAGGAGGTTCGTGTATCAAGAAGGGTGTCCACCAACCGCCGTTTGGAGAACACATCGGAAGATCTTGGCTTCTCTTCCTACTATTGGTAATTTGATCTTAACCCCCTTGTAGTAGTTTAAGTCCTTTAATTATGTATTGTGATGTATAAGTCGTGATCCATCCGCTGCGCGTAGATCTAACTCGTTTAGATCTAAGAACCTGCATCCTTTAGTGCCATGATTATTGAACCAAGAGTAGAAGCCGATCTTTGGTCTTTGGGATGATCCTTTGAAAGAGAGAAAAGCCGGACCAGATGAATGAGGATGAAGAAAATCACCATTGATGATATTGAGGCACAAATCAATGAAGGCCTAGATATTGGTGCAAACAGAATGGTTGGTGAGATAGATCCACTATTTGTTGAAGAACCTGCTGAGCATGTTGATGACCAGCAGACTGTGGATTCAAGTGAAGAAAGAGTTATCGATCATGTTGAGCCAAGTGTCACTCCGAGGACTCCATTCAATATCAAAAGCGGGTTGACCTTTGAAGGACCCTAACCAACACTTGCAAATCTACCGAGAAGGATTAGCGATATTGGGGAATTTCAATAAGAAAATATGGATATATTCCCTGATCAGGTTGTTGTGGCTCAAATTTTACAAGATCAGAGAACTGAAGAGGAGGTACAGGTTCTTTGGGCTACAAACAAAGACTCTGCACAAAGGTTGGAGCAGAGGTGCAGTCTGCTGAGTCTCAAACAAACACTGGACAAAGGTTGGAACAAACTTTGGGTTTGGAGGAAACCCCTGTTGTTGCTAAAGAGGCTGTTGTAGTGGAGCCTACTGGAGTCAAGACCACTATAGGGAAAGATAGCCAGCCAGTTTGTTGTTGATGAAGAAGAGCAATTTCTTTGGACTATGACTTTAGTGATGAGGAGTTCCAAATGCGAAGAAGAAAATATTGATATTGATCCCCACAGGCATTTGTACCTATTTTTGAAGAACCGACTCTTGATCCTATCTTGGAAGAATATCAAGGCCCCAACCTCGCTAGACTAGATAGGAGTTGGGCAATGGTTGTGAGCAATCGAGGCCATGAGTATAATGTTGAGGAGCCTCTTTGATGGAGTGCTTTGGAGAAATGGGTGGTGGAGTACCAAAGACATGTCCCTGGAAGAGTTGAGGACTATCGAAATGATATTGCAAATCTAAGAACTCAACTGGACGAGGCAAGAGCCGAGGTTTGATGATTTGATAAATTTGGTGGAAAATAGAGGAGGACTACGAAGCTTGATTTGCCTCAATATTACCTCAAATCAGTATGCTCTTGCTGATCTTGCAATGGAAGTGAAAGGAATCAAGCAAGGGAATTCATTGAAAGACAAGTTTTTGAAAGAACAATTTATATCCATCCATCATAAACTTGACAAGCTTGCTGAAACACCTAAACCTGCTGAGGCTGCTGGAACATCTCAACCTGCTGGATTGGATCCTAAAGTCACTGAGAGGATCAATCTACTGGAGCAGACTTTGCAATCAAGGATTACTGCAGTTGATACAAGAACTGAGATTATGGAAGGACAACTGAGTAATCTGGTAATCACACAGGAGAGTGTTCATGGCCTGCTGTCCCGATTTGTTGATGATGTCACTAAGGGGGAAGAGGGCCAAACAGCAGTAGCAAAAGAAGCTGCCAGACTCTTTGCATAGAAAAGATGGGAGAATGAGACAAATGCTTTTTGGGAACCTGTACCTGGCAGAGTTCAACTTACTGATGATCTCCTTAGACAATACAAGAAGGAGTACTATAACAGAAGGAAACCTTATCATGACAAGGGATTTCATGAAGGTTTAGACTCTTTCTTGGTATTGAAGTTTTAGGAAGCAAGAGTTAAAGCCTTAAGGGAAACTTACAGAGGTGGAAGAAGTGGTAGAGGTGAAAGGAGTTTGCCTATCACAAAAGCTAAGGACTCACTGAATGAATTTCAAGAGCTTTACATGAAATTTCGATTCAGAGTCAATCAAATCAACCTCCTTCTACCAGAAGCTTGGAGTTGGTGGAAAGAAGTAAATCCCTACATCGATTTTACCTTGATTGAAAATGAATGGATGAGGGATATGATAGAAGAAATCAGAGCCTATCAAGAACAAGTGGAGAAGGACAGACAAGAGAGAGAAAGAAGACAGTAGATCAGCATACTTATTACATTCTATCTTTGCTGCATCTAGACTGTAATAACTGTGAACAAATGTTTATAATGAGAATTGTCTGTTGCTTGTTCTATCTTTTTTTTTAATCTTTTTGCTTTGCTGTTAGGTGAGGGTAGTGGCATCATCACCAAAAAGGGGGAAATTGTTGGACTTATTTCTATGTTTTGATGACGAGTGCCAGACTAGCTGTTATAGTGCAAAGGCAAAAAGATGTCTAGATCAAATGTATAGGTTTATTAGAGTTTGATCTTTGTATAAGTTTGATCAAACAAGCAATGTAAAGGTCGGTGACTTGTTTATTGAGACTAGTCTAAGTCGAGAGGGTAGTTAGGTCGGTAGACTTTTGGAACCTCTTTGGAAAGGTGAGGGCTCAAACTCGATTAATGAAGGCTAAGGGATCAAACTTAGTGATTAAAGTCAAGGATATGCAATCAGAATTTAGGCAAGTCTGTGATGACCTAAACTGATTTCATATACCTTATGTAGAAGGTCTAAGTTCCATAATTTGGATGATGTTTGGAACTTGGTTATAATTAAAAAGGTGTAATCTAACTTCACAAATAAAAGTTAGATAAAAGAAATCAGTTGCATTCAAAATATTGCACGACAAATTCTTCATTCAAATAGATCGATAGGTATTACAATGATTGATGAACTCTTGATGATATACCTCGAATAATTCAAGATTACATTGGAAGATTACATGGATAAGGACAGCCAATTACCTCTGATTTATCAAACAAATCAAGGGCTGAGATTAAAAGGACGTTGGGATGATTCAGGACTTTATCCAATGGTTATAAGTCAAAGGGTGGACAGACTGGACTATCAAAAAGGATTCTGACAATGTCAGTCCTATGAATAGTGACAGAAAACAAGTGAGATGGGACAAAAACCAGGAACGGTTATATTTGAATTTCAAATGGAGGTCACATGCATTCCCACCTATAAACAGAGGACTTTCAATTCAAAAAAAGATGATGAATGAATTTTAAGAGAAAAATATAAGAGATAATTCAGAGCTGCAAGAACACCCTGCTAAACCTACTGAACTTAACCTTACTGATCCAGAGAAAATCTTCAAGTGTATTCTGTATTCAAGCTACATCAAGTTCACACACTTGAAGACTACAAGCTGCTGATTATATCATCCTAATCAAGCTGCTGAATCGAATCATTTACTTGATTCATTCTTTATTTTATAAAGAACCTGCTTGAAGACAAGTGAAGCAAATTGTTGGGTGTGAAAGACTGTTGTTTGTGGTGGAGCTGGTGAAGAGGCAATCCTACCCTACAAGGACCAGTGGAAGACTTTGGAGCAGCAATCCTACATGTTCCTAGTTTTCAGTTTGTGAAGCCATAGTCATTGGTGAAGGACAAGCAATCTTAGGAATCTTTGTAATAGATACACCAAAGATCTCTAGTGAATTACCTCCAACATCACAGGAGAAGAGTGGACTGACAGGATTACACCACCTGGAACCACTATAAAATCTACCTACTTACTTTCTGCATTTACATTCTGCATTAAGTTTATTATACACATCAAACTACTGAATCTAGCAACTGAACTCACACACATACACTACTGAGTATCTAATACTTAGTATCATATTTAACAACAAGTTTCAAGGCTTTATTTTTGATATAAATCCGCTGCACAAATTCATTAAACTCAACCATCAGTAGACTACTGTGTATCAGCAGGCTGCTGAAGTTGCTGAGTTTGTTAACTCCAAAAAGTTTTAAGTGTTAATTTTATTCACCCCCCCTCTAAACTTAACCAAAGCCTTTTCAAGGGACCAACAGAGACGAAATAGAAAGGCCGACCTTGGTAGAGTTTGGGACGACAGTTATGGCATTTCTTTGACCTAACTAGAGCCAAATAGCCATCCCATGACATACTCCAAAGTAACCCCTCTAAGCCTTGGTAGGATGGTTAGACTCCCATCCGATACTTAGCCGTTCGTTATTTAGCGCGTAATTACCCGACCCTTGAGCCTTATTTGTGGTCTACCTTCCCTTGAACACCCTACGAGTTGAGCTTAATCATTTCATTTTATCACACTTGCTTAGGCATGTGTGGGGTGGTAGAGTGGTTTGTATTCTTGATAGGAGTTGGTGTGTCTACGAGCCATTTCACGATTTGGAGGGTAGGGGCTCGATTCATTTTATGTGTAAGTTATGATGGCCTTTGACTCAAACCTAATATAAACCATTGCTTAATGCAGCTTTCTGAATTCAAAAGTCATTTCAAATTCAAAAAAAAAAGAGAAAAAAAGTAGAAAATAAAAAGAAAAGTCAAAATTCAAAAGAAAATGAAATCAATCAAAGAAAGCTTGCAAATGAAGTGTTAAAAGTAATAAAGGTTGAGTCAAAGAAAGCCAAGAGTTAGGACTCGTGTATTGATTTGTTTTTGCTATGTTGGTGCTTGGGATGTGTTGTTAGTGGAGAAACATGATTCTTATACATTTTTGCCTCATTACACTTGAGACATAGTGTGATATGGCATTTTATTTCTTGGATCATGTTTCTAGTTTATTTTTGAGCTAGAGAAGGGTAGATCTAGCTACGTTTTGTATTGTTACACCCCGTGATTAAGCTTGCTCGTTTTGTTGCTTTCTTGTTTATTCCCCAGAAATTCCCTTCGGTTAGCCCCGTCCTAGCCTAACGTTACAACCGTGCAAGTCCTACTTGACCTTACTTAACCTCGGTTGGCCCCGATTAGTGGAGATGCTTATGAAGTATGAGCCTATGGTGTAGTCGTAATAACCTAGCGCCCATAATCCTAACCTGAAAACAGTGGTAACTGTAGGAGAAGCTATTCACACACACACATCCCATTTGCTTGATAAGATTGAGTTAAGTTGCATGCATTTACTCATTCACTTGTCGGTTATCTTTGATATGTGATTGGCTTGACCTACGCGTGTGACGTTGACTCTTTGGTTCCTTTTAAAACGCTCATTTTGCTCGAGGGCGAGCGAACGCTAAGTGGGGGGTGGTTGATGAGAGTCAACTTTACTATGCTCCGGTGCATGTTTTAACCCCCGTTTACAACTCTTTTAGCTTATATTGGGTTGTTTTAGGCCATTTATAGGGCAAAATGCATTGCATACTCGCTTTGAGGCGAACCGTCAAATAGATGGAAAACCTCGTCATTTTACGGTATTTTGGCCCTTTTTGAGCCCCAGTTATCTTGCATATTTATGCTTGGTATGTGTTTGGATGTTGTGACGCAGGATATCGGTGACTTATGAGCCCGAGAGACAAGACATGAGGCTTAGAGAGGCATAACCGAAGCCCGGGAATGGAAACGGATCAAATATAGTTGGTGTTTTCACCTTACATTTAATTTATCTGAAATTTGAGCTGCGTTGAAGGCATTTTATGGACTTGTAGGCTTCATAAAAGTTGTAGATATTTGAATGAGCTTTCCAACACAACTTAAATCACTCAAATCGGAGCACTACACGCAAATATATTGCCAAATTACTGAAGGTCTGTGAATGCTGAATATTAACACAGAAGGAATGTGTGCACATTCAGAAAGGTGTGTGCACATTGGACGGACATGTTGTATTGTGTGCGCACATCAGAAGGAGTGTGCGCACATTAGACAGTTTTCAAGCACAATTTTGGGCACCTATATAGCTTTTTGCACAGATTTTTACATACTTCCCCTTTTACTTTCTACACTTCATACTACACTCCTTGATCCCCAAATTCATCCATAGGTCGAAATTCCTCTCCTTCTCCCTTAGATTCATTTGTACGCTAGATATTACTTAGATTTAGCATAATTTGGCATAGATTTCTATTCTACTTTTGAATTTTCTCATTTTGGGTCTTTTTCTTCACAAATTGACATGGGTGTTGAAAAAGCTTGATGTAAACTCCGATCCTCTACGATTTTGGTAATCAATTTAGTTTCTATTTCATTTATGGCTTTAATTCTATCTTTAATTGTTGTTTCTAGTTTTATTATGAGTAGTTAAACATCTCAGAGTCAAATCATGTGAAGATTGATGAAATCACCCCTTTGATTGATGAAATTGGGAATGGGTAGTGTTTAATTGTTGTTATATTGAAGAATTCATGCCTTAAAACTTGTTCTTAATGCTTGAATTAGATTGATCACCTAGTTCATGACCACACACACCACTTTTATAAATGTATGTTGCGAAGGGGTGTGGGAAAAGGGGTTTTAAGATCATTCCTTATAATCAACCGAGTTGTTTAGATTGATTAGGGAGTGAGGTTCAATTGGTTGTGAAATCGAGCAACTCTAGCGCGTTGATCTTGTTTCGGTCAATTAAATCCTTAAAGGCGGACTGTTGAATCGGGCAAAGGGTGTTCGATTGTTTCATGGCGTCGTACACTAGCTTAGGAGTTTGCACCCATGAATGAGTCAATATAAGTGTTAGGTTGGTAGGTTGGTTAATCTCATTCCCGAATAATCGATTAGAGGGGCAAAAGTAATCAATTGGATCATGGTTTGGCTATGTTTCTCTTTATATCTATTCTTATCCTTAATCTACATATCGTTTTAGTGTAGTTGAATACTTGAAATATCGTGGTTGACCTAAACTAAATCCGAAGACGACTTTGGTATTCGATAAATTCCTCGTGGGATACGACCTTGCTCACTACTATAGTGCATCCGACTCGGTACACTGCCGATCAAAGTTGGACCGTCACTATTTTGGCCATCAGCTCGCAAGTGAGATTCCTTTGGTTGAGCTTGAAATCTAGCACAGACTCCTACTGCAAAAGCTATATCAGGTCTGCTTGCAGTTAGATATGCTAGATATACAGAAACCCGAATCCGGACCCGACCCATAATTGGATCGTCAGATCTGATTCACAGCACCGATCGAGACACTCGATCATGCACAACGGAAGCTACGAATAAATTCGCATGCGATAATACCACGATTTGATCTACATAAATAATTAATGTAACTATGAGAAGGTTGAAGATTTACCTGATTTAAGAGGAATAGTAAATCAACATATGGAGAAGCCGCAGTCTTCCGGATTGTATCTCCTAGCGACGACTAGTGGACGCAGATCCTCGCCGTAGAACCTCCTCGAATATGCACAAGAAAAATCCTAGGTTTTTCTCCTCTTAATAACTAAAGCAAGAAACTAATATTTCTTCCTTTTTAATTGAATGTGGCGCAAATTTGGTGTGTTATTGTGTTGGGAGGAACTCTCTTTATATATGAAAACAACTAGTCAAGAGAGAGTTATCATTTTCACACCACAATTACCTATTCCCACATGGAAAAGATATTTGCCAAAAGATAAGAGATAATTCCCAAAACATCAATCTCTTATTTTTCCATTAAAATCCAACAAATAGATAATTAATTAATTACACATGTGACATAATCTAGGAAAACTTCTTCTCCTAATATATCTACATAGTGTGGCGCCATTTTCAATTATTTTTAATAGAAAATGTCTTTTCTATTTTACATATTATTTACCAAATAAATAATATTGCGTATTCATTAAATAGACCAACTATTTAATTTATTCTCGAGGTTCCACAAAACGAGAAAACACTCGCGTGTTAGGAGCCAACCCGGGGACCATGGACCTATAACCAGTAGTGTTGGACTTATTTCTTAGTTTTGATGATGAGTGTCATACTAGCTGTTATAGTGCAAAGGCAAAAAGATGTCTAGATTAAATGTATAGGTTTATTAGAGTTTGATTCATAAATAGGTTTGATCAAACAAGCCTTTGTAAAGGCCTCTTTGGTTGATATCGCAGATCAGTATAGTCGATAGGGTAGATAGGTCGATGAGACTAGTCGGGGAACTCTTTGAACATTGAAGACCGAAGGCCCGAAAGGTGAGGTTCAAACTCGATAATTGAAGGCTAAGGGATCAAACTTAGTATTTAAAGTCAAGGATATGGAATCGGACTTTAGGCAAGTGCGTGATGACCTAAACTGATTACATATACCTTGTGTAGAAGGTCTAAGTTCCATAAGTTGGATGATGTCTGGAACTTGGTTATAATTATAATAGTGTAATCTAACTTCACAATAAAAGTTAGATAAAAGAAATCAGCTGCATTGTATTCTATACACAGAAAATTGGAGTTCAGCAGACTGATAAGTACTTCAGCAGACTCATGAACCTGTTGATGTATTACCTCGATTAATTCAAGTTTATTGGAAGATTACATGGATAACGACACCCAACTACCTCGACTTATCAAGCAAATCAAAGGTGAGATTAAAAAGAGGCGTTAGGATGATCCACATTTTTATCCATTGGATATAAGTCAAAGGGTGGAATGATCGCTGCCTTTGTCAAAAGGAATTATGATGATGTCGATCCTATGAATAGTGACTGACTGCATATCAGATGGGACAAAAACAAAGAACGGTCACATTTGAATTTAAAATACAAGTCACATGCATTCCTACCTATAAATAGAGGACTTTCAACTCAGAAAAAGATGATGAAATTTGGATAAACTTTAAGTGATAATCTTGGTGAAAAACACCTCTTTGAACTTCTTGAGCATAAAGGTCAACGATCTAGTGAATCTTCTTCAAGTGCATTCTGTGTTCAAAATTTGCATCAAGCATACACACTTGAAAGGCGCAAGTGCTTGATTACTTCATCCTAATCAAGCTGCTTGCCAAATTGAATCATTTATTGATTCATTCTTTATTTTATAAAGAACTCTGCTTTGAAGACAGTGAAGCATCTGTTGGGTGTGAAAGCTGTTGTTTGTGGTGTGGAAGTGGTGAAGAGGCAATCCTACCCTTCAAGGACAGTGGAAGACTAAGGAGCAGCAATCCTACTGTTCTCGATTTTGATTTGTGAAGCCATAGTCATTGGTGAAGGACAAACAACTTAGGAATCTTTGTAACAGCTACATCAAAGATCTCTAGTGAATTTCCTCCAACATCACAGGAGAAGAGTGGGCGTCAGGATTACATCACTGGAACCACTATAAAAATCGCCTACTTACTTTACTGCTTTTACTTTACGAACTTAGTTTATTTCACTCATCAACTCACTGAATCTAGCAAGCGAAATCACACACTTGCACTACTGAGTATCTAATACTTAGTTTCATATTTAACAACAAGTATTAAGGCTTACTTTTGATTTAATTCCGCTGCACAAATTCAGCAAACTCAACTATCAGTGAACTCTTGTTTATCGGCCGAACTCTTGAAGTCTCAACAGAACTCTGAAGTATCGTGATTGCATGAAGTTGCAGATTTGTTAACTCCAAAGTTTTAAGTGTTAAGTTTATTCACCCCCCCCCCCCCTTTAAACTTAACCAAAGCCTTTTCAAGGGACCAACAATTGGTATCGGAGCAGTGCTTCTGTTCTAAAGGAATCCTACTTGTTGTGCTTGTGAAAATTCTTTAAAACTTTCTTTCAAGTTACTGATTTTCAAGACTTGCATCATGGACAATACACAGTATGCTAGAACTATGTTGATGTGTTCTCTTGATAGATTTGATGAGTATAAGCAGCGAATGCAGGCATATCTTGCTGCTACTCATGATGAGATGATGGATGTACTAAGCGATGGACCACTTTGGAGATTACAAAAGCGTGTGAGTGGGGTGACAGCCGAGTACATTCTTAAACCAAAAGAGAATGGAATGCGAGAAGGCAGAAAAGAGCAAACCTCAACAACATTGCTATTGATATCATCATTACTGAACCTTGGATAGCAATATGTACATGAAGGTTAAAGATTGCAAGGCGCAAAGGAACTTTGGGAAAAGGTTCACTTGATCTGTGAAGGCAGCGATGCAATAAAGAAGAACAAAATCAGTGTGGCGGAAAGAGATTTCAAAAGTTCAAGATCTTTGCCAAATGAAACCATTGAGCAAATGGAATCAAGATTCAATGCAATCTTGGATGAACTTACCTGCTTTGAGTGTAAGTTATTCAAAAGAGGAAATAAACACCAAAATCTTGGAAGCTCTACTACAAGAGATGTTTGGAAAATGAAGGTATTGCAATTGAAGAAATGAGAAAGTTGCATGAAGAAGACACCTTCAAATTGTTTTCGAGATCTAAAGGCTTATGAATTTAGCAAAAGCTTGTGCTGGCCCGAAAAGGAAGAGCCAAAGACCATCTGCATTGGCTGCTTCACATCATGAAGAAACATCAGGAGGACGAGGATGATATCTTTGGATGAGATGCATGAGCAGTTGCCTCTTGAGCAAGAAAATCGAGGATGATGAAGACCGGAAAGGCCCCTGCAAGAAATTTTACAAAAGGCCTCTTTGAAAGAAGGAAAGAAGAACCAAGGAAAGATAATGACTATACGTGCTTTCATTGCAAGAAACCAGGACACTCCAAAACCGGTATCACGAGTTAAAACAAGGCAAGGAACACGATTATCTTTGCTTCAAGCGCAAGAAGCTTTGGACATTTTAGACTGATTGTCGGACTTCATGAAGACCAAAAGTCAACAAAGAAGACTTGGCAAGAAGGCTATGGTTCTTTGAAGATGAATCAGGCTATGAAGTTGAATACGAAAGGAAATGAATCGAGATGACCTTTGCCTTTGGTTCTTTGATATGGAGGATTATGCTTTGATGGCTAATATGGATGAAAGCGAGGAGGTATACAACCTTTGTATCTATCAATACTCCTGCTTTGGAAGTGATTGTGAATCAACTTGTGGTTCAAATCCTAGAAATTCGACAACAATGAGACTTTGGATGCCATCCTTAATCAAGCGAGGATAATACAATCGGCTATGAGGTTGTGAAATTTGAAAAAAGAAACTCTTGAGTTAGAAGTTGGAAGATTGAAAATTTGAATTAAGGGTTCTCAAGGGTAAGGAAAAGATGTTGGGCGAGAATCAAAATAAGTCTGCTTTGAACATCCATGAGCCTCTGAATCTCTTTGAACCATCTTGTTCCAATCGCATACAAATCGGGAAAGCCTTATGGGGATAGAAGCAGGGCTTGGATTTGGAACTCGGCAATATAACAAGAGTGGATCCAGTAAGGTTATTGAACCTAGTACGAGGTGGTCCTAAGTTTGTACCGCACTAGATCCAACTCGATAAGATTCTTTGACAAAGATAAACCCAATGAGAATGCTTCAAGGAAACAAAATCAGAAGTCTAAGAAGTCAACTGCTCCTAGTAAAAAGGACAAATCTAAAAATAGGACTAATGTGCCTTCTAAGCTTCTCTTGATAGCGGACACCGCTACCAAGTCTCTTTGGACCACGAGAAGGGTAAGAAGCAGAAATATTCCAAGGATAAGAATCCTAAACCCAAAAATGTTAATCATTCAAGGGATACTTATCTCGAGGGAAAGGTAGACTATTTCCCACTTGATGATGATTGGAATATTCTGCATCTAATGATAGAAGCGATAAGTATAACCATCTTTGCTAGGGTAAAACCTATGCAATGGAATCGGCAAAGGCTCGTGAGAGGACTTATACAAGGCCTCGGCAGAGACCTCAATGAGACTCCATATTATAGGGCTAGTCTAACAGCAGCGACACACCTATGGTTATGCAAATGTTTCTAACAACAAGAATCACTTCAAACAAACATTATAAACCAAAAGGCAGGAAAACATATGTGATTCTACACACCTCTTTGTTAGAACTTATGGATGTGTGGAATACATGTATGAACCAAAGTATGAACCAAAGTATGACACATTCAGGAGAACACCTTATGGAGACATGCCAAGGGTCATGCTTACCATCGACCATCATGGACCCAAGCAGTTTGGGTACCTAAAATGCATTAACTTTGTTTTGTAGGGTGTACAGGTACTTTGGCGGTGGATGTTTCGGACACATGACAAAGAATAAGCCTTTGTCTATCAAACTTTGTGGCAAAAGATGGTCAAAGGGTGAATTTTGGCAACAAGAATACACTGGATATACAAGAGGATATGGCACACTTATCGAAATGGACTTACAATCAAGAATGTTGCATATGTGGAAGGACTGGACTACAACTTCTTTGAGCCTTTGGACAATTACGTGATATGGGATACAAGGTCACTTTTGATAAAGACAAGCTGCATTGTCATTAGTGAAAGAGGTGATCAAGTTGTACTTGCTTTGGTAGAAGACAACGAGAATATGTATGTTGTGGATTGGTCTCTGCTTGAGTTCGAAACACTGCTGATAGTGCATACCAAGTCTCGAACTCAATTGGCTATGGCACAAGAAGTTGAATCACTTGAACTTTGATGATATTAATCAATTGGTGAAGAAGAAAGCGGTGGTTGGTTTACGAGATCACATTCAAGAAGGATGCTATATGTGATGCTTGTCAGCAATGTAAACAGATAAAGTCAAGTTTCAAATCAAAGACCAAACAATCAACAAATAGAGTGTTGGAGCTGATGCATATGGATCTTTTTGGACCAATAACTCCAACAAGTGTAACAGGAAAGAAGTACACCCTAGTGGTTGTGGATGATTACTCTAGGTACACTTCGGTGATATTTATGAATAAGAAAAGTGAGACACTTCAAAGCATGCCAAATATTTTGAAAAGATTACAAAATGAGAAAAGTTTAACAGTTATAATGATAAGATCGGATCGAGTCTTGAATTTCTCAACAAAGTTATAAGAGAATATTGTGAATGAATGGTGTACTACATCAACTTCTGCTCTTTGGTACACCTCAAAGCAAAATGGAGTTCTGTTGAAAGAAAAGCAGAACTTTAAAGGAAGCGGGAAGAACAATGATTTGTGAAGCATTGCTACTGAAAGATATTGGGTCAAGCAAAGCGATACATCTGACATGCTATACACAAAACAGAACATCAGTAAACAAGAAGCTGCTGAAGACACCTTATGAGATTTGGAATGGAAGGATACCTAACATATCCTATTTTCACCCATTTGGAAGCAAATGTTTCATTCTAAATCATAAGGTTCATTTGAAAACATTCCAACCAAAATCAGATGAAGGCATTTTCTTAGGATATTCTCTGATCAGTGAGCATTTGTGGTCTTGAACAAGAGGTCAACTGAAACATGAAGAAACAATCCATGTTGTGTTTGATGAACCTAAGTTTCTTGGTATGGAAGATGAAGATTGTGGACATCTTTGAGAATCAACAAGTCACCGATCCAGTTGTGTTGAAGTTTTGGAAAGATTCAATGACTTGAAAGTTTACGATCATCGCTTCGCTGAACACCTTGATAATGTTCTTGATGCAACAAGCCAGGCAGTTCAAGGATGGCCCGACTGTGTAGAAGAAACTACGGCAGAGACCTATCAAGATGATGTTCTTGAAAATCAAAATAACCAAAATCCACAATGGTTAAGGAATCACCTGCTTTGAACAAGTTATTGGCAATGTCTGAGCAAGGTGTGAGGACTAGAAGACAACTGGAAGCCATGTTTACTTGTTTTCTATCTCAAATGGAACCTAAAGTTGTTGAAGAAGCTATTTCAGATCCAGACTGGATAATAGCTATGCAAGAAGAATTAAATGAATTTGAAAGAAATCAAGTTTGGACACTAGTTGAAAGGCCAAGTTATGCAAATATCATTGGTACTAAGTGGGTATACAGAAATAAACTTGATGAATCTGGTACCATTGTGAGGAACAAGGCTAGACTAGTTGCAAAAGGCTATTCTCAAGCAGAAGGAATAGATTTTGATGAAACTTATACACCTGTTGCAAGATTGGAAGCTATCAGATTATTCTTGGCACATGCTGCATATAAGAACTTCAAAGTATATCAAATGGATGTCAAGAGTGCATTTTTGAATGGCATTCTAGAGGAGGAAGTTTATGTTCAGCAACCTCCTGGATTTGAAGTTAAAGATCAAGAAGATAAAGTGTATAGACTCAACAAAGCACTTTATGGATTGAAGCAAGCATCAAAAGCATGGTATGAGACTCTATCTCAATTCTTGGTGGACAATGGTTTTACAAAAGGCACCATTGACAAGACACTTTTCAGAATCAGTGAAGGGAACAGCACCCTGCTGGTACAAATTTATGTTGATGACATAATTTTTGGCTCTGAAAATGATTTACTTTGTGAAAAGTTTGCAAATCTAATGAAGAGCAAATTCCAAATGAGTATGATGGGAGAAATGAACTACTTTTTGGGATTGCAAGTTAAACAAATGAAAAATGGAATCTTCATTCATCAAACCAAGTATACCAAGGAGTTACTGAAGAAGTTTGGTATGGAAAACAGCACTAAGAATTCAACTCCTATGAGTACAAATATCAGATTGGATGAAGATAAAGAAGGCAAAGATGTTGATCAGCCCTATACAGAAGGATGATAGGCGATCTCTTTGTACCTCTTTGCCAGCAGACTGATATATCTCTTCTTTGTAGGTGTTTGTGCAAGATTTCAATCTAAACCAAAAGAAAGTCATTTAGGTGCAGTCAAGAGAATTCTCAAGTATCTAAAAGAGACTTTGGGAGTAGGGATATGGTATTCCAAGGAAGGAAGCTTCAAAGTTATATCCTACTCAGATTACGATTATCTTTGGATGCAAGATTGATAGAAAAAGCACCTTAGAAACTCGTCGGTTAATGGGAAATAGACTGGTCTCTGGTTCAAAGAAAAGCAATTCTATATCAACTTCCTTTGTTGAAATTTGAATACATTCTTCTTTGAAGTTCTTTGTGCACACAAGTACTTTGGCTAAGACAACAATTAAGGGATTATGGAATTGAAGAAAAGGAAATTCCAATTATGTGTGATAACACAAGTGCAATTGTAATCACAGAAAATCAGTTTTGCACTCAAGAACCAAGCACATTGATGTGAGACATCATTTTATAAGAGATCATGTTGAAAAAAAGATGTTGTGGTTCTATACATCCCATGAAGATCAACTTGCGATATTTTCACTAAACCACTTGGCGGTGAAAGATTTGCCAAATTAAAGACTGAACTTGGAATTATAAAAGTTGACTGATAATCAGCAGTGTTCTGGAATTCACCAAGGGGATTAGTCTTTGCTATGTTGGGTGAGCTCACTTAGCAGATTAGTCATTGGTATCAACAATTCCATGTACTTATGTTTGGACAATTGAGCAAATGAGGTTGCCAAGGGGATTGGTCTTTGTCATGTTGGGTGAGCTCACTTGACAGATCAGTCATTGGTATTAAACTTCATCTTGTATTATCAATTGAACAAAACAAGAAGAAAACAAGGATCAGCAGAGTGCTTTTGTCAGCAGGCTGCTGAAGCCTACTTATCAGCAGACTGCTGAGCCCACCCTGCTGAGGATTACCCTGCTGGAAGGAACGTTACACAGTCAAAGTAATTAAAGTCAAAAGCAGTTTGGCGGGATATTTATTCTATCCATTATTACCATAGTTAAACCATCCAACGGTTACAAACGTTATGGAGGAGTAATGGGCCACGTGTCAAGACAGAACTTATTCAATTTAATCGTGGTTACCTCAATGTACGTGCAATGACAGTTTCAACCACCTACTGTCTATATAATCAGACTGTTATACAGCGGATTCTCTACTTGCATTTTCTACTTTATCTCTGCAAATCCTACACTGTGTGAACACAGATTTGAGAGCAATTCTTCTTCATCTTTTTCTTATTTCAATGGCGGAAAGGATTGAAGTTCAAATCGAATCAAGCCAAAGTGTGAGAGGATATGTTGTTGATGCAAAACAAACAGAGTTGGCTATTAATATAGGTCGAAGAATAATGAGGTTTGCAGGCTTGGAGAACAAACTCAATATCAGATTAGAAACAATTTCATATACCAATGTCATTGATTTCTGGAAGAATATGGTTGTGGAAGAAGGAACTGAAGCATTCAAGACTACTGTAAATGCTGAGGAGCTTGTAATCTCCTCTAGTCTACTGAGGGAAGTGTTTGGATTTGAAGAATTGGTGGATGGTTCAGTCAATCCTGAAGCAATGGGATTGGACAAATTGGCGTTTGTTGATCAGATTAAAACAAATGCAGCCACCAAATCCGTACCAGGCATCAATTGCAAACATATTGGAAATGAATACAGCCTGCTGAGCAAGCTCATTGCAAAGAACATATTTGGGCTAGTTGGCAGTATGGATACTCTATCAGGACCCAAGATAGAGCTGATGATAATCATCTGCAGGAGCATGAGGTTTGATTGGGCTGGTTATTTCATTCATTATATGAAGAAAGTAGCCAAGGAGGAGAAATTAGGGAAAAGGAAATCAAAGGCCTTACCCTTGGGATTGATGATTCAGACCCTGCTGAATCATTTGAATGTTCCTGATCTTGAACCTGAGAATATTAATCAGTCTAGATACAAGAAGGAAATTAATCATGCTATTCCTGGTCTAGATGATGATGAAGAGGTTGCTGGAGAGGCTGCTGGTGATGATAATGATGATGATGATGATGCTGGTGGTGGTGAGCAGGTTCAGCAAACTAAGAAGATATCTATTAAACCTGTTGCACCCAAGAAAACTGCTGAGAAGAGAAAGGGTGGAGGTACAAAGAAAGTAACTGAAGGTTCAAAGCCTTCAAAGAAAGCAAGAAAGGAAACAGCACAGACTGCTGAGTCTGCTGAGGGTCAAGTGGAGGTTACTGACCCTGCTATTGCTGCAACAAGAACTGTTGTTGAAATTTTGAGAGAACAACAGAAGGAAGCTAGTAGAAAGAGAAAATTGACTAGAAAAGATGATGATGAACCCCTCTCCAAGAGGATGAAGGAAATTGCCAAAAAGAAGAAATATGGCAAAGGGAAAGAGTTGAAGAACTTGGAAGCTCAAAGAATCCAAGAAGAGGCATCAGTAGAAGAGGAAGAAGAGGCTGTTGAGGCTGAGCCATTAACTATCATTCCACTGTAGTAATTGGTGACTCCTCTTTGAAGAGGTTGTCAAATCTCACGATCTTTGGGACGGAGTTGTTGTTGAGCAACTGTTGAAGATACACAATGATCTATCGACCACTGAGCCTTTGTAGTATCTCTTGAAGAACCACTGACAAACCATGAACTGAACTCTTTGTGGTGGTTGGAGAAGTGGCGAAGACTTGGTTGAAGACCACGCAAGTGTGGCAAGAACTCGGGGGAAGAAGCGATCTGCTGCTAACCCTATTTGATGAGCATGTAAGTCGAGGGGAACCAAGTGTGGTACAGATGGAAGTAGTAGGTACAAATTTACAATCACAACAACCTACTGACTTTCAAACATCTATTGAAGAAACTTTGAATCAACTTGTTGGAACCTTTGGAGGTCAACAAGGTACTGGAGTTGCACCCAGGAGATCCTTCATGCCATTTGAAAGGCATGTGAAACAAAGAAAGAAAGCAGAGGAGTTTGTAGATCCCAAACTTCAAACAAATTGTCGACTACTTCAGTGGAAGTTTGGTTTCTACAAAAGACAAAAGCCATTCTTGAACCAATGACAGATCTTGAAGAATGGGCTTTTGGCAAGCGGGAGTGGAGAACTTGGTGGATCTCGATTGATACAACCTCTTTGCAATCAAGATTGATGGATTTATTTGATGAGCAAAAGAAGGAGGAGGGTATCAAGTTTAGAGATCCAAGAGATGGTCACGATGATTCTTCCTCATCATCGAGATAGTAGAGAGACTTCCCTCTGGGCGGGAGGAACCAGTGGGATTGCATTAATGAAAGAACCATGTACTGTGATCCATCGATATCTTGGTAAGTATCTTGAGGCAGCAGATTGGAGAGATGGATGAGGATCTACTGAGGATCTTACCATGGATGATCTGGAGGCATTGATCAATGAAGGCATTACTCGAGTCTTTGGAAGGTGGTGATGAACCAAGTACATTCCATGTTGTAGAGCCTCGCACAAAACCGATCTTTGGGCCAGTGAGGATTTGGATGGAGAAAAGGTTGCTGATTTTAATGAACCTAGTGCCAGTTCTGCAGAGTCAATTGAATATCAAGATGGATTTGACATTGAAGGCACTCTGACTAAAACTGCCATCATCCTACAAAAGATTGGTCATGCTGAAGGTTTCCAAGTGGATAATACCAATATATTCAATCCACAGGAAGTTGAAGAGGAGGTACAGGTTGCTGGGGTACAAACAACACCTGGACAAAGGTTGGAACAGGAGGTGCAGTGCTTTGAGTCTCAAGCAAACAGCACCTGGACAAAGGTTGGAACCTGATTTGGGTTTGGAGGAAACCCCTGCTTTGTTAATGAGGTCTTTGTAGTGGAGCCTACGGAGGCAAGACCCTTTGAAGGGAAAGATGGACAGCAGAATCTAGCATTAATGAGGATGGCATTTCTTTGGACTTTGATTTCGGTGATGAGGAGTTTGGATGCACGAAAAAGAAGATATTGATGTTAATCCACCTCAGGCATTTATACTGTTTTTGAGGAACACGCCATTGATCCTATCTGGAGGAATATGAAGGACCTAACCTCTTTGAATTTGGATAGGAGTAAGGCAATGGTAGTAAGCAATCGAGGCCACAATATAGAGTTGAGAGCTCTTGATGGATCTACCGATAGTAGAGTAAGGAGTGGAGTGCCAGTTGAAGTTTTCAATGAGTTAAGAAGCTGTTAGAAATGATATGCAACGATTAAGAACTCAATCGACCCAGAACAAACAGAGATTTGAAGGAGGCGATGAAGATGGTGAATGAAAAGCAGACAATCTAACGTCTGATTTGCTTCAAATTTTGCATCCACTCAAAAATCAGAATCGCGATATGATGATGGATGTAAGAGGAATCAAGCAAGGGAATACCTTGAAAGATAAGTTTATGAAAGACCAGCTTACTTCCATTCATCAAAAACTTGACAAACTTGCTTCTACACTGAGAGCTCTGCTTGAACACTGTTCTTTGCACAACAACTCTTGTGCTCGACCCCAAACTCTTTGAAAGGATCAGCAGATTTGGAGAAACATTGCAATCCAGGATCACTGCTATTGATACTAGAACTGGAACAATGGAAGGGCAACTGAATAGAGTGATAGTATCACAGGAGGGCATTCATGGCCTTATATCCCGGTTTGTTGATGATGTCACTAAGGGGGAAGAGGGCCAATCAGCTGCAGCAAAGGAGGCTGCAAGACTCTTTGCACACAAGAGATGGACAGATGATACAAATGCTTTCAGGCAACCTGCACCTGGCAGAGTTCAACTCACTGATGATCTTTTTAGACAGTACAAGAAAGAGTATTACAATAGGAGGAGACCTTATCATGATATGGGGTTTCATGAAGGTCTTAACTCTTTCTTGGGCTTGAAATTTTGGGAAGCAAGAGTCAAAGCCTTGAGAGCAAGCAACAGAGGCAGAAGAAGTAGCAAAGGTGATAAGGTGACACCTATTATAAAATCAAGGGACTCACTGGATGAATTCAAGGAGCTGTATATGAAGTTTGGATTCAGAGTGAATGAAATTAATCTTATCCTTCCTGAAGCATGGAACTGGTGGAAGCAAGTCAATCCCTACATTGATTTTACACTGATTGAAAATTAATGGATGAGGGATATGATAGAACAAATCAGAGCTTATCAAGAACAAGCTGAGAAGGCTAGAAGAGAAAGAGAAAAGAGACAATAGATCAGCATATACTTATTATTCTTTATCTTTGTTGTATCTAGTTGTAATAACTGAACAATGATTATAATGAGAATTGACTGAATTTGTTCTATTTTTGTTGTTTATCTTTTTGCTTTGCTGATTAGGTGAGGGTAGTGGCATCATCACCAAAAAGAGGGAAATTGTTGGACTTATTTCTTAGTTTTGATGATGAGTGCCATACTAGCTGTTATAGTGCAAAGGCAAAAAGATGTCTAGATTAAATGTATAGGTTTATTAGAGTTTGATTCATAAATAGGTTTGATCAAACAAGCCTTTGTAAAGGCTCTTTGGTTGATATCGCAGATTGGTCCAGTCGATAGGGTAGATAGGTAAGTAGACTAGTCGGGAACCTCTTTGAACATGAAGATCGAAGGCGAAGGGTGAGGTTCAAACTCGATGAATTGAAGGCTAAGGGATCAAACTTAGTATTTAAAGTCAAGGATATGGAATCGGACTTTAGGCAAGTCTGTGATGACTAAAGCGATTACATATACTTGTGTGTAAGGTCTAAGTTCCATAAGTTGGATGATGTCCGGAACTTGGTTATAATTATAATAGTGTAATCTAACTTCACAATAAAAGTTAGATAAAAGAAATCAGCTGCATTGTATTTTATACACAGAAAATTGGAGTTCAGCAGACTGATAAGTACTTCAGCAGACTCATGAACCTGTTGATGTATTACCTCGATTAATTCAAGTTTATTGGAAGATTACATGGATAACGACACCCAACTACCTCGACTTATCAAGAAAATCAAAAATTTGAGATTAAAAAGACGTTAGGATGATCCACATTTTTATCCATTGGATATAAGTCAAAGGGTGACATGATTTGCCATTGTCAAAAAGGAATTATGATGATGCGATCCTATGAATAGTTGATGATCGCATATCAGATGGGACAAAAACAAAGAACGGTCACATTTGAATTTAAAATACAAGTCACATGCATTCCTACCTATAAATAGAGGACTTTCAACTCAGAAAAAGATGATGAAATTTGGATAAACTTTAAGTGATAATACTGAGCTGAAAAACACCCTGCTGAACTTGCTGAGCATAAGGCTGCTGATCTAGTGAATCTTCTTCAAGTGCATTCTGTGTTCAAGCTGCATCAAGCATACACACTTGAAGACTGCAAGCTGCTGATTACTTCATCCTAATCAAGTTCTTTGCCAATTGAATCATTTATTTGATTCATTCTTTATTTTATAAAGAACTGCTTGAAGATAGTGAAGCATCTGTTGGGTGTGAAAGACTGTTGTTTGTGGTGGAGCTGGTGAAGAGGCAATCCTACCCTTCAAGGACCAGTGGAAGACTAAGGAGCAGCAATCCTACCTATTCCCAGTTTTCAGTTTGTGAAGCCATAGTCATTGGTGAAGGACAAACAACTTAGGAATCTTTGTAACAGCTACATCAAAGATCTCTAGTGAATTTCCTCCAACATCACAGGAGAAGAGTGGACGTACGGGATTACATCACCTGGAACCACTATAAAAATCTGCCTACTTACTTTCTGCTTTTACTTTCTGCACTTAGTTTATTTCACTCATCAACCTATTGAATCTAGCAACTGAAATCACACACTTGCACTACTGAGTATCTAATACTTAGTTTCATATTTAACAACAAGTATTAAGGCTTAATTTTGATTTAATTCCGCTGCACAAATTCAGCAAACTCAACTATCAATAGACTCTTGTTTATCGTGAGACTCTATCGAAGTCTGAGACTCTCAAGTATCAGCAGATGCTTTGAAGTTGCATAATTTGTTAACTCCAAAGTTTTAAGTGTTAAGTTTATTCACCCCCCCCCCCCCCCCTCTAAACTTAACCAAAGCCTTTTCAAGGGACCAACAAGTAGCTACAATAAAATGAATAAAATATTCATTGAACAGAATATTTCTACTCAACTTATTAATTCCTGAATTACGCCACCATAAATCTGAAACTGAACTCTATCGATTATAGATATAACTTATTCTCAAAATGTCGAGTCGAGTCGATAAGTGTCCATTGATATAATCATTACATATAAACTAACCCTCCATAGACTATCCGTAATGAAGCGGGATTATTTCCGTAAACCTTCTTCAATACATCTTATCCTTATTTACCATTAACCCACTAGTGATCAATTAGTTCATAACCAAGACGAACTCTGCGGATCGATCAGTTTCTGGGATCAACAAATAAGGGGATTGTCTTTCTACTTCCCGCAGGAAGGAATGGATTCCATATCTGTGAGACACACACTTCTCAGTCATTCCAGAATAGTGCCAACGTGAATGTGATTCGGACTGCGTCTCTTAGCGATTCTTAACGAACACATCAAACCCTATCATGAAACAAGTAGGAGTCTGTAATCACTTCAGGATTAAGGTTAATCCATATATGATCATCTTGTGATTTAATAAGATTTCTCAATCACGGAATTATATGTGAAACACAGATTAAATCGGTCCAGTCCTATATGACTCTCATCATATATAAATGCCCTACTTAGACAACCAATGTCGACGGTCCGGATAAGACGTCACACCACAAAGTGTTCTGGGTGCATTAATGGTGGTTTAATCAATAGACCCCATACTTTGATTAAGTTCACCACGGACTAATAGTTCAAGTGTATCACCATAAACTTAATCCTCATGTATGTCACACACTAAGTTATATGGCTACATATGATACGACTTAGGGTTTTCAGTAGTGTATTACTTACAAGCACGAAGCAAGTAATAAGATGAGAATAAATCTGTCATTTATTAATACTAAAAACAATTGCATAAATTGTCTCTCGGGTGCTACTTCCAACAATCTCCCACTTGCCCGTATAGACAAGCAACAATTGTCTCTCGGGCACTCTACATCTAACAAGATACAGTAGGGATCCAATGATCCCTTTATACATCTTCTGATCAACATCTTTTCCAGTTTCATCTTTTCGAAGACTGACTCTAGCAAACATTGGTGTATCTGTTGTGCCACTTGTATCCATACCATATTTGTGTATCAAGTCCTTTGTATACTTAGCCTGATTGATGAAGATGACATCCTTCAATTGCTTCACTTGTAAACCAAGGAAGTAATTAAGTTCTCCTATCATGCTCATTTGGAATTTGCTTTTCATCAGATTTGCAAATTTCTCACACAACTTTTCATCTTCTGATCCAAAGATGATGTCATCTACATAGATTTGAACTAAAAGTGTGCTTGTACCTTCTTGAAGTTTGAAGAGAGTTTTATCAATTGTCCCTTTGTTGAATCCATTGTTGATCAAAAATTGTGACAAAGTCTCATACCAAGCTCTGGGTGCCTGTTTGAGTCCATATAAATCCTTTTTGAGCTTGTACACTTTATCTTCCTTCCCTTTGATTTGGAAACCAGGGGACTGTTCGACATATACTTCTTCTTCTAGAAGTCCATTCAAAAATGCACTCTTGACGTCCATTTGATATACCTTGAAATATTTATGTGCTGCAAAAGCCAGAAAGAGTCTGATTGCTTCCAACCTTGCTACTGGTGCAAATGTTTCATCATATCTATTCCTTCTTCTTGAGGGTAGCCTTTTGCCACTAGTCTTGCTTTATTTATGACAACTGTCCCTTGTTCATCCATCTTGTTTATGAACACCCATTTTGTTCTAATTATGTTGGCCATGTCTGGTCTGTCAATTAGTTCCCCGACTTCATTTCTTTCGAATTCATTGAGCTCTTCTTGCATGGCTGTAATCCAATCAGCATCTTGGATTGCATCATCTATGGTCTTTGGTTCTACCTGTGACATAAACAAGTTAACATATTCTCCAGTTGTCTTCTGGTTCTGACTCCTGCATGAATGTCTCTAATGACTTGTTCTTCAGGATGGTCTCTTAATCAGTTTAAGTCAGGTTGAAGTTGCTCTTGACTTGGTTCTTCTGCAGCTTCAGCTTGTGCATCAACTTCATGATCTTGTGTTGGTGCTTCTTCTGTTGTGTTGATTGGTATATCATCTTGATTTGCAAAGTTGTGATTCAGAATGGTAGCTGGTAATGTTGTATTCATTTAGACTTGTCTTTGTCCAGCTTCTTCTTCAAGTTCTTGAAGGCTTTCACCATTTGTGTTTGGTTCATAAAAACTACATGAATTGATTGAGCTCTTCTTGCATGGCTGTAATCCAATCAGCATCTTGGATTGCATCATCTATGGTCTTTGGTTCTACCTGTGACATAAACAAGTTAACATATTCTCCAGTTGTCTTCTGGTTCTGACTCCTGCATGAATGTATCTAATGACTTGTTCTTCAGGATGGTCTCTTAATCAGTTTAAGTCAGGTTGAAGTTGCTCTTGACTTGGTTCTTCTGCAGCTTCAGCTTGTGCATCAACTTCATGATCTTGTGTTGGTGCTTCTTCTGTTGTGTTGATTGGTATATCATCTTGATTTGCAAAGTTGTGATTCAGAATGGTAGCTGGTAATGTTGTATTCATTTAGACTTGTCTTTGTCCAGCTTCTTCTTCAAGTTCTTGAAGGCTTTCACCATTTGTGTTTGGTTCATAAAAACTACATGAATTGATTCTTCAATTACCAGTGTTCTTTGGTTGAGTATTCTAAAGGCTTTGCTGGTGTCTGAGTATCCCATAAAGATTGCTTAATCAGGTTTTTCATCGAAAGTATGTAGTTGATTCCTTTTCAAAACAAAACATTTAGATCCAAACATATGCAAGTGTGAGATATTAGGTTTTCTTCCATTCCATATTTCATATGGAGTTTTCCCATGATGTTTGTTGATAATTGATCTATTTTGAGTGTAGCAAGCTGTATTTGCTGCATCAGCCCAAAATCTCATTGGTAAGCTTGCTTCTGCAATCATTGTTCTGACTGCTTCTTTGAGTGTTCTATTTCTTCTTTCTGCTACACCATTTTGTTGTGGAGTCCCTGCTGCTGATAGTTGATGCAGTACTCCATTTTCTTCACAGTAGGTTCTGATAACTTCATTTAGAAACTCTGTGCCTCTATTTGATCTGATCTTGATGATATTCAGTTCCTTTTCATTTTGAATTCTTCTTAGCAAGTCTGGTAACTTCTTGAGTGTCTCTCTTTTCTTGTTCATGAATATGGTCCAGGTGAATTTGGAAAAGTCATCCACCACAACCAGGGTGTATTTCTTTCCACTTACACTGACTGGTGTGACTGGTCCAAATAGATCCATATGCAAGAGATGTAATATTCTTGTTGTAGATTGATAAGGCTTTGACTTGAATGAGCTTTTGATCTGTTTCCCTTTTTGACATGCATCACAAAGACTTTCTTTCTTGAATCTGATCTCAGGTAGGCCTTCAACTAACTTGTTCTTTGACAATTTGTGGATGGTCTTGAAATTTAGTTGATTCAGTCTTATGTGCCAAATCCAACTGGTTGATTGTTTATTCTTGACAAGCGAACATGTTTCTACCTTTGCTGTCTTCCAATCTACCACATACATGTTTTCCTCTCTTTTTCCTGCAAGTACAATTGTGCTGGTCTGATTGTGGGTTACCCTGCATCATTTTTTGTTAAATTGCACACTATAGCCTCTGTCACAGAATTGACTGATGCTTAAAAGATTTAAATTCTTTACATAAGCCACATTTTGAATCTTCAAGTTGTTCTTGAGCATTATGCCTTCCCGCTTAATCTTTCTAGGGTTTTCTTTGCCTCCAAATGTAACTGTAGGTCCATCAAAAGCTTTAAAGTCATTGAGCCATCTTTTATTCCCTGTCATGTGACTGGAACATCCACTGTCTATGTACCAGACATCCTACAAAACAAATCAAGTATGTTTAGGTACCCAACACTGTTTGGGTCCATACACATAGCTTGATCATGCCTCCGACACCAAGTGTATATCCAAAGATCTTCTTTTTGGATAATTGAAGTCATCAACTTCATATGTATAAGGCATGGCAGAATAGCTTCTAATATTTCACTGAAGGTATTCTGATACTTTTCTCTTCTTTTTGGTGCATTTACATCCTTTTTCACTCTCCAATATGCAGGAGGAAATTAGTTTTCATGTTGCTTTGTGTGTCCAGAAACATGCCTAGGTTGACTTTTTCTAAACACATGTTGCATGGCATGAAATGGTTTCTTTTTATATTTTGGGGGTGCAACATTCCAATCATCCTCTGAGGGGTAAAGTCTTCCCTTACCTTTCAGTGAGCTTCTGCCCTTAAATGGCAGATTTGATGATTTAGTTTGCTGTTTCACTGCACTGGTTTTTGACTTCACCGGTGCAGGTTGAGTGGTTGAAACTATGGTCTGTCCTTTTCTGAATTTGGGTCCAGTTTTGGTCCTTGATTTAGAATTGTGTTGGCCATTGTTTCTATTCTCATTCTGTCTGTTGTAGCCAAGACCAGATCTGGATCCAAACCTTTTGGGAGGTTTGTAAGCTGGTGTATCTAGTGGTGCAGTGGTGTTCTTAGCTGGTAGGGAGATTTTATCAGCTGATCTGTCAGCATTGGATGAGTGATCATCTGCTGCTTGTTGATTAGTTGAGTGTATCTTCTTATCAGCTACTTCTGCTTTCAATTTATCCAGTTCTTTTAATCTCTTATTTTCCTTTCTTAGATTCTCAGACTCCTGTTCCAGAATCTCAAGATTCTTCTCAATTTCATCAAATTTAGTCATGAGAGTTTGGATCAGGCTTGCCGAATCTAATAGGAGAAAAGAAGATTGTGCAGTGTCAGATGTGGATGCACTTGATGCTGAGTATGAACTAGATGTTACCTCTGTTTCATCAGATTCTTTAGCCATAAGACATAAGCTTGCTTTCTCATTGTCTGAGCTATCAGCTTCATCATCATCATCTGAATCATTGTCAGATGATTCTTCATTCTTTTCACTGTTGGTTTCAGCTTTGAGTGCTTTCTTGCTTCTTCTCTTTCCAGCTGTTTTGTACTTCTTCTTCTCCTCTTCTTTATCATTTTCTTCAGGACAATCTGCCTTGAAGTGACCTTTCTTCTTGCAGTTGAAGCACCTGTATTCATCATCCTTTTTCTTCATGTCTTTGCTTGAGCTTGACTTCTTGTTTGATGATGAGTTACCTTTGAATTGCTTCTTCTTGCTAAACCTGTCAAAACGTTTGACCATAAGACTACCTGCTCCTTCAGCTCTTGCTTTACTTTGCTGAATGCATCAGCTGCAATTTACTTTGCTGTGGTGCTATTAGTACACTAGGATTGTGTGCCTCTGATGGAGCAATGTCTTCACCGTTCAATTCGAATTCATGAGCTTTTAGTTGGGACATCAGGGTCAGAGTGTCAGTGTTTGCAAGATTTATTGTTCCTCTGATCACTGATGTGATGATCTTCCATCTTTTAGGCAAGCCTCTCAAGATTTTTAGACAAACTTCTTTCTGTGGATAAGTATGTCCCAGTTGTTGCAGTTCACTGATGATGCTTGAAAATCTGTTATCCATTTGATCAATGGATTCACCAGTCTTCATTTTGAAATTCTCAAACTTCTATTTTGCAACAAATTTTATTTTCTTTGACAGCTTCTGATCCTTCATTGATGAGTGACAATTTATCCCACATCTCTTTTGCTGTTTTGCAATCTATGATTCTCATGAACATATTACTGTCCAGAGTCTTCAAAATCATATCTTTTGCAACAAAGTCAAGATTTGCTCTTCTCCTATCATCCTTTGTCCAGTCTTTCTTGAGTTTATCTATTGTTTTTCCTTGGTCAGCTCCTGTGGTTATCAATATATATATATATATATATATATATATATATATATATATGAAGGATGCAGGTTCTTAGATCTAAACGAGTTAGATCTATGCGCAGCGGACGGATCACGATTTACATATCATAAAAGATAGTTAAAGGATTTAACAACTACAAGGGGGTTAAAATCAAGTTACCAATTTTAGGAAGAGAAGCCAAGATCTTCCGATGTGTTCTCCAAACGGCGGTTGGTGGACACCCTTCTTGATACACGAGCCTCCTTGATATGCAACCAGAAAAATCCCGAAGATTTTTCCAACTCGAACCCTAAGAATAGAGGCCGAAATTTTTCGGCCAATTTCTCTCGCTGAATAGTGATGTGAATAGTACCTTGCCATTAGACTTGGGAGAACTCTCTTTATATAGGAGAGTAATCAATGTCCTCCAAGGATTAAATAATTAAGTGATAATTATCACATTAATCATTTTCCAAATAAAAGATAAATAAAATGATTATCCCAAACAAATTAAGATAAATCATATTATTATCTATTATTCCATGAATTATCATTTAACAAATAAAAGATAAATCACATGTTAAATAATTATCCAAGAAAACTAATTTCTCTCTAATTATTAGGACATTAATGGCGCCACATATTGGGTCAAAAAAGCCCACATAAAATGTCTTTTATGTGTATTATATTATTTAGCCCAACTAAATAATATCCATGCATATCAATTAATTAGCCATGCCAATTAATTATCATTGAGGCCCAAATAACAAGATTATTAGTCCGAATTACAGAAGCCACATCGGGGACCATGGACCTATAACCAGTAGCTCCAATAATTAATTATTCGTCGAACAGAATAAGCACATTAATTATTAATTCCGGGATTACGCCACCATAAACCCGAGCCCGAACTCTACCGATTATAGATGTATACTTATACTCAATCCATGAGTGAATAAGCGTCCATTGATATAATCACTACATACGAATAACCTCCATAGATTGTCCATTTCGAGAGGAAGTCTCCGTGAACCCGACTCGAGAATATCTTATCCTTATTTACCACCAACCCCTAGTGATCAATTAGTTCACATATCGACTAGTAGCTAATTAGTCTAAATATGAACTCGGCCGATCGATCACTTTCTTAGGGCTAACAAATAAGGGGACTGTCTCTCTACTTCCCGCAGGAAGGAATGGATTCCATGTCTGTGAAAATCAGAACTACTCACTCATCTGGAGATAGTGCCAATGAGAAGTGGCTTGGAACACATTATTTAAGTGAACCGTAACTAACACATCAAACACTACCCCGGGACAAGCAGCACTCTGTGATCACCTCAGGATTAAGGTTGATCCATATATGATCATCTAATGATTTAATAAGATTCCTCGATTACGGAATTATATCGAGAAATTCAGATTAAATCGGTCCGATCTATATGAATGCCATCATATATAAATGCCCCACGTAGGTACCCTCTACCGGCTTGATCTGGATAAGACTATCACACCCTAAGGTGTTCAGGCGCATTATTGGTGTTTTAATCCGAGAGACCCTAAACTCGATTAAGTTCACCACGGACTAATGACTTAAGTATATCACCACTAACTCAATCCTCACGTGTAATCCATACACTTTGAGTTAAGTGGTTACATACTGAGATATACTTAGGGTTTGCAGTGATGTATTACTTTACAAGCACAAAGCAAGTAATAAGGTGAGATAAATTCATCATTCATTATTAAAAACAATTACACAAATTGTCTTTCGGGCACTACACCTAACAATCTCCCACTTGCACGAAATGACAAGCAACGATTGTTTTTAGAGCACACCCTTTCTCATCTTATTCAAAACACTCTCCCACTTGCTCTAAAAGCAGGTGAGACATTTCCATCAATGCCGTACCCTCCAAGCACTCGACTTGGTACACTGATTAGCTAGGTTGTTGACTCGAGACGATCTTTAGGATTGAAACGTTGCGGTCCTTCCAATCAGCGGTACTCTCTCTCAATATGCTTTTGACTTCTTGTATGGCGAGAAGATCCTTCTAAGCTATCTTTTCACTTTATTTTCACAATGAAGTGATATCGGCTTATCGACACTGGAATTATTCCCGGACCAAAAAGAAAATTCTAAGTACTATGAGTAAACAGAGCCGAGATCAACTTAATGATCATCCTCAATCGACTACAAGTCGAATCGATTATAGTCATCCATATTCAAGTTTGCACCTGAATATACAAGCATATGATTCCTCGTTCTTCAAAGATACTTGAGGACGTACTAAACCACTACTTATTGCTCGAATCCAAGATTCGATTACTATTGACTTGTGATAACTCGACTTGCCATTATCCAAGAGAGACTCTATCCCATTTTCTCTTTATCCGAAGATTTAGAGAATCATTCCCGAGAGGTAGGGTAGGACTACTCGATGAATGTTGCATACGTATATGCATAATCATCTTATTCAATAAGATAGGTGGGATAGCCAATGTCTCATTCTCGTGAATCGACCGAATCGATTCTTAGAATATAGTCCGATTCTCTCATCAGAGAGAATCTTGACCTGTCAGTTTCCGACTTCAGATAGCACACACATGTTGTTTCCAACCGTTTTAGTGTTATCATTTATGAACACTAATACTACTACTACATTACCAATATTGATATCCAGTCTACGAAAAACTTATCAATATTTTGGTCAAGTCCACATATTTTAAAACATGTGACTTTTAAATGACCGAGAGGTTCTCTTAAATCCACAAAGGATATAAGTCATGGCGGGCCTCCTACCAAAAGGTTCTTTCGAATGAATTAAGATATCGTTAGTCTCGCAAAAAAGGTCTTGGGAATCACCCCTATCTTACGCTTTGTAACGAATCCGTTATTCATTCTTAGCTAAAACCCTTCATTTCGAATGAATTCAGATTCCGTTGTTCGGCAAGAAAGTCTCGGGGAATCACCCCTATTTTCGCTTTTAACGAAATCTAGCAAGACCGAGTGGTGAGAGAGTTCAAGGTCCTGGTTAACTCTCTACTTGTCGGAATCACCCTATACCACTCAACTTTATTTGAAAGTTTAAACTTTCCTATTCATTCGACTCTTTTCCGTGTAGATCCAATTGCTCCCACTGGCCTGAGACACTCGGTGGTTCTACAAGAGGGTGAAACAAGCTGGAGTATCAAAACTCCATTCATAGGGTTAAGGCTTTCAAACCAACCTTTATGATCAGAATCCTATACAGACCACTAAGAGCCATAGGTTATCAATCACCCTAGCAGACTATAAAGTCCACAAAAAACACAAAACCACAATGGGTCAACGGTTAAACCATACTCCCACTGTGTTTTGGGTGGATTGATATTCCGATCTAGTAGTATTTATCAGTGTAATCACCAACAACTAATGTTGGACGTGGTCTGATTAAATCAGATAGTAACTACCTTTGGGTAACCGTACTTCAAGGTTTAAGGCTGTTTCTTTATAGATTCTATCAGAAGGCTTGTGACAGTTCAACCGTCACTTTTTGATCTCAAGAATCTTATAATCAACCTTCACTCGTCTCATAAAGATATTTGTGACAGTCACAATCTGAGCGTATCATAAAATCTCGACCCTACCTTCAAGCATTAAATGCTAAATGCCTACATTTATGGAAGTGGTGTGAACCGGATTCACTCATTATCCATAAATTCACTGGCATCTTCTAGGTAGACTTCTCGGTTTACATAATAATGTTAACCGTTATTTTGCAACGAATTATCTTAATCAAGTTTAGCAGTGTATTGTAGTACATCAATAACTATATAGGGCAAGTCTATGGTTTCTTTCTCGGTGAGAAACATTCCACTAGGAGGCAGGCTGAGCATCAGTCCGAAGACTATGCTATAGCCTATTTATGAGCATGGAATACTCTATTCCCTGTTAAAATCAGAGACTCATCCTCGTATTCTTTTGATAAACTAAATCGTGTTTTGAGTAGTTATCAGACAAAATGTCACCACTCAAACACTCCCACTAGCTTGTGTCTCTCACTAGACCCCGAAGGTGATGATGAACAAGCTATGTTACCCTTCAAGTCTATTACCCTCTCCCGATTGAAAGGAAACTTAGTCATTGTTCCTTTGAGATAGTGTTCTAGGCGGGAGATAGGAATTACCCTTAGCTTGAGTCCATCAGGTCTTATCTCAGGATATATGCACTAATTAATAGATATTGAAGGGTCGTTTATCTTAATACGGAAACCATTCGCCTTTAATAGTTTAAGACGTGTTACATATACCTTTTCAGCATTTCTTAGTGGTTCTGACTTTATCAAACAAAAGTCCGAGTCTCGGATTCGCTCTACAAATGTCATATTCACTTTCTATGAGGCAACAATATATCGAGTTGAAAGTGAATCCATTTGTTTCAACGAATCTGTAAACAGAAAAATAAATTTTTCTGTGATATTCAAGGATAGAATCCGAAATTCATTTCCTTATATCACTCCCACTATTGTAGCTGAAATTACTGCCCGTTGTTACTCTATTAATCGTTAATGCACAACTTCCTTGTTCTTCCAAAGAACTAAGCTCTTGAGTCAAGTTACTCGGTTAAGAAAGTCGCTGAGATTCATTGGTTAGTGATCCGAAATCACTTTCCTTATCCTATACTTTCTTTAATTAATGTTTCGGTTTAGCCTCAAAACTTTAGTTAAGATGATTAACACTTATAGACATTCTTTCCCATTCTTAACTTTCCTTAAAAGGAAATAGTCTTGAACTAGCGATTCGCTTGAGTAGATCTTGCTCGTGAACTGTGGGATGTCTAGTGAAAGCATTACCAGTGGGACTGATTTTCTAATAAATTAGAAAAACATAATATAAAAGCTCCCACTAGTTTATCGGTTCCAAATACCGTCTAACTAGCGACACTTTAATTTATGATTCTCCAATTTTCTATCGAAAATTTCTCGTGTAGACACTATACAATTCACTAGAAGAATTTTATCGTCCCAATCATCTTTCAAACTAACTACGGTTGTCTCTCGTCACGACGATTGTGGCGAGTGACATACTTATTTACGTCACTTAAGTTTTGAAGGCTCAAGAGAAATATCTCTTACGAAAAATTAATCGCATGTGAGATTAATAAATACAACGTTCTAGTTACTTACCACTTTTTAACGAAGTCATTACTAGTCAATTTTACACTAGCGATCTAGCACCCTGTAGAGATATATATAATGATTGTAAATAAAATTGACAGAAAATAAATCCAAATCATACACTACTAAAATTTTAGGAACATAAACTAAGTACTTTATAGTCTATCCTACCGTTCCAAGGATTTAATCTAATGCCTCAGTGGTCGCCTTAGGGTAGGTCAAAGAGGTTTCGATTAATATTGAAGATCGATTGAGAATCGAACATCTCATTTGTGATCGTCAATCACCTTTCCTTTTTCAGCCAAGGTACTACCAAAAATACCCTTTATGAGTGTGACCTCATGTCTCGATTTTTAGGTAGACCCGAGTGTGCCGCTTAGGGTCGGTCGGTGACCAGACGAGTACCCAAAATCCTATCCTTTCGGAGACCAAGCCTTGAATTTTGATAGCGGTGAAGGCCTTCCTTAGGAGGCGGTCCCTGAGCCCGCACGAGGCGTCACCATTCTCTCACGTTGCTTGTGTCAGCAGTAGAGGCCGTGGGGTCGTCGGTCGCCTCTCCGCTCCCACTCAATATTTTGAAAAAGTGGTGGGTTTATTGATCACGTTTTGGACTTGATGTTACATTAAGGAACAATAAATCATAGGCCCGAATGTTGTCGGTTATGTGGGCTAGCCCACCCGACCTATTCGTTAGAACATATGTGGCCGTCGGACGGGTCAAGGCTAGGAGAGGTCCGTTGAGCCGTAGTGGCTCTTCGGATGGCTCGATATTGCGGACCCCGTGCAAACGCCACACGTGGAGGGTGAAGTCGATTGAGCCGTAGCTCGTTGACCACCCAACCGTGGTTAAAACACTTTCGAACCTGTTTGCCCGTGATTATCCAATCCTTAAACATCAAACTTTCACGTAGACACTACGGAACAAAAACGTAATCTCGTCTTAGGTAAGGTGGAATTCACCAAGAATCCAACACCTTAACCACGAGGTTTCGGGATTTTACTCCTTATGCTTTCGCAGAGTGGGATTCACCGAGAATCCATCACCCAACCTCGACGATTGAAAAACCCGTGTTCCTCGGTTTTTACCTAATTAGTTTCTAATCAATATCAAACAATTAATTAAAACTAATTGCGTGTTTTATACATGCCTAACTAATTCCTCGAATTAATTTCTACATGTATGCATATGGAGTGGAATTCATGATATGATGCATGTCATGGCAATTTTCGGTTCTATTCATACAATCTACACATGTATACTAGTGCAGAGAAAATAAACACCGAGATGGACCGTTGACACCCCCGTAACTAATCTATTCGAAAATAAATTAAAACCCTAATCTGCAGCTGTTTAGAATCTTCGACGATTGGCATATCAAACGAACTCAGATCGGGACGAAACTTTCCAGATCTGATCTTCATTCTTCAGACTTCAAGATGGACGGTTGGATCGGAGCTTTGACTTGTCAATCTTCCTCGATAAGCCGCCCAACTTGCTGCTGAAACAGAACTCACAGCAGCGCATCATATACTTCCGAGATCGATCGGGGATGAAGATAAATCGATCGTCCTGAAAATTTTATCTCACGTCCAAAACTCCATGATTATCGATCTGACCGGTCGGATTTTAATTTGAACGGTCCAATTGTTCCCAGAAAATCGAAGAAGTCACAGTTAGGGTTTCTGTGAATCCTGCGTTTTTTCACATGCAGACCACTTCGCAGAGAACGAACGGAAACCCAAGCAGACTCGATCGACACCAAAATTTGTGGGATTGTTCATCAACTTCCAATCTAGATTGTTCTCTGATTCAATTGCTTCAGTTTGATGTGAATTAAATTCACAGACTTGCTTGATCAATCTCAGTGCTTGCTATGAAATTATGGTTCTGATTTCTGAGTTGATCTCTAAATGTGTATTTATGTTCAGAGAGAAGGCTTTTCAAATTGACAGAGTTTCAGCTTGTTTCTTATTAGATTCAATCCTTGTTCTTTCTATTTGTCAATGCCTTCTATTTATAGCCTTGAGTATTCTTGATTTGAATTTCAGTCCGTTGGCTATTTAATGTGGGGAATAATCCTTGATTTAATTCTTGATTCCCCCTTAATCGCATTCTCCTTGATTTCAGTGATTTGATTTCCTTAGAGCGTTTATCAGAAAATCCGTCCCTGATTGATCCTCAATTGATTGTGCATTTAATGCTGGATCTTCATCATTTGAAATCTGAACAAGTATCATTTACTTTGCCATTCCTCGAACGGTTAAGTGATTCTCTTTACTTGGCTGTTTAGGTCTTCCTTTACTTGCTTTGTCTTCACTCAGCCGAAATTTAGTTTATTTTGCCGATTCACTGTTTCCTTGATTTCTTCGAGTTCAGGAGAATACTTGTACTTCACTGATCCTTAATTTGTGTGAGATCAGTGTACACCATATTTGAACATTAAGTTTCATCACTTAGACTTATCCAGGGTCATCACAGACTTTCCTGGTTATAAGTCAGACCATATGTCTTCATGCTTCTCTGCTGGTACTTGGCTGGCTTCACTCTGCCAGATATCTATTTTACTTTTCCGTCTTACCAACTAGTACAATACTTGTCTGACTCAACTTATACAACATGTCAGACTCTAAGTAAGGATTTACACAGAGTTTTCTAACTTATTTCAGGCTTGCTATAACAGCTAGTATGGCAATCATCAAAACAGTATAAAATGTTCGTAACATTATTTCTCTTTCTCGGTGGGTCACGCTCAAAAATCTATCTATCCGCATGGTCTCGCTCTTGATAAACTACTGAATCCGTTTTTCCTGAGCCCTTATAAGATCCACAACTTGACGTAAATGACCGTAGGTAGAAAAAAATTCGAGATAAAGCTAGGGTCAACTCTAGTCAAAGCAATGTGATATCTACTACACACCAAAGAAAGTGAGTTATACGTGCTTAAAATGGTGGTTCACAAACAAAATATGCGCTTACTACGCCACTACTTCAGAAGTGGGCACGACATTCCTCTATACGTCGCAAAACAAATGTGTAATCAATTAGCTCCAAAAGATCAAAGATTTTTTACGAAACGAATCAAAGTCTATGTGGTGAAAAGTGCATCAAAGATAATCAAGATAGTCAAGCAATTAGCGAAATATAATGTTAAAAAGCTAAGGGACGCTCCTACCCCACACTTAATCGAAACATTGTCCCCAATGAGAAGATGAACAAGTAAAAACGAAAAGGAACTTAGCTTCGTTAAGCGTGAAGCAAAAAAATCAAATGGATCTCCAATAATTGCAAAGGGCTCCACATAAGAAATCCTCGAAGATATGTACTAAATAATTCATACAATACAAGAGCAGAAACTTGGGTGACAATAACCGCGCGTATAATAAAAATGCAACAGTAAAAGAGAAATTAAATAACTCAAAAACAATTTAAGCCAACAAAATTATCATGCTATTAATAATAAAATTCTGACAGGGTACTACTAGATAGGAAAGTAAATAAAAGAAAAATAAAAAATACTAAAATGGAAAAGAACAACAAGAAATAAGAAATAAACTAGTCATCTCCGAAATATTCCTCCCAACCTTCAGGTAAGTCACCCTGAGGTTCGTAACCAGAAGGTGGACTAGAACTTGAGGCGGCAGCAGCAGAAGAAGATGCTCCGTGATGTGGGGCATCTCTCGGTGGTGAGGCGTAAGAAGAAATACCTAAAAAGACCATCATGTGATCCATTTTGCGGTGCAAACCAGTAATCTCTCGCGCATTCTCCTCAATCATAGCTCTCTGAGATCGAGTTCCCTCGTGTACCGGAGTACGCTCCCGCTCAGCTCTCTGACCAATCCGTGTAGGTGCTCGTGAAACCGACTGTGAGCTTATTTTAGGCTCAGGCTCTTCCCAACCATCACTTACTAGAACCGGAACCTCGTTCTCCAGAGCGAACACATCAATCATCGGGCCATAAGGCAAAAGCTCTTGCTCGGACTCATCATCAATGTCTTGAATGCGACCATTCATAAGCATGCCGATGTTAACTGGAGATTCCTGATCCAAGTAGAACATCAACTCTGCCCGCTTCGGTGTAACAGAGTCCATATGCTTAGTCGGCAGAAGGCGGGAACAAACAAATCTATTCAACATCTTCCGGTCCCATGACAGGTCATTTTCTAAGAAAATTGTGGGGGCCCCCATCGGATTTCTCCTCCAAACCACCCCAAAATACTCAGCGATCATCTGCATCCTCTCCAAATCATTGTCATCGGTGGAAGAGGTCTACTCGTCCGGGCCGATTGGTGCATTTCGGACCCCGTAGTATCCGTTGATCAGCTCAATAGAAAAATCAACCTTCACTCCTCGGACCATAGCAAAAGTAGCTCCATGGTTGTACGCCAGATATGCATAAAATTCTCGCACCACTGTAGCATTGAACCGACTCGGTTCCTCCGCCATTTCTAGAATGTCATGGTGCTTTAAGACCTTGGGAAAGATCGTGCCACAATCCTCCAAGCCGACTGATGAGAGTCAACTTTGCTATAATTTCGTATGTATTCTACCCCATATTTGTAGACTATTCGATGTACTTTTGGGGTAGTTTAGTGGTTTTTATAGATACATTTCACCACGGGTTGAATCACGAGACAATAGTGCGTTTACGTCCGAAAACTCTATTTTTTTGGGTGAATTGTGTGCGTTTTATTGGCATTTGTCACGTTTGGATTTTCTTGTTTTTAATTGTTATAGGTGCGGCGTGATAAAGGGCGTGACGAAAATCACAACGATATGAAAAATATATAAAACTGTGTTCGTATGAGAAAATGACGTATAACTTAAATTCAAGCTTTAAAAAAAATTATCATCAAACTTTGTCGAGATCCCAACTTTTTCATTTAGTGGGGAGTAAAGCCCCAGTATTTTGGTCCGTTTCGCTACTGCTTTCTTCAATTAAAAGATATTTATAAAAAAAAAATAAAAAAAAAAAAGGAAGAAGTAATGAATGAGAATCAAGTGGCTGGAATGGAAAAGGGCCCCACGCCCAATTAATGATCCTGGAACGTGCAAATCAAGGGGGGACGGCTCTCAATTTGATTTTCTTCCGTAAATTTCTGAAGGATTACGTCCGCTGTTGCTATATTAAAAGGCCACTAGGTCAAATTTTAACGCACACATTTTGTATTAGATTTTTTTCTGTAGCATAATTTTTCTTCCCTTAAGAAATAAATCTAGGTTATTTAACCTCTGTGATTTTCTTCGAGAACAACAACACTTTTTCTTTTTATTTTACGATTGGAACACAACAAAGTGACGATTCGATTGGTGGATTGCTTTAATATTTTTGTGGTAATTTTATTTAGTTTTTTTTTTTATCATTTTGTTTACCAATTTATTTATGGTTTCTTGCGTTCTTGATTTTATTATGAGCAGATAATTTTATTTTATCTAAATTATGCGATGACACTATTAAATTAATACCTAAACGATGATCTAGAGATGAGTAGAGCTTTAAAATTGAATCTTTTGAATTGTTGTGTCCTAAAACTTGAAACTAATGCCTTTAGTGGAGTAGCTATTGATTTTACACATGAACTTTATAAATATATTTTGCGAGTGAGTGTGCGATATTGGGTTTTAGGATTTTCATACACGAACTAGTCGAGTTTTCGCAGCCTGTTCCTTGGTAAGGTTATTCTAGCTAAGCCGTGAACTCGATTGATGCGGAGCATCTCATAGTTCTTAACCATATTAGGTCAATTAAATCCTATAGAAGGGGACTGTTGAACCAAATATATGGTAACTAGGTTGTGGTATTAGCGCCTATGGACCAGTTTAGGGGATTGCACCCACAACACAATCATTAGAAGCTATTGGTTGGTTGGTAGGTTAAGGCTCATCCTTAGTGATTCTGTAAAGATGTTAAGAGTAATGTTCTTGATCATAGTTTAGCTATTCTTTTTATCATATATTTTAAAGTTATAATTTTTTTGGATATATGTTTTTAAGGACTAGTTTGAGTACTTAATAGGCATATAAGACATTATGGAATCTTAATTGTTTATAAGGACACAAAATGAGTAACTAGACAAAACTATTCTTCTTTTTCCTTTCTTTTTCTTGGAGTTAAAAATGTGTGTGTGTGTGTGTGTTTTTTTTTGAATTTTTTTTTCTAGACGCGTTTTTTTAATATTTTTTTCCTTGGCTGCGTTTTTTTTTTCCTGCTTGTGTTTTTTTTGAACGCTAAAGAGACATCGCAGTGTCTCTACATCGGGTGTCTCTGCATCGGGGGTGTCTCTCCATCGTGGGTGGTCACTACATCGCGGTGTCACTTTATCGTGGTGTCTCTGCATCACGGTGTCTCTGCAATGCGGTGTCTCTTCATCACAGTGTCTCTGCAATACGGTGTCACTTCATCGTGGTGTCTCTGAATCGCGGTGTCACTTCATCGTGGTGTCTCTGCATTGCGGTGTCACTTCATCGTGGTGTCTCTGCATCGCGGTGTCTCTTAATCGCGATATCTCTGCATCGCGGTGTCTCTACATTGTCAAATGTTATAACATCGCGATGTCTCTACATTGCGGTGTCACTTCATCGGGGGTGGTCACTGCATCGCGGTGTCTCTGCATCTGGGGTGGTCACTGCTCGGAGGTGGTCACTTCATCGAGGTGGTCAACGGATCTTGGGTGATCAATGCATCGCGGTGTCACTTCATCGAGGCGTCTATGCATCGTGGTGGTCAATGCATCGAGGTGGTCACTGGAATGAAAAAAAACACCCAGAAAAAAAGACGCCATTAAAAAAACGACTAGAAAAAAAAACAAAAAAAAAAAAAAAGCCCAAAAAAAATGAAAAAAAGAAGAAAAAACATCCAAAAAAAAACAAAAGCAAAACAAAATTAGGGCAGTTTGGTCCATGTACTAATTATGTGTCCTTATAACCAAATAAGATTCCTTAGTGTCTTATTTGCCTAATTAAGTCTAATATGTGTCCTTTTGGACATTTGCCCCTAATTTTTATTTCTTTTTCTAGTCGTAATTATTATTTTCACCCTTCTTGTGAACCTAAACTGAATACAAAATTGATTATGGTCTTTGACTGATTCCTTGTGGGATACGACCTTGCTCGTCACTATAGTGCTTCCGACCCAGTACTCTGCCAGTCAAAGTTGGTTTGTATAATTTGGCCATCAAGTTTTCTGACGCCGTTTCCAGGGAATCGGTCGATATTAGAAAGTCATTTGAGTATTAAGGATTAGGTCATTTTTATTTTACTGTTTTCTTGTTGTTTTGGTGATTGCAGTGTATGACCCGAAGTTCCAAGGAACCTCTACTTCATTTGATTTCAAAAATGGAAGCATTTGCAAGGCATCAGAACAGCGTTAGGAAGAAGAGATTGGTTGGGAAAGCATCGACATTAGTTACTGAATTAGAACCCGAATTAGAAGTATCAGAAATGACTTCGGGAAGTGGAAATTTAACGAATTTAACGGCTGGAGATGAGACTCAAGAATATAGGTTGCAATTAGACACAACGCTTACTCCTGAGGATCGGGAAATACAAGGCCTTAACACAGAGCCCCCACCTAATCAATGGGCAATTAACCTGGGACCAACTATGGTGCAAAATCAGGGAGGTCGGTAGAACCAAGGCCAACAACAACAGCAAGCCCTTCAAAATCAGAACAACAATAATCAGGGGAATTTAGTTGGTCAAATATCTTTTGACCAGAATCAGATGATGCAAATGATGATGCAGATGATACTGCAGAATCAACAACAGAATGCGAATCCACCACCTGCCGCCCCCGTTTACGTGCAAAATTTTTATGCACCATCTAAGGCACATAATCCAGGCAATCAAGGTATAGGACCAAGGTAATCAAGGACGGATTTTGAGGGTCTATACGCAGCCTATTGTTTAGGGTGAATTTATAGTGTTTTTAACGATATGTTTTATATCAATTTCCCCATATGTGGATGTTTTCATAGAAATCGAGCTTTATAATTGAAATATTGAGCAAGTGGTGTTTTCAATAGTTAAATTGCAAAGCGTAACTTGAATTATGTGCTTAAATTGTGATTTTATATTATTCAGAGTTATGTTACGCTTTGGTATGTTTTATTTATCTTTTAGATACATGTTCTCGAGCTAAAGAGGATTAGAAGAGGTTGCATTCGGATTTTACGAAGAAGAAGAGATAGGGATGAGAAGGAAAGGATAAAGTTGAAGAAATCGACTTCCGGGCATGATGGGCGTTCGTTCATGTCCCGTCCACTATGGGCGGGAGTCCATTAAATCAAAGCGGCGTCCAGGAGAAGAAATCGAGAATAGAGAGTTTGGGCGTTGTATGGGCGGCGTACGCACTAAGCGTCCAGCGATTGGGCGGGCGTCCAGTGTTTGGACGGCCGTCCGTCCGCCGACTTAGCCCTGGCCGACTTAAAACTCTATAAAAGCAATTTGCGCCCCAACCCTAAAAGATATCAAAAATTCTTCATACACCAAATACTACTCGGCCGCACGCGCACGAGAGGTTCAAGGCGGTCACCCGAGCCTTGTGCTCGGAAGTGATCCGGGTTAGATTATGATGTTTTATTTTCGTTTGTTGATTCATGGAGATCATCCATTGTACCAAACTATGTGAGTTTATCTTTTAATTTATTCAATCCTTTGTTTATTTTCGTGATCTTTGATTTGTTTTGTATCTTTCTATGATTTATGATGCTATTGTGTGACTAGATCGAGAGATTGGTTGCTAATTGTTGTCTAACGTAGATGAGAATCGTTGTTAGGCTAGATCACCATAGAAAGATAGGATCTTTAATCGTTAATTCGTGACAAATTAATTGGTTAATTATCTAGGTTGCTAGATTCTAAAATACGAGAGTTAACTTCAATCTACACCTTCATTTTGTATGGAAATTGGTCTCAACATTCGAGAGAGGAGAGATCGATAATTGAATTCACTAAGAGATTAGGAGTTCATAGCTTGAGAAACGGATTCACTAAGAGATTTGGAGTTTGTATCTCGTGTAAAGGTGAAACCACAATATCGAATTAAAATCATGAGATGAACTTGGATTGAAATCACTTGGTTTGTATATTGGTTGATTCCATGTATCTTTCTTCTATGTTTTTCTTAGTTGTTATAGCTTAGATTTATTTTATTTGTTCTATGTGTTTATATGTTTGTTCTTTCGTTTATTTGTTTTCATAAGTAACAATTGAAAGGAATTAATAAAACTAGATTCAACAACCCAATTCCCTGTGGATCGACCCCTTACTTATCCCGCTTTACTAGCAATTACCCGGTATTCGGCCGGTTAGGAGTTAGTTTTGCATATAGGTTAGGGTTTATAAATTGTTTTTGTTTAATGATGCAAAACCCCCCAAACAAAATGGCGCCGTTGCGAGGGAATCGGTGTTTTGTTGAGTCTAATTGAGTTAATTTCTCTATTTTGTTACGATTTATTTTCTTTCAATAAAAGTAGCGTTAAATAAATTGAGGTTTTTTATTTTGCCGTGTTTCGATGACCGTAGGGTTAAGAATGTGCAAAAGTTTTTTACTCGATTTGTTAAGCGTGAAGTGTAACCTAATCGTAACCTAGTTTCTACATTGATTAGGGGACATTTGAGGTTGAATTATCTGACTCCACGTTTTGTACGATCGAACTTTTGGATAAAAGGGATCGTTTTAGCACTCGTTAGTATTTTGGCCATAACTTTCGGCTCGAGTGTCCGTTTGGCGCGCAGGACCCCAATTCGGAAAGATCGTTCCGACGCCGACGACGTGATGAACGCCTACGGCCGTTCAACACAGTTTTCGAGGTCAAAATCCACTGTTTTCCCTTCCATTTTGGGCTCAGAAGATTTCAACACGTTTTTCCCCCTTTTATTGTTTTCTGTTTTCTGTTTTAAATAAATAAATAAATAAAGGATTTCTAGGGTTTCTTAAGTATCTAGGGTTTTTGATGTTATATCTAGGGTTTCTGAGGTTGCTCGTGTTTCTCTTTGTGTGCATCATGCTAAGACCAGGACGTGAGTCTACTCTGCGTGAACGCCCGGCCACTCTTTGTGGTAACCAGGCGTGCGTCCATAGTGAGTGGACGGCCGTCCATCAACATGCACCTATTACGTTAAGTCTTAGGGCAACTAGACAAGCGTCGGTTTAATCCAGGCGCCCGTCCAGTTCATAAATTCGAGCGACGCCCGTTTGAAAGAAGAAGCGCGCATTCGAGGTTCCAATTTTTCTTGACTTGATTTTTAATCTTTGTATTTGGCGTGGATACTTTCATATGAGCTTCTGTGGCAAATTATTTTTACGTAGATGTTCTGAACTTGCATGTGTACATCTTTCCATCTACGGATCCATGTTAAATAATTGATGATTCATCCATGCATGTTATAGTTAATGTCGGTTCTCGTATGCTATAACTGTTCTTATTGTTATTTAGTAGCTAATGTCGGTTTCCGTATGCTACATATCGTTGTGATGAATCTTGTGAGCTTTGAGACCTTTGTGCTTTCTTGTTATTTTTGTAACTCATATGGGTAGCTATTGTCGGTTTTCCGTTGCTACCATTGCCTCTTATGAGTTATATCTATTTAGTATAGCTAACTGTTGGTTCTCCATAATGCTATCACCTTTGATGAGTCTTAAGGCGCCGCTCTACTGCGCAAGTAATGAATAATCTTGTCGTTTATCGTAAAATTGTTATTATTTGGTAGAGCGTTTATTATATACATGTCGTGTTGCAAATGAGTGGGCTAGTTTTTTTTCTTTTATTTTTGCATATCATTTAGATGCATATCATTTAGTTGCATGTCATCTAGTTGCATTGTTTTTCTATTATTTTCTTGAGTGTAATTCTTGTCGACTTGTCGTATGCTACCACTTTTATTTTATTTTATTTTTGTTTCATGCGGGCCGTAGTCTTTGTAGAGTTGTCTTCCCAACTTGCTCGGCTGAGAGCTGTCGACTTTTATTTTATTAGAATTGCATATCATGTAGATTGCATTGTAATATATTTTCATGTAGTTGCACCTAGCCTACTATTTTGTAATGTTCCATGTATATGTTCCATCTTTATATGAGCTTAATCTGAAAAAAATCTCTACATGACTTCTTTTCCATGTGTTTTACATGTAAAATCCTTTTTCCCCGTAGACTCTTTTGCCTTTGTTCAAGTATGCGGGACACTTGTGATAGCTATTGTGCGCTTTAACGCACGATATCAGTTTTCTGTGATGCTCCACTGTCCTCTTGATCTATTCAAGCTTTCTTGGATCTGTGATGCTCCACATTTCCAAGGCTACGCAAGCAATTTTGGTTCTTCGTGAGGTCTTTCAGAAGTGCTAGCTTTGGAAATACAATCGACTAAGTCCCTAATTTTTATTTCTGTACAACTTGAGGACAAGTTGCAATCTAAGTGTGGGGGAAGGAAATAGTTTTATGTATCTACATTCATTTGCGATACTATTATATTTCTATGAAAAAATGCTAAATTTTAAAAATTTTGTTTGTTTTGTCCCAAGTGAGCAAAGGCATATCTTTATTTGAGTTTTTATATCATTGGTGCATTATTTTGCATATTTAGTAAATTTAGATGTCTCACCCAACACTATTTTTCACGTGCCATAGTAAATGATGAGCTATATTTTAAGCTATGCCCATTTGATTAGAGATTTTTGATGATTATCGCATGATTCTTTGCTTACATACGAATTTTGAAAATTTTAATAGTTTGTGTTTAGAATTAAAGTATGACATACTATGAATATCTGAAGGTTTGAATGTGATAGGAGGGATATATCTTAAGGTTTGTACACCAATCTAAGATGAATAATATGAATAAAATATGTGTATGTCGGATGTAGCTGCCAATGATTTGAGTGCGGTAGGGCATTATCACGAAATGTCCTATACCACTATGAGGTTCAATAGCTCCCGACTGCCTGATGATAGTAGTCCGGCTAGGGTGTTATCACGAAAGCGTCTATTCTTTGGGAATGAGGGCATATGCGATAAGTGTGTAGTGAAGTGGACTTTAAGAAAAATTAGAGCATGGCAATGTGAAAAGATGGGTGAACGTAGTTATCTTCAGACTATCCCCAGTATAAACTGAAAGATATGTTGTAGGGATTATCCTCTAAGTATGTCGGAAATATTTTAAATATTCCTTATTATTTTTCGAATATGTATGTTTTGTGAGGTGCATGTTATAATCGTTTTTATATTTCTGATCTAAATGGGATGTTGGCTAGTTTTGCTTGAATCAATTTCAAGTGTGGATTTAGTGGAAATTTATTATGGCTATGCACACACACTTGGGTGAACCTCTAAACTATTGAATATGCTTTATGGTTGCATAAATGTTTATATGTCTCGAGCCATGATTATGTTTTGTTTTGCTCGGGACGAGCAAAAAGCTAAGTGTGGGGGTGTTGTTTAGGGTGAATTTATAGTGTTTTTAACGATATGTTTTATATCAATTTCCCCCATATGTGGATGTTTTTCATAGAAATCGAGCTTTATAATTGAAATATTGAGCAAGTGGTGTTTTCATTAGTTAAATTGCAAAGCGTAACGAATTATGTGCTTAAATTGTGATTTTTATATTATTCTGGAGTTATGTTACGCTTTGGTATGTTTTATTTATCTTTTAGATACATGTTCTCGAGCTAAAAGAGGATTAGAAGAGGCTGCATTCGGATTTTCTGATGAAGAGAAGAGATAGGGATGAGAAGGAAAGGATAAAGATGAAGAAATCAGCTTCCAGGCATGATGGACGTTCATTCATGTCCCGTCCACTATGGACGGGTGTCCATTAAATCAAACTAAGTGTCGGAGAAGAAAATCGAGCGAGAGAGTTTGGACATTGTATGGGCGGCGTGCGCCACTAGCGTCAAAAGCGGTTGGGCGGGCGTCGAGTGTTTGGGGACGGGCGTCCGTCCGCCGACTTAGCCCTGGCCGACTTAAAACTCTATAAAAGCATCTGCGCCCCAACCCTAAAAGATATCAAAAATTCTTCATACACCAAATACTACTCAGCAGCCGCACTTCTGAGGGTTCCAAGGCCGGTCACCCGAGCCTTGTGCTCGGAAGTGATCGGGTTAGATTATGATGTTTTATTTTCGTTTGTTGATTCATGGAGATCATCCATTGTACCAAACTATGTGAGTTTATCTTTTAATTTATTCAATCCTTTGTTTATTTTCGTGATCTTTGATTTGTTTTGTATCTTTCTATGATTTATGATGCTATTGTGTGACTAGATCGAGAGATTGGTTGCTAATTGTTGTCTAACGTAGATGAGAATCGTTGTTAGGCTAGATCACCATAGAAAGATAGGATCTTTAATCGTTAATTCGTGACAAATTAATTGGTTAATTATCTAGGTTGCTAGATTCTAAAATCGAGAGATAACTTGAATCTACACCCCGTTTTGTATGGAAATTGGTCTCAACATTCGAGAGGAGAGATCGATAATTGAATTCACTAAGAGATTAGGAGTTCATAGCTTGAGAAGCGGATTCACTAAGAGATTAGGAGTTTGTATCTCGTGTAAAGGTGAAACCACAATATCGAATTAAAATCATGAGATGAACTTGGATTGAAATCACTTGGTTTGTATATTGGTTGATTCCATGTATCTTTCTTCTATGTTTTTCTTAGTTGTTATATCTTAGATTTATTTTATCTGTTCTATGTGGTTATATGTTTGTTCTTTCGTTTATTTGTTTTCATAAGTAAAAATTGAAAGGAATTAATAAAACTAGATTCAACAACCCAATTCCCTGTGGATCGACCCCTTACTTATCCCGCTTTACTAGCAATTACCCGGTATTCAGCCGGTTAGGAGTTAGTTTTGCATATAGGTTAGGGTTTATAAATTGTTTTTGTTTAATGATGCAAAACCCCCCAAACACCTATCATAGGTGAGGGGCACACACCCATCCGTTTGCCACCCATTCCGGCGAAAAATCTGTAAATTAAATAGCATGAGTGGTATCTTCTGAACGACAGTGCGCAGTTTCGGGGTAAGTCGGCTGAAGACCCGAATCAGTTTTTGAACCACTTTATGCAAGTTTATCGAACTGTGAAGATGAATGGGGTATCTAAGGAAGCGGTCAGGATGTTGCTATTCCCTTTTGCACTAAAGGAAGCTGCGAGAGCTTGGTACGAGTTACTCCCACATGAGTCCTTACACACTTGGGATCAAGTGACTGTGAAATTTCTGTTGAAGTATTGTCCCCTCCCTAGAACTTTGGACATGAAGGCCGACATTGCTAATTTTGAACAACTAGACATGGAGAGTATGCACGAAGCTTGGGATAGGTTCAAGGCCGTGTTGAGAAAATGCCCACAATATGGGCTAGAAGCATGGAACCAAGTATATCTCTTCTATAGGGGTTTGAGAGAAACCGATCAATCGAATCGGAATGCGGCATGTGGGGGAGATGTAATGAGTGTAGAACCTAATGTTGCAATGGCTACTATTGAGAGGTTGCAGAGAGTAACCGGCAATGGAAAATGGGGAGCAGAGTTTCGAGAAAACCAATTAGCTCAATTGACCAAGTCGGGCTGAGTGAGGAAATTATTTGGATGCAAAAGGAAGTGGCGGATCTTAAAAAACAAGTGAACGAGATGAGAGCTTGGCAGAAGGAATCCAACGCATGCGTTACATGTGGTGGTGATCACGTGGCCTCAAACTGTCCTCAAACAAGGCAAGTGAATCAGTTGACGATGAATCAGATTTTGACTGACCCGACTATTGAGAACCCTTGCAACACAAGCTACATGGATATGAATCCGTTATGCATCCCATGGTCTACCAAACTGTAGATTTGAGTTTGACTCGAGGTTGGCAGCAAGCAGATGTGAAGTTTATAGCTAATCAGAAGAATGGTCAAAATTTTCAGAACTTGCGGGACAATCCAAATTTAGCTTGGGCAAGAAATATAGGCACCAGACAAACTACTCAGCAACAGATTGTGCAACTGCAACAGAATCAATAAAAGCCTCAACCGCAAACACTTTTGTTAATCCGAGGCAACCGCATCAAGGGGTTTACATGCATCCCGATGCACACTTGCAGTATGCCATGCCCTCACAGCCATCACCACCACCTCTTGAAACCGTGCAACCTAAATGTTCCATAGACCTTCTGTTGGAGCAAATGAACATGGAGATGAAGGAAAGTAAAACGGAGTTGAAGGATAGTTCCGGGAGTTAAACAAGGAATTGAAGGAAATAAATAATGCACATGTGAACTTGCAAGCTGTGGTAAGGAACTTGGAGACGTAAATGGGGCAAGTGAACCACTGGCAAGTGAATGCTATTTTTACTAGAAGTGGAAAAGTGGTGGCTGGTGATGGCGGGGCACCCGAGGTTCAGAAGAGTAAGCTGATGAGATAGAGAAAGAGGTGTAGAAGCCGAGTATGGAACCAGAAAAGCGGTCAGACACAGCACGGGAAGGTACGAACAACTCGGGTATGGATTCTGTGAAAAAACCCTTTGATTTATCTAAATTACAAATCCAAAAATTTCTAAAAAGCAAAACAAGTTTCTCGATATCTTAAGAAAAGTAGAGAAAAATATCCCACTTGTGGATGCGTTTGTTAATATGCCATCTTATGTCAAATTTTTAAAAGGGATATTGTCTAATAAAGCTAAAATGGAGAAAATTATTTGCCTAAATGAGGAGTGCTCTGCTGTGTTTCCGAATAAGCTGCCACCTAAATTGAAAGATCCGGGTAGTTTTTCCATTCCTTGCACCATAGGTCGGACGATATTCCCTAAGGTGTTGTTTGACTAAGGTGCAAGTGTAATTTTAATGCCTAGGAGTATATATGAGAGTTTTGTTGAATAGGTGTCCTAAACCCAATAGGGTTGGACCGGTTCCGACCGGGTCGGGTCATTTGCAGTCTATTTAGTTCATGTAATAACTTTATTATGATTAATAAAAAGCACTTTTGTTATTATATATTTGTTTGTTTATCTTCATGTATATATAGTAACGCCCCTAGTGTCAAACTATGATAGAGAAACCATGATAGTGATTATGGTTGATGAGATCTCTAATCGCTTTTATGAGTTTGATACTTAAATGTCTCTAGTCGTATGTACTGTCAAATGAGACATTGATTGTATGATTCGACTAGCACGTATTGGATGTCTTCTATCTTGTTGAAGATAGGGATAGATCTCGTCTATCGAAGTGTAGAGACACTTGGACTGTACGTGGATGTGTATTAGAGAATACGTACGTTAGACTGACTCACTTACACAAAGTGTCGCACTATGTGGCAGTTGTGTAATTATCCTTAAGACCGCAGTCTTCATGGTATCACGGTGTGGATTGTCATACTTTGACACTATTGAGGTTTCCCCTAGCCATGGGGCGATCATGCGGTAGTGATTGGGTGTGATACTGAAGCATGCGGAGTATACATGTTAGTTCGTCCGGGAATCGCTTATCCTATGATTGGGACTGAATATCCGAAATGACCTTCTTATAAGGAATGTCTAGCTCTCGAGAATCTTTGCAAAGTGGGAGTAAATGTGTTATTCCGAGAGAGCATGATATCCAGATTATAAGATACGATCGTCAATGTACTGACACTCGAGATACGATCGTATGGATATTATTCCAGCGATATGATTGTAAATTGCACGGTAACTGTTTCACATGAAATGTAGTAGTCATTGCTTTTGACTCTTCCGATGATTGTGGGTCACGGTGTGTTGCTAGACGATATCCCGTGATCGTTAGGCATGAAGGGCATTTTCGTAATTTGCACTTTGTGTCTATGGGCAACATATTCAGAAGCCTGTCGGGTCACACACATATAGTCGGATTAAAATGCGATTATAGTTGATAACCAAATGCGGAAAGTTTATCTCTAGACTATAAAGGTTATAGTGGTAAATTAATATGGTGGTATTTATTTATTATGAATAAATAAAATACAAGATATTTATTATACATGAATTATATTAATTAAAGAATATTCCAAAAGCCAATTAATTGGCATTTGGGGCGCCATATATAAGTGTATAAGATACACTTGGATTGTGCAGTTTAATTAATAAGATACCATAATATTAATATTACATATTAATTGATTTTGGATAAATAGAATTATGGTAATAAGATAAATATATTCAATATAAGATATTGGCAATATTTATTATAATAAAAGAGATAAATCAATTAAAGTAATTTTTCTTATTTTATTGGGAATTTTTTTTCTCTTTCATCTATCTTCTAGGAAGCTTCTCCTAATCAGATTAGGGCAAAAGGGGGCGCCATTTTCACCTATTTAAGAAAGGTGTTGGCTAGCTCTTTTGTACAACACAATTCCAAGAGCTAATAGTTCTTAAGTAAAATAGAGAGCTTCTTGTTGAGAGTTAGAGAGAGAGAGAGAGAAAAAGGCCGGTCTAGCAGCCGGATTTTTCTGATAGCAATCCAAGGAGGATTCCGGCGAGGTGTGGATTATCGATAGAGGCCGGATGCGTGGACGGCTTGCGCACAGTGCTACTCTCCTTGACGTTCAAAGCGACGATCTTATAGATCATCCAAGGTGTATCCCGTCAAACTACTTAACGTTTTTATTGCATTAAACGAAGGCGATCTAGATAATGAAATCAAAATTTTAAATTCCGTTGCGTTAAACTAGTGATTCCCTAACAAGTTTGGGGGTAGGCGAGCTTAAACGTACAAATTTGACCTTATAGATGGCAGATAGGTCAATTAGACACCCCATGGGAGTTGCTGAGGATGTTCTGGTTCAAGTAGGGAAGCTTGTCTTTCCGGTTGATTTCGTAGTATTAGACATGGATGAGGATAGTCAAACCCCGATTCTATTAGGTAGACCTTTTCTGGCTATGGGTAGGACTTTACTAGATGTTCAAAAATGTGAGATTATAAGGAGAGTGGGTGATGAGACCATAACCTTCAATGTCTACAATACCATTAAGCATCTAGGAAATGATTGGGGCACGCGTGAGGAAGTACAAATGTTGGAAGTTTTTGAGGAGACCCCTATGAGTTGTGAGCAACCTGAGGAGAGTGTGACTAGCGAGAGTGTCCCTAGGATGAAGGTAGAACCGAATGTCAAATTTGGGGGATACGAGTATTGCCGGAGACTATAAACTCGGCAACCTATCTTATTTTTTAAAATTCTATAAGTCGAGTCAACGACAAGAAACAAAAGCGCTTATGGGAGGCAAACCACAATTTTTTCCTTAGGTTTTTAGGTTTGTTTTTTAGAAGTGTGATGAAAAGTTGACCGCGCATCTCGAATTTTGTTTCATGCATTGTGAAAATCCATATTTTATATGCTTTATAAATCTCCATACTTGTACTTACCTACGCTTAAGGTTTCGACCTTTCGTCATAATGTATTCTTGGTTTTCTTTATTGTGTGGATGAAAGTTTTCAAGTTAATATTTCCAATGCAATACATGGCGATGAGATGAAGTAAATTGAAGTGGGTGTTCTTGAATTCTTGGTGAGCTTGTTCTTGGTGACGACTATTTTTGCAAGCGATCTTGGAGTTTCATCTTGGTGACAACCGTTTTTGCATCTTACTCGTGCTTATGATACGGTGTTGAATGGAGGTGAGCTATGAGTTAAGTGTAAGACGTTCTGATTAGACTCACTCGTATTTCTCTTTTGATATTCCTTTTATCCTTTCGATTAGCCCCGTCCCTAGCCAAACGTTACAACTATGCAAGTCCTGCCTGACCTTTGTTAGCTTTGATTTGACCTCGATTAGTGGAGATGATTATGAAGTATAAGCCTATGGTGTAACGACATTAGTCATGCGTCTATAATCTGAGCCGGTTGACCATAATGAATGACTGAGAAGCTATGCGCGCACACACACATTCCGTTTCCATGATAAGATACGTTTTGGCTCGTGTATATTCGCTTGTTGACTAGTTTTTACTCATCGAATATATTGGTTTCCAGTATGATCGCAACGTTGACCTCATGATTTATTTTTGAATCGCTTGATTTGCTCGAGGGCGAGCAAACGCTAAGTGGAGGGTAGTTGATGAGAGTCAACTTTGCTATAATTTCATGTGCATTTTACCCCCTATTTGTAGCCTATTCGATGTAATTTTGGGTAGTTGGGTGGTTTTTATAGGCACATTTCACCATGGGTTGAATCATGAGACGATAGTGCGTTTACGTCCGAAATATCTATATTTTTGGGTGAATTGTATGCGTTTTATTGGCATTTGTCACGTTTGGGTTTTATTGTTTTTATTTGTTATAGATGCAGCGTGATAGAAGACGTGACGAGGATCACAACAGTATGAAAATCGTGTAAAATTAAGTTCGTGTGAGAAAATGACGCATAACTCAAATTCAAATATTCGAAAAAAAAAATTATTATCCAACTTTATCAAGATCCCAACTTTTACTTTGAGTGGGGAGTGAAGCCCCAGTATTTTGGTCTTTTTTGCTGCTCCTTTCTTCAATTAAAAGATATTTATAAAAAAAATAGAAAAAAAAGTAAAGAACGAGAATCAAGTGGCTGGAATGGAAAAGGGCCCGACGCCCAATTAATGATCCAGGAACATGCAGACCAAGGGGGGACGCCTCTCAATTTGATTTTCTTCCGTAAATTTATGAAGCATTACGTCGGCTGTTGCTATATAGGTCAAATTTTAATGCACATATTTTGCATTTGACTTTTATTTTTTTCTGCTGTATAATTTTTCTTTCCCTTAGTAATAGATATAGGCTATTTTTCCTCTGCAATTTTCTTCAAGAACAACAACATTATTTTCTTTTTATTTTGTGATTGGAACACAACAAAGTGATCATTCGATTGGTGGATTGCTACAATCTTTTTGTGCTAATTTTATTTAGTTCTTTTTCATGTTGTTGATCAATTTATTTATGGTTTCTTGCGTTCTTTATTTTATTATGAGTAGCTAATTTTACTATAGCTAAATTATGCGATGAAACTACGAAATTAATGCCTAAACGATGATCTAGGGATGAGTAGGGCTTAAAAATTGAATCTTTTGAATTGTTGTGTCCTAAAACTTAAATCTAATGCCTTTAGTGGAGTAGCTAACAATTTATTGATTTTACACACGAACTTTAAAAATATATTTTGCGAGTGAGTGAGCGATATAGGGTTTTGGGATTCCATGCACAAACTAGTCGAGTTTTTGTTCGGAGGATTTTGCATCACTAAACAAAAAGAAAATTTATAAACCCTAACCTATATGCAAAACTAACTCTAACCGGCCGAATACCGGGTTGTTGATAGTAGAGCGAGATAAAGAAGTGGTCGATCCATGAGGAATTGGGATGTTGAATCTAGTCTTGTTAATTCCTTCAATTGCTACTCACGAAAACAAATAAACGAAAGAAAAACATATAAACGAAGATAGAACAACTAAAATAAATCTAACCTATAACAAACAATAAAAACAACCTAAACTAAAGATACACGGGATCAAACAAAATACAAACCAAGTGATTTCAATCCTAGTTCATCTCATGATTTTAATTCAAATTGTGGTTTCACCTTTACACGAGATACAAATTCCTAATCTCTTAGTGAATCCGTTTCTCAAGCTATGAATTCCCAATTCCTTAGTGAATTCAATTACTGATCTCTCCTCTTCCGAATGTTGAGACCAATTTCCATACAAAACGAAGGTGTAGATTCAGGTTAACTCTCATATTTTAGAATCTAACAACCTAGATAATTAATCCAATTAATTTGTCACGAATTAACGATTAAAGATCCTATCTTTCTATGGTGATCTAGTGTTTACACAACTCTCGTATTGTAAAACATCAATAGCAAACTAATCTTTCGATCTAATTCACATGGCATCTTAAATTGCATAGAAAAATACAAAATAAATCAATATCATGAAAATAAACGAAGATTGAATAAATCAAAAAGATGAACTCACATAGTTTATACAACGGATGATCTCCATGAATTGAAAACGAAAAAACGATCTTAATCTAACCTCGGATCACCCGAGCACAAGGCTCGGGTGACCGGCCTTGAAAGCTCCGAAGATGCGGCCGCTCTCTTAGAAATTTCGATGTGAAAATTGTGTGTTTTAGGGTTGGGATCCGCCGCTTTAAATAGAAGTTTAAGTCGGTTTCAAAGATGGCGCGCGCTTGGGACGCCCGTCTGTTTTGGGTGGGCGCCCGCCCATAGATCTTGGATCGCCCAGGCGCTCGTTCATATCGGCGCCCAAACTCTCTCGTATCAAAAATCTCATCACGGGACGCTCGTCCACTTATCAAACGCTTCGTCCCACTACGGACGCTCGTTCACCTCCTCGATGATGCGGTTAATTTGGATCAATCAACTTGATTTCTTTCCTTAAATCTTCTATTCTTCCATAAATGTGATTGATTCCTTTCCAACTTCGAATTTGGCTCTCTAAAATCCTTGTTTCCATCATCAATGAGTATCTACAATTAAGGGAAAACATACCAAAGCGTAACACAATTCCAAAATCATATAAAATCATCATTTAAGCACATAATTCGTTACGTTTTGCAAATTAACTAATAAAAACACCATTTACTCAATAATTCAATATAAAGCTCGATTTCTATGAAAATAATACGAATATGGGGGAAATTGATATAAAATATATCCTTATAAAACGTATAAAATCACCCTTAATAGTTTTCGCAGCCTGCTCATTGGTAAGGTTATTCTAGCTAAGCCGTGAACTCGGTGGATGCGGAGCATCTCATAGTTTTTAACCATATTCGGTCAATTAAATCCTATAGAGGGGACTGTTGAACCGAATATAGGGTAACTAGGTTGTGGTTTAGTGCCTAGGGACCAGTTTAGGGAATTGCGCCCACAACACATTCATTTGAAGCTATTGGTTGGTTGGTAGGTTAAGGCTAATCCTTAGTGATTCGGTAAAGGTGTTAAAAGTGGTGTTCTTGATCATAGTTTAGATATTCAGTTTATCATATATTTTAAAGTTATAATTTTTATTTCTTTTTCTAATCGTAATTATTATTTTCACCCTTATTGTGAACCTAAACTGAATACGAAATTGATTGTGGTACTTGAATGACCTTGCTCGTCATTATAGTGCTTCCGACCCGGTACTCTGCCGGTCAAAGTTGGTTTGCTATAATTTGGCCATCAAGTTTTATGGCGCCGCTGCCTGGGAATCGGTCGATATCAGAAAGTCATTTGAGTATTTAGGATTTGATCGTTTTTAGTTTACTGTTTTCTTGTTGTTTTGGTGATTGCAGTGTATGACCCGAAGTTCCAAGGAACCTCTACTTCCTTTGATTTCGGAAATTGAAGCATTTGCAAGGCATCAGATTAGCATGAGGAATTAAAAGATTGGTTGGGAAAGCATCGACATCAGTTACTGAATTAGAACCCGAATAAGAAGTATCAGTTGCGACTTTGGCAAGTGGAAATTTAACGAATTTAACTGCTGGAGATGAGAATCAAGATGGGTTTCAATTAGACCAAATGCTTACTCTCGAGGATCGGGAAATACAAGGCCTTAACAGAGAGCCCCCACCTAATCAAAGGGCAATAAATCTGGGACCAACTATGGTCCAAAATCAGGGAGGTCGGCAGAACCAAGGCCGACAACAACAACAATCCCTTCAAAATCAGAACAAAAATAATCAGGGGAATTTAGTTAGTCAAATACCTTTTGACCAGAATCAGATGATGCAAATGATGTTGCAGAATCCACAACAGAATGCGAACCCACCACCTGCTGCCCCCGTTTACGTGCAGAATTTTTATGCACCACCTAGGGCACAGAATCAAGGCAGTCCGGGAAAGAACCAAGGTAATCAAGGACGGATTTTGAGGGACTACGCGCAGCCTATCATAGGCGAGGGGCACACACCCATCTGTTTGCCACCCATTCCGGCAAACAATCTGGAAATTAAACAACATGTGTGGTATCGTCTGAACGACAGTGTACAGTTTTGGGGTAAGTCGACTGAAGATCCGAATCAGTTTTCGAACCACTTTATGCAAGTTTGTCAAACCGTGAAGATGAATGGGGATGAAGCGGTCAGGATGTTGCTATTCCCTTTTTCACTAAAGGAAGCAGTGAGAGCTTGGTACAAGTCATTCCCACATGAGTCCTTACACACTTGGGATCAAGTGACTGCGAAATTTTTGTTGAAGTATTGTCCCCTCTCCGGAACTTTGGACATGACGGCCGACATCGCTAATTTTGAACTACCAGACATGGAGAGTATGCACGAAGCTTGGGATAGGTTCAAGGCCATGTTGAGAAAATGCCCACAACATGGGCTAGAAGCATGGAACCAAGTACATCTCTTCTATAAGGGTCTGAGAGAAACCAATCAATTGAATCGGACTGCGGCATGTGGGGGAGATGTAATGAGTGTAGACCCTGATGTTTCAATTGCTACTATTGAGAGGGTTGCAGAGAGTTACCGCCAATAGAAAATGGGGAGAAGAGTTTCGAGAAAACCAATTACCTCAGTTGACCAAGACGGGCCGAGTGAGGAAATTATTTGGATGCAAGCGGAAGTGGCCGATCTTAAAAAACAAGTGAACGAGATGAGAGCTTGGCAGAAGGAATCCAATGCATGCGTCACATGTGGTGGTGATCACTTGGCCTCAAACTGTCCTCAAACCAGGCAAGTGAATTAGTTGACGATGAATAAGATTTTATCCCATGTTGTGTATATACCTGCATGAGGACCATTATAAACAACATAAAATTTATTAATGTTTGGCATTGGAATTACCTTATCAGTTTGCACTGAAGTTTGACCAAGACTTAAAATGTCCTGTGTATTTGGCCTAAAATCGGAGATCAAATCTGTAGGTTTTAGCAATCTATTAGATGTCTATACATCTGTTACATCTTTTTCCAAGATTCTAGGAATCAATGGATTTGATGATTCCTTACCAGTTGCCGTTTGCCCTGGAATAGCTGATATTTCGCTACTATTGCTAGTGCAAGGAATATCAATTTCCTTTTGTTGTTTACTTGATGAATGTTCAAGTAAATGAATGCGAAATCTTAGAACTTGTAGTTCTAAATCTATCGTTGCTTCTTGAAGCCTAAGCTTCTGTAATTCTTCCATAACTGGAAGTCCTGTAAAGACAATTAGTCCTTGGGTTTTACCCCTTTTACCTCCTTGCGGAGATTCCTTTTCTTCTTAACCTGTATATTCACGTGTTAAGAAATCAGCAAATATATTTTTACTATCTGAGCCCCATAAGTTCTATCGGCTAGCTAGCATATGGGTCCTTCCGGACATGTATCCATTAGCCGGGTAAGTCGGAGAGCATCCCTTCCTGCTTCATAGGATGTAGAGTTCCTTACCACATTGTAAGCTCCGATACCAAGTTTTTACAGGCGGAATAACATTTATAGATGGACTATAACAATGGACGGCGGAAATGGGTTTCTCTAAGTTTTAAATTATAGTAAGAAAGGTAGACTTGTAAGATGGCAAATGTGGCTATCTAGATACTGCTTCGATATAGAACATATTTCAGGTAGTAAAAATATATTTGCTGAAATGCTAAAGAAAAAGCAATTCTAGAAATGAATAAAGATTCAATCTTTATCAAAGAGTAAATTCTTAAGGAAACAAAACCTTTAGGAAAAAGACCTATTACTGGACCAATTCCAGTAGAATGGATCATTACAAAAAGACCAATCTCTCTTATGCGTAGAGTTTTTAGTCATGTAAGTAAGAATGGATTTCAAGAAGAAATCTACCTACGGGAAATTTCTGGAAATCAGAAATTCTCTAAATCTTAAATATACGTCTACACCACATATCGTCAAAAAGGGAAGGATCTTACAGATCAAACCCTTGAATCAAGATACCAGTACTACACATTGGTTCTCTACGCATGAAGTAAATATTAAAGCAATACAACATTTAGGAAATAACTTAAATGCCGTATCTGCACGAATATTACTAGGACTTTACAAAATGCTCTCCTTTTTTGGAATAAGCAAAGATCCTAGTCAAGATCTATCAAAAAAATCCTACCAATTGGAATAGATTTTCCAATCTTTTAGATAGGGGGTGTGTTGGTCCATTGGAAAGGCTAACACAAGTTTTTTGGGGGTGAATAAACTTGTCACCAAAACATGAATTTTAAGCAGATTAGGGTTCGAGATAAAACTTGTGTGGAGTTGAGTGACTAGTGAGATTAAATCAAAGCGATTTAAGTTTGGCCGAGTCAACCGGCAAAGTGGATATAATTTTAGCCTTTATATTGATCTTGTTGTTCTGTTATGAAAATCGAGTGTTGTGTGAATCGACAGTGAATGTCGGTTGTGATATGTGAGATGTATAACAATCATGTATCACAATGTCTTTGTAAGTAAATACTAGATAAATAAGTAAATGCGTAAAGTAAATAAGGCGGATGTTATAGAGGTTCCGGTGGTGTAATCTCAGACGTCCCTCTCTTCCCTGTGGTGCGGAGGAAAATTCCACTAGAACTTCTTGAGGTGATTCATTACAAAAAGTCCTAAACAATAGTCCTTGGCTAATCCACAGCTTCACTATCTAAACAAATGTAGAACAGGTAGAATTGTTGCTCTCCAAATGCTTGAACCATTGGTCCTTAGAGGGTAGGATTGCCCTTCACCGCCTACTACCACAAAACAGTCTACCCGATCGCTTGTCACAATCGCCCTTGACAAAACCTTCCCGGTTTGCTTCACGATCTAAACCTTTGAAATAGAATCAAAGTTAATGAGAATCAATAAATTGATTCTTGTTTGTGGTTCTTGAGTGTTGAATTCTTGATAAATTCTTTGTAGCTTTGAACACTTGAAGAAATACTAGATATAATCTTGTTATAGTTCAGTGATGATGACAATTCAAATAGTGTGCACAAATTGCTTGTTGATTCTTGTATATCTTCTCTCTTTTTTTTGTTTGTGCAAAGTCTTCTATTTATAGTGTGAAGTCCAACGTTCATCTGACTTTGATTTGAATTGTATCAACGTATGTCTTGCAACGGTTATATTTTCTGACCGTTCCTGCTGTGTCAGTGATTCATCCAATGAAATTTCTTTCTTTACAACGTTCGATTGTACTTTCAGTTTGTTGGATGGTGACTTATAAAACCGAGTTTCCTTGTCCAGTTTTTCATCTCACAGTTTCCTAATTGACTTGGAGCATTAACTGAGATTTTATTCTTCTTCAAAAATCAGTACTCCAGTTTTTATCTGATTACAATTGACTTAATCAGAGTACACTATGATACATTTTTCATCTAAGAATTCATTGTCCTTATGATTCTTATGTCCTCATTCAAGATCCATAAAGTCAGTTCAGGTCACCACAATCTTGCCTGAAGTCCAACTTTAAAGTCTCGACTTTAATCTTCATAACTGAGTTTGTGCCCTCAGTTCTTCATTCTTCAATAACTGAGTCTGTGTCCCTCAGTTCTTCATTCTTCAAGATAAGCCAACCGAGTCTGTAACTCTCAGCGAAATTACCTTCTTCAGTAGATGTATTCTGAGTCAGTTTGTTTGTCTTGATGATTTCCAGTTTTCTAATTGATTCCCAGTTTTCAGTTTTACGACACACTATCAATTACAGTGCTTGTCTGATGTAACTTATGCAAAAATCATACTCTAATAAAACTTATACATTCAGTTCTAGACATCTTTTAGCTTTCCACTATAACAACTGGCTTCAGCACTTCATCAATGGGGTTAAGATAACATTATTATAAATAAGATGAATTATCATCAAAACATAAATTTTATTTCCAACAATTTCCCCCTTTTTGATGATGCCAAAACTCTCCCTAAATGAAAAGATTAAAGATCAAAACAATGAGAAACAATGTAAAACTGGAAAACTGGTTTTCAATAGAATGAGCAAAAACTGGATACATGCATTTTTGTTCAAATATCTATGATTAAAGACTGAGCTTCTTCTTAGCTTTTTGCATGACTAAGTCATATCTTTTTGCCTTGTCATACAAACGAAAATCTTTTTCAAGTTTGGAGTCTTCCTTTGAAAAGGTCTTGTTGTAGTCAACTTGACTACTTTCTTTCCATCTTCTCCATTGAATTAGCTTGGGTAAGCTTGAGTCTTCCAAATAGTATTTTTCAAATTCTGTTAGATCGGTTTTCATTTGTTCAACCTTGTCTTTAATCTTGATTTATCTTCAATCCTTCGATCCTTCTTATGTTGTGCAATTTTTTGCTTTGAGTAAATATCACCAAAAAGTAGTTCAAGGATTCCTCAAATGTTACATCCTTGTATTTGGCTTTAATAGGATTGTAGTCTTTGATAAAGCTGCGTCCACAGATCCTTTGTAAGAGTAACTCTTTCGTCTCCAGTTGATTGTATTTTGCAATAAGTTGATCTTGATTAACTCTTTCTTCAAAAATTTAGGATCGATCTGTATCTTTGTAGTTCTTCTTCAAGTCGCTTCATTTCTCTCGAGTAATTTCAGCTTTTCTTCTTGACTTCCCCTTTTTGGCATCATATAACCGATCTACCAGGGCATGGGTTGCTTTTTGATCTTCTCAAATTTGTCGTTGAGAATCAAGTACTTCCTTAAGTTGAGCTTCTAACCCGTAGATATCTTTGATTAATATGCCAATGAGCTTGAGCATGAGTTTCTCTATCTATGCGGTTGAATCTTCAAGTTGTTGTTTGAGTAAGACAATCTCAAGCGTAACTTGAACTTGATTTGTGAATCATCTCTAGTCTTGCATGAACCGAAACATCAGTTCTAGTTCTATAATCAAAGATATCCAGAGATGTTTGATAAAAGACCATTCTGTGTATCTCTTTGACTGAGTACTATTTTCAAGTTTTCATGAACTTTGGCCAATTCCTCCTTAGATAGAAAATCAGAGGGATCATATGTAGCTTCCACTTGATCCTTGTCCTGAGTATTAATGACCATCAGTTTTCTGATTTCATCACCTGCTTGCTGATTGACAGTTGTCTGGTTTTCAACTGACAATGCTTCTTGCTGTGGTACAGTTTGTGTTACTGGATATTGTGGTTGAGTGATTGTTTGCAAAACTGTAGTATCATCAGTTTCTTTTCTTGACTTATCATGATCATCATCATCCTTTTTCTGGGAACTGTGTTTAGATGATGTGCCTGATTCTCTTCTGTTTGCTAACTCAGTAAACCTTTTGAAACAGTTGTCAAGAAATTCCTTAATAGGAAACAGAGAGTAAAGATCTCTTACTTCCAATTTCTCCAAGAGTGATTTTTCTTGATCAGAAGCGGCATCACGAGAATCTTCTGGTTGAAGTTTCATTTTCATCAGTCTTATGACTTTGTCAGCTTCGAAGACTGGTGCCGTTTGTTGAACTGACTGCTGTTGTGTTTGAGAAGTAAGAACAGTAGTGACATTGTCTTGAATATCTTCCGTTGTCAATTGTTGTTCCCCCTCAGTAGGTGCTATCTCACTTGAGATTTCAGGGTACAAACATCTTACAACTGATCTTTCTTCGTGGATTTCGATTTTCGCTTGGTCCCTCTTTGTTCGATTTCTTTGTTGAGATACTGATTGATCGCTTTGCTTCATGTTGGAAAGTTGTTTCGTGATTTCCTTTGATGTCACGATTTCTCTTGCTTGCTTCCTTCCTTAATTCTTTCCAAATAAAACCGAATGATTCCACTAAGAGTTTTCTTGATGGAATCGCCATCGGCCACTTGTCCTTCACTTGAGCTTTTGCCATACTTTCTAATTCAGCTAAATATTGCTTCTTGAATTGATTGACTATATAACCTGCCCAATTAAATTCTATGTTGTCCTGGATTATGTTCATCAGACAAAATATTTTCTTCGAAAGTATATTAATCCCTTTGGATTTTCCAATGACGTGTTTCTTTGAGCCATCTCTGAGATGTCCAAATTCGGCTTGATTTTGTCGACATGAACACCGTGTACGATTGGTTCTCGTAGGCGAAGTAATCATTCTTGAGAAAATCTTATTTCTCCAATGGTAGGGTTGCTAACTCTATTGAAGTTCTTTGTTGTATTTGCGAACCCAAAGAGTGATCTCATAACTCTTTCATTGAACACAATGCGATCTCCTCGAACTGTTGTAATCAAGGAGTCCCTGATTAATCGCATATTTTGCCAAAACTGCAAAATGCCTTCCACATCTCGTTTTTCTTTGAAGCGAACTTCGAGAATGTTGTTCAATCCTGGTTGCTTTTCGATTTTGTCTCGTATCTGGTGGCTAATAGAGTGTTTTGACACATAGCTTCATACATTTCGAGTGTTAGTTCATCCAGCTCTGTGATTAATCGTGCATCTTTCGAATCAATTGTGGTGGCCATGTTTGAGTGTGAACACAAAGAAATTTGATTTTGAAGGGTAGGTTTGAAAAGAGTCTGTTCTTCTTAAAAAGAAAAATAGTGTGAACAAAGATTAAATAAATAGGTAGGATATTCTGGCGGTTGAATGGTACAACTTTTCAAATTCCATGATGGTTTTGATAACCGATACATGTACTGCTTTCTGACAATCATGGGGTGTACACACGAAGTCCTGACAAAAAGAAGTGTGGCAATTTAATGCGATATAACCGCTGTTGATTTTATCTTATCAACCTTTGACCAAATTTGAATAAAGTAAAAACTGATGCTGAGGTCAGTTTTACAAATAATTCAGTTCCTATCAAATTGTTCAGTTTTGTCAAATTTTTCCAATTTGTCAGTTTGAGATTGTTGATGTCAATGACTAATCTGTTAAGTGAGCGCACCCAATATAACAAAGATTAATCCCCTTGACGAATCTCGGCTTAAGCGACTTTGATTATTCCCAACTCGGTTCTTAATTTTGCAAATCTCTTTGTCCAGTGGCTTAGTAAAGATGTCTCGCTAACCGATCTTGATGAGGTACATAAAGAATCGTTATATCCTTCTTCTCTCGCATGATCTCTTATAAAGTGGTGACGAACATCAATTTGCTTAGTTCTTGAATGTAAAACTGGATTATCAGTAATTGCAATTGTACTTGTGTTATCACACATTATGGGAATTGTTCCTTCTTCTATCCCATAATCTCTTAATTGTTGTCTCGATCCATAGAACTTGAGCACAACAACTTCCAATTTGCTATATATTAAACCTTCCATTGAAGTTGAGATTGAGTTTTGCTTGCTAAACCATGACACAAGTCTATTTCTAATAAGCGACATGTGCACGATGTGCTTTTTTCTCGTCCACTTTGCATCCAAAGATAGTCTCGAATCCGAGTAAGAAATTAGCTTGAATTCTCCTTCTTTCGAATACCAAATACCAACTCCATCTATGTATTTCAGATATTTCAAAGTTCTCTTCACAACTGTGAGATGGCTTTCCTTTGGTCTTGACTGAAATCTTGCACAAACACCGACAGTAAAAGATATGTCTGGCCTACTTGCTGTAAGATAGAGTAAGCTTCCAATCATCCTTCTGTAGAGTGTTTGATCAACATCTTTACCTTCTTTATCTTCATCTAGTCTGATGTTGGTCCCCATTGGTGTAGAAATTCCAGTAGATTTCTCCATACCAAACTTTTTGATAAGTTCTCTTGTATATTTAGTTTGATGAATGAAGATTCCATCGGCTAGTTGTTTAACTTGCAATCCTAGGAAATAATTTAATTCTCCCATCATACTCATTTGAAATTTGCTTTTCATTAAACTTGCAAATTTCTCACATAATCTATTCATTTTTTCGATCCAAAGATGATATCATCAACATAAATTTGAACAAGTAGAGTATCTTCTCCATTCTTCATCACGAATAATGTTTTGTCGATTGTTCCTTTGATAAATCCGTTTATCTACTAAAAATTGAGACAGAGTTTCGTACAAGCTCTTGGTGCTTGTTTAAGTCCATAAAGAGCTTTCCTTAGTCCGAAAACTTTATCAGTTTGATCCTTGATTTCAAATCCAGGTGGTTGTTGAACATACACTTCTTCTTCAAGAATTCCATTTAAACGCACTTTTAACATCCATCGATAAACTTTGAATTTCTTGTGAGTCGCATAAGCAAGAAAAGTCTCGATTGCTTCTAGTCTTATGGTGATTGGTGCGTAAGTTTCATCAAAATCTATGCCTTCTTCGCTTGAGAGTATCCTTTGGCTACTAGTCCGGCTTTGTTTCTAATGACATTTCCATCTTCATCAAGTTTATTTTAAAACCCATTTGGTTCCAATGATATTGACATGAACCGGTTTATCTACCGGTTCCATACTTGATTTCTCTCAAATTCATTTAGTTCTTCCCGCATAGCTAATATCCAGTCTGGATCTTTCAAGGCTTCTTCAAGTTCTTTAGGTTCCGATTGAGATAGAAAGCAAGCTATCATCGCATCTAGTTGATGTCTTGTTCGAACTCCGGTTTGAGTGTCACCAATAACTTGTTCTTCAGGATGATCTCTCATCCATTGATGTGTGTGAGTTTGTATTGGTTGATTTGTACTTTGTTCAACTGATTCTTCAAAAACTGGTTCTTGAATTTGTTCAACTGAGTCTGATTGATGTTGTTCAAGTTGTTGAGTGGTTGGAAGCGAGGTGATCTTGATCTGAACATTACGAAATTTGTAGTCTTCCAACATCAATCAAAACAGTTTCGTGTGATTGGTAAGCGAGACCGAGGAACCTGGTTGCAGTCGGTCTTGATTGTTTCACCAGAAAATTTGGTTCATCAAATACTACGTGTATTGACTCTTCATGCTTGAGTGTCCTTTTATTCAATACTCTGAATGCTTTGCTGACACTTGAATATCCTAGGAAAATTCCTTCATCAGCTTTGGGTTGAAAAACGTGAAGTTGATCTTTTCCATTATTGTGTATGAAACATTTGCTTCCAAATGCATGAAAGTATGAAACATTAGGTTTTCTTCCATTCCAAATTTCATAAGGAGTCTTTTCATGTCTCTTATTCATGAGAGCTCTGTTCTGAGTGTAACAAGCTGTGTTTACTGCTTCTGCCCAATATCTTTCAGGTAGTTTAGCTTCACAGATCATAGTCCTTCCAGCTTCTTTGAGCGTCCTGTTTCTTCTTTCAGCTACACCATTTTGTTGAGGTGTTCCTATGGCAGCAAGTTGGTGTAAGACACCATTTTCTTCACAATATTCAATAATCACACTGTTGAGGAATTCAGTTCCTTTATCAGATCTTATCTTCACAACTGAAACTCCTTTCTGATTTTGAAGTCTCTTAAGAAGTTCTGTGAGTTTTTGCTTGGTTTCACTTTTCTTGGTTAGAAAGATTACCCAGGTATATCTTGAAAAATCATCTACCACCACCAATGTATACTTCTTTCCACTGATACTGATTGGTGTAATAGGCCCAAATATGTCCATATGTAGCAATTCTAGATGTCTGGTTGTTGAATGCTGAGACTTAGTCTTGAAACTTGCCTTTGTTTGTTTTCCCTGTTGACACGCATCACATAAGCTGTCCTTCTTATATGATATCTCTGGTAGTCCAATGACTAGCTGCTTCTTAACAAGTGTATTGATGTCATCAAAGTTGAGATGACTCGCTTTTGTGCCACACCCAACTGATTTACGATTTGGTATGCACAAGCAAACAAGTTTCAAATGACGGTCGTTGTCCAATCTACCACATACATGTTTTCTTTCCTTCTTCCGGCTAGACAACTTGATAAGTGATTCACGATGACAACGCAGAATTCTTTATCAAAAGTAACTTTGTATCCCATATCACAAAATTGACTTGTGCTGAGTAGATTGTAGTGTAGTCCTTCTACATAGGATACATTCTTAATTGTAAGTCCATTTCTGATTAAGGTGCCAAAGCCTCTGGTGTAACCTGGTTTATCTTTACTTCCAAAATTAACTTTTGGTCCATTCTTTTCAACGAATTATCGAGACAGTCTTTGCTCTTTGTCATGTGTCTAGAGCAACCACTGTCAAAGTACCATATATCCTGTAGTGAAAATTAGAGATTTTTAGGTACCCAACTCCGTTTGGGTCCATAAGGTCGATTGTCAAGATAACTCGGAATATATCCTTTTGGAATTCTTCGGATATTGTTGCACTTGTTTTCATATATGTAAGCCACACTCCCATAGCATCTATGTTTGGGTGTGTCTTATTTATATGATTTCTCGAATCTTCTCGATCGTAATTTGTTTCCATGTTGATTTTTGTTATTAAAGTGGAGTGGTAACCATCATTCCTTACATCATGCGGTCTATATTGACCTTTGTCTTTGTGACTTATGCCGAGAATCGAGATTAGTCCTCTCATTGAGTTTTGGGTGAAACTTGTGATAAGTTTTCGTCCGGAATGATTGTCATTATTAGTTTTAATAGCAAATTCAGTAAAATTCCAATCATCATCGAGAGGATACAACCTTCCTTTCCCTCGAATGTGTGAATCTTTGAATGATTGACATTCTTGGATTTGTTTTGATTGTAATTTTTTCGGTTCCCCGACTTCATTGGTTTTTATGGATCTCGGCGGTTGATTTGCCGTGTCGGTTTCTATTGAATACTGGTTGGTCTACCATTTGATTTAGTTTTGTAGGTAGATACGCTTGTCTTCTTAGAAAAAGCGATTTATCTGTGTGATATCGGCTTTATTGGTTCAAGCAATTTTCTCGATTTGTGGAACTTGCTCAACTACAAACTTAATAGCGCTTTTGGTATTCAAAGACAAATGGCTTTGCTAGTTCCATTCTTCGAAGATTGTTGTGTATCAAATCCTAACCCGCTTTTGTCTCCATATGGCTTTTCCGATTTGAATCCAAAGAATTGAACTTGATTGAGCTTACGATTCGATTCTTGTGCTGTCGTCTGCGATGAGGCGATCGATTTGAATCTTTCCTTTATCAGTTTTAGTCAGTTTCAATATTTTTAGTTCAGACTTCAATCTTTCAACTTCAAGAATTAGACTTTCTTTCTCAGCTTTATTTGATTCATAACCAGCTTGTATGGTTACTAGCTGATTCATCAATTCATCAAGAGTTTCTTCTAATTCTAGATTTTTGGATTGGAGTCGCGAATCGAAGAACATGCATTCATCATGGAAATCTGAAATGAGGAGTATTTAGAGTTTGATTCACATACCTCATTTGGATCTTCCATGTGTGCCATTAAAGCTGTGCCATCTGATAATCTTTCAGTACCGGCTTCATAATCTGATTCATCTCCAGCAAGAAGTGCTCTTCTACCAACTCTCCTTGGTGGTGTCTTCTTGATCGATTCCGGACATTCAACTTTATAGTGTCCTGGTTTCTTGCAGTTTGAAACAGAGGTATTCGCTGTCTTTTCTTTTCTCAGAGTCCTTTTGATGAACTTTTGAGTGACTGGATGTCCACTCTTCATTCTTGGTCTGTTCATCATTAGAGCCATTTGTTCTTCCATTTCATCCAATTCATGAATATTGTTAGATGAGTTTTCTTGAATCTCATTTGATGCTGCTGCAAGTGCTGTGGTCTTAGGTTCTTCCAGAGCTTTTATTATTGCAGCTGTGGTTGTGAAATCTTCACTGAATTCATAAGCTTTCAGATCTGAAAAGATCTTGAATGAATCTTCAACATCAAGTCTCCTGGATTCTTCCATAGCAGTGACCTTCATTTTCCAGCACATTGGCAATGCCTTCAATATTCTAGTGTTGATGACTTTCTTTGAATATTCAATCTTAAGTAGATCTAGTTCATCCATAATAGCACTGAATCTTGTCTCCATTTGATCAATGGTTTCTCCAGATTTCATCTTGAAATTCTCAAACTTTTGCTTTGCAACGGAAATCTTATTTTCCTTGATTGAATCTGTTCCTTCACAAACTAACTGAAGTTTGTCCCACATTTCTTTGGCAAGTTGTGCATTCTTTCACCTTTAAGTACATGTTGTCTTTGTCAAGGGTTCGAGGATAAAGTCCATGGCAACATTGTTGAGATTGTTTCGCTTGCGATCATCACCGTCCATTCAGATTTGGGTTTTGGAACTCGAACTTGTCTGGTCACCTTCGTTTGCATGTAGGTGATCCGGATTGGTCCATCAGTGAGTACATCCATCATTTCATCATGAGTAGCTGCTAGGAATGCCTGCATACGACGTTTGTATTCGTCAAATCTGTCCATGTTGCACATAAGCATTTGTCTTGCATATTGATTGTTATCCATTGTGATTGAGTGAAGACTAACTGTAGATTAATTTAAAACTGAGCTTTCAAATAAGAACAACTAGAGGATAACGAGCAAATGATATCTGGTTAAAGAAACCTTGCTCGATACCAATTGTTGGTCCCTTGGAAAGGCTAACACAAGTTTAGAGGGGGGGGGGGGGGGGTGAATAAACTTGTCACCAAAAATTGAATTTTAAACAGATTAGGGTTCAGATAAAACTTGTATGGAGTTGAGCTGACTAAGCTGAGATTAAATCAAACTGATTTAAGCTGAAACTGAGTCAACCGGCAGCGGATATAATTTTAGCCTTTATATTGATCTTGTTGTTCTATTGTGAAAACTGAGTGTTGTGAACTGAATTCTGGTGAATGTCAGTTGTGACTGTGAGATGTATAACAATCAAGTATCACAATGCTGTAAGTAAATACTAGATAAATAAGTAAATGCGTAAAGTAAATAAGGCAGATGTTATAGAGGGTCCAGGTGGTGTAATCTCGTGACGCCCTCTCTTCCTCGTGGGTGCGGAGGAAAATTCCACTAGAACTTCTTGAGGTGATCTCATTACAAAAGTCCTAAACAATAGTCCTTGGCTAATCCACAGCTTCACTATCTAAACAAATGTAGAACAGGTAGAATTCTTTGCTCTCCAAATGCTTGAACCACTTTGGTCCTTAGAGGGTAGGAATGCCTCTTCACCGCCTACCGCCACAAACACGATCTACCCGATCGCTTGTCACAACTGCCCTTGACAAAACCTTCCGGTTTGCTTTACGATCTAAACCTTTGAAATAGAATCAAAGTTAATGAGAATCAATAAATTGATTCTTGTTTGTGGTTCTTCAGAGTGTTGAATTCTTGATAAATTCTTTGTAGCTTTGAACACTTGAAGAAATACTAGATATAATCTTGTTATAGTTCAGTGATGATGACAATTCAAATAGTGTGCACAAATTGCTTGTTGATTCTTGTATATCTTCTCTCCTTTTTTTTGTTTGTGCAAAGTCTTCTATTTATAGTGTGAAGTCCAACGTTCATCTGACTTTGATTTGAATTGTATCAACGTATATCTTGCAACGGTTATATTTCGACCGTTTATCGTTGTGTCAGTGATTCATCCAATGAAATTTCTTTCTTTACAACGTTCGATTGTACTTTCAGTTTGTTGGATGGCTGACTTATAAAACTGAGTTTCCTTGTCAGTTTTTCATCTGTCAGTTTCCTAACTGACTTGGAGCATTAACTGAGATTTTATTCTTCTTCAAAAATCAGTACTCCAGTTTTTATCTGATTACAATTGACTTAATCAGAGTACACCATGATACATTTTTCATCTAAGAATTCATTGTCCTTATGATTCTTAGGTCCTCATACAAGATCCATAAAGTCAGTTCAGGTCACCACAATCTTGCCTGAAGTCCAACTTTACAGTCTCGACTTTAATCTTCATAACTGAGTTTGTGCCCTCAGTTCTTCATTCTTCAATAACTGAGTCTGTGTCCTCGCTTCTTCATTCTTCAAGATAAGCCAACCGAGTGTGTAACTCAAATGAACTTACCTTCTTCGGTAGATGTATTCGAGTCGATTTGTTTGTCTTGATGATTTCGATTTTCTAATTGATTCACGCTTTCGAGTTTACGACACACTATCAATTACGATTGCTTGTCGATGTAACTTATACAAAAATCGACTTAATAAAACTTATACATTGATTCTAGACATCTTTAGCTTTCCACTATAAATTTGGCTTGAGACTTCATCAATGGGGTTAAGATAACATTATAATAAATAAGATGAATTATCATCAAAACATAAATTTTATTTCCAACAGGGTGGTATGCTTTTTCTTTAGCATTTCTTTCACATTTCTGCCAGAGATTTCTCTTTTATGAATTTCTTTACAGAAATCTGATCTCTTACTGAGAATCTCAATTCTTTGGTAAGTCCAGTATTCAGTCATAGACCAGTAGTGTTCTATCCTGATTTGTTGGATATATTTTGTATCCATTATTTATTTAAAGAATAATTTCGTTTTAAAAGTAGTGAAACCTTTAACGGTTTTCCCGTTATTTCTCTTTTGTAGATTTCTTTTTGGAATCTACTTCTTTTACTAAGGATTTCAATCCTTTTGTAAGTCCAGAGTGTTTGAGAACAGTTTGAACTTTTCTTTTGAACTATAAAACTAATTGGTCCAAAGACCATAGTCAAGGTTAAACCCATGATCTATAGTCCCTTGGACAGAGAAGAATTTAGAAAAAAAATTCAAGAATTATTAGACTTAAGCCTAGTAAATCACCTCATATGTCTCCGGCATTTCTAGTAGAAAATGAAGCTGAGAGAAGAAGAGGAAAAAAGAGGATGGTTTGTCAACTATAAAGCTATTAACACAACAACTATAAGTGATAGTCATAATCTCCCAAATAAAGATGAACTCTTGACTCTTATTAGAGGAAAGAAAATCTTTAGTAGTTTTGATTGCAAATCAGGCTTCTGGCAAGTATTGTTTGATGATGAATCGCAATTATTAACTGCATTCACATGCCCTCAAGGACATTATCAATGGAATGTTTTACCTTTTGGGTTAAAACAAGCTCCATCTATATTTCAAAGACATATGAAACAAGCTTCAATGAGGAAGGGCCCGCCGGACAGCCTAGTTCACCGAGCATCGACAAATTGAACACCCCCGTCGAGGTCGAGCCGAATAGACCGACACTCTGCTGGCAGATGTATATTGACGGGGCTGCGAGCCAAAATGGCTGTGGAGCTGGGATAATACTCTTGGAGCCAGGTTCATCTGAAGAAATTGAAAATACCTTAAGTTTCAACTTCACCGCCTCCAACAACCAGGCCGAGTATGAGGCAGTCATAGCCGGACTGGAGTTGGCCAAATCTATGAACGTCGAGAACCTAGAAGTATTCTGCGACTCAAAGGTGGTGGTGTACCAAATTAATGGCGCGTTTGAAGCAAGGGACGGAGTGCTGAAAAAGTACCTCATCCTTGTCAAAAAACTAAGAAGCAGCTTCAAATATTGCGAATTCCAGAACATACCGTGGGAGCGGAATGAGCGGGCATATTACTTATCCAAGCTGATATCCAAAGACGAATTCAGCGACCCTGCGGTCATGTTCGAATATTTGGAAGAGCCTGCTGTCTACCGAGCAGAAGTCATGGATATTCAACCATCCGCTCCATCCTAGATAGACGAAATAAAAGCATAAATAGAAAATGGGATTTTGCCAGAGGATGTCAAAGAAGCTCAAGCTTTAAAGAAAAGAGCGGCGCGTTATACAATCCTAAACGGGGTTCTATACCGACGATCATTCTCGAAGCCTCTACAACGATGTGTCCGGCCCGCGGAGGTATAAGGGATACTCACAGAGCTGCACGAGGGTGTGTACAAGGGATACACGCAGAACAATCTCCTCACTCAAGGAAATGGGGGCCACGATTTACATCCTGAGCTCAAAAACAAAAGTAAAGCAAGCACAATGCAAAAAAGAAAATTCCATTAGAAGAAACAAGACCAACAAGGCCGATTATTTACAAGAAATAGCAGGAAAATGAAACTTAAAGCTAATCGGAGCTGGAATCCTCTGTCGGCGAGTCCGAAACAACAAGTGCGATCTCAACGTTTGCCTGCGGCGGTACCACCACGTCGTCATGGGAAACGGGCATCCCGTTAGTGCGGATTCATAAGCGGGAAATCAACCTAGAGAGGGCCCGTGCAGGTCTGTCTGGGCAGCAAATGTAATTATTGCACGATAGACCAACAGACCCCAATCAACGTTGACGCCGTCATCGGCCAGCATGATCGCATAAAGGAGATGCGACTCGGCCTCTGATATCTCTTCGGCGTCATACGAGGGCAATACCCAAGAATTGATAAACCTCTTCCACTCCCGGTTGGCCTGAGACATCTCCGAGGCATAGCTTTCAGGTAAATTGTTGGTCCCTTGGAAAGGCTAACACAAGTTTAGAGAGAGGGGGGGGGGGGGGGTGAATAAACTTGTCACCAAAACTTTCCTAAAAGCGCAATAGCCTGTGAGGCGAGTTTTGCCAAACTCAAAGCGATACTCAGCTCAGTGTCCTTTAACATGTGCGGAGTTCAGCTAACTTAACTGAGTATAAGTCAATGTTGACTTATATTTAGTCTTGTTAACTGGTAGCGGATAAAACTAGCCTTTAGTGCAATAGATGTGTCAATAAGGATCTGGACTTTCTATGTATCAGTTCTGTGCTGACTCAGTGTCTGGTGTTTGCTGAGTGATAATGCAACAAATAAAACAAACATAAGTGCATAAAGTAAATCAACACAAGATTTGTTTATGGAAGTTCCGGGTGATGTAATCCCGTACGTCTCCCCTTCTCCTGTGGTGTAGGAGGTATCACTAGAATTTGAGATAACCGTTACAAAATCCTAGCACTATGACAAATCCTTCACGACACCCTAGTTTCACTTTGTCTACACAAAATGAAGAAAGGTGAGATTACTCCCTTCACTTTGCACACTGATCTTTCGGAGGTGGAATTGCTCCTTCACCAGCTCACCACAAACACAGTCCGCAGACTGAACCAACAGCTGTGGCAACCAAGTTGCAACCGTATGAAGAAAGGTGGAATTGCTCTCTTCAAACTATGCACAGCCAACCCTTTTTCACAACGGTTAGGTTTAGAATTAATCAAGAGATTAATTCAGTGAGCTGTCTGATTCTTTTGGATCAGGCTATGTAGCTCCAAGATGCCTTCTTTCCCCCTTGATGGGTTACTAGATCTTTCTTTGAAATCTTCAAGGCAATTCTGTTGGCTTCCCCTTTTCTAGATATATGTGATCTGATTTTCTGGATCTGGATCTTTGAATATGTGCTTGTAAAGCTCTTTTATGATCCTCCTCTCTTTCTTCAAGTGATTCTCTTGTGTATTTATAGGGGTGATGTAATGGTCACTAGCTCTTGTAGCCGTTACACTTGTCGTTTAGCCAACGTTCATATGTACGATCTTTGTCGTATTGTCGGTTTAAATTTAGCAAGGCCTTAACTCAGTTTTCTACTCTTCTTCAAAACTGAGTACCTTGTATACTTGACATCTGACTTTAATTGACTAAGTCAGAGTACACCATTCAGTTTCTTCTTTTCTTGGTAACTGATAATCTTTGTCCTTAAGATTGTTCAGTTTTACATGATCTATAGTTCGATTGTGTCACCACAGACTTTCCTGAATCCTGACTTATAGTCATGACTTAATCTGCTTCTAACTGAGTATGCTACCTCAGTTCTTGATCTTCAGAATCGAGTCGTGTCCTCGGTTCTTGATCTTCCAGATAAGCCAACTGAGTCTGTGTCCCTCAGCGAACTTATGTTCTTCAGTTCTTGCATTACTGAGTTTGAGCCCTCAGTTCTTCATGTGCATACTCAGTTTTCTTGTTGTGACTCAGCTGTTCGCCTAGTTCTTATTCTATTACAATGCTTGTCTGAACCAACCTATACAAGGTTCAGACTCTAGATAGAACTTATACATTTATCTCTAGACCATTTCTTGCTTCTTTTTTCATCATGCACTATAACAGTTAGTTATGACTTCATCATCATGGGTTGTAAGTGATTTGTCTAATTACGTGACGAATCATCATCAAAACACAAATAATATTTCCTACAATTTCCCCCTTTTTGATGATGTATCATAATCCTCCCTAAAAGTAATAATGAAAGAATAATGTAAGAAATCATAACAAAACAAATTAAGATAACAAACTAAACAGTTGAGTTCAATAAAAGATTATGTCACAATAAACTGAGTTACACAAAAAGATCACAGATTTTCTTTTTCCAAATTCAACAATTTTTCTCCAACAAAGATACTCCTTTTTGTCTCCAGGAGTCTTCTTGCCTTTCCTTCTTCTTCTGTTTCACCATCTCTAGGCTTGATCTCTAAATATTCATTTAGCAATTGATTTGCCTCTTCATTGTTAACAGCTTTAAACTTTACCAAGATCTCATTGATTTCTTCACTCATCACCTTCTCTTCTTCCTCTGAAATAAGACTAGATTCCATCCCTTTAGTCTTTTCCCCCTCAGTTCTTGTCCATCCATCTTTTGCTGCTTTCAGAGAAGCTTTCAATCTGACACAGATTGCAAGTTTCTTCCTGATACTCAGCACAACTTTAACTGAGGTTTCTTCATCTTTTCGTTCGTTTTCGTGAAGGTCTCTTCTTTAATCAACTCCTCGATCAGAATGTCAATTGCTTCTTCATTCCGTTGAATAGACAGTAGATCAATAGTCTGTAGATCAGTATCTATTTTTTCATCTTGTTCTTCAATCAGACGTTTGGCATAGGCCTCTTCAGCTTTCTCTTCATCAGCTTTCTCTTTGTCAGCTTTACCAGCATCACCTTTGATTTTCTCTTCGTTGCCAGCATCACCTTCAATTTTCTCTTCCCCCTCAATTGAAGATATGTGAAAGCTTTCTTCAAATAATTTAAGTAAGGTGATGATGTTGGAATATTGGTATAGGCCTGAGTGATGTGTTCTTCCAATGAAATCATGTAAGTTAAAGAGCTGCTGTTGTAGAGTTTGCATCACACTTTCAATGATCTCTTCCCAACCTTTCGCTTTATCTTCGATTTCTTGATCCGAGATCCTTGATTGCCGACCGCTTGTAGATGCCTCATGAACTTGAGATGAGGAGGCGCCAAAGGATAATAAAATGAACATTATGACTTGTCGGTTCCTTTCCATACTCTACCACCGTAAAATTGGCCCTCCATAGCTTCTCTTTTCTCTTCAGTGTACTCTTCAAACGTCTCAGTTGGAAATTCACTCTCTTTAGTTTCTTTACGTTCACTTTCTTTGATTCATCGCCTCACTTCCTTCGCTTTCTTGCGCCACTTTCCTCATTTTCATTGATTCACTCTTTCGCCATCCTCAATTTGAATTACATTCTCGGTTTGATTTTCTTTGCTTGAAGCTTGTTCCACATCCTTTTCTGTCTTCTCAGAGTTCTGTCATCCAATCTTACAGTCTCACTCAAACTAGAATCTGAGATTTCACTTGATTCTTCTACAACAATTTTCCTTTTCTTCACTCCTGTGGACACTGGCTTGTGTTCCACTTCTGTTTGTGTGGATTTTGAAATGGAGAAATGATCTAGTATCCTTTGAACTAGATAAGTGAATCCCTTTTTCAATAAAAGGTTTTCTCCAGTAGCGTTTCTTTCTTTGGCTCTCTCCTTCTCGTCTGAGATTTGCTTTATCAATTGATTGAGAACAAACTTGTTCCAATCCAATCTCTCCTCAAACCAAATAGCATAGGTCAGCTTTAGTTTATCTGTTGAAAGAGTGTAGAAATTTCGAGCATGACCAATGACATTTTTGGTCAGAAGGATCGTCAAAAATGCAAATTCTCGTTTCTGCTGATAGATTGATCCACTAAGGTTCTTCTCATTCTTGTTGATTGCAGTGACGCCCCAAAGTTTGTTCTTTTCTTTATTTCCAAAGGTGAGGGATGAAGAGCCTCCAGTTATGTCTAGACCAAACACCAGGGAAAGCAATTGTTCATCAACGGTGAAGCTTTTATCTTGAACAGTTGTCCTGAAGATTTTTCCCTCATTGGTGATTACTGCATTCTTATAGAAATATCTGATCGTTTCTGGGCATAAAGCATCGACCTTTGTATCAATCAGGTTTTCGAGTCCTCGAATCTTTTTGATTTTGCTAACAATTCGAGTTGAGAGAGTGGAGTGTGAAAATCTTTGACAGAAATTATCCAGGCTTGTGGTGATTCCTTCGTCGATGTTGTATCAATCCATGATTTTTGAATTAGGGATTCTTTTTGAAAATCTTGAATGCTTTCAATTTGGATGCGCAGGATTTTGTCAAGATTTTGTTTTGCAATCGTTTTCAAATAAGAGTCGTGTCACAATCAATGGGATTTTGTAGGGATGTATATCTACTTTTTCTCCTAGATTGACATGTGGCTTCGAGTGATTTGTCATGTCAGCCCAAGCGTCAGATGGTAGCTGGAAAGTCTTTAATTTTTGACCATTTTGTCCTTCATCAGCTTTTGTTTAGAGGTCAGTTTTCTCAGGATTCAGCATTGAGAACTGACTTAGCCTGCAAGACAGTTTTATGTTTTCTTCGGTACCCATATCTTTTGGGTCCGGTGGATTAGTTCTTCAAGTATTGTTTTCAGCTTTCTTCGATGAGAGAATTAAGCTTTCATCTCCTTTCTAGATAAACCATTACGCTCAACCTTAGTTGATTTCACAAGGATTTTTTAGATTTTACATCGTTGTTTTCTTTGTGCAATCTACTAGGTCTTCCGAGATCTTGACGTTTAGAGTTTATACTCTTTGAAGTCTTACGACGGGTAGGGGTGGGGATTATCATTGCTTTTGTCAAATTTACTAGACAATAATCTTTCAAAGAAGATTTGACATCTCGATTTCAAGAAACTCATTCCAATCTTTTGCTTTGTCAAGTTCTCTGTCTTTTAATTTGGTTCCAACGTAAGTTTTTCAGTTAACTTGACAAGATCAGAGTTTTTCTGACTAAGTTCAGCAAATGATAACTGAGTTGAAGAATGTACCTTTTCTTGATGATTCGATGCAGTTTTAAGATTTGAGTGTACATTCTTTTGTTGCTCTAATGAATCTTCATCAGTAACTTGCAACAACTTCTTTTCTTCTTCTTCTTCTGAGAGAACTCTTTGTGATGGGACTCCTCTGGATTTGTCTATATAATCATTAAAGTTTTTATCCACATCATCACTAAGTTGAAGTTCTGGATTTTTGTTCAAGTTTGTCTCATTGAGCGTCTCAGATAATTGATCCTGAAAATCAGATACATTTTGCAAGCAATTAGTTAGGGGGTGAATAAGCCAACTCTTGATTCTTGATGTAGTCATTGAAATCAAATTAAGTGCTTTTGCAACTGATACAGTGAGGGGTCTTCAACAACTGGTTTAAAAGATATCCGAAATAACTGACGCACAGTTCTGGATCTCTTCGTAACAGAAGCACTACTCCGATACCAATTGTTGGTCCCTTGGAAAGGCTAACACAAGTTTAGATAGGGGGGGGGGTGAATAAACTTGTCACCAAAAACTTTCCTAAAACTGGAATAGCCCCGGAACTGAGTTTTTGCCAAACTCAAACTGATACTCAGCTCAGTGTCCTTTAACTTGTGTGGAGTTCACCTAACTTAACTGAGTATAAGTCAATGCTGACTTATATTTAGTCTTGTTAACTGGCAGCGGATAAAACTAGCCTTTAGTGCAATAGATGTGTGAATAAGGATTTGGACTTTCTATGTATCAGTTCTGTGTTGACTCAGTGTCTGGTGTTTGCTGAGTGATAATGCAACAAATAAAACAAACATAAGTGCATAAAGTAAATCAACACAAGATTTGTTTATGGAAGTTCCGGGTGGTGTAATCCCGTACGTCTCCCCTTCTCCTGTGGTGTAGGAGGTATTACTAGAATTTGAGATAACCGTTACAAAATCCTAGCACTATGACAGTCCTTCACGACACCCTAGTTTCACTGTCTACACAAAATGAAGAAAGGTGAGATTACTCCCTTCACTTTGCACACTGATCTTTCGGAGGTGGAATTGCTCCTTCACCAGCTCACCACAAACACACCATTTCGCAGAACAACCAATTTGTGGCAACCAAGTTGCAACCGTATGAAGAAATGTGGAATTGCTCTCTTCAAACTATGCACAGCCAACCCTTTTTCACAACGGTTAGGTTTAGAATTAATCAAGAGATTAATTTAGTGAGCTGTCTGATTCTTTTGGATCAGGCTATGTAGCTCCAAGATGCCTTCTTTCCCCCTTGATGGGTTACTGGATCTTTCTTTGAAATCTTCAAGGCAATTCTGTTGGCTTCCCCTTTTCTAGATATATGTGATCTGATTTTCTGGATCTGGATCTTTGTATATGTGCTTGTTAAGCTCTTTTCTGATCCTCCTCTCTTTCTTCAAGTGATTCTCTAGTGTATTTATAGGGGTGATGTAACGGTCACTAGCTCTTGTAGCCGTTACACTTGTCGTTTAGCCAATGTTCATATGTACGATCTTTGTCGTATTGTCAGTTTAAATTTAGCAAGGCCTTAACTCAGTTTTCTACTCTTCTTCAAAACTGAGTACCTTGTATACTTGACATCTGACTTTAATTGACTAGTCAGAGTACACCATTCAGTTTCTTCTTTTCTTGGTAACTGATAATCTTTGTCCTTAAGATTGTTCAGTTTTACATGATCTGTAGTTTAGTTCCAGGTCACCACAGACTTGCCTGAATCCTGACTTATAGTCACGACTTAATCAGCTTCTAACTGAGTTTGCTACCACGATTCGAGTCTTCTATAATCGAGTCTCTGTGTCCCTCGATTCTTGATCTTCTAGATAAGCCAACCGAGTGCAGGTGCGATGGAGGTCAAGTTAAATTATTAACTCGATGCCTACTAACACACTAGCAAGAGAACTAGGTTTAATTGTAGTATAGCTAGATAGAGTCGAGGTCGATCCCACAGAGACTCGGCACAAATAAAACACAACTTTATCCTATTAGAACTAAATTGAAAGGGCGTTCTATGACCAACTAAATGCAGTAAATAAAATAGTGACAACCACAAGACACAAAAAACCACAAAGACAGACTAAAGACTACTAAAACACGGATAATACGGTTGATATTATCTAAACAAATAGTATTGATTACGCTAGTAGATTATAACTCCCCCATGTGAATTAGGATGATTACGAGATAAAACAAACGTTAAAGATTGATTATTATGACTACGGGAGTCATCCCCTAAGGTAGATTTAGCCCGGTTAGGTCATCTAAATCATCGTGCCTCCATTACGTGACTTCGCTTTTAATGCCTCCATCTCATAACTTCGACACGATTACGAGACTAGGGATGCCGGTATAAACCGTAACCTCATCTAAGCAACATTCTAGGGTAAGCGCTTCTTAGATGCCGATTCAATCTATATCCTAAGTAACAATCACTTTTTGGGTTTCATGTTAAATTATGATGACGAATAACTAAGTTGATCAGTTTAATTACTCGCTTTAATTCCAATTGAGAGAATCGACGAGTCGAAGCCGATCATAATATTGCCCACACATTACCACACTCGGTCGATCGACGAGCAAAGACTCGGGCGACCGAGTGACATGTCTAGGTCGACCGAACACGATTCCGCGGTCGGAACAAATCATGATTACTTCTTAACGTTTCTAACCTAAACACATGGGTTCGTAAATAAATCTACATCACGCAATCAATACAAATAAAAACTACTCCATAATAAAATACATCAGATCTACAAATAAAGATTGCATAGTTGAATAGTCATACCCTCGAAGACGAGAGTGACTCCCACTCTTTAATGCGCTCCCTAATCGGAGAATCCGACGAATCCACAATGAACAAACATAAAGAAAATAAAACTAAAACTTAAAAGCTAAAATTGTAGGAATTGTTTTGTGTTGTAGTGGTGTGTCTTTCTCAGCATCGTGGCTGCTGTTTATATAGGAGTTGTAGCCGACATAGGGAGAATCCAGAGGATTGACATGCATTTATCAAATTAGGCTCGGGTGACCGAACCTACACGCTCGGTCGACCGAATGGCATGGCTCGGTCGACCGAGCCTCCCTCTTTACGCGTTTTCACTCCGCTTTATCTGACTTGTTCCCCACTCCATGCTTTTGAATTGATCTGATTAATCTTTTCATTAATGCTCCGATTTTCTTCCTTATTTATCTTGAGATTTCTCGATTGCGTGATAATTATCTTCCCGATTCGTTATGATCTGTAAAATCAGCATTTATCACACAAATAAATTGGCCTTTTATAGCTAAATACCAATTATCACATTAATAATCACTTATCATTAAATAATAAATATAAACGCGTGATTAAATATGAAATATATACAATTAACTCCGATTTAAGGTTATAATTGATGACATAAATGGGTATATTTTAACTGTCATCAGTGTCCCACAGCGAACTTATGTTCTTCAGTTCTTGCATTACTGAGTTTGAGCCCTCAGTTCTTCATGTGCATACTCAGTTTTCTTGTTGTGACTCAGCTGTTCGCCTAGTTCCTATTCTATTACAATGCTTGTCTGAACCAACCTATACAAGGTTCAGACTCTAGATAGAACTTATACATTTATCTCTAGACCATTTCTTGCTTCTTTTTTCATCATGCACTATAACAGTTAGTTATGACTTCATCATCATGGGTTGTAAGTGATTTGTCTAATTACGTGACGAATCATCATCAAAACACAAATAATATTTCCAACATAAAGGTTCCCAATCACCCGGTATCAGACGTCCGAGTGCCGCGGCTCCGTAGACACGCCTCCTCAGCTCATCGCCAAGGCCTCAAACCGTCTCATAATGCACGTATGGAGGAACAACAGGCAAGCCGAAAAACTCATTGATAATGGCAGGGCTAATGGCAACAGTGACCCCTTGAAGAGGAACAACGGTGGCGGCACTATCGGTCAAGGCCACTACAGACAGCACAAAATAAAACTCTCGCACTATGGTGGCGTTATAAGGCCATCAAGGAGCTTTCAAAAAACTAGTCCACCCCAGATGGGAAATACGCTCACACACAGCTAAGAGATTTTTCAAAAGTTAACCCCCTCTCTGCTAGCAGGGGAAGCTCATTGAAAATTGAGAGAATGTTAGCAATGGCTAAGGGAGAGGCCATGTGAAAGAAGGGAGAATCACCAAAATTGGCCATGATTAAAGGAAGAACAAAATTTCAGAAAAGAACTCTAGGGTGGAAGAGAAGCAGAACAAGAATGTTTGGGAGGAGAGCAAAAATCCCTCCTTTTATAACACATGAAAAATGATCCAGTGGAGGAGAAAAACTGATCAGACGGTCAGGGTGAAAAACCTATTCGGATTTCAAAATTTGAAAGAGCATTGATGGCGGAACAGTCATCTGAACCGCCAATGTCATTAGCACGATCTCCGAAAATGCCTGAAACGGTCAAAGAATGGTTACCGATCAGAAGTGGAAGCTTTACGTCAAGACATGCTAGAAAAACTGAACCGTCAGGCTTTACAGCAGGAGAATTTCAAAACTGCTCTACATGTACCCTTCTCTGAGAATAGTCGGACACACGCACAACAGGGGGCCAAATTGAAATTTTAAAGTAAACAGGCCTCGCTAAGCACCCGAGCCGGCAACTTGCGCAAAGACCACTATTTCAAACTGGATCCAAGCACAGAGACTTCGATCTCACTCAAAACAAGGGGCGCGTCGGATTTTTCGATCCAGACTGACCGGTTGACGGCTCATCGAACAGGTATAACAAAGCAAATTACTTGTTTTTGTTTCGACCTCGTACGCAACCTCGCTCCAAACAAGGGGGCCACAGACGCAAATTTTCAAACAAACGTAAGTGACCTAAATTCGACATTTATTTCAACCAAGCTCATAGCGACCTTGCTTGAAATAAAGGGGCTGCACATTGGAATTTTTTAATTCAGACGGAAGACCCGAAAACAGGCCTAATTTTTATAAACAAGCCACAAGCCAAAAAATTATATGTAATGGACTCAAAAGGACAAGTCATTTTGGCGACCTCAGGCAAAGGAGCTCACTATCTCGCCAAAACGAGGGGGCCGCATATATATATGCTTCAACGGAACAAAAGAACTTCAGCAAATTACGAAGTAAATTAAAAAGCCAAGCAGCGGCCATCGGCAATGTCAAGTTACTACAAAAACGGGGAAATAAAGACAATTGGAAGGCTGGAGCCAAGGAGTACAAAATTACAACAAAAATCAAAGAACAACAAATCAATCCCGTCTGTCCGAAGGAGGAGTCTTGGTATAAGGCCCAATCAAATTTAAGAACTGATCACACTCTTGCTCAGGACTCTTCTCCTCGACGACACTAGCGGCAACAACCATCACTTTATACGATAAAGATGCGAAACAAGCCATGCAAAGTATCCCAAACCTGTTTCAGGATAGTGCCCTGATACGAAACATATACTTAACCAAGTTCCAATGAATAAATGTTGAATAAATTCCATATTAGATGTGGAAGACGATAATATCAAATCCATCTTAACCGATGATTTACGGTTGTCAGGCTTCTAGCAAGCAGGAAATGTCTGAAAGGCTTGGAGCTTAGTATGACGTATGCAACTTTGTGGAATATCTTAGCAAGTACGCTAGGTATTATTTACTTGTCCGCAGAGCAAAAGGTGTTAGTCTCCAAACATGCTGTTTTCTAGAGCAAGTGCTTCTTCCAAAAGAAACAGTGGGAGTAAATCAGATCTCTAAAGAGTTTGAGAACCACAAAGAGATATTGAACCTTTGGAAAATGAGCAGGCGCCGCATAGCGACGAGGTGCATGATACTGCTCAGTGCACACAGGTATTCTATGAGTCTACAGATGACCACATGCCTAAAAAGGCTGATGGTATGTTCATCTTGAAGAATGAAGATCTCGCGACTTATGCATGAATGCTTGAAAGGCAAGATTAAGAGATATGGCTAGGAGCCATAGTATCTGAAGCAGATTCCATGTATGACATCCTGGTTACGAACCTAGTGTGTCTAACCTGAAGGGAATGTCTCTAAAAGGTACAACATGTGTTTATGAAAGGCTGACATGGATAGTAATAAGATTACTAGTTAAGCTAAGTTGATGGCTAGAGGACTACGAGGCCAAAACCTTGTAATTACCTTTATGCTACCAGCTATACTTAAGTCTATTCAGATAGTGCTTGTTGTAGCTATGTATCTTGGCTATATGATAGTGTTGAAAACATTTGGCCAAAGGCTTGATGTTCATAGACGATGACATGATGTAAGCTTATGAGATCCATTTATGGAGTCAAACAAGTTTCTCTTATGGGTTCTTTACTTTGATAATCAAAAGAGTTTGATTTGATCAAAAGTGAAGAGATGCCTAGTGTGCAAGAGGGTTAGTGGGAGTGTTATGATTTTTGAGTAAGGTGTTGCATATCCTTCTCGAGAGTTGTTACCCATGTCACAGTCAATTAATGTTTGGTAATTCAAGGACTTTTCGAAAGCTCTTGAAGATTGCAGTTCTTATTTTAGAAATAAGAATCTATAGTGATAGATTTAGATACGACTTAGTTATCACAGTTCACTCTAATAGATAGGATGCCAAAAGAGTTTAGCATAGATCATAGCAGAAGATACTGCTAACCAGTATTTTCGGGATCTGTCTATGACAGGATGTTAGTCCGGAAGATAAGGTGAAAGATGATACTTATGGAAGGTACCCTTTGCCTCGGCAATAAGGTCCATCAAAAGTGTTGTGAGTTAAACTAGATATTCATACTATTGAAATAGTGTCCTAAACCCAATCGGGTTAGACCGGATCCGACCGGGTCGGATCATTTCTACTATTTCTTTATATTTATACATATATTAAATGGATTTTCCGTTGTCATATATTTGTTCTTTTAAAAGAACCAATTATGAATTGTTATATGATAACGTCATTAGTATTAAACAGTGATAGAGAAACCATGATAGGAGATTATGGTTGATGAGATCTCTAATCACTTTAATAAGTTTGATACTTAAATGTCTCTCTAGTCGATGTACTATTAAACAGGCATTGATAGTATAAGCAAGCTAGCACGTATTAGATGTCTTATGTCTTTAAGGGCAGAGATATAGAGACACTTGGACTATACGTGGACGTGTATTAGAGAATGCGTAAGTTAGACTAACCCACTTACACTGTTAAGTGTCACACTATGTGGCGGTTGTGTAATTATCCTTAGGACCGGAGTATACATGGCATCACGGTGTGGATTGTCATGCTTTGACAGTTTTGAGGTTTCCCCTAGCCATTGGGCGATCATGCGGTAGTGATTGGGTGTGATACTGGAGCATGCAGAGTATACATGTTTGGTCGTCCGGAAATCGCGTACCCTAATAGTAGGGGTGAATATCCAAAAGGGGCCTTCTTATAAGGAATGTCTTACTCTCGTGAATCTTTGCAAAGTGGAAGTAAATGAGTTACTTTGAGAGAAAATGATATCCAGATTATAGGATACGGTCGTTGATGTTTGGCACTAGACAAACAACCGTATAGATATTATTACAGCGATATGATTCTATTTACACGGTAACCGTTTCACGTGAAAGGTAGTAGTCATTGCATTTGACTCTTCCGATGATTGGGGGTCACGGTGTGTTGCTAGACGCTATCCCGTGATCGTTGGGTATGAAGGGCATTTTCGTAATTTTCACTTTGTGCCTACGGCCAACATATTCGGAAGCCTATCGGGTCACACACATATGAACATCTAGCCGGATTAAAATGCGATTATAGTTGATAACCAAATACGGAAAGAAATTATCTCATACTATAAAGGTTATAGTGGTAAATTAATAAGGTAGTGTTTGTTTATTATGAAGAAATATAATACAAGATATAAATTATGTTGATTAATTAAATATACATATGATGTATATGTATGTGTCGAATATATGTATATTGATACACATGTATTTTGCAAATTAATTAATCATAGCATTATATTAATTAAAGAAAATCTCTATTCCCAAATTAGTGGGAAAGGACGCCATATCCAAATGTATAGGATACATTTGGATTGTGCAATTTAATTAATGTGATTACCATAATATTAATGTTAGATATTAATTGATTATGGAAAAAATAGATTTATGGTAATAAGATAAATATAGTCAACATAAGATATTGACAATATATTGGAAATATTTAACATAAGATATTGACAATATTAATGAGATAAATCAATCAAAGGTATTTTTCTTATTTTATTAAGAAACTGTTTTCTTTCTCCTCAATCTACTAGGAAGCTAATCTCAATCAGTTTGGGAGACACATGGGGTGCCCCACCCTCTATATAAGAGAAGGGTTGGCTAACTCTTTTGTACAATACAATTCCAAGAGCTAATAGTTCTTGTGAAAAATGGTGTGCTTTTTAGGGCGAGATTTGTGAGAGAGAAAAAGTCGGTCAAGCAACCGAATATTTCTGGTAGCAATCCATGATGGGATTCTGGCAAGGTGTTTGTGTGGATCACCGGTAGCGGCCGAACGCTTAGGTTGCTCCGTGCACAACTACTCTCCTTAGACGGTCAAAGCGTTGATCTTTTAGATCAAGCAAGGTTACCACCGTCTACTAGCTTATTTGTTTATTGCTTAAACGAAGTCGATCCTGGTTAAAGGAAATAAATTTTAAATTCTGCTGCGTTCCCGTGTAGATTTCTTAACTGTGGTATTAGAGCGAGCTTCGAGCTTAAGCAATAAGCATGTTAATTTGCGTAGTTAATTTTATTGTTTAAATCACGTAATTAAAAGATGAAAGATTTTTTATTCGCAAATCTATACACGAAAAGAAAAAGAAAAAAATGAGATCGGGTGGTGCTCGGCCGACTGGCGGAGGCACCACCACCGGCGGCGGCAGGGCAGCCTGCTGCCGGAGGCTGTTGACCGGTCAAAGCGGATCTCTAATTTTTGTTTTGTGTATTTGTTATTCAATATGGTTCATAGTTGTGATTGATATCTCCTTTGTTTAGTTGTGTCTTGTGGCTAATTAATGGTTCAAATAGTTTGTCCATTGGGATGCCACATGGCATTAAAATAATATTGGTCTTTCCAAAATTTGTTTGGAATGGGCCTAGGCCCTTTTCAAATATTTGATTTGGAAAAAGGCCTACGCCTAGGCCCCTTTCAAAATTTTGATTTTGAAAAGGGCCAGGGGAGATGCCTTTTGGTTTTGGAAACCAAAGGCATCCTTTTTGATTAAGAATCAAAAGGAAAGAAATTAAAGAGACTTAATTTTAATTTTTATTTAATTTTAGAATAGTTCTAATTAATTTAAATTAAAATTGAGATCGTTTAAAATTAATCGTTAATTTTATTTCGATTAAAATCATTTAATTAATTAAATGTTAATTAGTTAATTGATTGGATAAAATTATTTAATTGATTAACCGTTAATAGATTAATTAAGACGCAAGCAGTTAAATGTTAATTTATATTTTTCATAAGATATTATTGTATGGATTAGATAGTAGATATAATATGATTATATGGACTCGACCGATAGGATAGATGCGTATGATTTAATTTTTTTATTGGTTTTAAAATTGTCCTAGGCCGTTATGAAGAACGTGACCTAGTTTATTTTCTGCATTATCCTATTCCCGTTAGCTCCCCCCCCCCCCCCATGTGTTGCGGGTGCATTTATTTTATTAGAAAAAATTTATGTAATAAGAATGGAGCGGAAGATGAGACTAAAGAAAGACGAAAATAAAGATCCAATTGGAGAATTGAGCATTTTAGATCCTATTGGCGGTTGTAGCTACCTTTAGATTGTGACCCGCGGTTTCGTCAGTTTGTATTCGGAACCGCACCTTGGAAAAGTCCATGATCATACCGGTTACTTTACGCATTTATTTATTTTGTGCTTGTATTTATTTTATATAGTACGATATAAATGCATAACTAGGCACGGTCTAGATGAATGTGTAGGATGTATGTCTATAGAGATAGATATATTTGATGAGACCGAATTAAAATTAATTAAGTGAATTAGTTTACATAAATACTTCCACCTCAAAAGAATCAAGTCGAAATTGCCTCCCCATATTATAATGACGGTGAAGAGCCCTTGTTCGGATCCAACTCATCACCAAAGCAGGGGTTGACCTACCTCGGTATATCGTCATTATCGAGATATGATCGTATGAGACCTCACGAATATTGGGGTTATGACTTGACTAAGAATTCTCTCGGCCACCAGCCAAAGCGGGGTCGTTTGGATTTTAGAGGCAATGGTTTGACTATTTCATAAGATGAAAATTATTAAAGAGTTGACTAGTCAAACAACAAGAGTCGTATAAGATACGATTGACAAAGAGTTGTCTCCTATTAGACTATTTTCGGCCCACCAGCCAAAGCAGGGGTCGCGGTAGTTTAATGGGATCTTGTCCACTAAAGAAATTATTTTTTCTTGAAAGTCAAATGAGAGTAGTTGACTAGTGGGAGTAAATTCATAAACCATAAAGACCATTTTTTATTTTGCGTGTATAAACAACACTCTTTTATTTTTATTTTTTATGTTGTAGCTTTAGCAAACTTTTATATTTTTGTTTTTATTCTCGATTAGTAAAACCAAATTATGAATGTTACCTTTTGAGACGTTCTCAAATATGGTTACGTAATTTTAATCCTTTTAAAATAAGCAATGACACGAGCAACCCCGTTATAGTAGTTAGAGACAAGGAGACTACATGTTTGATGCAGTGCTCCAAGACTTTAATTATTAATGAAAAACAGAAGCTTGTGATATGATTGAATCACTTGAAATGAGTTTCAATGAATAATCATATATTGGATACGATCCAATATGATCATTCAGTCATACGATGACAATTAATTCAAACGTTGAATAAGAAAGGACCGCATCAAATTTTGGAAAGGTTGTTTTCAAAATTGTAAGATTTAAGTATTGACTTAATTCTTTAATCATTTCTTAAAGGTTAATTAATAGTTAATGTTTTGAATATGATTCAAAGGGTTAAATAAACTATTTAATAAACCATACTTTTCTTTACGGAAGAAAATTGAAGACATAACTCTTGTGATTTTTCTTAAGTCTTATGAAGACTAAGCTAAGAAATATTTACAAGTGCTTAAAGGGTTAAAAGAAAAGTTAGGGCATGTGCTTGAACAAGAGAACTTATTGAAGTCTCTACTCTAAGCAAGTGAGTTGAGATAAATCTATCTAAGTTCAAGTCAACTCTTAGATATATGATATTTTACGAGTGTGAGTAAATTAGAAAGATTAAATATGGAATGCATTAAGATTCAAAAAGTGAAGCAAACGTCGCGACACTTTCGGTATTGTATTCTGAATCTAGTAGACTGATAAGCGAACTAAATAAACATTATTATGTTCCGGTTCTTATGAAGAACATGATTTTCAGTTACTTGTTAGGATTTAGTAGACATACTCAATTGTAAGCAATAAATGTTGTTCCGATAAAGTTGAATGGTCACTGAATCTAACATACTAGATTGGTCTCAATATATAGTTGATATAGGTGTTGAAATCTCAACTAAGTAGTTGTATGACTGTTATCCTTGATATTTGTGGTTGTTCTAGACATAATCTCTATGGGAATGAAACGTGTGATGGCATTTTGATGATGTCTGAACCATGTGAGTATGAATCATGTGGGTAATACGTATCTTATCTAATAGATGACTAAAATACCATTTTAAGAAAAGGTTATGAATTCTAGAAATTTTGTCTAAAGCCTAAACATACCGATGTTTGTTGACTTATGACAATTAATATCACAAATAAATTGTTCATTAATGTCCATGACTGTTTTTAGAAACAGTTGAATGTTCTTAAGTGAAGTACAATAATTCGGAAAGCCTGAATAGTTTGAGCTAGTACGAATATGAGATTGATGAACTACTCAGGAATTAATATTCAACTAGATTGAAGTAATTAATACATGAAGGGTGTTTCCGAAGATGTCTGAAAGAGAATCAGATTCTCCCTTGAAGGATGCCATCTTCAGGATATGCAATTAGATTGTGTTCCTAAAATGGAAACTACACTTTATATGATAAAGGTGTGACGTAAGCCATGCAAAGTATCCCTTACGTGTTTCGGGATAGTGCTCTTATGCGATACATAAACTTAACCGAGTTCCATAGAATAAAGGTTGAATAAATTCCATATCAGATATGGAATCGATGACATCAAATCCATCTTAGCCGATGATTTAGGGTTGTCGTGCTTCTAGAAAGAAGGCAATGTCTGAAAGGCTTGGAGCTTAGTATGACATGTGCAACTTTGTGGAATATATTACCAAGTAGGCTAGGTATCATTTACTTACCCACGGAGCAAAAACTGTTTGTCTCCAATCACACTGTCTTGCAAAGGAAGTGTTTCTTCCAAAAGAAACAGTGGGAGTAAATTGAGATCTCAAAAGAGTTTGAGAACCACAAAGAGACATTCAACTATTGGAACATGAGCAGAAACCACATAGAGATGAGGTGTAAAACACTGTTCAGTGCACACAAATGTTCTATAAGTCTGTGGATAACCTCAAGCCTGAAAAGGCTGCTGGTATGTTCATCTTGAAGAATGAATATCTCACAACTTATGAAGGAATGTTTGAAAGGCTAGATTGAGAGATATGGCCAGGAGCCATAATATCTGAATTAGATTCCATCAGTGACAACCAGGTTGTGAACCTAATCTGTCTTACCTAAATGGAATGTCCCTGAAAGGCTGACATGGATAGTAATATGATTACCAAAAGGCTATAGTGACGGCTGAGCGTACGGGGTGTAAACCTTGTAATTATCGTTATACTGCCAGCTTCGTATCATGGCTATATGTTAGTGTTGAAGACGATGGGAAAACATATCGATGTTCATAGACAATAACATGATATGTGAGCCCATGAGATCCATTTATGGACTCAAACAAGTTTCTCTAGACAATTTCTTTGTTTGATAATCAAAGGAGTTTGATTTAGTCAAAAGAAGGGATATGACCAATGTGCAAGAAGGATAGGGAGAGTGTGTAACAATTTTGAGTAAGGTATTGTCTATCTCTCTCGGGAATTATCACCCCATGTCACAGTCAATTAATGTTTGGTATTTTAAGGTCTTTACGAAATCACTTGGATTAGCAGTTCTTATTTTTGAAAATAAGAATCTATAGTTATAGATTTAACTGCTGTTGGTTTATAGTTTACCTATATAGATGTGATGCTAAAAGAGTTTAGCATAGATCGCGATAGGATATATTGCTAGCCGGTGTTCTCAAGATCTATCTATGTTAGGACGTTAGTCCTAAAGATAAGGTGAAAGATGATGCTTATAGAAGGTTTCCTTTGCTACTGCGATATGAGCCATCATAAAAGTATTGCCAGATTTTCATAGTCCATGAAGAGTCATGAGCAAGAATGAAAGTAAATCTGTTAAATGTCGAGAATATCCTTAAACCAGTTAAGGATGGTTTCCTTGATTATCGAAATTTGGAATCAGATAAACGTAGATATACAGATATGCATCCTGAGTCTTATGAAGGCGAGTGGGAGCTACAGTCTGGGTTTGCAGTCACATTAATTAAGTGATATAGTGAGTTGTAAATGTTCTTAGCTAGAAATCACTGGATATTCTACAACTGGGCCAAAACACAGTAGTGCCTTGGAGGCGCTGATCGCGTGCAAAGCACTTACTAGCAATAGGACTAGGTCTATCATAGCAGAGTACTGGCAAGTCAAGGTCGATCCCACAGAGACTCATAAGAACGTCTAATTATCAATATTGATCTTGTCACAATAACGGTCTACGACCAACTATAATATTGACAGTAGCTATTTTGGTAACAATCAACTATCAAGATTATGCAAGTTCAACAAGGGAAACTAGAGTTTCTAATGTATTAGTTCAATTATGAGTAATTAGTTATCACCCACACATGCAACCGTCCTCCCCATCGGTAAATTTGTTCATTGTTCAACTACGGGTATAGCTCCTAACCCTATCTATTCAAACAATGATAGTAGACAATCTATATGCAAGCTACCCTCCTTAATTGGTCCGTAATAGCCCATACACATAAAGAACTAGAGTTGTCGATATCGAGCGCTAACTCATACCGCAAACCCGCCTAAACAGCTGTCGACATTGCACGTTTCTAGGGTCCATTCTAGATAATGTCCAAACATAGCACTTCACTATTCGTATTTCATGCTAGTTTTTGATGACATGCAAATAGTTGATCAGGCTACATGTAAATTAAATCTATCGATCAACGTAGCTGGCGCCGATTATCATGAATTAGTAATTTACTAGGTATTCAGATCTAGCGATATAGACCGTCGCAGATCTGAAGAACGCAATCGCTATTTCATGATTTCTTCACCAACGAATCAGATCTATAACACATGGGGTAAAATAAACTAACTACTACATAATGAAACTAAATAAGCAATTAAAACATACTAGTCGAATAGAACAACGATAGATCTACATCTTGGAAAAGACAGAAAATTTTACCCTCGAAGACGAGCGTGGATCTCCCTCAGATCTCTCCCTAGGCGGCGACTCCATCGTCTCTCTGACCAGAACTCATAAAAATAAATAAAGAACAAAGAACTCTTATTGCATAATACTTGTAAATTGTGTTGTACTATTGTTACATTGAGTTCTGAGGCGAATCCTCTTATTTATACCTATCTAAACCGACTTAGAAAACCTTAGATTTACCTCTCGTCCAAGAAAACGTGTTTCGGAAGGATCTCGAGCCTTGGTAAGTCATCACCGCCTCTCGGGTTACCGGGGGTATTTTTGTCTTTTTTCTTGAACCGACTTAACTTGGATGCTTCTGGAATACCCTAGGCCCAATCCTTATGTTCAGTCCACTCCAAATTCGTCCATCATGCTCAGCCCAATATTTCGTATCCTAAAAATCATCAAATAACGCACGAAATAATATCGAAATAGGGAAAATAAACGCTAAGTGCAGATTTCTTGACTCACGAACCCGACATATGATATTCAACGTAAATGGTTCACTTTTATTGGTCAAAACAACTACTTTTAGCTCATAATGGGTAGAATATTGATGCCGTAGAATAGACTATTTTAACCGTCATCAACTACCCCCCACTAGCCTTCTGCTCATCCGCGAGCACAGTATCAAGACGGAATGTACCTCCAAGAACAATTCCCATTAACTACCACATATTCAATAAAGATTTCAAGCAGAAACATACATCATGCAGCAATCCATAAGCCCCCCATTATGTTAGGTGTAGTGCCCGAAAGACAATTTGTGTAATTGTTTTTAATAATGAATGACAGAATTTATCTCAACTTATTACTTGCTTTGTGCTTGTAAAGTAATACATCGCTTGCAAACCCTAAGTATATCTCAGATGTATTCACTTAACTTCGGTGTATGGATTACACGTGAGGATTGAGTTAGTGGTGATATACTTAAATCATAGTCCGTGGTGAACTTAATCGAGTTTAGGGTCTCTTGATTAAAACACCAATAATGCGCCTGAACACCTTAGGGTGTGATAGTCTTATCCGGATTTGTCGGTAGAGGGTACTACGTGGGGCATTTATATATGATGGCATTCATATAGATTTGGACCGATTTAATCAGTATTTCTCGATATAATTCCATAATCGAGGAATCTTATTGAATCATTAGATGATCATATAGGATCAACCTTAATCCCGAGGTGATCTGTGGTCTTTGCTTGTCCCGGGTAGTGTTTGATGTGTTAGTTACGGTTCACTTAGATATGTGTTCCAAGCCACTTCTCATTGGCACTATCTCCGAGATGAGTGAGTAGTTCGATCTTCACAGACATGGAATCCATTCCTTCTCAAGGGAAGTAGAGAGACGATCCCCTTGTTTGTTAGCCCTAAGAAAGTGATCGATCGGCCGAGTTTATATTTGACTAATTGATCACTAGTCGATGTGTGAACTAATTGATCATCGAGGGGTTGATGGTAAATAAGGATAAGATGTTTCGAGTCGGTTTATGGAGACTTCCCACTCAGAATGGATGATCTATGGAGGGTTAATCCGTATGTAGTGATTATATCAATGGACGCTTATTCACTCTACATGGGTTGAGTATAAGTATACATCTATAATCGGTAGAGTTCGATTTCGGGTTTATGGTGGCGTAATCCCGGAATTAATAATTAATGTACTTTTCTGCTCGATGAATAATTAATTATTGGAGCTACTCTAGTTATAGGTCCATTAAATCCCGGTGTGGCTTCGTAATTCGGACTAATAATCTTGTTATTTGGGCTCTCAGTGATAATTAATTGGTGGGCTAATTAATTGATATGCATGGATATTATTTAGTTGAATTTAAATAATATAATACACATAAAAGACATTTTATGTGGGCTTTTTGACCCAATATGTGGCGCCATTAATGTCCTAATAATTAGAGAGAAATTAGTTTTCTTGGATAATTATTTAACATGTGATTTATCTTTTATTTGTTAAATGATAATTCATGGAATAATAGATAATAATATGATTTATCTTAATTTGTTTGGGATAATCATTTTATTTATCTTTTATTTGGAAAAGGATTAATGTGATAATTATCACTTAATTATTTAATCCTTGGAGGACATTGATTACTCTCCTATATAAAGAGAGTTCTCCCAAGTCTAATGGAAGGTACTATTCACGTCACTATTCACCGAGAGAAATTGGCCGGAAAATTTCGGCCTCTATTCTTAGGGTTCGAGTTGGAAAAATCTTGGGATTTTTAGTTTGCATATCAAGGAGGCTCGTGTATCAAGAAGGGTGTCCACCAACCGCCGTTTGGAGAACACATCGGAAGATCTTGGCTTCTCTTCCTAATATTGGTAACATGATCTAAACCCCCTTGTAGTTGTTAAATCCTTTAATTATGTATTGTAATATATAAATCGTGATCCATCCGCTGTGCGTATAGATCTAACTCGGTTAGATCTAAGAACCTGCATCCTTCATGTGGTATTAGAGAGCCAGGTTCCACGATTTACATAGTATAATCATAATTAAACGATTTAAAGGAGTGGAATTGCATGTAGGTAAATTTAATTTATTGTTCTATGCATTGTTTATGATTGGTTGTCATGGTTGAAGAGATGGATTGGGGGTTGGCACTGTTTACCCGTTAGATCTATTGTAAACTCATATAAACGATGAAAATTCGTTCATATGAGTATAGGAAATTATCTAATTTATTTTTATTGCAATTTTAATTTCCAGAAAATAGATCTGTTTAGTATCTGTTTAGATATTTCGTTTTTCCCGTTAATTGAGCCGTTGAAACGAAAATCCCTTCGGTCAGAATCAAGATTGGAAGATGATGAACAATCCCATCAAATTTGGCATCGATCAGAGTCCGTTTGGATGTCCGTTCGTTGCTGTAAAGAGGCTGCTGTAACAGAAAAACGCAGGATTCACAGAAACCCTAGCTGTGACTTCCTCGATTTTCTGGAAGTGTTTGGACCGTTGAAACGACGATCCAACCGGTCAGATCAATAAAGATGGAGTTTTTGACGTGGGATAAAAATTTCAGATCGATCGGGATTCATCTTGATTCCCTTCCGGACTCGGGAAGTTTTTGATATGCTGCTGTAAAAGCAAGATTCAGCGGCTAGATGGGTGAATCACTGGAGAACATTGACAAGTCAAAGCTCCAATCCGACCGTCCACATTGAAGCCCGAGGAGTGGAGAACAGATCTGGAAAGTTTCGTTGCGATCCGAGTTCGTTTGGTTTGCCGATTGTCGAAGTCTTTGGACAGCTGCAGATTAGGGTTTTAATTTATTTTCGAATAGATTAGTTACGGGGGTGTCAACGGTCCATCTCGGTGTTTATTTTCCGCACTAGTATACATGTGTAGATTGTATGAATAGAACCGGAAAATTACCATGACATGCATCATATCATGAATTCCACTCCATATGCATACATGTAGAAATTAATTCGAGGAATTAGTTAGGCATGTATAAAACACGCAATTAGTTTTAATAATTGTTTGATATTGATTAGAAACTAATTAGGGTAAAAACCGAGGAACACGGATTTTTTCAATCGTCGAGGTTGGTGATGGATTCTCGGTGAATCCCACTCTGCGAAAGCATAAGGAGTAAAATCCGAAACCTCGTGGTTAAGGTGTTGGATTCTTGGTGAATTCCACCTTACCTAAGGCGAGATTACGTTCTTGTTCCGTGAGTGTCTACGTGAAAGTTTGATGTTTAAGGATTGGATAATCACGGGCAAACAGTTCGAAAGTGGTTTAACCACGGTTGGGTGGTCAACAGTAGCTACGGCTCGATCGACTACACCTCCACGTGTGGCGTTTGCACGGGATCTCGCAAGGTCGAGTCATCCGAAGAGCCACTACGGCTTAACGGAGCTCCCTACCCTTGATCCGTCCGGACGGCCACATATGTTCTAACGAATAGGTCGGGTGGGTTAGCCCACATAACCGACAACATTCGGGCTGTGAATTATTGTTCCTTAATGTAACATCAAGTCCAAAAGCGTGATCGATAAACCCACCATTTTTTCAAAATATTGAGTGGGAGAGCGGAGAGGCGACACCGACCCCACGGCCTCTACTGTTGACCCAAGCAACGTGAGAGAATGGTGACGCTCGTGTCGGCTTTGATTTCGGCCCCCTAAGGAAGGCCTTCACCGCAATCAAAATTCAAGGCTTGGTCTCCGAAAGGATAGGATTTTGGGTACTCGTCGGGTCACCGACCGACCCTAAGGCGGCACACTCTGGGTCTACCTAAAAATCGAGACGATGAGGTCACACTCATAAAGGGTATTTTTGGTAGTACCTAATTTGAAAAAGGAAAGGTGATTGACGATCACAATGAGATGTTCGATTCTCAATCTGATCTTCAATATTAATCGAAACCTCTTTGACCTACCCTAAGGCGGCACTGAGGCATTAGATTAAATCCTTGGAACGGTAGGATAGACTATAAAGTACTTAGTTTATGTTCCTAAAATTTAAGTAGTGTATGATTTGGATTTATTTTCTGTCAGTTTTATTTACAACTATTTATATATCTCTCTAGGGTACTAGACTGCTAGTGTATGTAAAATTGACTAGTAACGACTTCGTTAAAAGTGGTAAGTAACTAGAACGTTGTATTTATTAATCTCACATGCGATTAATTTTTCGGAAGAGATATATCTCTTGAGCCTTCAAAACTTAAGTGACGTAAATAAGTATGTCATTCTTTGTCAATCGTAAGTGAACAAGAGACAACCGTAGTTAGTTTGAAAGGTGTTTGGGACGATAAAATTCTTCCAGTGAATTTTAATTGTGTAGCGTCTACACGAGAAATTTTCTAATAGAAAAATTGGAGAATCATAAATTAAAGTGTCGCTAGTTAGACGGTATTTGGAACCGATAAACTAGTGGGAGCTTTTATGTCATATTTTTCTGATTTATTAGAAAATTAGTCCCACTGGGTAACGCTTTCAATAGACATCCCACGGTTCACGAGTAGTGTCTACTCAAACGAACTGCTAGTTCGAGACTGTTTCCTTTTAAGGAAAGTCTAGAATGGGAAAAAATGTCTGCAAGTGTTAATCATCTAAACTAAGTTTGAGGCTAAACCGAAACATTAATTAAAGAAAGTATAGGATAAGGAAAGTGATTTGGATCACTAACCAATGAATCTTAGCCACTTTCTTAACAGAGTAACTTGACTCAAGAGCTTAGTTACGTGGAAGAACAAGGAAGTCGTGCATTAACGATTAATAGAGTAACAACGGGCATCAATTTCAGCTAGAATAGTGGGAGTGGTATGAGGAAATGAATTTGAATTCGATCCTTGAATATCACGGAAAATTTTATTTTTCTATTTTCAGATTCGTTGGAACAAATGGATTCACTTTCAACTCGATGTTGCCTCATAGAAAGTGAATATGACATTTGTAGTACGAATCCAAGACTCGGACTTTTGATTGATAAAGTCAGAACCACTAAGAAAAGCTGAATAGGTATGTGTAACTCATCTAGAACTATTAAAGGTAAAAGGTTCCCGTATTAAGATAAACGACCTTTCAATATCTATTAATTAGTGCATATATCCCAGAGATAAGACCTGACGACTGGCAAAAGGTGATTCCTATCTCCCAGTCTAGGAAAACTATCTCAAAGGAACAATGACTAAATTTCCTTTCAATCGGGAAAGGGTAATAGATTTAAAGGGGTAACATAGCTTGTTCACCATGACCTTCGGGGTCTAATGAAAGATACAAGCTAGTGGGAGATTTTGAGTGGTGACATTCTGTCTGATAACTACTCAAAACGTTGGTTAGTTTATCAAAAGAATACGAGGAGGAGTCTCTGGTTTTAGCAGAGAATAGAGTATTCCATGCTCAGAAATAGGCTATCGCATAGTCTTTAGACTGATGCTTGGCCTACCTCCTAGTGGAATGTTTTCTCACTAAAGAAGAAACCATAGACTTACCCTACATAGTTATTTATGTGCTACTATACACTGCTTAACTCGACTAAGATAATCCGTTGCAAAATAAAGGTTAACATCATTATGTAAACCGAGAAGTCTACCTAGAAGATGCTAGTGATTTTATGGATAAGAAGTGAATTCGGTTCACACCACTTCCATAGATGTAAGCATTTAGCATTTATTGCTTAAAGGTAGGACTGGAGATTTTGCACGTACGTTCAGATTGTGACTGTTCGTGAAATATCTTAATGAGACGAGTGAAGGTTGGTTATAAGATTCTAGAGATCAGAAACTGACGGTTAAACTGTCACGAGTCTTTTGATAGAATCTTTAAATAACAGCCATAGACCTTGGAGTACGGTTACCCAAGGGTAGTTACTATCTGATTTAATCAGACCACGTCCAACATCAGTTGTTGGTGATTACACTGATAAAAACTGCTAGATCAGAATGTAAATCCACCCAAAACATAGTGGGAGTATGGTTTAACCGTTGACCCATTGTGATTTTGTGGACTTTATAATCTCTTTGGGGTGATTGATAACCTATGGCTCTTGGTGGGTCAGATAGATTCTCGATTATAGAGGTTGGTTTGAAAACCTTAACCCCGTGAATGGAGTTTTGGTACTCAGTTGCTTTCAGACCTCTTGTAGAACCACCCGAGTGTCTCAGCCCAAAGTGGGAGCAATTGGATCTACACGGAAAACTTGATCGGCTAAAAGCGGGTGTCAATCTACCGGCAGTGTACCGGGTCTAATTGTAGTGTAGTCTGGTGAATCAAGTGTCGAATCCTCAGGGAAAAGAAAATGTAATTTAAAATGTGGTTAAACACCAACTAGCTATTATTATCTTGATCTAAGTCGCAATTCTTTTTAATTTAAAGCTATTCAAATGATAATTAGATATTTATATAGATATAGATATAATAGATATAGATATAGATATAATAGATAGTTAATAAGAACTAACCAAGACAATGTTATTGAATTATGATCTCTTTTAGTTTTAATGGATGTGACCAATCTTCTTGTTGAAGTGTAATCGATTATGTGAAACGGTATACTCCTCGCCTAACAAATTCCCTCATACGAGTGCGAATTCATTCTATGCCTCCTCCTTGGTAAAACCGTAATTAAACCTAATGATTTGACATGATAATCTCTTGAGTATAAATATTCTATCCCGGATAAGAAAGAGGGTTCCGTTTGTCGACGGCCAATTTTACCTTCCGGTCTTTCTACCCTTTTCTCATACCCTAACGTCTCTGGTCAGTTCATAATTAGGTTATGGTTCTGTCCATACTGGTTAATTACGTCAATACAGACTATCAATTAGTTCAAGTAGAAAGAGATTCATCAAATTCAATATTTTAATCATATTTTAACTTAGTCATCATCCATTTCCTAAAAGAGAAACATTTTTCAATTACATGTCTTGGCTAGTTGTATAATTAGCCTACATACATTATTACTAGTAGATAAAATTGAAAAAAAAACAAACAACATAATAATGTGAGAATATTACAGTTACAATTGTTGAAGGAAGGCTTCATCCTCCGAATGTCACGGCGTTGATAAATTCAACAATCTTCAATAATTATTCTAACTATTACAACATTATTACTACTACTTTTTAGGCATAATGCCTCTTGAAATAATATTTCAGAGAGTAGATAATATAGGGAGATATATATATTGGTATCCTTTTCATACCTCATAAATGAGGTATTTATAGGCGTAAATCTTCGGTCCGCGCGCGCTGAACCCGATCGGCGGCGCCGGATTAACCGATTCGAATATCATGTGTCGTCGATACATACGGGTAACATGGGGTAATTATCACATAATCCGGCGTGGATCGGTTTATTCCGGTCTGCGCCGGGTTTGTCGCCACTTGATGATTTTTGTATGATTTGATTCCGATTCTTCTACTTTGTATCACATAATACCGTATAACAACAACAAAACGACAAAAACACAGTAAATCGACAACAAAAGTTATAATTTGTATTATGTTATTTATTTGTATTTATTAGATTTTTATATGTTATTTTACTATCATTTAATATTTTTAGATAAAATTAATCAATAATATGTATAAAATGTGATAACATTTTGTTATAAATTTAACATATATCAACGGAAAAGAGTCGAATGAATAGGAAAGTTTAGACTTTGGCGCAAAGTTGAGTGGTATAGGGGTGATTCCACGACAAGTAGAGAGTTAACCGGACCTTGAACTCTCTCACCACTCGGTCTTGCTAGATTTCGTTAAAAGAGAAAAATAGGGTGATTCCTCGAGACTTTCTTGCCGAACAACGGAATCGAATTCATTCGTAATGTATGGTTTTAGCTAAGAATGAATAACGGATTCGTTACAAAGCGTAAGATAGGGGTGATTCCCAAGACCTTTTTGTAGACTAACGATATCTTAATTCATTCGAAAGAACCTTTGGTAGGAGGCTGCCATGGCTTATATCCTTTGTGGATTTAAGAGAACCTCTCGGTCATTTAAAAGTCACATGTTTTAAAATATGTGGACTTGACCAAAATATTGATAAGTTTTTCGTAGACTGGATATCAATATTGGTAATGTAGTAGTAGTATTAGTGTTCATAAATGATAACACTAAAACGGTTGGAAACAACATGGGTGTGCTATCTGAAGTCGGAAACTAACACGCCAAGATTCTCCGGATGAGAGAATTGGACTATATTCTAAGAATTTGATTCGGTCAAATTCACAAGAATGAGTCATTGGCTATCCCATCCGTCTTATTGGTTAAGATGATCATGCATATACGTATGCAACATTCAATGAGAGTAGTCCTACCTTACATCTCAGGAATGATTCTCTAAATCTTCGGATAAAGAGAAAATGGGATAGAGTCTCTCTTGGATAATGACAAGTCAGGTTATCACAAGTCAATAGTAGTCGAATCTCGGATTCGAGCATTGAATAGCGTTTAGTATATCCTCAAGTATTTTTGAAGAACGAGGAATAATGTGCTTGTATATTCGGGTGCAAACTTGAATATGGTTGACTACACTGATTCTGACTTGTAGTCAGATTAAGGATAATCATTAAGTTGATCACGAGCTCAGTGTTTACTCATAGTGCTTAGAATTTTCCTTTTGGTCTGGGAGTAATTCCAGGTCTGATAAGCCGATATCACTTCATTGTGAAAACAGTGAAAAGATAGTTAGAAGGATCTTCTAAGTCACAAGAAGTCAAAAGCATATTGAGAGAGAGTACCGCCTGATTGGAAGGACCGGCAACGTTTCAATCCTAAAGATCGTCTCGAGTCGACAACCTAACTAATCAGTGTACCAAGTCGAGTGCTTGGTGGGTACAGCATTGATGGATATGTCTCATCTGCTTTTAGAGCAAGTGGGAGAGTGTTGTGAATAAGATGAGAAAGGGTGTGCTCTAAAAACAATCGTTACTTGTCATTTCGTGCAAGTGGGAGATTGTTAGGTGTAATGCCCGAAAGACAATTTGTGTAATTGTTTTTAATAATGAATGACAGAATTTATCTCAACTTATTACTTGCTTTGTGCTTGTAAAGTAATACACACTCTTTGCAAACCCTAAGTATATCTCAGTATGTAACCACTTAACTTCGGTGTATGGATTACACGTGAGGATTGAGTTAGTGGTGATATACTTAAACTGTTAGTCCGTGGTGAACTTAATCAGAGTTTAGGGTCTCTTGATTAAAACACCAATAATGCGCCCAGAACACCTTAGGGTGTGATAGTCTTATCCGATTTGTCGGTAGAGGGTTTACGTGGGGCATTTATATATGATGGCATTCATATAGGACTGGACCGATTTAATCTGTATTTCTCGATATAATTCCATAATCGAGGAATCTTATTGAATCATTAGATGATCATATAGGATCAACCTTAATCCTGAGGTGATCACAGGGTGCTGCTTGTCCCGGGGTAGTGTTTGATGTGTTAGTTACGGTTCACTTAGATATGTGTTCCAAGCCACTTCTCATTGGCACTATCTCCAGATGAGTGAGTAGTTCTGATCTTCACAGACATGGAATCCATTCCTTCATGCGGGAAGTAGAGAGACAGTCCCCTTGTTTGTTAGCCCTAAGAAAGTGATCGATCGGCCGAGTTCATATTTGACTAATTGATCACTAGTCAGATGTGTGAACTAATTGATCATCAGGGGGTTGATGGTAAATAAGGATAAGATGTTCTGAGTCGGGTTTGCGGAGACTTCCCACTCAGAATGGGATGATCTATGGAGGGTTAATCCGTATGTAGTGATTATATCAATGGACGCTTATTCACTCTATGGGTTGAGTATAAGTATACATCTATAATCGGTAGAGTTCGGGGCGGGTTTATGGTGGCGTAATCCCGGAATTAATAATTAATGTACTTTACGCTTCGATGAATAATTAATTATTGGAGCTACTCTGGTTATAGTCCATGGTCCCGTGTGGCTTACGTAATTCGGACTAATAATCTTGTTATTTGGGCCTCATTGATAATTAATTGGTGGGCTAATTAATTGATATGCATGGATATTATTTAGTTGGGCTAAATAATATAATACACATAAAAGACATTTTATGTGGGCTTTTTTGACCCAATATGTGGCGCCATTAATGTCCTAATAATTAGAGAGAAATTAGTTTTCTTGGATAATTATTTAACATGTGATTTATCTTTTATTTGTTAAATGATAATTCATGGAATAATAGATAATAATATGATTATCTTAATTTGTTTGGGATAATCATTTTATTTATCTTTATTTGGAAAAGGATTAATGTGATAATTATCACTTAATTATTTAATCCTTGGAGGACATTGATTACTCTCCTATATAAAGAGAGTTCTCCCAAGTCTAATGGAAGGTACTATTCACGTCACTATTCACCGAGAGAAATTGGCCGGAAAATTTGGCCTCTATTCTTAGGGTTCGAGTTGGAAAAATCTTGGGATTTTTCTAAGTTTGCATATCAAGGAGGCTCGTGTATCAAGAAGGGTGTCCACCAACCGCCGTTTGGAGAACACATCGGAAGATCTTGGCTTCTCTTCCTAATATTGGTAACATGATCTAAACCCCCTTGTAGTTGTTAAATCCTTTAATTATGTATTATAATATATAAATCGTGATCCATCCGCTGTGCGTATAGATCTAACTCGGTTAGATCTAAGAACCTGCATCCTTCACATTAATCACTACTTATCATGCATCAATGTGTCGTGTGATGAATCAGTCGTGATAGTGCGTTCATGAAGAGAATCAAGTTGTACTAACCCCACAATCTTTACTTGCCTGTGCATACACTCGCTCATCTTGCTTTCAGACTTGGTTACACAACAAGGTACCTTTATTGGGTTAGACGGACTTGGGGACTGAGCATCGCTCTTAAGTCTTTGTTTGTTTCTTTTATGCGAGGGCCATGCCCTTTTTACACGAGTTCGCTTCCCTCACTGCCTTTATTGCATATCTTTCTTTTTTTCATTCATTTTTATTTTTATTTTTATTTTATTTTTTTCCGGCAGATTTCCTCACTATTTTGTTTTCTTTCTCTCTCACAAGTCTGTTTTGTCCCGGTCATCTTTAATCATCCAAGTTGCTTCCCTTGTCTTACAACAATTTGTTAAAGTATATAGACAGACAAATAATGATTCCCGGTTAAAACAATTCGTCATCTAATCTTAAACACTTCTCACTCAGATTATGTGCTCAAATATTGATTGCCATGATAGAATAACAATTAATAAGTTACTACTTCGCGCAACATAATATATGCTCATTCTTTCATACTAAATTGAATATGCTATAGCTCACTTCAAATTGAACTTGGGTTCCTTTTCTACCAATTCCTTACTCGAAAGTGCAAATAGCAAGCTAAAAATAGTGTTAAAATTTTCCAAAGTATTCCCTTTTTTTTGACTACCGAGCTAAGACCGCCATACCCCCCACTTTTTATAGGCATTGTCCCAATGACAAATAATAAAGAAAAGAATAGGTACTTAGCTCTGGAATTCATCGGCTGAGTCAAAGTGAATCCAGGAGCAGAATCATTAGCTCCTAGGTCATTCCTTCTTCCAACTTGTTACCTGTGCACAAATATGCTCCCAAAAATAGTGAGTAACATGCAAAGGGCAAGAAGAAAATAAGGTGGCGGTAATTGTACATACCGGAGGAATGTGCAAAATCAGTTTAAGCCACTTTATTCTGTTATTGGCCTAAGCAAGACGTGAAAAATTTTACGAGGGTATCACATAAGAATCGTGAAGGAAAAAACCACATATATCTCTAGCCAGATGACCGAAGATATATGTGCTGAAAAAAACCTTGTGATTGTCTTGCTACTTTATTGACTCAAAAAAAAAAAGCAATAAATAAGAGTTTTAGAAATAGTTCTGAGTATATAGTTGTCAGCTCGACTGTACTATTAGGGCTTCTTCATTCATATTATGGCTCTGTCAATGTAAAGACTTCCAACTCAGGGTTATACTTGTGCTCTAGGTAATTTTCAGCCTGTGGCCATTAACTGTGAAAGTCTGCCCAGAGTATTCATGTCACATGCACCTGAAGTGAAGAATTTCGTGACTTCATGTGGTCCATACCATCTAGACTTCAGTTTCTTAGGAAAAAGACAAAGACTCGAATTATATACCAGTACCTTATCTCCAACTTGAAATGTGCGGTTCAGAATCTTCTTATCGTGCAGACACTTCGTTCTCTCCTTGTAAATTTTAGCATTCTCATACGCTTGAATTCTAAACTCCTCTATTCTATTCAGCTCTAGCATTCTCTTTTCACCTGCTAAATTCTCGTCCATGTTTAGAAATTTCGTAGCCCACAGCGCTCGATGCTCGAGTTCTACCGGTAAATGACATGCTTTTCCAAATACTATCATATACAGTGACATCCCAATCGTGGTCCTATAGCTGTTCTGTACGCCCAAAGAGCGTCATCTAATTTCAGAGACCAATCTTTCCTTGTGGGATTCACAGTTTTCTCTAAGATCCTCTTAATTTCCCTGTTCGTGACCTCTACTTGTCCACTCGTCTGGGGGTGATATGCTGCTGCTATCTTATGTCTAACCACATATCTCATCATCAACTTATCAAATAATCTATTGCAAAAATGACTCCCTCCGTCACTAATTATGGCTCTGGGCACTCCAAACCTCGTCAAAATGTTCTTCTTAAGAAACCTAAAGACAACCCTGGCATCATTAGTAGGTGAGGCCACTGCCTCCACCCATTTGGAAACATAATCGACTTCTACCAGGATGTAACGATTTGACTCTGACGATGTGAATGGACCAACAAAATCAACTCCCCAAACATCGAATAATTCCACTTTTAAGATACTCTGCAGTGGCATCTCATTTCACTTAGAAATATTACTAGTCATTTGGCAGGAATGATAGGCTCTTGTAAACTCGTAAGCAGACTTATGAATTGTTGGCCAATAGAATCCACACTGCAGTACCTTTGTTGCTGTCTTGTCTGGCCCATAGTGGCCTCCAACTCCTCTAGAATGACACATATGCAAAATACTTGGAATCTCGTCATCATGGACGCATCTCCTCAGAATGGAATCAGGGCATAATTTGTATAGGTAGGGATCGTCCCAATGATAATGCTTCAGATACATGAAAAACTTCTTCTTATCAGCATTCGTGAATTTCGGTGGTAGGTACCTTCCTGCTAGATAATTAACAATGTTAGAAAACCAATGGTATACCTTGCCTACTCTTGATGTATGATATCGGGTCTGAGATTCAACTCGAGCAACCACTGAGATGGCAAAGAGTTGTTCATCAGGAAAGTTTTCATTGATCTCAGTAGGCTGCTCTTCTTCTAGCAAAGTTAATCTTGACAGGTGATCAGCCACCTGGTTCTCAGTTCCCTTTTTATCTTTAATCTCAACGTCAAACTCTTGTAAGAGTAAAATCCATCTTAACAATCTCGGCTTGGAGTCTTGCTTGGTCAAAAGGTACTTTAGAGCTGTATGGTCAGTGAATACCGAAACTTTTGATCCTATCAGATAAGGTCGAAACTTATCAAACACAAATATGACATCCAAGAGTTTCTTCTCCGTAGTCGCATAATTCCTCTGGGCACTGTTAAGGGTACAACTGGCGTAATAGATAGGCTTAAAGCTTTTATCCTCTCTTTGTCCCAGGGCTGCTCCAACAGCCGTGTCGCTTGCATCACACATAAGTGATTGAGTTAATTTTCACCCAACAAAAACAATTTATAAAGACTCGAAACCGTGGGCAAACTAACTCTCTAACCGGAAGTGTACCGAGTCGATTGCTAGCATAGCTACAGAAGTACGAGGTCGAACCCAAAGGAATATGGTTGTGAATACCATAGCAAACTTCAAACTTAGTCTAGGAAAATCGATGGTTGAAAAGGTTTATACAACTACAACGACATTAAAGCGATTAGTAACGAAGTTTAACTAATGGAGAGGGACATAGCCGAACCATGATCCATCTAGCTAGTTTCAACCCTAAGGATAGACAAAACCAGGAGTGTGCATTAAAACAAACGAAATCTTGCAAACGATATCACGGGTGCGTGCTCCTAATTCTGGTGTTAAGATCTGAACAACTCTCCCCTAACACCCTATGCCATGTTAACTACCCTTCCCTAAAGAACATTCACTAACAAGACATGTTATGCACTAGAGCCACTTAAACGTTAAAACGAGTAACCTCGCGTTGGGCTCGGGCTTAACAACTAAGCCGAGTCTACGCCGCGATCTTAGAACCTCTTTTCCCACATCTCTCTATCTGAACAAGTCTTTAGATTGATATGTGTGACTTTGACCTAGGTAGCTAATCTAGCCCAAAAATGTTAAAATAAGTTCTAAGACATGAAACAAGCAATATTAAACAATAAAAAGCACCACTCACTCCCAATTTCATCACCCAAAGGGTGATTCCACCAAATTTCACATGATTCGACTATGAAAAGGGATTAGCTACTCATTATACTAGTTAAAACATAGAAGAAACTGTAAATTAAAGACATAGCAAGTAAAAGAGAGAAGAAATATACCATTAATTTGCAGAAATTCGAGATTATATCCAAAAAGTACAAAATAGAAAACTAATTAAAAGGTGGTCTCTTAGTGTTTGGAATGGAAATCTGAGCTAAGAAATGGAAAGATTAAGCTAAAATAGTGTTGATTCAAGCTAAGAGAAAGTATTCTAAGCTATTACAAAAATCGAGCTAAGAAAGGGGTAGAGTTTTGCTAAGAGAATAATTGTTATTCAAGAAATAGTCTAAGGGGGATATTTATAGGTGGAGGAAAATCTGCAGAATTCGTTGTCAAACGCACGTTTAGGGTGCTGAGACTGGCGTTTAACATCTTCAAACGCGCGTTTGGCTTAGTGCAAACACGCGTTTCGCTTCATTTCTAGGCAGGGTCTTGACTGTTCTTCATCTGGAATGCGCGTTTAGAAGGTTCAAACGCGCGTTTGGAGAACTTGGAACCCGCGTTTAAGGTGGTTTCAAACGCGCGTTTGGAGGGCTTGAACTCTGAAGCAACTGATAGCTTTTGAAACGCACGTTTGGGGGTTCAAACGCGCGTTTGAACCCCTGTTGCCCCAAAAATTCACTTTTCTTCCTCTTTGATCTCTCCCCTTGCCTCGATCATGCCTTTTGCCACAAATCATCACCTCTTGGATCCTTGGGACACCAATACCCTTCAACATCATAAACAACCAAAAACATCCAAACTATTCCGGAGGGTAAAAGTGCTCGGGAATGGGGTTAATATCAACGAAAAAGGGTATTAATCTACCAAAGTAACGGATTTACTCCCCGTGCCATAAGCTCACGATAACACCCCAAAAACGGTCTAAATCACCCAAAAATGTGCTGAAAATGTGGTAAACGGGGATAAACAATGCACCGGAGTCACGTAAAGTTGACTCCCATCAACCACCCCACACTTAGCCTTTGCTCGCCCTCGACTAAACTAGGCGTTTTAAAACAAACCAAGGGATTCAACGTTGTGACGTAGGTGCTACTATCCACACCCTCAAAGTAACCACAAAGTAGGAAACACGAACATATACACACCGGTTACAACATTATCAAGAAAATGGAGTGTGTGTGGTGCCAAGCTAAAGCCAAGTGCTCAAAATGATTGTCGGGGCTTGAATCCCGACCAAAAGTCTACCAACCGTCTCATACCAACCACCCTCTCCACTAATCAAGGTCACTAAGTTTGGACACAATCGGGTAGGACTTGAAAGGTTATAACGTTAGGCTAGGGTAATTCCGGTTAATCGAAAAGGATAATTTGGGAACTAGAGAAAAAGAAGTACGAGTGAACCTAATCAACAAGTGTACCACCTTATTTCTACCATACAAACCATCCAAACTCCTCTTTGATTAATTAAACACTTTGGGAACCATAGGATACTAACATACCCGAACTCGTTGCCACACTCAACTATGTTTCAAGTGTTATGAGGCGAGATCTAATACATGAGCACCTATCTCACTATCCCAACTCCAACATCATAAAAATCACTTCCGAGCTCATTCCTTTGATTCCAACCCTTTTTATTTCTATAAACTCCAAGCTTTTACTCAATGAGAACTAATTTATTTTGAACTTTGATTGATCTCTTTTCTTTTTTTTTTTTGGAAAGAATGAAGGAATTTCACAGATTTTTCTTTTCTTCTTGGGCCAAACCCAAACACTAGGCCCAATTGAGCTCCTCTTATCCTTATAGCTCAAAACCGAGAAAACACCAACCCATCACAAGACATCATTTCCCCCACCCCACACTTGCCTTAGCAAGTGTGGCCTAACAAAAGGCTAAGTCCACTCGTAGGATATAAATGAAGGAAATGTGACCATAATTAAGGCTCAAGGTAGGTTTCTGACTAAGTAACAAAACGGCTATAAAATGAATGGTGGTCAGATCATTCTATCAAGGCTGAGAGGGGCTACGAAGGTCTAATGTTTCGGGATAAGGCTTATTTGGCTTTGGTAGGGTCAAAGAGACGCCATGACCGTCATCTCGTGTCCTACTTAGGTGAACCTTTCTATTTTGCCTCGAGACTAGTGATATGAGAGGTGGTCGCAATCAAATTGTGCACAAAGTGTAGCTTACGTGAGATTAATAAACTCCATTCTCAAGATAATATCAAACCGCAGTGCACACGTTCGGGACCCTACTAAGGTAATAACCACTCAAATATGAAAATAACACACACAACACGGTGTTGAAAGCCCTTGAAATTTTTTAAAATTTGCCCAAAAATCGACTCGAGCCCGGTCATAGGCTAAGCATGCCACATATCAAGCACATTTAACAATGAAAACAAGAAAACGGCTAAGTCTCCCACCCCACACTTAAACGAAACACTGTCCTCAGTGTATGAGAGATAAAAAGAGTAAAAGACTTAGCTGTTTGACCAAAAACCCGGCAGAAAGGCGCAATCGTGACTCGAGACTCGTGACACCCTCGTATAAATCTATCCCGAAACATAAAGCGAGATCAACAGAAACAAAGAAAGCGCATGCACGGGACTGAATCCACGTGCTAAAAAAAGCAAGCAATAAGGTAAGAGGGTGCGTAAAATAATGAGACCATGCCACAGTGACGAGATCAAAACATAAAGATGGGGGATACGGGATATGCAATGGAAGGATACAAAAGAATCAATAAAAACAGAACATCCATGCATCAGATATAAACCAATAATAAAAATCCACGTCATCCCACAGTATAGATCAAAGAAAAAGAAAACATACACGGTCAAGCAGGCCTCAGGGACTTAAAAATATGTGCGCGTGCATGCAAAGTGAATTGTATCAAAAGAATATGGAAACAGTATCAAAAGTAGCTGAAGCAGTACTAGCAAAACAGTGTAAGCATAAATAAAATGCATGAAAAACGGCAAGTCTGCTCCAGTGCCCTGTCCGTCAGGATGAAGCTGGTACAGCCACAGAACCTGCACTCTCTGGCTGTGTAGAACCTGAAGCACCTGTCCTCTCTGCCTCTGTCTCAGCCTCCGCTGTCCCGATCAGCTCATCCAACGATATGTCATCAAACCCCTCCTCAGGCTCATCCTCAAACAGGTCCTCTGAAAACCTCTGCAAGTCCACCTCAATCTCTGGGGTATACTGAAATGTTGAGACATCTAACTCTAATGGAGGGAGGTCAATCTGCCTGGCCCGAGCGAATACCCTCTGATTTTCCACAATTCCGTTCAGGGTTAGCCGTAAACTATCCATCCAATCCTGCTGTTTATGAGCAATCAGAAGCCCCTGACGCTCACTAAGCCACGGTCCCCCCGTCGTCGGTGTAAAAGGTGTAGGTGGAGGTGGAGGTGCAGTGGAAGGTCCAGTAGTGAAAGGAGGAGGTGGAGGCACAGTAGTGGTGGTGGTGGTGGAGGAGATGATAGGTGGAGGTATAGGGAGTGTGGTGGATGTAGTCGAGGTGGTAGGGTGAAGGAGGGTGTGTATAGGTCGTGGGGTGGGCCTAGAAGGTCTTGGAGCGGTACGGGCATTGAACGGTTTGGGGGCCACGGGCTGATTCTTTTTTCTCAAAATCTGATCGTCGGGATGTTCCTCAACCGGAACTCCTTTGCATAAGCCAAAAATGAGGTAAGGGCACATGAGCATCGATGCTTGACCTTCTGATTTTCTCTAAACTCCTTGAAAATAGTCTTCCCGACATCTACCTTGAGATCATAATGCAAGGCATACAACAATTGCAAGTCCTTGATGTGGAAATGCGTAATGTTGTCCTTTGGTAGTAGACGATTCTGGGAGAACTTCGCTTTAACTTTCCACTCATCAGGCCAAGTTGTCGTCACTAACTGATTCTGTGCACTACTTCCCTTAGCTACCCACTGTAAGCCTGGATTGATATCCTTCCTCATTTTTTCCAAAGGATCCTCAATCTCAGTATTCCGCCATTGCTGTCTCTCTGCAAACCAACCGATGTAATCCTGGCCCTCGAAAGCAGGTATCCGGTAGTGTTTACGACTAATTTTGTGGTTTATATCGAGTTATTCCGTAACAATATCTTCCGTGTTTTAGTGATTTTTATAGAAAATCACTTGCTAAAAGGATAAATTGGAAGAATGGGTTTAGAATTTATTAAAATGCAAATTCGAGCTATTTATGTGGTTTATTAGTCATTTTCTATCTATATATATATATATATTTCTACAGTTTGCATGTTTTTACCCCTTGTAGATATACATTTTCGAGCTAAAAAGAGGATTAAATGGTGTCAAGGATCGAGTTTATACGAAGGAAAAGAGATAAAGGGGAGGTCGGTTGAAGATAAAGATGAGAAAATCACGTTTTACCCAAGTTGAACGCACGTTTGATGTGGCGTCCAGTGGACGGGCGTTTGAAGTACCGGACGGGCGTCCAGAAGGAGATTTTTGATTTAGAGTTTAATGATTTTTAGCGGACGAGCGTCCAAAATTGCATAGGACGGGCGTCTGACGAAGACTCGGCCCGACTCGAAAGTTCAATGCATCTGGACTGGCGTCCATGACCTTGGACGGGCGTCCATGGCCGACCTAACCCTAGCCGCCTTAAAAATCTATAAATACCAGCGTATATTGAACCCTAAGGACACATCTGGTACGCATTATTTTCTCACTCAAACCCTAGCAGCCGCATATCCTATAGAGAAAACAAGAAGATGAACTCTTCCATCCCAACAATCATGATCACCAACATGATTGTTGGCTAAGCAATTTGCGGTGGGACAACGGATGAAGCCGATCAACATCAACACCAACTAGAGAGATTTCTGCTGTATTTTTAGTGAGTTAAGTTATGATTTTTCGTCAATTGAATATCGTTTTATATTGTTTATGTTTTATTTGAATCGAAAGATTGATGAAACTACTTTTATGCTTTGAATTTATATGAGAATATTGTTCAAGCCTTAGTCTTTCAATTGATGCAATTAGTTGTAATTCGAGAGATCGTTTATAATTAATTGAGTGGAGTTTTGGAGACGATCTCATGATCTTGTTTTGCATGCCGGTTAGTTTTGCTCGAGAAACAAAACGAAACCCTAGAATTTGCTTAAAGGAATTTAATCGAATTCGTGATAGATCATTACTAAAAATCGTATCTTTAACTTGCCATCTAGTTGGGGTTGGGTTGGTTGATTGGTGGATTCCCGTTGCCTTGCTGTTCCTTTTAATTATTTGATAAACCAAATCGTTCCTATCGACTTTGATTGCTTCGTTTAGTTGTTTTTCTGAAACCCTAGTTTTTACATACTGTTTTTCTGTATTTTTTGTTTCCAGCGTGTTATCGGAAGCCCGTCCACCCTTGGTGAACGCCCGTCCATTGTCGAATTTTCCTGTTTCCTGTTTTAGTTTAGTCTTACTCATTGTTTTTATATTATAGTTAGTATAGACCTTAGTTTTAGGTAATAAATTGTGACATAATCGTTATAATAACTGCACTTTAATCCGATAAACATTCGACTCTCTTAGGACGACCCGTTAACACCCTATACTACGAGCCTTATACTTGGGGTGTTTCGGTTTATAAATTTAAAACGAGTTTTTACCGAACAAGTTTTTGGCGCCGTTGCCGGGGAGTCGGTAACGGTTGTCAGATTCTTCATAGTGTAGTTTTCTGAGTCGACAGTATTTTGGCCATAACTTTCGGCTCGAGTGTCCGTTTGGAACGCATGACCCCAATTCGGAAAGCTCGTTCCGACGCCGACGACGCAACGAACGGCCTGTGGCCGTTCGACACCGTTTTCGAGGTCAAAATCCACTGTTTCCCTTCCATGTTAGCCCTAGAAGATTTCAACACGTTTTTTTTTACCGTCTTAGTGTTTTTCCTGTTTTAAGTTTTTCGTAGGTAGGTTTCTTTTCCTGTTTCTGTTTCTATATATTTTCTAAATAAAAAGAATAAAAAATTAAAAAATAATAATCAAAACTTTCTGAACGAGCGTTCACTCATCATCTTGACGCCCGTGCCACTTTGATTTGTCTTACGGGCGCTTGATTCAAGAACTGAACGAGCGTCCACTTCCAAAATTTCCCCTGAACCAGTGTTCACTCATACTGAACGCCAGTTCACTCTCTTCAATTGACACTTCTTTTCTCTTCTCTCTTTCTAAACCCTCTAATTTCCTCTACATTTCGTTCTCATCAACCCTAAGGTTGATTTCTTTCCATTCTGCTCTTCAGGTTTATGCAAACCAAGAGTAAGAAGGGACCTCTTATCTTTAATCCCGAGCCTGAGCGATCTATTATCAGGAGAAAAATCTTCCCTAATCCAGACATCATGGCTAACGAAGTCCCGAATGCAAATCCTCAAGCCCAGATGAATCTGATCCTTCAACAGATGCAAGCAATACAGCAACAACAGAATCAACAAGCTGGCATAAATAATCAGTTTCAACAATTCCGTCAAAACCAGCTAAACCAGTTAAATCAAGACCCCTACGCTCCCTATCTTGACCAAGACTTTCTGGAAGGGCATAGACCTATTCGCCCTCCAGACATGGGACAAGCGAACTTCGATCTGAAAAATGGAGTGGTAGGACTGGTCCAGAATAGTTCTTTTCATGGTACTGCTGACGAAGATCCTCATGACTTCTTGTCCACCTTCGTTCAAATTTGCGAAGCAGGCCACTATCCTGGTGTTGATTCTGAGATTGTCAAGTTAAAACTCTTCCCGTTTGCTCTAAAGGGTGAAGCAAACCGTTGGTTTAAATCTTTAGCCCATCATTCTCTCCGTACCTGGAATGATGTCAAAAGAGCCTTTGCTCTGTAGTTTGTCTCACCTGGGACAATCATGGACATGAAACCCAGATAGCCATATTTGAACAACTTGATGGTGAGAGTGTGGGGAAAGCATGGGAGAGACTAAATCTGTTGATGAGGAAGTACCCCAACCATGGATATAGTAGACATGAGCTACTAGAGTTATTTTACCGAGGTGTCTCTCAACCAAATAGAGACTTCCTAGATTCAACTGCTCATGGATCATTCCTAAGGGGAGGTGATGACGCTGCTTACAGGGTAGCTGAAACTATAGCCAAGAATAACATGTGGTCAAGTCCTAGGAAGACCAATGTTAGTGGGAATAAGAAGGAATCTGCTGTGACCAATTGTGAGACTAAGGTGTTAGTTGCTCAAATGGAAGTAATTAGCAAGCAGCTAGCCAATTTCCAAATGCAGCAGCAACAAGGGCAGCCAGATGTGAACTACCTGGGATTGCAGGCGGGAGATGAGATGGCTGAGGAAGTAAATTTGATGGAGAATCATAACCAAACCTTCAGAAACTTCAATCAGAATCAGAATTATTCCGGATTTCAACATCCTAATCTTAATCAAGCCAATGCACCACCTGGCCCATCAAATTCCAAACCTTCTTTCAGCTCAAGTTATCAAAGACCACCTCCTGGGTTGGTTAATCAATCTCACAATCCTAACTCTCAGAGACCTCAAGGTGGTTGGAATCAAAACCAACCTCATAACCAAACCACCTCTTGTGTCCCTCAACACAAGTTCGATGAGCTAGTGGACATGGTGAAGACCACGGCTACTAGTGTCAAGACAATAGAGAGCAAGTTGGTCGGATGGCGGACCAACAAGCAAGCAGACCCACGGTAAACTTCCAAGTTATACCGAAAGAAACCCTAAAGCGAGATATCAATGTTTGCTTTGCCATCACACCTCAATGGGATTATGGGACCGAAGAGTGAATGAGGTTACTTTAAGAGTGGTAAGCGTGTAGGACCCGGAAAGATGTCGGGAAGCAGTAGCCCTCGACGCTATAAGTTCAGGAGGGGGCAATCAGAAGTTAAATACCGAAGGAAGCAACAGCGAGGAGGAGCTTAATGATGATTCTTCGGGAGATGAAAATGATTCTGATAGGGAAATGAGGAGAGGTCAGGTGGCTGTACCCCTGACAAAGAAGAGGGAGGAAAAGTTTATCAGATGGAAGGATAAGGAAGATGAGGCCATAAAAAATCAAGCCATGAACAAAGATAAAGCCCTTCCTTATCCACCAAAGAAGAAAGAGAATACCCTCAGTCTTGACAAACAATATGACGGTGTGAGGAGGATGCTTAGAGATACCAAAGTGAGTATACCCCTAGCTGAGGTATTGACTGAAATGCCTAAATGCTCTAAGTATCTTAAGGAAGTTTGTGGAAGCAAGAAGAAGCTTCAAGGGATGGCAGAAGAAGTTTTAAGAGAAGAATGTTCCATGGTTTCACAAAAAGTTGCTATTAAGCGAGGTGACCCCGGAAGACCTTCAATCTCCTGTGAGATTGAAGGCCACATGTTCCAAAACGTCTTATGCGACTCAGGGGCCTCCATAAATGTGATGCCATTGAATGTCTGCAAAAAGCTCGGTTTAGATAAAAGAATGCGGGAACGCCCTATTTCTCTTCAGATGGTAGACCGATCAAGCCGCTCAGCAGCCGGTTGTGTTGCCAATGTCCTTCTCCATGTTGGAGGCTTGTTTTTCCCTACCGACTGGGTTATCTTAGACTATCCACCTGACAAAGAGATGCCCCTAATTCTAGGCCGGACCTTTTTGGACACCTCTGCCGCCCTCATCGATTTCTGTAAGGGACAGATTACGCTTAGAGTCGATGATACATCTGTTACCTTCACACGAGGGAAAAGTCCCGAGGAAACCTCGATGGAAGAAATCTCGTTCGTTGAAGCAATTTATGAGGACGATGAAGATGCCAATTCTGAAGAAGCGTTAGAGCTAACAGAGATAGGTGTTTTCGAAGCTATAAACATTAAAGATCAAGCTGACTGTGGATCATCTTCACAACTTTGCTCATGCCGAGCTGTGGATGAACAAGAAACATGGAAATACCCAAAGCAATGAACGATGATTTCAAAGAGCTGCATCGGGAAGATTTTAACCCTATGAAGAGGAAATACGATGGGTAGTTGGGATGAAGTGGATTTACGGAGAGAGACTACTCATTGGGAGATTGATGATTAGGAGCGGCTAGCGAGAGGAGCTAGAAGAAGAAGAGTTGAGAAGGATGATCAAGCATGAGAAAGAAAGAGAAAGCTGGAATCGGTGAAGGATCCCTATGGATGATGTGATCCGTACCTTTCTAGGGTTGTACCTCGGGAAGATGAGGTATTCTTGATCCAACCACTTCAAGCCCATAAGGAAAAAGGTGCCCCTTAAAATCCGAGATTGAGCAACCACCTACTTGACTTGGAGCTTAAACGCTTCCGCAACACCTTAAGTACATTTTTCTTAAGGATGGTGATAAGTTACCCTTGATCATCTCTTCAAAACTCGAGCCCGAGCAAGAAGCACTCGCTGATAAAAGTGCTTGAAAAGAACATCCTCGCGTTCGGATGGCAAGTGGGTGATATCCGAGGAATCAGCCCGATGTGTGCATGCATAAAATCCGAGCGGAGGAAGGAGCTAAGAAAGTCGAGACAACCTCGGTGAAAATTTGAATCCGCACACGCAGGAGGTTGTCAAGAAAGAAGTTATAAAGTGGTTAGACATGGGAATTTTCTATGCAATCGCCCGACGGTGAGTGGGTTAGCCCCACCCAAGTTGTGCCAAAGAAGGAGGTATCACCGTTGAAAAGAATGAAAAGGGGAAGAGATAGCTTTACGCCTTGTGACTAGCTCTGAGTCTACTTTGATTATCGCAGATTGAATGAAGTCACCGCCAAAGACCATTTTCCTTACCCTTCATTGACCAAACTTATTGAAAGGCGAGTGGTCATAAGTATTATTGTTTCCTCGATGGATATTCGGTTACTTCCAGATAGCCATCGACCACTAATGACAGAGAGAAGACTACATTTACGTGTCCATCAGGCACTTTTGCTTTTCATGAGAATGCCTTCGGGTTATGCAATGCACCGGCAACATTTCAACGGTGCATGTTGGCCATTTTCGATGGACTTGTGGAGGAATGTATGGAAGTCTTCATGGATGACTTCTCGCCTATGGCGATAGCTTTGATGAGATCTTGGAAAATCTAGATATGGTACTTCAACATTTGTGTTGAAAAGAATTTAGTGCTTATTTGGGAGAAATGCCATTTTCTAGTAGATGAAGGAATTGTTGCGGGACACAAGGTGTCCGAAGTGGTATTCAAGTTGATAAGGCTAAGGTAGAAGCCATTGAAAAATGTCGCACCAAACCGCCAAAGAGGTACGCGGTTTTCTTGGTCATGTTGGCTTCTACAGCGATTTATTAAGGACTTTTCCACAATAGCCAAGCCCTTATCTAACCTTACGAAAGATGATGTTATGTTCTTGTTTGATGAGAAATGCAAAGAAGCTTTCAATTGCCTGAAGGAAAAGCTCATAAGTGCCCCTATCTTAATCGCACCTGACTGGACTAAGCCTTTTGAATTATTATGTGATGCCTCTAACTACGCAGTCGGCGTAGTTTTAGGTAAGAGAATTGATAAAAAGTTCAGGCCCATTTACTATGCGAGCGGCACCTTGAACCCGGCTCAATGCAATTACACCACGACTGAGAAGGAATTCTTAGCCGTCGTTTTTGCTATTGACAAGTTTAGAAGTTATCTTCTAGGGTCTCAAGTTGTAGTTTGGACAGACCATGCAGCCCTACGCTACCTTATGGACAAAGCAGATGCAAAACCAAGGTTACTCAGATGGATTCTAAATTTGCAAGAGTTTGACCTTGAGATCAAAGATAAGAAGGGTAGTGATAATGTTGTGGCTGATCATCTGTCTCACCTAGTAAATGAGGGTGGCGTAAATCACAAGGAAATAGGCATCGATTTCCCTACTGAGCAATTGATGAAGCTTGATACTGTTAGGCCGTGGTACGCTGATTACGTCAACTATTTAGCAAGTGGACATTTAGAGGAAATGACGTATCAGGAGAAGAAGAAGTTCTTTTCTGATCTAAAATATCTCGTGTGGGAGGATCCTCATCTATTCAAGGTCTGTAAAGACGGGTTGCTTAGAAGGTGTGTTCCGGAACATGAGCAATGGGATATTCTGGAGCAATGTCATAGTGGTCCCACAGGAGGGCACTACGGAACACCCAAAACAGTTGCAAAAATCCTTCAAATTTGGATTCTCTTGGCCGACTCTTTTAAGGGCAGAAGCCTTTTGTAAAGGTTGCGATAGGTGCCAGAGAATTGGGAGGCAAAGTAATAGGATGGAAATGCCACTTAGACCCATTCTGGAATGCGAAGTCTTCGACATGTGGGGAATTGATTTCATGGGACCCTTTCCATCGTCGTGTGGAAATAAATACATTCTCGTCTGTGTAGACTACGTCTCCAAGTGGGTGGAGGCAATAGCCACCCAAACTAATGATCACAAAGTTGTGAAGAAATTCTTGCAAAAGAATATCTTCACCAGATTCGGCTGTCCTAGAACCCTCATTAGTGATGAAGGTACTCATTTTTGCAACGCGCCGCTTGATAAAGTTCTTGAGAAATATGGTGTTAGACACAAAATCGGTACACCATATCATCCCCAAACAAGTGGACAAGTCGAGATAAGCAACCAAAGCCTTAAAAGAATTTTAGAAAAGACCGTGAACTCAAATAGATCCAACTGGAGTCTAAAGTTGGATGACGCACTTTGGGCTTATCGCACTGCGTTTAAGACCCCGATGGGCACGTCACCCTTCCAAATGGTCTATGGCAAAGCTTGCCATTTACCAGTTGAGCTTGAACACAGAGCCTACTGGGCTATTAAATTCTTGAATTTTGATAGCCAACTCTGTGGGGAAAAGAGGTTATTACAATTAAATGAGCTCGACGAATTTAGACTCAGAGCATATGAGAATTCGAGAATCAGTAAGGAAAGAACGAAGGCACTTCACGATGCTAAGATTAAAGATCGGGAATTCAAAGTGGGAGACATGGCTTTGCTGTATAACACCAGGCTCCATCTTTTTGCTGGTAAGCTTAAATCTAGATGGTCTGGCCCCTTTGAGATTCTTGATGTTCATCCCGGTGGAGCCATTACGTTGAAAGGGTACGGCGATCAACCGTTCAAAGTCAATGGTCACAGGATTAAGAAGTACTTTGGGCAACCTAAAGAAAAGCCTGAAGTACTATACTTTCAAAAGAGAAATGAAACGGTTGAGTCGTTTATTTGTGAAGAGATTCCATCCTACTTCTTTGGAGTGGATGATGACATTATTACCCCTATCCTTACAGATCCTTCTGTCAATGTTCCTGAGCCTGTTAGCATACCTCAGCCGAATCCGAGAAACAAGAACAAGAAGAAAAGAGTAAGTGCTGTATGGAGAGAAAAATTTCATGATCTTATCGCGCATTTGACTTGTTGTTGTGGCGAAAACCATTTCCGTCCTAGTCATTCTGATTCTAAAAGAGAAATGGTTAGCCTCAAACCCAAGTGGCCTGATTCAGGTTGACTTGGTTTACTCTGTCAAGCTAATGACAATAAAGAAGTGCTACTAGGAGGCAGCCTAGTCTTTTCAGTATTTCTTTTTTTTAGTTGAGTTTTTAGGTTATTAGGAATAAAACCTTGGTGAGTTGTGTGTTGGTTATCCCTGTCCTATTTGTGAATGCTTTATGTGCCTACATGTTTACTCATATACCCTTGTACCCGAGATTATATGTTATGTCGAGTGTTGCGAGATACTATTGAGCGGTTTCTCGCGATTATCACTTGTAGTGTTGTCATTCGTGATCGAGAGCTAGCAATGTTCATTCATGCTACGGCCTGACCTCTGCTAACCTACAACCCGGCAATCATTTTGAAAACCAGCTAAGTATTCTTTTCTTTTATTTGCACATTCTGAGGACATAATGTGATTTAAGTGTGGGGGGGGTGTCTAAATTGGGTATGTTATCATGCTATACTTCTGAAAATGAGTAAATGTGAATATGCAGGACACCTCTGAAAATGAGTAAATGTGACAATTTTAAAAATTTTCAAAGCAAACTTGGATAATTGTGAATCTCGAGCATGTAATTGAAACAAATGGCTTGCTAGTTGTAGTTTCCTGACAATGATTTTATGTGACTTTGAGAGATGATTATAGCATGTTTTTACTGATTTGAGATAGTATTCATTTCACACTCACGAAGCCTTTGATATTGAAGCAAAAATTTTTGAACTGTATCCTTTCACTATTTTAGTGATTTATCTTAGAGAGATTTGTTCTTAATAGTAACAGTGAAGTAACACCTAAGTTCAGAACGTGCACTGTGAATATCTGAAGGTTTGAATGTGATAAGTGAAACGTAACTAATGTTTTTGAAAAAGTCGAGTTAATAATAAATAAATGGGTGTGTCGAAAGCTGGTCGATGATTGGAGTGCGGTAGGGCATTATCTCGAAATGTCCTATTCCACTATGATGACCAAAAGCTCACGACAGTCAGGAAAAGCTACCCTATGATTTGAGTAAGGTAGGGTGTTATCCCGAAACATCCTATTCTACTATGACGGGTAAGAGCTCATTCTGATGTGCGTCAAAAGAAAAAGAAGAAAAAAGAAGAAGAAAGTGAAAAAAAACCTAAATACTTGGTTAACGGTGAACTTATACCCAGTATAAACCGAATGATATGCTGTAGGGATTATCCTACTGAGTGCGCGGGAAGACTTTGTGTGGAACGATTCACGCTATACCTAGGATAGTCATTAAGATTATTTGAGAGGATATTTGTTTGAGAGGATTGTGAAGATTGATAAGGGCTTGTCACGCACACCGAATCTATCTCTATGTTGGTATCGCTTGCGATAGTTGTTGTATCTTTTGTTACGTGAGTTAGGGATCTATGTGGATTGCATGAAAGTGAGCTAGTTTTGATTGTTTTGTTCGGGGCGAACAAAAGTCTAAGTGTGGGGGAGTTGTTTACGACTAATTTTGTGGTTTATATCGAGTTATTACGTAACAATATCTTCCGTGTTTTAGTGATTTTTATAGAAAATCACTTGCTAAAAGGATAAATTGGAAGAATGGGTTTAGAATTTATTAAAATGCAAATTTGAGCTATTTATGTGGTTTATTAGTCATTTTTATATATATATATATATATATATATATATATATATATATATATATATATATTTCTCTGATTTGCATGTTTTTACCCCTTGTAGATATACATTTTCGAGCTAAAAAGAGGATTAAATGGTGTCAAGGATCGAGTTTATACGAAGGAAAAGAGATAAAGGGGAGGTCGGTTGAAGATAAAGATGAGAAAATCACGTTTTACCCAAGTTGAACGCACGTTTGATGTGGCGCCCAGTGGGACGGGCGTTTGAAGTACCGGACGGGCGCCCGAAGGAGATTTTTGATTCGTGAGTTTAATGATTTTTAGTGCATTTAGCGCCCAAAATTGCATAGGGCGGGCGTCGGCGAAGACTCGGCCCGACTCGAAAGTTCAACGCATCTCGGATGGCCCATGACCTTGGACGGGCGCCCATGGCCGACTAACCCTAGCCGCCTTAAAAATCTATAAATACCAGCGTGTATTGAACCCTGGGACACATCGATACGCATTATTTTCTCACTCAAACCCTAGCAGCCGCATATCCTATAGAGAAAACAAGAAGATGAACTCTTCCATCCCAACAATCATGATCACCAACATGATTGTTGGCTAAGCAATTCACGGTGGGACAACGGATGAAGCCGATCAACATCAACACCAACTAGAGATTTTACTGTATTTTTAGTGAGTTAAGTTATGATTTTTCGTCAATTGAATATCGTTTTATATTGTTTATGTTTTATTTGAATCGAAAGATTGATGAAACTACTTTTATGCTTTGAATTTATATGAGAATATTGTTCAATCCTTAGTCTTTCAATTGATGCAATTAGTTGTAATTCGAGAGATCGTTTATAATTAATTGAGTGGAGTTTTGGAGACGATCTCATGATCTTGTTTTGCATGCCGGTTAGTTTTGCTCGAGAAAGAAAACGAAACCCTAGAATTTGCTTAAAGGAATTTAATCGAATTCGTGATAGATCATTACTAAAAATCGTATCTTTAACTTGCCATCTAGTTGGGGTTGGGTTGGTTGATTGGTGGATTCCCGTTGCCTTGCCGTTCCTTTTAATTATTTGATAAACCAAATTGTTCGTATCGACTTTGATTGCTTCGTTTAGTTGTTTTTCTGAAACCCTAGTTTTTACATACTGTTTTTCTGCATATTTTCTGTTTCCAGCGTGTTATCGTACGCCCGTCCACCCTTGGTGAACGCCCGTCCATAGTCGAATTTTCCTGTTTCCTATTTTAGTTTAGTCTTACTCATTGTTTTTATATTATAGTTAGTATAGACCTTAGTTTTAGGTAATAAATTGTGACATAATCGTTATAATAACTGCACTTTAATCCGATAAACATTCGACTCCCTTAGGACGACCCGTTAACACCCTATACTACGAGCCTTATACTTGGGGTGTTTCGGTTTATAAATTTAAAACGAGTTTTTACCGAACAGGTAGTAATCATTAATTGCCTTGACGGACCACGGGACATTGACCCCTCTTACCTTTATGAAACCTGACTCTAGATTGGCGACACTAAAATTAGCATACCACTCCTGAACTAGTGTGAGGTTGAGGTTCCCTTCCGGCTCGTAAATCAAGTTGTTCCATCCTCTCTTTCTCAAATTGTCGATGAAGGCTGGAGGAACCACCTTAAGATCTAACCCCCGCTCGTAACACATGTTCTTTGTGGCGATATACTCATTATAGTTGGTCATGGCCACTGGTGAGTTAAAACGCTGGTCGAAAGGTAAAGGGTCGTTAGGAGGAGGAGCTAGTGGAGGATCTTGCTCGGGGAAACTTTGTGGAGGGAGTGAAACAGGTGTTGTTGTTGTTGTTGTTTTGGCTCGCATTCGTGCCAAGGGCACATCACTCTCAATGTCTGTTACCTCCTCACTATCACTACTAGAATTCCTCCCCTCAGTGTCCGGCTCAAAGTCTTCATCGGAAGTCTCATCTCTCAGTTGCCCGAAAGGCTTAAGGGCTCTAGGATTCCTATTCTCGGCACGGCCCGTATCACCAATCCGGATACCACCCTTAGGTATTCGGGGGATAAACTATGGTTTTCTGCTTCTTGGGCATGTGTTTCGCTACCGGCTGTTTCCCTTTTCCCGTACCCTCAGTTTCTTTCCTCTTGGTTTCTCTCATTACCTCTATACTCACCAAAACACCACCATCAACCAAATCAAACAATCAAAACCAACCCGGTTATCGTCCAACCGGGATTTCAAAACAAACCAACCCAAACAACGAATCACCCCACGAGAGCCACACCATTCATCATCAACCATAAGACAAACAAAACAAAACACAAAACAGGCTACATAATCAATAACAATCAATAACGGGATAGGGGCGTTAAACCAAAAAGGCTAAAAACTAACCCTAACCGAAACTTAGACGTAAAACCAAAATGTACCTGTACTATGCTTAAACGAGATGAGATGAACGATTTGGAGCGAAGCACGAGTCCCGAAACATCAATGGAGGTCAAATTCAACCTAGGCAAAAAGTTGCCTAAAGTGAAGATCGAATCGAGAGAAACAGGGATTTGTTGTTGGAATGGATTGGTGAAATCAAAAGAAGAGATCGAGAGGTGTTGTTTGGTGTTTGAATCACTGAAAACGGAGTAATATTGAGTGATTTACGAGAAAAAGGGTGGGGAGGGCTGCCGGACGTTCTTAGGGTTTAAAAGTGAATTCTGAACGCCGGTTTGGAAATAGCAGGGATATATGAAGGAGATGACCCCAAACGCACGTTTGAAAAGGGTGAAACGCGCGTTTCGCATGTTCAAACGCGCGTGTGAAATGTGAAACATGTGTTTGAAAGGGAAATTTTCGAACAGAGAGTTGAGGCCCTAAACGCGCGTTTGAGATGGTTCCAAACGCGCGTTTGGAACGGGGCAAGCCTAAACGCACGTTTGAAATGAGCTAAACAGGCGTTTGAAAAGCTGGAACAATGCTAACTCAAGATTGTCACCCCACACTAGATTGTTACCACCCCCGAGACCACTAGAAACACCAACTCACTCAACAAAAACTACGAAATGGTGGGTTGCCTCCCCCAAGCGCCTTTGTTTTATGTCGTTGGCTCGACGGGATGACTTATACAGTGCCAATTTTTTCAAAGTTATACTATTGGCACAGGCGAGAAAAGGTAGAAGTGCTTTGTTTAACGTCGTTAGCATCGACGTAGTGGCACTAAACGGACTCATACCTCAAAAGACTCAAAACAACAATTCAAATATTTTATTTCAAACAAGTATCACCAAAGACATCAACCAAAATCCAAGCTCAAAAAGATCAACAACTCAAGAAGACTAAAAATAACAAGCATCACGGAAACCGAGTTCACTAGAAACTTACCTCTCACGGCCCTCGATGCTACCTCTTCCCAACTCGGGAATCCTCTTTTGTCAAAATCTCTCATCACCTTCTTCTTGTAATTGCCATTTCATGGTAGTTGTCCCCTTTTACAAATTCTATGAGCTCCATCTACTGGTGAGTACACAAAATCGATCGCATAATACTCATCAACACAAGGTGGAAGAGTGTAATAATCCGGGACCGGCATGCTAATAATCTCCACTTCTCCCGGTAGCTCTACCATAGATGGCTCTTCAGTCTCATACGATTTCTCCACACTCTTCACAATGACATCTTCATTTACTTCAATTGGGAGTGAGGGTGAAATGGGCGATCCCAGTTTCTCTTCCGATTCTAAATCTGTCTCATCAAATAGCGTGCTCAAATCTATCATACACCCTTCGAGGTTATCATTTTGCATTTCTTCGGGAGGCGGTGTGATAGATAAAATTTGCACCTCTTCCATCTCCAAATCTTGCACTTCCTCTTCATCCCAAAACGAGCTATTCTCATCACCAAAGAATTCTTGCTCAGTCATAACAATGGTCGGTTCCACCACACACTCCACCAAGGTTTCATCAATTTTCATCTCAAGGGGTGAAGGTGCAGTAGGTAGAATGTGAAACCTGCCATAATCAAATATCGCAATTGAAGGTGGCACTATGAGCAATCCCAACTTACTATCTGGCTCAGAAATATCATCATAGCAAATTGAATCATCAACCTCACTCTCAACCTGAACTTCTTCAGTGATAACATCATCATCCCGGACCACCTCTATTGCACATGTCTCTTCCTCTTTCTCATGCCTCCTCTTTTCAATCAATTGCCCCATCCCGTCTTCAAGATTTCTTATGTCGGAGTCAAAGCTTCTATTGAACTCTTGCATATCCTTGTTCATTTGAATCAAACTCTCATTCAATTGAATCAACTGCTCCATTTGAATGTCGGTGAAGCCTTCTTGTGGCATGGGGGGAAACTGATCATACTGACTTTGATTCATTGGAGGTGAGTAGTAGGCTTCTTGCCATGCCAGAATCTGATCAAGTGGCTGAATCTGGGTGAAACTATCAACGCGTTATGAACACCGTAATCCTGATAAGCATTAGGGTTCGGACAACCCTTATAATGTTGTGGCTCATAACTTGAATAACCATAATTTTGACTTTGGCATGCACAAGGGCACTGATAAGCCCATGAACCTTGGTTACTCTGATGTTGATACTGAGGCTGAGGCACGAACTGTTGTTGATAACATTGTTCAGTTGCCTGAGGTTGGTATGGGTATTATTGTTCAGGTGAGTAGTATTGATTGAAAAATCCATCCATTTAAGCTTAAGCTGCAAGATCTGAGAAAACAACAAGAATACAATCACGGTATTTATTCACCACCACCACCGCAATAGGTGGTGTGACTTTTCAACAAAAAACCATCATCAAGAAAAAAAAAAGAAAAAGAAAACAACCTAGGCCTAAGCTTTTGGTTCACTTACAAGATATCACAAAAACATATTCCCCGGCAACGGCGCCATTTTGATTGAGTTAAAATCACCCAACAAAAACAATTTATAAAGACTCGAAACCGTGGGCAAACTAACTCTCTAACCGGCAGTGTACCGGGTCGATTGCTTGCATAGCTACAGGAGTACAAGGTCGAACCCAGAGGAATATGGTTGTGAATACCAAAGCAAACTTCAAGCTTAGTCTAGGAAAATCGATGGTTGAAAAGGTTTATACAACTACAACGACATTAAAGCGATTAGTAATGAAGTTTAACTAATGGAGAGGGACATAGCCGAACCATGATCCATCTAGCTAGTTTCAACCCTAAGGATAGACAAAACCGGGAGTGTGCATTAAAACAAATGAAATCTTGCAAACGATCTCACGGGTGCGTGCTCTTAATTCTGGTGTTAAGATCTGAACAACTCTCCTTTAACACCCTATTCCATGTTAACTACCCTTCCCTAAAAAACATTCACTAACAAGACATGTTATGCACTAGAGCCACTTAAACGTTAGAACGAGTAACCTCGCATTGGGCTCGGGCTTAACAACTAAGCCGAGTCTACGCCGCGATCTTAGAACCTCTTTTCCCACATCTCTCTATCTAAACAACTCTTTAGATTGATATGTGTGACTTTGACCTAGGTAGATAATCTAGCCCAAAAATGTTAAAATAAGTTCTAAGACATGAAACAAGCAAGATTAAACAATAAAAAGCACCACCCACTCCCAATTTCATCACCCAAAGGGTGATTCCACCAAATTTCACATGATTCGACTATGAAAATGGATTAGCTACTCATTATACTAGTTAAAACATAGAAGAAACTGTAAATTAAAGACATAGCAAGTAAAAGAGAGAAGAAATATACCATTAATTTGCAGAAATTCGAGATTAGATCCAAAAAGTACAAAATAGAAAACTAATTAAAAGGTGGTCTCTTAGTGTTTGGAATGGATCTGAGCTAAGAAATAGAAAGATTAAGCAAAAATAGTGTTGATTCAAGCTAAGAGAAAGTATTATAAGCTATTACAAAAATCGAGCTAAGAAAGGGGTAGAGTTTTGCTAAGAGAATAATTGTTATTCAAGAAATAGTCTAAGGGGGATATTTATAGGTGGAGGAAAATCTGCAGAATTCGTTTTCAAATGCACGTCTAGGGTGCTGAGACTGGCGTTTAACATCTTCAAACGCGCGTTTGGCTTAGTGCAAACGTGCGTTTGGCTTAGTGCAAATGCGCGTTTCGCTTCATTTCTGGGCAGGGTCTTGACTGTTCTTCATCTGGAACGCGTGTTTAGAAGGTTCAAATGCGCGTTTGGAGAACTTGGAACCCGCGTTTAAGGTGGTTTCAAACGCGCGTTTGGAGGGCTTGAACTCTGTATCAACTGATAGCTTTTGAAACGCACGTTTGGGGGTTCAAACGTGCGTTTGAACCCCTGTTGTCCCAAGACTTCACTTTTCTTCCTCTTTGATCTCTCCCCTTGCCTCGATCATGCCTTTTGCCATAAATCATCACCTCTCGGGTCCTCGGGACACCAATACCCTTCAACATCATAAACAACCAAAAACATCCAAACAATTCCGGAGGGTAAAAGTGCTCGGGAATGGGGTTAATATCAACAAAAAGGGGTAGTAATCCACCAAAGTAACGGATTTACTCCCCGTGCCATAAGCTCACGATAACACCCCGAAAATGGTCTAAATCACCCAAAAATGTGCTGAAAATGTGGTAAACGGGGATAAACAATGCACCGGAGTCACGTAAAGTTGATTCCCATCAATAAGCTCAAAAGGTTTATTCCAATCTGGTGCAATCAGAATTGGTGCGGTTACAAGCATTTGCTTTAATGTGTTGAAGGCTTTCTTGAATTCTTCTCCAAATATGAAAGGTACATCCTTTGCAAGAAATTCAGTCAAAGGTCTAGCAACTTTAGAGAAGTCCTTGATAAACCTCCTATAGAATCCTGCGTGGCCAAGAAAGGCTCGCAACGTCTTTAAGTTCGTCGGAGGGGGCAATTTCTCTATCATCTCTATCTTTGCTCGATCAACTTCCATTCCTTTCTTTGAAATCCTATGACCTAACACTATTCCTTCTGTAACCATGAAATGGCATTTTTCCCATTTAAGTACAAGGTTGGTCTCTTCACATCTTCTCAGCACTTTACTCATATTTTCTAAGCATTTATCATAGTCATCTCCAAATACAGAGAAATCATCCATGAAAATCTCCAGAAAATCTTCCACCATGTCCGCAAATTACTACATCATTCACCTTTGGAATGTTGCTGGTGCATTCCATAACCCAAAGGGCATGCCATTGTATGCAAAGGTTCCATAGGGACATGTGAAAGTTGTTTTCTCTCGGTCCTCGGGTGCAATATGGATCTGATAGTAACCCGAATATCCATCTAAGAAACAATAAAACACATCTCCACTTAATCTTTCCAACATTAGATCAACGAATGGTAGGGGAAAATGATCTTTACGAGTAGCATCATTCAGTTTCCTGAAGTCAATGCAAACTCGATGTCCAATAATTAGTCTCACAGGGATCAACTCATCAAACTCATTTGGTTGGACAGTGAATCCTCCTTTCTTGGGCACCACATGAATCGGGCTCACCCACTCACTGTCTGCAAATTGGGAAAATGATTCCCATTTCCAACATCTTTATAATTTCTTCCTTACCAACATCCCAGGATCTACAGAGATCTTATGCATGCACACTGACGGGATTATTCCTCTAATATCTGCAATCGTCCATCCAAATGCTCCCTTATGCTCTCTCAGTACTCTTAAAAGTTTCTCCTCCTCTAAAGATGATAATAACACTGAAATTATAAGGGGAAGAGTATCATCTTGCAGGTATACGTACTTCAGATGAGATGGCAAAGGTTTCAAGGTTAAGTTCCTTGATGGCTCGTCTAATGATGATCTTAACAGCTTACCAGTCAATTGTAATTCAAATAATTTGTGCCACGAAGGTCTATGATGGTTCCTCCTAAATCCACAGAGGATATAGGTTCTATTTCTCGCATTTGACCTTCGCTACTCCCATGCCAGTTTCCTCATAGCTTTCTTCTTTCTTTAAGAGTAAAGTCTCATCAACTTCAGGGTCTAATGCCACTTGCTGATATAATTCCAACACAAGTTCTTCTATGGCATCTAGCATGTAGCAGGCTTATCCTTCATCTTGTGCATATTTCATTGAATTTATTACATTGAATACTACCTTGTCCTCATTCACTCTCAAAATCAGCTCACCCTTATGAACATCTATCAATGTTTTGCTCGTAGCTAGGAAAGGTCTTCCTACGATCAGTGGAACGTCGTGGTTAGTTTCCATGTCTAGCACCACAAAGTCTACAGGGAATACAAACTTATCAACTTTCACCAGAACGTCCTCCGCCACTCCACAAGGTTGCTTCATAGACCTATCTGCTAATTGAAGGGTTATGGAAGTTTTGTTCAATTATTTCATGCCTAACTTACAAAAGATAGTGAGTGGCATTAGATTGACACAGGCTCCAAGATCACATAATGCATTGTTTAGGCATACTCCTCCAATTGTTCATGGTATGAGGAAGCTCCCAGGATCTTTACACTTAAGAGGCAGTTTGCGTTGCAAAACTGCCGAGCATTCCTCGTGAAGGCATATCGTCTCAAGGTCTAATAACTTCCTCTTGGTAGAAATTGCTTCTTTCAAGAATTTCGCATATTCTGGCATTCCGCCAGTGATTCTACCAAATGTATATTCACTTGCAACTTTTTAAACATTTCTATAAACTTTTTATAACGCGCATCATCATTATTTGGCGTATATTTCCTAGGGGGATAGGGTGAAGTAGCAGGATTAATAATTCTGATTCGTGAAGACTTACGTAGATCGCTGCTCCGCTTCGCTCGCACCATTTGAAATTTCGAGTCGCGGTTTACCGGAGCAGTGTCCCGGGTTACCGGCCCATCTTTTTCTCCAGATTCTGCTGTGTTCTGCTTCTGACTGCTTTCTGATTCTTACAGGACAGTTGGTATAACTGGTCCAGGCACTTCCTTTCCGCTTCTAGTTATGATTGCATTCATGTCCTTCAGATTCTTCTCAGTATTACTTGGCAATCCTCTTGGGGGACGGGCTGACACTTGTTCTACAATCTGCCCCACTTGGTGCAACAGATTCTGCACTAATGCTTCTTGATTCGTCAGTCTTGTATCATTCTTTTGACAATAAGTGGTGAAGTTTGCATTTAGTTCAGTCATGGATTTCGTAAGTTGATTGACCGTGTCGGTCACAACTGAGCTCATCTTATCCATGGCCGCTTCCCAACCACCGGACTTGTTGAATTGAGGCACGAATCCACCAGTTTGTCTTGGTCTCTCTCCACCAGTCTAATCACTTTATCTATACCCCCCAGCAGGGTCACTCAGTCTAAAACCAGGGTGGTCATGAGAACCTGGGCGATATCCTCCCCCATAAGGATTTCCTTGCCTCCCTATATAGCTTACGTCCTCAGTGTTGGTTGTTTCAATATCTTGTACTTTCTCAACCTTGGATATGCAAGCTTGCATGCCATCCATCATCTCGTTCATTTCTATTAGCTAGTATAAGATCTTTTGAGAAGTATCTCTCCAAATACGCCTTCAGCTACTTTGGCAGTTTCAACTTGATGCGTTCCCCATTGACTTATCAGTGCTATTTTCTCCAACTTTTCTTCAGCTTCTTCGGGTGATAGCAACGCAAAACATCCGCTGCTTGATGCGTCAACTCTCATTTGTTCACTTGGCCCCAATCCGTGGTAGAAACTATGCATTCGTACGGGCAGAGTGATATCATGATGTGGGCATCTCCTCTGTGCTTCCTTAAATCTTTCCCAAGCCTCTTCAAATGTTTCAATGGGTCTCTGCTTGAAGTTCATGATCTCTTGTCTCATCTGTAATGACTTCCTAGGCGGGCAGTACTTGTTCATAAATTTCTGCAGAAGATCGGTCCAAGTTTGGATCGATCCTGGTGCTAGAGACAATAACCATATTTTCACTTTGTCTTTCAGAATGAATGGAAACAACTTCAACTTGATATTATCTTCAGGCACTACAGTTGGCTTGACCGTGCTGACTATCTCCAGAAAGTTGGTGATATGTACACTAGGATCTTCGTTCATTACTCCATGAAAGGTAGCGTAGTTGGTCACCATCTGTATCACATTTGGTTTTGGATGGAAGATCTCAGCCACATCCTCAGGTTGAACAATTGCTGGCTCGAACTGCTCAATCTTCGGCATTGCATAGCTCTGTAGAGTTCTTCTGTCCGCTTGAACCACAACTTCTTCTCCGTTTACATTCTGCGCCATGTTGTCTTCTGTATTCTCCTCTCTCTCATCGTGTAGCAGCTTAATAGATTTCTCTCAAGCTTCTTTCCTCTTTTGTCTAGAAAAATTTTCAAACTCAGGTATGAATCTGTCGAGTTTGGCTGCTGAACTTCGTGTAGCGTACTACAAGACACAAAAAGAAAATAACAAGGTCAGTGACTTGCCTCGCCGGCTGTTACACATGCCAGGAAGACTCAAAAATACAGACTCTGACTACTGACTTGACTCTGAACTAACAGAAACAATTCTGTTGAAACTGGGACCCTCGGTTTATCGGGGTAGACCCTCGGTAAACCGGAAGCAATTTTTCCAGATTTTTAATAAAATCGACCCTGTACTACACCACTACACACAGAATATAAAACAGACTCAATTAAACAGAGTCAAATATATACATAAACTCAATCTTAAATAGAAATTATTCTTGACACGAGTCCCCGGCAACGGCGCCAGAAAATCTTGATCGCGTGCAAAGCACTTACTAGCAATATGACTAGGTCTATCGTAGTAGAGTACTGGCGAGTCAAGGTCGATCCCACAGAGACTCGTAAGAACGTCTAATTATCAAGATTGAGCTTGTCACAATAACGGTCTACGACCAACTATAATATTGACAGTAGTTATTTTGGTAACAATCAACTAGCAAGATTATGCAAGTTCAACAAGGCAAACTAGAGTTTATAATGTATTAGTTCAATTATGAGTAATTAGTTATTCCCCCACACATGCAACAGTTGATGACGGTCAAATTATACCCGTAAAAGTCATCAACGTTGACCTTAAATCGAGATTAATAATATATATTTTATATTAAATCACATGTTTATATTTATTATTTAATGTTATGTGATTAATAAGATATAATTTGGTATTTATCCGTTTTCATTGTATTTATCCGTTTTTATTATATAATTTGGTATTTATCCATTTTTATTGAAATATGATTTATTTTGGGATAAATATTTATTTTGTATATTGAGATAAATTTCGGAGGATAAATACAAATGGAAGAATTAAATCTCAAGATAAATCAAAGCAAATTCAAGATAGAGATCGGATAAGCACGAAAAGAGGAGTAAGGCATGACAAGAGCAAGCGAGCCAATCCGAAGCTTGGGGAAATAAATGCGGCGGCCCTATCACATGTTTGGGGCGCATTTTGCCTTTTTCCGGAAGATCGGCCGAGAGTTATCTCTTATTTGTTTTGATATTTTGATGTATATCTCTTAATTAGCTTGAACCCCTATAAATAAAGGCATGCATATACACGCCACACACACTTCTTTACACAATACAACATATACACAATTCATAATTAAATCTTTAGTTTTTCTTAGAGCAGTTTTTATGCAAGTTCTGCAATAGTGTAAGTTCTTGTATTTATTTGTTCTTAGTTCTTTGTAATTAAGCCCCCAATTATTGTTTATTGTTTGAGGTTGTTCGTTCTTCACCGAACGATAGATCTAAGGATACGATATGAGGCGGTGGGGATTCTTGTCTATAAGGATCCACACGCCCCATCTCGTTATCCGGTGACCTATAGATGACTTTGGTATGATCGACAATCGTGTTTTTAGTATATCTATATAATTGCTTTATGAATCTCTATTTTATCCGTTACGTATGTATAAACGCTAAGATTTAGGTTTTCGCCGCGTCAATCTAGCCACGTCTTTATGGTGTGATTGTCCACCTAGAATTTCTTATCTTAGTAGGTATGGCTACGGCTACGTTGCTCGTCTGTTTTAATTAGCATATTATTAGGAAATACCAGTATAGGACTCCTAGGTCGGCTCATGAATTGATCTTCCGGGACTTTCAGCGAGATCTAGATATGTTCTGTATTCGGGAATTGCATGCACCTAGTTGTACGTAAATCGTAGATTAACATGAGACCGCCAGGTAATTGTTAATGGATGTAGATCGATGCGATCGCTTAGGAAATACGCTGAACAAAGGAACGTTGCCTAGGTGAGGAATACGGTTAATATCGGCATCCCTAGTTTTGTAAGCGTGCAAGTCATATGAGATGGAGGCCGAAAAAACGAAGTCACGTGATGTAGCACAGTGATCTGGATGGCCTACCCGGAGCTAGATCTAGTTTAGGGGATGACTCCCGTAGTCACTATAAAAGAAATACGGATCGGATTAATAGTTGTCGAGTTTAGCTTAATTATATAGAATCTCTAGATCCAAACGATAACATAATAATTGGGGAGGTTAATTACGTGTCTTTATATGTGTTGTGTCGAGTCGTGTCCTTTATCTTTCTTGTCTTTCGTTGGTCGTAGACCGCCTTTGTGTCCTTGATATGAATGATTAATTGTTTGTATATAACTGACCCACAATTGGTTCCCTATGGGATCGACCTTGATTCGCTATAGCTATACTACGATGGACCTAGTCTTCTTGCTAGTATTGGTTTATGGTGGTCAAGTATTTTATTATCACTTCATCTACGTCATCAACAGTCCTCCCCATCGGTGAATTTGTTCATTGTTCAGCTACGGGTACAGCAACTAACCCTATCTACTCCGACAATGGTAGTAGACAATATATATACAAGCTACCCTCCTTAATTGGTCCATAATAGCCCATACGCATAAAGAACTAGAGCTGTCGATATCGAGCGCTAACTCATACAGCAAACCCGCCTAGACAGCTGTCGATAGTGATCAGCACGTTCCTAAGGTCCATTCTAGATAATGTCCAAACATAGCACTTCACTATTCATATTTCATGCTAGTTTACAATGACATGCAAATAGTTGATCAGGCTACTAACATGTAAATTAAATCTATCGATCAACGTAGCTGGCACCGATTATCATGAATTAGTAATTTACTAGGTATTCAGATCTAGCGATATAGACCGTCGTAGATCTGAAGAACGCAATCGCTATTTCATGATTTCTTCACCAACGAATCAGATCTATAACACATAGGGTAAAATAAACTAACTACTACATAATTAAACTAAATAAGCAATTAAAACATACTAGTCGAATAGAACAACGATAGATCTACATCTTGGAAAAGACAGAAAATCTTACCCTCGAAGACGAGCGTAGATCTCCCTCAGATCTCTCCCTAGGCGGAAACTCCGTCGTCTCTCTGACCAGAACTCATAAAAATAAATAAAGAACAAAGAACTTTTAATTGCATAATACTTGTAAATTGTATGATACTATTGTTACATTGAGTTCTAAGGCGAAGCCTCTTAAAAAAGCTATCTAAACCGAATTAGATAACCCTAGATCTACCCCTCGTCCAAGAAAACACGTTTCGGAAGGATCTCGAGCCTCGGTAAGTCGGCACAGCCTCTCGGGTTACCGGGGGTATTTTTGTATTTTTATTCAACCGACTTAACTTGGATGCTTCTGGAATACCCTAGGCCCAATCCTTATGTTCAGTCCACTCCAGATTCGTTCATCATGCTCAGCCCAATATTTCGTATCCTAAAATCATCAAATAACGCACGAAATAATATCGAAATAGGGAAAATAAACGCTAAGTGCATATTTCTCGACTCACGAACTCAACATATGATATTCAACATAAATGGTTCACTTTTATTGGTCGAAACAACTACTTTTAGCTCATAATGGGTAGAATATTGATGCCGCAGGATAGACTATTTTAACCGTCATCAGGCGCAGCGGGAGCAGTACATGGATATAGAATGTTCATTCCTAAACCTTGTAAGGTTCTTCCACCTTTTCTATATAGCTTATATAGTAAGTGGATTCATTTCTTGAAGCAAGGACCAGGGTCTCGTGTTCGGAGGATTTTGCATCACTAAACAAAAACAATTTATAAAACCCTAACCTATATGCAAACTAACTCCTAACCGACCGAATATCGGGTAATTGCTAGTAAAGCGTAATGAGTAAGGGGTCGATCCACAGGGAATTGGGCTGTTGAATCTAATTGTATTAATTCCTCTAAATTATCACTCAAGAAAACAAATAAAGGAAATACAAACATAGAACAAATAAGATAAATCTAAGCTAAGAATAATAAAAACGACCTAAGCTAAAGATACATGGGATCAAACAGAATACAAAACTAAGTGATCTCAATCCTAGTTCATCTCATGATTTTAATTCAAATTGTGGTTTCACCTTTACACGAGATACAAATTCCTAATCTCTTAGTGAATCCGTTTCTCAAGCTATGAATTCCTAATTTCTTAGTGAATTCAATTATCGATCTCTCCTCTTCCGAATGTTGAGACCAATATTCCATACAAAACGAAGGTGTAGATTCAAGTTAACTCTCGTATTTTAGAATCTAACAACCTAGATAATTAACCGATTAACTTGTCACGAATTAACGATTAAAGATCCTATCTTTCTATGGTGATCTAGCCTAACAACGATTCTCATCATGTTAGACAACGATTAGTAACCGATCTCTCGATCTAGTTCACACAATAGCATCATAATCATAGAAGGATACAAAATAAATTAAAGATCATAAAAATAAACTAGAGATTGAATAAATTAAAAAAAGATTAAACTCACATAGTTCATACAAGGGTTGATCTTCAAGCATCAACGATGAAAAAAAACGAGAAAAAAACATCCTAATCTAACCCGGATCACCCGAGCACAAGGCTCGGGTGATCGGCCTTGAAACCCCTCAGAAGTGCGGCTGCCTCTTTTTTTAGGTGAATGGTAGTGTGTATTTTTTTGTGGTGATGGAGGTGTGTATATATAATGGGAGGTGTATAAGGGAGGCATCATTTGAGGGAGGCTAGGAGGTTGTTAGGGAGGCTTGGGAGGTAATGATGAGTTTGTTATGGAGGCTTGGAGGTTGTTGGGTAGGCTTGGAGTAACAAATAAATATCCCGGTTCGTCCGCTTTTTCGGCTGTTCGGAAATAAAATCATAACTTGAGTTGTAGACCTCCGATTGATGTGATTCAAAATGCGTTGGAAAGCTCATTTCAGTATCTACAACTTTCATCAAGACCTCGTCCCCTTAAAATGCCTCTAAGTCGGGTCAAATTTCCATCGAAAACAGGTTACGGTAGAAGTGCGTTGGAAAATATTGATCCGTTGATCTCGTAAACTCGTGGCATCTTCTTCTCTTCCTCAAAAATCCATCTTTTAGGACTCAAAACATGTTGTTACATGGGATATTTTGAAAGCCTTAATCACCAAGTTTGGTGAGCAAAATATCAAGGATATTTATTTTGTTATCAAATAAATATCCGAGGAATATCTTGGAATATTCCTAAAATATCCAAGATATTTATTTTTGCAAGCTAAGCACATGGGGTGATCATTCAAGCCTTGGGACGCCCGTCCACTTCCTCTGGACGCCCGTCCGGTAAGTTTCTAAACTCTCGATCGATTTCGCTCGGTGGGCGCTTGGTTCACACTTTGGACGCCTTGATCCATTGAAGATCACAAACTTGATTTCTTTCCTTAATCTTCCAATCTTCCATAAATCTCTTTAGCTCTTTCCAACTTCGAATTTAGCTCTCTAAAATCATCTTTTCCATCATCAATGAGTATCTACAAGAGGATCAAACATACCAAAGCGTAACATAATTCCAAAATAATATAAATTCATCATTTAAGCACATAATTAATTACGTTTTGCAATTTAACTCTTAAAAACATCATTTACTCAATATTTCAATATAACGCTCGATTTCTATGGAAAACATCCATATATGGGGGAAATTGATAGAAAATATATCGTTAAAAATCATACAATTTGACCCTAAACAATACCCCCACACTTAGCTTTTTGCTCGTCGAGCAAAACAAAACAATAACATAGCTCGAGATAAATAAACATCTTAGCAAATATAAAACATATTCAATAGTTTAGAGGTTCGCCCAAGTGTGTGTGCATAGCCATAATAAATTTCCACTAAATCCACACTTGAAATTGATTCAAGCAAAACTAGCTAATACCCCTTTCAACTAGAGACAAATGACACTTACAAGATGTACCCTACAAAACGTGATATATCTGAAAAATATGATAGAATACATCTAGGACCTTTTTGACATACTCAGAGGATAATCCCTACAAAGATATCTTTTAGTTTATACTAGGTATAAGATTAACGATAACCAAGTCTTTAATTAATTTTTTTCTTTCACTTTTATACGCACATTAGAATGAGCTCTTTCCGTCATAGTAGAATAGGATGTTTCGGGATAACACCCTACCTTACTCAAATTATAGGTTAGCTTCTTCTAGCCGCCGTGAGCTTTTAGTCATCATAGTGGTATAGGACATTTCGTGATAATGCCCTACCTCACTCCAATCATCGACCGACTTTTCGACATGACCATTTATTTATGTGATTACTTAGAGATTTACGGCTAGCAAGTGGTAAAAATTATTATTTTTTTCTAATGACCACTGAGCATAACACCTCAAGTAAACAATTTATTCATCATTATTATTTTTTCAAAGACTTTAGTTACGTTTCACTTATCACATTCAAACCTTGGATATTCACAAGATATCATATACTGGATCTAAACATAAACTATTATAAATCTCACGATATATACGTTAGCACTAAGTACACGACTTATAAGAAAATCAAAATCACTAATCCAAAAAGGGTATAGCTTTATATTTTATAGCTCATCATTCACTATGGCATGTGAAAAATAGTGTTGGGTGAAACAACTAAATTTACTAAATATGCAAAATAACGCATCAATGATATAAAACTCAAATAAAGACATGCAATGCTCACTCAGGACAAAACAAAAAAATTTTGAAAATTTAGCTCATTTTCGCATAGAATAAAGCAAATGAGTGTAGATACATATCGATCATTCCTCCCCACACTTAGATTGCAACTTGTCCTCAAGTTGTGTAAATAAAATTTAGGGACTTAGTGATTTGGTATTGATTCAAGAGTGGTCAAGAGGACAACAATGGTGATGTCATATGGAGTCCTTTTCCAAAGAACGACTTCCAAAGTAGCTTGACAAAACAAATGATGAATGGTACTGCACCACTTGAAAACACAGAAACATCTCGGGAACAAAGGGTTATACATGTAAAACACATGGAAAAGAAGTCATAGAGATTTTTTTGATTAAGCTCATATAAGGATGGACATATACATGGAACATTACAAAACAGTAGGGCTAAGTGCAACTACATGAAAATATATTACAATGCAATCTACATGATATGCAATAATAAAATAATGATGGCATATGGAAAACCAACAAGTAACCATCATGGAAAAACGAGGTAGTATTACGAAACCGACAAGAACTACACTCTAAAAAGAATAAAAGGAAAAAAATAGAAAAACAAATGCAACTAGATGAAATGCACCTAAGTGATATGCATCTAAATGGTATGCAAAAATAACGGAAAATAAAAGAAAGAAAACTAGCCCATTTATTTGCAACGAAACATGTATGTAATAAACGCGTCTACCAAATAATGATAGTTTACGATAAACGATGATACTATTCATTACATGCGGTGCAGTGTAGACGCGCCTTAAGACTCGTCAAGAGGTGATAGCATTATGGAAAACCAACAAGAGCTATACTAAACAAATATAACTCATAAGCCAAAGGTGGTAGCAACGGGAAACCGGACAGCGACTACCCATATGAGTTACAAAAATTAAAAGAAAGCACATAAGTCTTAACGCTCACAAGATTCATCACAACGATATGTAGCATACGGAAACCGACATTAGCTACTAAATAAACACAAGAAACAGTTATAGCATACGAGAAGCGACATTAGCTATAACATGCATGGATGAATCATGTATATAAAAATAAATCAATTACTTAACATGGATTCGTAGATGGAAAGATGTAAACATGCACGTTCGTAACATCTACGTAAAAGAAATTAGCCACGAAGCTCGTATGAAAGTATCCAAGTCAAATAAAGCATTAAAAATCAAGTTAAGAGAAATTATGGAACTGACGCAAGCGTCCAACAAAGCGACGCCGCGTTGCCATGAAAACAGATCGGACGGGCGTTCGGTGAAGACAGACGCCCGCCTGGTTCTTGAAAATGAAACGCAGCGAGTTGATACTTTTTGCACAGGACGGCCGTTCAACAATCCAGACGCTCGTTCACCGCATGTTGAGGGGCTGGACGAAGCGTTCACTTACTTGGACGCCCGCCCAAGCATCGAATTTTGCAAATGTAAGTACGTAATGCGAGAAAAACACAGCGGATCATCAACCCAAACAAATCATACATCACAAGTAGCTACATCAAATTTTAGCATAGAGCACACAAGGTTAAGATTAGATTACACTTCACGCTTCACAAATCGAGTAAAAAACTTTTGCACATTCTTAACCCAACGGTCATCGAAACACGGCAAAAATAAAAACTCTCAATTTGTTTAACGCTACTTTTATTGAAAGAAAATAAATCGTAACAAAATAGAGAAATTAACTCAACTAAATTCAACAAAACACCGATTCCCCGGCAACGGCGCCATTTTGTTCGGAGGATTTTGCATCACTAAACAAAAACAATTTATAAAACCCTAACCTATATGCAAACTAACTCCTAACCGACCGAATATCGGGTAATTGCTAGTAAAGCGTAATGAGTAAAGGGTCGATCCACAGGAATTGGGTCGTTGAATCTAATTTTATTAATTCCTCTAAATTATCACTCAAGAAAACAAATAAAGGAAATACAAACATAGAACAAATAAGATAAATCTAAGCTAAGAACAATAAAACGACCTAAGCTAAAGATACATGGGATCAAAGCAGAATATAAACTAAGTGATCTCAATCCTAGTTCATCTCATGATTTTAATTCAAATTGTGGTTTCACCTTTACACGAGATACAAATTCCTAATCTCTTAGTGAATCCGTTTCTCAAGCTATGAATTCCTAATTCCTTAGTGAATTCAATTATCGATCTCTCCTCTTCCGAATGTTGAGACCAATATTCCATACAAAACGAAGGTGTAGATTCAAGTTAACTCTCGTATTTTAGAATCTAACAACCTAGATAATTAACCGATTAACTTGTCACGAATTAACGATTAAAGATCCTATCTTTCTATGGTGATCTAGTCTAACAACGATTCTCATCGGCGTTAGACAACGATTAGTAAACAATCTCTCGATATAGTTCACACAATAGCATCATAATCATAGAAGGATACAAAATAAATTGAAGATCATAAAAATAAACTAGAGATTGAATAAATTAAAAAGAGATTAAACTCACATAGTTCATACAAGGGTTGATCTTCAAGCATCAACGATGAAAAAAAACGAGAAAAAAAACATCCTAATCTAACCCGGATCACCCGAGCACAAGGCTCGGGTGATCGGCCTGAAAAACCTTCGTGAAGTGCGGGTGCCTCTTTTTTAGGTGAATGGTAGTGTGTATTTTTGTGGTGATGGAGGTGTGTATATATAATGGGAGGTGTATAAGGGAGGCATCATTTGAGGGAGGCTAGGAGGTTGTTAGGGAGGCTTGGGAGGTAATGATGAGTTTGTTATGGAGGCTTGGAGGTTGTTGGGTAGGTTTGGAAGGTTGTTGGGGAGGCTTGGAGTAACAAATAAATATCCCGGTTCGTCCGTTTTTCGGCTGTTCGGAAATTAAATCATAACTTGAGTTGTAGACCTCCGATTGACGTGATTCAAAATGCGTTGGAAAGCTCATTTCAGTATCTACAACTTTCATCAAGACCTCGTCCCCTGAAAATTCCTCTAAGTCGGGTCAAATTTCCATCGAAAACAGGTTACGGTAGAAGTGCGTTGGAAAATATTGATCCGTTGATCTCAGAACTCGTGGCATCTTCTTCTCTTCCTAAAAATCCATCTTTTAGGACTCAAAACATGTTGTTACATGGGCTATTTTGAAAGCCTTAATCACCAAGTTTGGTGAGCAAAATATCAAGGATATTTATTTTGTGATCAAATAAATATCCAGGGAATATGCTTGGAATATTCTTAAAATATCAAGATATTTATTTTTGCAAGCTAAGCACATGGGGTGATCATTCAAGCCTTGGACGCCCGTCCACTTCCTCTCTGGACGCCCGTCCGGTAAGTTTCGAACTCTACGATCCGATTTCGCTCCAGTGGACGCCAGTTCACTTCTTTGGACGCCAGTCCAGCTGAAGATCACAAACTTGATTTCTTTCCTTAATCTTCCAATCTTCCATAAATCTCTTTAGCTCTTTCCAACTTCGAATTTAGCTCTCTAAAATCATCTTTTCCATCATCAATGAGTATCTACAAGAGGATCAAACATACCAAAGCGTAACATAATTCCAAAATAATATAAATTCATCATTTAAGCACATAATTCAATTCGTTTTGCAATTTAACTCTTAAAAACATCATTTACTCAATATTTCAATATAACGCTCGATTTCTATGGAAAACATCCATATATGGGGGAAATTGATAGAAAATATATCGTTAAAAATCATACAATTTGACCCTAAACAATACCCCCACACTTAGCTTTTTGCTCGTCCCGAGCAAAACAAAACAATAACATAGCTCGAGATAAATAAACATCTTAGCAAATATAAAACATATTCAATAGTTTAGAGGTTCGCCCAAGTGTGTGTGCATAGCCATAATAAATTTCCACTAAATCCACACTTGAAATTGATTCAAGCAAAACTAGCTAATACCCCCCTTCAACTAGAGACAAATGACACTTACAAGATGTACCCTACAAAACGTGATATATCCTGAAAAATATGATAGAATACATCTAGGACCTTTTTGACATACTCAGAGGATAATCCCTACAGCATATCTTTTAGTTTATACTAGGTATAAGATTAACGATAACCAAGTCTTTAATTAATTTTTTTTCTTTCACTTTTATACGCACATTAGAATGAGCTCTTTCCCGTCATAGTAGAATAGGATGTTTCGGGATAACACCCTACCTTACTCAAATTATAGGTTAGCTTCTTCTAACTGTCGTGAGCTTTTAGTCATCATAGTGGTATAGGACATTTCGTGATAATGCCCTACCTCACTCCAATCATCGACCAGCTTTCGACACAGCCATTTATTTATGTGATTACTTAGAGATTTCTGGCTAGCAGTGGTAAAAATTAATTTTTTTCTAATGACCACTGAGCATAACACCTCAAGTAAACAATTTATTCATCATTATTATTTTTTCAAAGACTTTAGTTACGTTTCACTTATCACATTCAAACCTTCAGATATTCACAGTATATCATACTCTGGATCTAAACATAAACTATTATAAATCTCACGATATATACGTTAGCACTAAGTACACGACTTATAAGAAAATCAAAAATCACTAATCCAAAAAGGGTATAGCTTTATATTTTATAGCTCATCATTCACTATGGCATGTGAAAAATAGTGTTGGGTGAAACAACTAAATTTACTAAATATGCAAAATAACGCATCAATGATATAAAACTCAAATAAAGACATGCAATGCACACTCGGGACAAAACAAAAAAATTTTGAAAATTTAGCTCATTTTCGCATAGAATAAAGCAAATGAGTGTAGATACATATCGATCATTCCCCTCCCCCACACTTAGATTGCAACTTGTCCTCAAGTTGTACAGAAATAAAAATTTAGGGACTTATTGATTTGGTATTGATTCGAAGAGTGGTCAAGAGGACAACAATGGTGATGTCATATGGAGTCCTTTTCCGAGAACGACTTCCAAAGTAGCTTGACAAAAAAGCGATGAATGGTACTGCACCACTTGAAAAACACGAAACATCTCGGGAACAAAGGGTTATACATGTAAAACACATGGAAAAGAAGTCATAGAGATTTTTTTTTTCAGATTAAGCTCATATAAGGATGGACATATACATGGAACATTACAAAACAGTAGGGCTAAGTGCAACTACATGAAAATATATTACAATGCAATCTACATGATATGCAATAATAAAATAATGATGGCATATGGAAAACCAACAGTAACCATCATGGAAAAAAAAGCGAGGTAGTATTACGAAACCGATAAAGAACTACACTCTAAAAAGAATAAAAGGAAAAAAATAGAAAAACAAATGCAACTAGATGAAATGCACCTAAGTGATATGCATCTAAATGGTATGCAAAAATAACGGAAAATAAAAGAAAGAAAACTAGCCCATTTATTTGCAACGAAACATGTATGTAATAAACGTCTACCAAATAATGATAGTTTACGATAAACGACAGTACTATTCATTACATGCAGTGTAGACGCGCCTTAAGACTCGTCAAGAGGTGATAGCATTATGGAAAACCAACAGTAGCTATACTAAACAAATATAACTCATAAGCCAAAGATGGTAGCAACGGAAAACCGACAGTAGCTACCCATATGAGTTACAAAAATAAAAAGAAAGCACATAAGTCTTAACGCTCACAAGATTCATCACAACGATATGTAGCATACGGAAACCGACATTAGCTACTAAATAACACTAAGAACAGTTATAGCATACGAGAACCGACATTAGCTATAACATGCATGGATGAATCATGTATATAAAAATAAATCAATTACTTAACATGGATTCGTAGATGGAAAGATGTAAACATGCACGTTCGTAACATCTACGTAAAAGAAATTAGCCACGAAGCTCGTATGAAAGTATCCAAGTCAAATAAAGCATTAAAAATCAAGTTAAGAGAAATTATGGAACCTGGACGTCGCCCAACAAGCGACGCTTCGTTTGCCATGAAAACAGATCGGACGGGCGTTCGGTGAAGACAGACGAGCGCCCGTTCGGTTCTTGTAATGCGAGCGAGTTGATACTTTTTTGCACAGACGGCCGTTCAACAATCCAGACGCTGCTCGTTCACTGCATGTTAGGGGCTGGACGGCGTTCACTTACATGGGCGCCCGTCCAAGCATCGAATTTTGCAACAAAATGCGAATCACGCAGAAAAACACAGCGAGATCATCAACCCAAACAAATCATACATCACAAGTAGCTACATCAAATTTTAGCATAGAGCACACAAGGTTAAGATTAGATTACACTTCACGTTTCACAAATCGAGTAAAAACTTTTTGCACATTCTTAACCCAACGGTCATGAAACACGGCAAAAATAAAAACTCTCAATTTGTTTAACGCTACTTTTATTGAAAGAAAATAAATCGTAACAAAATAGAGAAATTAACTCAACTAAATTCAACAAAACACCGATTCCCCGGCAACGGCGCCATTTTGTTCGGAGGATTTTGCATCACTAAACAAAAACAATTTATAAAACCCTAACCTATATGCAAACTAACTCCTAACCGACCGAATATCGGGTAATTGCTAGTAAAGCGTAATGAGTAAGGGTCGATCCACGAGGAATTGGGTTGTTGAATCTAATTTTATTAATTCCTCTAAATTATCACTCAAGAAAACAAATAAAGGAAATACAAACATAGAACAAATAAGATAAATCTAAGCTAAGAACAATAAAAACGACCTAAGCTAAAGATACATGGGATCAAGCAGAATACAAACTAAGTGATCTCAATCCTAGTTCATCTCATGATTTTAATTCAAATTGTGGTTTCACCTTTACACGAGATACAAATTCCTAATCTCTTAGTGAATCCGTTTCTCAAGCTATGAATTCCTAATTCCTTAGTGAATTCAATTATCGATCTCTCCTCTTCCGAATGTTGAGACCAATATTCCATACAAAGCGAATGTGTAGATTCAAGTTAACTCTCGTATTTTAGAATCTAACAACCTAGATAATTAACCGATTAACTTGTCACGAATTAACGATTAAAGATCCTATCTTTCTATGGTGATCTAGCCTAACAACGATTCTCATCGGCGTTAGACAACGATTAGTAAACAATCTCTCGATATAGTTCACACAATAGCATCATAATCATAGAAGGATACAAAATAAATTGAAGATCATAAAAATAAACTAGAGATTGAATAAATTAAAAGAGATTAAACTCACATAGTTCATACAAGGGTTGATCTTCAAGCATCAACGATGAAAACGCGAGAAAAAAAACATCCTAATCTAACCCGGATCACCCGAGCACAAGGCTCGGGTGATCGGCCTTGAAGCCCTTCCAGAAGTGCATTTGCCTCTTTTTTAGGTGAATGGTAGTGTGTATTTTTGTGGTGATGGAGGTGTGTATATATAATGGGAGGTGTATAAGGGAGGCATCATTTGAGGGAGGCTAGGAGGTTGTTAGGGAGGCTTGGGAGGTAATGATGAGTTTGTTATGGAGGCTTGGAGGTTGTTGGGTAGGTTTGGAAGGTTGTTGGGGAGGCTTGGAGTAACAAATAAATATCCCGGTTCGTCCGTTTTTTCGGCTGTTCGGAAATTAAATCATAACTTGAGTTGTAGACCTCCGATTGACGTGATTCAAAATGCGTTGGAAAGCTCATTTCAGTATCTACAACTTTCATCAAGACCTCGTCCCCTGAAAATGCCTCTAAGTCGGGTCAAATTTCCATCGAAAACAGGTTACGGTAGAAGTGCGTTGGAAAATATTGATCCGTTGATCTCGTAAACTCGTGGCATCTTCTTCTCTTCCTAAAAAATCCATCTTTTAGGACTCAAAACATGTTGTTACATGGGCTATTTTGAAAGCCTTAATCACCAAGTTTGGTGAGCAAAATATCAAGGATATTTATTTTGTGATCAAATAAATATCCAAGGGAATATGCTTGGAATATTCCCAGAAAATATCCAAGATATTTATTTTTGCAAGCTAAGCACATGGGGTGATCATTCAAGCCTTGGACGCCCGTCCACTTCCTCTGGACGCCCGTCCGGTAAGTTTCTGAACTCTCTGATCTGATTTCGCTCCAGGGGACGCTTGATTCACTTCTTTGGGCCTTGATCCGGTGAAGATCACAAACTTGATTTCTTTCCTTAATCTTCCAATCTTCCATAAATCTCTTTAGCTCTTTCCAACTTCGAATTTAGCTCTCTAAAATCATCTTTTCCATCATCAATGAGTATCTACAAGAGGATCAAACATACCAAAGCGTAACATAATTCCAAAATAATATAAATTCATCATTTAAGCACATAATTCAAATACGTTTTGCAATTTAACTCTTAAAAACATCATTTACTCAATATTTCAATGTAGCATTTCGATTTCTATGGAAAACATCCATATATGGGGGAAATTGATAGAAAATATATCGTTAAAAATCATACAATTTGACCCTAAACAATACCCCTGCACTTAGCTTTTTGCTCGTCCGAGCAAAACAAAACAATAACATAACTCGAGATAAATAAACATCTTAGCAAATATAAAACATATTCAATAGTTTAGAGGTTCGCCCAAGTGTGTGTGCATAGCCATAATAAATTTCCACTAAATCCACACTTGAAATTGATTCAAGCAAAACTAGCTAATACCCCCCTTCAACTAGAGACAAATGACCCTTTAAGATGTGTACCTACAAAGCGTGATATATCCTGAAAAATATGATAGAATACATCTAGGACCTTTTTGACATACTCAGAGGATAATCCTACAAACATATCTTTTAGTTTATACTAGGTATAAGATTAACGATAACCAAGTCTTTAATTAATTTTTTTTTCTTTCACTTTTATACGCACATTAGAATGAGCTCTTTCCCGTCATAGTAGAATAGGATGTTTCGGGATAACACCCTACCTTACTCAAATCATAGGTTAGCTTCTTCTAACCTGCCGTGAGCTTTTAGTCATCATAGTGGTATAGGACATTTCGTGATAATGCCCTACCTCACTCCAATCATCGACCGACTTTCGACCACGACCATTTATTTATGTGATTACTTAGAGATTTACGGCTAGCAAAGTGGTAAAATTATTATTTTTTCTAATGACCCTTGAGCATAACACCTCAAGTAAACAATTTATTCATCATTATTATTTTTCAAAGACTTTAGTTACGTTTCACTTATCACATTCAAACCTTGAGATATTCACGATATATATCATACTGGATCTAAACATAAACTATTATAAATCTCACGATATATATACGTTAGCACTAAGTACACGACTTATAAGAAAATCAAAAATCACTAATCCAAAAAGGGTATAGCTTTATATTTTATAGCTCATCATTCACTATGGCATGTGAAAAATAGTGTTGGGTGAAACAACTAAATTTACTAAATATGCAAAATAACGCATCAATGATATAAAACTCAAATAAAGACATGCAATGCTCACTCGGGACAAAACAAAAAAATTTTGAAAATTTAGCTCATTTTCGCATAGAATAAAGCAAATGAGTGTAGATACATATCGATCATTCAACTCCCCCACACTTAGATTGCAACTTGTCCTCAAGTTTGTGCAGAAATAAAAATTTAGGGACTTAGTGATTTGGTATTGATTCGAAGAGTGGTGAAGAGGACAACAATGGTGATGTCATATGGAGTCCTTTTCAAAGAACGACTTCCAAAGTAGCTTGACAAAAACAATGATGAATGGTACTGCACCACTTGAAAACACGAAACATCTCGGGAACAAAGGGTTATACATGTAAAACACATGGAAAAGAAGTCATAGAGATTTTTTTTTGATTTAACTCATATAAGGATGGACATATACATGGAACATTACAAAACAGTAGGGCTAAGTGCAACTACATGAAAATATATTACAATGCAATCTACATGATATGCAATAATAAAATAATGATGGCATATGGAAAACCAACAGTAACCATCATGGAAAAAAAACGAGGTAGTATTACGGAAACCGACAGTAACTACACTCTAAAAAGAATAAAAGGAAAAAAAATAGAAAAACAAATGCAACTAGATGAAATGCACCTAAGTGATATGCATCTAAATGGTATGCAAAAATAACGGAAAATAAAAGAAAGAAAACTAGCCCATTTATTTGCAACGAAACATGTATGTAATAAACGTCTACCAAATAATGATAGTTTACGATAAACGCATGCGATACTATTCATTACATGCGGTGCAGACGCGCCTTTAAGACTCGTCAAGAGGTGATAGCATTATGGAAAACCAACAAAGTAGCTATACTAAACAAATATAACTCATAAGCCAAAGATGGTAGCAACGGAAAACCGGCGGTAGCTACCATATATGAGTTACAAAAATAAAAAGAAAGCACATAAGTCTTAACGCTCACAAGATTCATCACAACGATATGTAGCATACGGAAACCGACATTAGCTACTAAATAACACTAAGAACAGTTATAGCATACGAGAACCGACATTAGCTATAACATGCATGGATGAATCATGTATATAAAAATAAATCAATTACTTAACATGGATTCGTAGATGGAAAGATGTAAACATGCACGTTCAGAACATCTACGTAAAAGAAATTAGCCACAGAAGCTCGTATGAAATTATCCACATCAAATAAAGCATTAAAAATCAAGTTAAGAGAAATTCTGGAACCTGGACGTGCGTCCAACAAGGCAGACGCTCGTTTGCCATGAAAACAGATCGGACGGGCGTTCAGTGAAGACAGACGCCCGTCTGGTTCTTGAAAACAGAACAGAACAGAGTTGATACTTTTTTGCACAGGACGGCCGTTCAACAATCCAGACGCTCGTTCACCTGCATGTTAGGGGCTGGACGAGCGTTCACTTACTTGGACGCCCGTCCAAGCATCGAATTTTGCAACAGAAGTACAGAATGCAGGAAAAACACAGCAGATCATCAACCCAAACAAATCATACATCACAGCAGCCACATCAAATTTTAGCATAGAGCACACAAGGTTAAGATTAGATTACACTTCACGTTTCACAAATCGAGTAAAAAAACTTTTTGCACATTCTTAACCCAACGGTCATCGAAACACGGCAAAAATAAAAACTCTCAATTTGTTTAACGCTACTTTTATTGAAAGAAAATAAATCGTAACAAAATAGAGAAATTAACTCAACTAAATTAAACAAAACACCGATTCCCCGGCAACGGCGCCATTTTGTTCGGAGGATTTTGCATCACTAAACAAAAACAATTTATAAAACCCTAACCTATATGCAAACTAACTCCTAACCGACCGAATATCAGGTAATTGCTAGTAAAGCGTAATGAGTAAGGGGTCGATCCACAGGGAATTGGGCTGTTGAATCTAATTTTATTAATTCCTCTAAATTATCACTCAAGAAAACAAATAAAGGAAATACAAACATAGAACAAATAAGATAAATCTAAGCTAAGAATAATAAAAACGACCTAAGCTAAAGATACATGGGATCAAAGCAGAATACAAACTAAGTGATCTCAATCTAGTTCATCTCATGATTTTAATTCAAATTGTGGTTTCACCTTTACACGAGATACAAATTCCTAATCTCTTAGTGAATCCGTTTCTCAAGCTATGAATTCCTAATTTCTTAGTGAATTCAATTATCGATCTCTCCTCTTCCGAATGTTGAGACCAATATTCCATACAAAACGAAGGTGTAGATTCAAGTTAACTCTCGTATTTTAGAATCTAACAACCTAGATAATTAACCGATTAACTTGTCACGAATTAACGATTAAAGATCCTATCTTTCTATGGTGATCTAGCCTAACAACGATTCTCATCACGTTAGACAACGATTAGTAACCGATCTCTCGATCTAGTTCACACAATAGCATCATAATCATAGAAGGATACAAAATAAATTAAAGATCATAAAAATAAACTAGAGATTGAATAAATTAAAAAGAGATTAAACTCACATAGTTCATACAAGGGTTGATCTTCAAGCATCAACGATGAAAAAAAAGCGAAAAAACATCATAATCTAACCCGGATCACCCGAGCACAAGGCTCGGGTGATCGGCCTATAAAACCCCTCGAGAAGTGCGGCCGCCTCTTTTTTAGGTGAATGGTAGTGTGTATTTTTTTGTGGTGATGGAGGTGTGTATATATAATGGGAGGTGTATAAGGGAGGCATCATTTGAGGGAGGCTAGGAGGTTGTTAAAGAGGCTTGGGAGGTAATGATGAGTTTGTTATGGAGGCTTGGAGGTTGTTGGGTAGGCTTGGAGTAACAAATAAATATCCCGGTTCGTCCGTTTTTTCGGCTGTTCGGAAATTAAATCATAACTTGAGTTGTAGACCTCCGATTGACGTGATTCAAAATGCGTTGGAAAGCACATTTCAGTATCTACAACTTTCATCGAAAACAGGTTACGGTAGAAGTGCGTTGGAAAATATTGATCCGTTGATCTTGTAAACTCGTGGCATCTTCTTCTCTTCCTCAAAAATCCATCTTTTAGGACTCAAAACATGTTGTTACATGGGATATTTTGAAAGCCTTAATCACCAAGTTTGGTGATCAAAATATCAAGGATATTTATTTTGTGATCAAATAAATATCCAAGGGAATGTGCTTGGAATATTCCCAGAAAATATCCAAGATATTTATTTTTGCAAGCTAAGCACATGGGGTGATCATTCAAGCCTTGGACGCCCGTCCACTTCCTCTGGACGCCCGTCCGGTAAGTTTCGAACTCTACGATCCGATTTCGCTCCAGTGGGCGCTTGATTCACTTCTTTGGACTTGATCCGGTGAAGATCACAAACTTGATTTCTTTCCTTAATCTTCCAATCTTCCATAAATCTCTTTAGCTCTTTCCAACTTCGAATTTAGCTCTCTAAAATCATCTTTTCCATCATCAATGAGTATCTACAAGAGGATCAAACATACCAAAGCGTAACATAATTCCAAAATAATATAAATTCATCATTTAAGCACATAATTGCATTCGTTTTGCAATTTAACTCTTAAAAACATCATTTACTCAATATTTCAATATAACATTTCGATTTCTATGGAAAACATCCATATATGGGGATATTGATAGAAAATATATCGTTAAAAATCATACAATTTGACCCTAAACATCTCGTCAGAGATTCATGTGTGTTGAGGCTGTTCCTTTGACTTGATCATTTGGAGCATGATATGAAGATAGTCTGAGTCCCAACGGATAGCGATCCATTCATGGCTAGGGTTGGTTGCGAGTATTGCATGAGATTCTTGGGTTTCAACTTGGTCTTGTGTGTGCGAGGGATTGGCTTTAGGCCAAGTGGGAGATTGTTGAAATAGTGTCCTAAACCCAATCGGGTAGGACCGGATCCGACCGGGTCGGATGATTTCTACTATTTCTTTATGTTTATACATATATTAAATGGCTTTTCTGTTGTCATATGTTTTTTCTTTTAAAAGAACCAATTATGAATTGTTATATGATAATGTCCCTAGTATTATACAGTTGTAGAGAAACCATGATAAGCGATTATGGTTGATGAGATGTCTAATCACTTTAATAAGTTTGATACTTAAATGTCTCTAGGCTGATGTACTATTAAAGAAGGCATTGATAGTATAAACACGCTAGCACATATTAGATGTCTTCTATCTTTAAGGGCAGGGATAGTTCTCGTCTATCGAAGTGTAAAGACACTTGGACTGTACGTGGACGTGTATTAGAGAATGCGTACGTTAGACTAGCCCACTTACACTGTTAAGTGTCACACTATATGACGGTTGTGTAATTATCCTTAGGACCGAAGTCTACATGGCATCACAGTGTGGATTGTCATGCTTTGACACTATTGATGTTTCCCCTAGCCATAGGGCGATCAAGCGGTAGTGATTGGGCGTGATACTGAAGCATGCGGAGTATACATGTTTGGTCGTCTGGAAATCGCGTACCCTAATAGTAGGGTGAATATCTAAAAGGGGCCTTCTTATCAGGAATGTCTTACTCTCGTGAATCTTTGCAAAGTGTAAGTAAATGAGTTACTTCGAGAGAGCATGATATCTAGATTATAAGATATGGTCGTTGATGTTTGACACTCGACGAACGACCGTATGGATATTATTACAGCGATAGGATTCTATTTACACGGTAACAGTTTCACATGAAAGGTAATAGTCATTGCATTTGACTCTTCCGATGATTGGGGTCACGGTGTGTTACTAGACGCTATCCTGTGATCGTTAGGTATGAAGGGCATTTTCGTAATTTGCACTTTGTGCCTACGGCCAACATATTCGGAAGTCTATCGGGTCGGTCACACACATATGAACATCTAGCCGGATTAAAATGCGGTTATAGTTGATAACAAAATAAGGAAAGAATTTATATTATACTATAAAGGTTATAGTGATAAATTAATATGGTAGTTTTTGTTTATTATGAATAAATATAATACAAGATATTAATTAAATATACATATGATGTATATGTATGTGTGGAATATATATGTATATTGATACACATGTATTTTGCAAATTAATTAATCATAGTATTATATTAATTAAAGAAAATCTCAATTACCAAATTAGTGGGAAGGGACGCCATATCCAAGTGTATATGATACATTTGGATTGTGTAATTTAATTAATTCGATTACCATAATATTCATATTAGATATTAATTGATTTTGAGAAAAATATATTTATTGGAATAAGATAAATATAGTCAATATAAGATATTGACAATATACTGGAAATATTTAATATAAGATATTGAATATTAATGAGATAAATCAATCAAAGGTATTTTCCTTATTTTATTAGGAAAATGTTTTCTTTCTCCTCAATCTATTAGGAAGCTAATCTCAATCAGTTTGAGAGACACATGGGGCGCCCTGATAAGGGAAAAATTCACTGTTATTTTTATAACTTTTGGCCCCATTTCTGATATCATTTCGAGCACTTTTATATCAATTAAAGTCATTAATTCCTAAGTTTCATAAAAATATATAAGTCGTGACTATTTTATAAAATATCGTGTTTTTATAAGTTTTTACTAGTTTTTGTACCGGTTTAGTAACCGGAGTGTCGTGTCGGATTTACGCTTGGTATTTTGGTGGTTTATTGCAGAATTATAGGTTGACCAAAAATCCCGAGTAATGACACGTTTTGAGGCCTAAAAGAGGTATTTTTAGGGATATAAGAGTGTGCCACTAACTTAAGTGGTCAAGTGGCTCAGTGGTTAATAGTACTACTAACAAATTATATCTTCGACGAACAAATGGCTCATTAAAACGGCATTTTCTGAAGAAGTGTCCTTAATGAAAGTTGTAGATCTTTGAAAGAGCTTTCCAACGCATTTTGAATCACGTCAATCGGACTTCTACAACTCAAGTATCATTAAGTCAAGTGGTCATGTGGCTAATCGATTCGATTTAGTGGAAATCGAGAAATATCTTCGACGAGCGAATGGCCCATCAAAAAGACATTTTCTGAAGAAAAGTCCTTCATAAAAGTTGTAGATTTTTCAACGGGCTTTCCAATGCCTCTTGAATCATGTCATTTGGAGGTCTAGAAATCAAGATATGAATTTTAGAAATTTTATTCAAATATATAAATTTATATCCGTAAATTAGATGATCAAGGGGGCTGAATGCAATGATGATTCCGGCCCTTACCCGGCCCAGTCCGGCCTGGGAGAGTTTTGCCTATATAAGGAGCATTCAGAGAGCACAGATGGACGCACCATTATATATATACATAGCGTATATATATATATATATATATATATATATATATATATATATATATATATCTATCCTTCTTATTTTCTTTAGTTTTTAGGTTGTAAATAAGGCCTTATGCGAAATAAATTTAGTAATATTAGTATCGTTGTAATGCTCGGGAAATTATTGGAAGTTCGGTGTTGCTGAAATCGTTGTAATATCAAGTTTTTTTTATGTGATCGAAGATATCTCTATTATAATAGTAAGTGTGTTTTTTGTTTTCTTCCATTATTGTTATATCTATATCTAGCTATTTCTTTCTTGTTGTTTCTTGTTTCTTTCATTCTCGTTATATATATATATGTATCATGTAGTAGTATCCATATATAGGAGAATCGACAAATGATTGGATTTCGGTTTTAATTTGGTTTTAATAGAATTCTCGCCATATTGTGAAGGCTATTATGTAAAACTTCCGCCATTTTAATCCATGACATGTTGATGAGAATCCGTCTATATGGGTAGCTAAACTTTTCATAGCCAAATCATGTAAAATTTGGTGAAATCAACCTTTGGAAGATAAAATTGGGAGTGTGTTGTGCTTTTTATTGTTGAATCTTACATATTTCACGTCTTAGAACTTGTTATAGCAGTTTGGGCTAGATTAGCTACCTAGGTCAAAAATCACACACATCATTCTTGAGAGTTGTTCAGAGAGAGTGGTGTGGGAAAAATGGTTCTAAGATCGGGAGGTAAAACATACCGGGGTTTTAGGTCGTGAATTCAGGCCCGCGCTCATCGGTGTTTTATTATCAACATAGTAACTTGAATGTGGTAGTCTAGATTAGTGTAGTTTAGTGTTAGACCCCGGGGTTGAACTATGAAGTGCCGGGTGGTTCTTGAGTCAACGATGACAAGTTGTTTCACGGAGTCTTTCGGGTAGACCATGGATTAGGTAAAGCTTGGTCTCTTGGCGCTTTGACACATTCTCGTTAAGATGTTTGGTGTGAAATACGTTGATGAGTATGAATCGGTAGTAACCCGACCGAGTGATTTCGGACTTGTTTCCGTAATGAGGGTTATATCAAGCGGCTCACGACACTTAATCATGTTAGGATAATCGGTTTTCTAAAAGAGAATTAATTAACCTCACATAGGATGTTAAAGAAGAGTTGTTCAGATCTTAACATCAGAATTAGGAGCACGCACCCGTGAGATTGAATGTGAGAGTTCGTTTGTTATAATGCACACTCCCGGTTTTGTCTATCCTTGGGGTTGAAATTAGCTACTTTGATCATGGTTCGGCTATGTCTTTTAACCTATCTTTAAAATCTAGTAGTTTAACTTTCTTTCTCTCTTTTCTCTCTTTAGACTTGATATAAAAAGAATTATTTTAGTGTCGTGTAGTAACAAACCTTCCAAAAACTTGATCGCCTAGACTAAGACACACGTTCACTTTGGTACTTACAAACACTTGTCCCTTGGGATCGACCTCGTTCTCCTGTAGCTATTCTAAAAATCTGACCCGGTCCACTGCCGGTTAGAGAGTTAGTTTACCCACGGTTTTCGAGTCTTTATAAATATATTTTCGAGGGGTAAATTTTAGCTCATCAAAAATTGGCGCCGTTGCCGGGGACAAGTGTGCTATTTGTGATATCTTGTAAGTGAACCGAAGGCTTGGGCCTAGGTTTTATTTTATTGTTTTCTGGATTGTTTGCTTTTCGTAGTGCATGACCAGGAGCTCTCAAACACCACTCGAACCATACATAGACGGAATTGAAGCCTCACGCAAGACAAATGAATAGTCGAGAGAAGAAGAGAAGAGGTGCTGTTAGGGAGTCAAAACCGGACTTTGAAGAGAGTAGTTTGGGTGAGTTGGGAGAAAGTTCCGTTATGGCACACAACGGTGAACAAGTTTTGATGGAAATAATGGAGGCGAGAATCAAAACCCACCGCCTAACAATAACAATGCACAAGGGGGTGGGGATGGACAAGAAAATCAAATGGATCCCCCCATGTCATGCAAGCAGATTTAATGCATGGATAAGGAATCGATTTCTCCAAAACCAACCTCAAGCTCAAAACCAGGGTGCAAATGCAATGCCGCATTGGTTTAATGGACAACAAGAGCAAAATCAAGGTGGTTTGACATGTAGAGACTTTGTGATGGCACTACGGCAATAATGGGGCATAGTCCAATCCGAATGCGCGCGGTGCCGCAAATAATTTGGAGTTGAATCGAAACATCATACATCTGTTGGGAGATAATGCCATATTCGAGGGAACCGCCATGGAAAATCCTCACTTGTTCATTGATCATTTTCTCCAAGTGATCAACTCAACAAAGATCAATGGAGTGAGTGATGAAGCACTTAAACTTATGCTTTTTCCATTCGCCTTGAAGGATAAAGCTAAGAGGTGGTATGATTCGTTGCTCAACGATTCTCTACACTCATGGGAGGGCGTGATCAAAACTTTTCTACTCAAGTACTATCCCCTCAAAGACCATGGACATGAAAGAAGCTATCATGTCATTCAATGCATATGAAAGAGAAGAACTACATGAGTCTTGGGACCGATTTAAAGCTTTATTGAGGAGTGCCGGGACACGGTTTGAGATCCTATGAGGTAGTTCATGCGTTCTTCCGAGGTTTAGATCAAGTTCACCAAAGTACCTTGCATGCTTCGTGCAATGGTGATATCATGAGTATGGTGCCCGAGGTAGCCATGAATCAAATAGAGAAGATCTCGGAGACATCGAGGCAATACATTTCTTCAAGTAGAAGAGGGGCAAGGAGTAAGAAGCCCAGTTTGGTAGAAGTGAAAGAAGTGGAATCAAGCGATCAATATCATGCCCAAGTTCAAGCAATGGAACAGAAATTGGGAAGGTTTCAGGAAGAGATGGAAAATGCTAAGCTGTGCCAAATTTGTAGTGGATCGCACTCAGCAAAGGATTGTAGGATGACAACAAAAGCTCAAAACATGGCTTATCCACAATCTTCGAATCAGGAGCAATCTAGCAATGTACCTCAAATCAATATGGAAGAATTGGCAAAGCGAATGATGAGTGTTTGCTCGATGGAGCAATGGAATGTGGGACCTCAATTTCAAAACCAATTGCAAGGCCAATCTGTAGGAGACCAACAAGGTGGACCACCGTTTGAGGAACCTCAAGATGTGAGCTATGTAGGGCAAGGTCAAGGAGGAAATTTTGGAAATCAAGGTGATGGTTTATGGAGGAATAACAAAAACCAAGGTTGGAACCGAAACCAAAACCAAGGCTATCGACACGGCCCAACCCTAGGACAGTCTTCTCAAGGGCAATTTTACAAACCACCACACCAAAGGCAACTACAAGGAGGGTATAACCAACAAGGTACTAACACATATCAAAACCCTCCACCTTTGGCACCTATACCTCAAAAGAGTGCAATCGATGTCCTGGTGGAACAAGTAAGCAAAGTTATGGTGGAAATGAAAGAGATGAAGAAGGACATGGTCGAAATGAATTACAAACATGGGTCCGCTATCAAAAATATTGAGACTCAAATTGGTCAAATAGTGGAACATGTACAATTAAAAGGCGGCTTACCAAGCAACACCGAGAAAAATCCAAGGAATGTAAGCGCCATTGCAACTCGGAGTGGTAAAGTGTTGGGCACAAGTGGTGAGAAAAGAGTCATATGGGAGGACAAAGATAGAAAAGCTTCTATTGAGACCGAAGCGGGAGCCATGGATGGTGATATTGATGAAGTTGAGGATAATGCCAAGAGGAAGGAAGTTGAGAGAAAAGAGGCACAAGCTAGAGGTGACTTTGTGGTGCTTGATATAAAAGAGGAGGAACCTACAAGAAAGGAAGGAAATGAGCCAATGAAAGAGCCATCTTCCCCACGAGCGAAAGGTAAAAAAGGTATAATTCCTCCTCCTCCTGATTTTGATTTGAGCACTCTCCCTTTTCCCCCCAAAAACCATAGGCAAAGTTGTTTGAACAAAGCACAAACTCGTTTCATTGAAATTTTGCGGAAAATTGATTTAAATATCCCTTTTCTTGAAGCACTTGCAAACATGCCCTCTTATTGTAAATTCTTAAAAGATTTGCTAGCTAAAAAGAGTAAATTGGAAGAAGTTGTGTGCCTAAATGAAGAATGTTCCGCTATTTTTAATGCTAAATCTAGAATTCCCCCGAAGGTTAGAGACAAAGGTAGTTTTACTATTCCAGTCACAATTGGTACGACTCATTTTCCTAGTGTTTTATGCGATTTGGGGGCTAGTGTAAGCTTGATGCCCCGTGCTATATATGAAAGTCTTGACCTAGGAGAGTTGGAACCAATGGGGATGACCCTTCAAATGGCGGATAGGCCCATTAGAGAACCTATGGGTGTGATAGAGGATGTGATTGTGCAAGTTGATAAGTTTGCCTTTCCGGTGGATTTTGTGGTTTTAGACATGGATATGGACTCCAAAACACCCCTGTTATTAGGACGTCCCTTTTTAAACACCGGAAGGACCTTGATAGATGTTGCTAGTGGAGAGATAATTTTGAGAGTTGGAGAAGAAACAGTCACGGTGAATGTGTATAAGTCTATGAAACACCCTATAGAGAGTACCGATGACTGTTTGTCCATTGATATTGTAGATGCTTGTGTTTCGGAGTATATTGACATGCAGGAGTATAAATACAAATCCAATGAATGTATAGTAAGAGAAAGCAAGGTGATGAATGAGAATAAAGAGTTGGATCTTGAAGAGACAGCTTTCGTGGGCAAGCAATGGAGTGAAAAGATCGATCTTGGTCTCGAAGGGGACCTAGACAAACCATCAATTGAAGACCCACCCAAAGATTTGAATATGAAGCCACTTCCACCCCACTTGAAGTATGTTTTTCTTGAAAATGATGAATTACTTCCTTTGATTATTTCTGCTACACTAACATCCTTGCAGGAAGAACAATTGGTAAAAATGCTTAAAAAGCACAAGTGTGCTTTTGGGTGGAAGATGTGTGATCTCAAGGGTATAAGCCCCACAATTTGCCAACACAAGATCATATTAAAAGATGAGGCAAAGCCAGTAAGACAACCTCAAAGAAGACTTAATCCACATCTCCAAGAGGTGGTGAAGAAGGATGTGGTCACCATGTTGAAGCTTGGGATCATATATGCCATTTCTAATAGCAAGTGGGTGAGTCCCACTCAAGTGGTGCCGAAGAAGGGAGGTATGACTATTCAAATCAATGAAAAAGGTGAGGCGGTGCCTATGCGGTTGGTAAGTGGTCACATAATTTGCATTGATTACCGTAAGTTGAATGATCAAACTCGAAAAGACCATTTCCCCCTCCCCTTTATTGATCAAATGCTTGAAAGATTGAGTGGTCATGCTTTTTATTGTTTTCTTGATGGGTTTAGTGGATATTATCAAATACATGTGTCCTTAGAAGACCAAGAGAAGACCACCTATACTTGTCCTTATGGCACTTTTGCTTTCCGTAGGATGCCGTTCGGGTTGTGTAATGCACCCGCGACTTTCCAACGATGCATGATTGCCATTTTTGCGGATATGATTGAAAAGTTTTTAGAAGTTTTCATGGATGATTTTAGCATATTTGGTGATTCCTTTGGGGAGTGTCTCGACAATTTAGAGAAAGTGTTGGGTAGATGTGAGGAGACGAACTTAGTGTTAAATTTGGAGAAGTGTCATTTGATGGTTACGGAGGGGATAGTCTTAGGTCATAAGATATCTAGTAAGGGTATAGAAGTCAATTGGGCTAAGGTTGAGGCGATAGATAAACTTCCTCCACCCAACAACCTAAAAACTCTTAGAGGTTTCCTAGGTCACGTGGGGTTCTATCGTAGGTTCATCAAAGATTTTTCAAAAATAGCCCGACATCTTACTCTTCTTCTTGGAAAAGACGTCCCATTCGATTTCAACCAAGCTTGCATTAAGGCATTCACGTTGCTCAAGCAATTGCTTGTATCCGCTCCGATCTTAGTTGCTCTAAAATAGGACCAAGAGTTTGAATTGATGTGTGACGCGAGTGACACCGCGGTTGGTGTGGTGCTCGGTCAAAAGATTGATAAAATTTTCAAGCCCATTGCCTATGCGAGTTATACCTTGAATCCTGCCCAACAAAACTACACCACCACAGAAAAAGAACTTTTAGCAGTTGTCTTTGCATTTGATAAATTTCGATCTTATCTTATTGGTTCTCGTGTAGTTTTCCATACGGATCATGCCGCCTTGCGGTACCTCTTTGCCAAACAAGATGCCAAACCCCGCCTTTGAAGGATTCAGGTTCTTAGATCTAAACGAATTAGATCTACGCGCAGCGGATGGATCACGACTTATACATCACAACACATAATTAAAGGACTTAAACTACTACAAGGGGGTTAAGTTTATCTTACCAATAGTGGGAAGAGAAGCCAAGATCTTCCAATGTGTTCTCCAAACGGTGGTTGGTGGACACCGATCCTTGGATTTGAAACCTCCTTGATATGCTTTCAAGAAAAACTCTAAGTTTTTCTTCAACCAAAAACCCAAGACAAGAAACAAATTTTTCTCTCTTTATTCTAGTGTGAAGCGAAATTTTGCCTTGCAATTTTCTTGGAACAACTCTCCTTTTATAGGAGAGTAAATCCTTGGCCTCCAAGTTTCTAATTAATTAAATAAATAATTAAAAAGAAATCACAATAAAGGATAATTCCATTTATAAAAGATTGTGATTAATCAATCAATCAATTACAAATCAATTATCTTTTATTAATTAATTATTTAACAAGTAAATAATTAATCACACAAGAAAATCAATTCTTGCCCTTTTAATAGCTAGAGGCGCCACACACTAGGGTTTAGGCCCACGTAAAATGTCTTTTTGTGTATTATATTATTCACCCAACTAAATAATATTTTGCATATCAATTAATTAGCCTGACCAATTAATTATCAACTTTGAGGCCCAAAAAGCAGGAAAAACATCCAATTACAGGAGCCACATCGGGGACCATGGACCTATAACCGATAGCTCAATAATTAATTATTCATCGAACAGAATAAGTACATTAATTATTAATTCCGGGATTACGCCACCATAAACCCGAAACTGAACTCTACCGATTATAGATATATACTTATACTCAACCCATAGAGTGAATAAGCGTCCATTGATATAATCACTACATACGGATTAACCCTCCATAGACTGTCCATTCTGAGTGGGAAGTCTCCGTGAACCCGACTCAGAATATCTTATCCTTATTTACCATCAACCCCCTGATGATCAATTAGTATGCATATCTGACTAGTAGCTAATTAGTCAAATGCGAAACTCCCGGGATCGATCACTTTCTTAGGGCTAACAAATAAGGGGACTGTCTCTCTACTTCCCGCAGGAAGGAATGGATTCCATGTCTGTGAAAATCAGAACTACTCACTCATCTGGAGATAGTGCCAATGAGAAGTGGCTTGGAACACATATTTAAGTGAACCGTAACTAACACATCAAACACTACCCCGGGACAAGCAGCACCCTGTGATCACCTCAGGATTAAGGTTGATCCATATATGATCATCTAATGATTTAATAAGATTCCTCGATTACGGAATTATATCGAGAAATTGATTAAATCGGTCGATCTATATGAATGCCATAATATATAAATGCCCCACGTAGGTATTCCTCTACCGGCAGATCCGGATAAGACTATCACACCCTAAGGTGTTAGGCGCATTATTGGTGTTTTAATCAAGAGACCCTAAACTCGATTAAGTTCACCACGGACTAATGATTTAAGCATATCTCCACTAACTCAATCCTCACGTGTAATCCATACCTTTGAGTTAAGTGGTTACATACTGAGATATACTTAGGGTTTGCGACAATGTATTACTTTACAAGCACAAAGCAAGTAATAAGGTGAGATAAATTTTGTCATTCATTGTTAAAAACAATTACACAAATTGTCTTTCGGGCACTACACCTAACAATCTCCCACTTGCACGAAATGACAAGCAACGATTGTTTTTAGAGCACACCCTTTCTCATCTTAAAAACAATTACACAAATTGTCTTTCGGGCACTACACCTAACAATCTCCCACTTGCACGAAATGACAAGCAACGATTGTTTTTAGAGCACACCCTTTCTCATCTTATTCACAACACTCTCCCACTTGCTTTAAAAGCAGATGAGACATATCCATCAATGCCGTACCCTCCAAGCACTCGACTTGGTACACTGATTAGCTAGGTTGTCGACTCGAGAGGCGATCTTTAGGATTGAAAGCGTTGTCGGTCCTTCCAATCAGCGGTACTCTCTCTCTCATTATGCTTTTGACTTCTTGTGACCGAGAAGATCCTTCTAAGCTATCTCTTCTTTGTTTTCACAATGAAGTGATATCGGCTTATCGACACTGGAATTACTCCTGGACCAAAAGGAAATTCTAAGCACTATGAGTAAACACCGAGCCGAGATCAACTTAATGATCATCCTTAATCGACTACAAGTCGAATCGATTAGTCAACCATATTCAAGTTTGCACTGAATATACAAGCATATGATTCCTCGTTCTCTTAAGATACTTGAGGATGTACTAAACCGCTACTTATTGCTTGAATCCAAGATTCAAGCGCAATTGACTCGTTTGACTTGCCCTTATCCCGGAGAGACTACTATCCCCATTTCTCTTTATCCGAAGATTTAGAGAATCATTCACGAGAGGTAGGGTAGGACAACTCTCGATGAATCTGCAACCATATATGCATAATCATCTTATTCAATAAGATCGATTAGGATAGCCAATGACTCATTCTCGTGAATTTGACCGAATCAAATTCTTAGAATATAGTCCAATTCTCTCATCCAGAGAATCTTGGCGTGTCGATTTCCGACTTCAGATAGCACAGCCATGTTGTTTCCAACCGTTTTAGTGTTATCATTCATGAACACTAATGCTACTACTTTACCAATATTGATATCCAGTCTACGAAAAAACTTATCAATATTTTGGTCAAGTCCACATATTTTAAAACATGCGACTTTTAATGACCGAGAGGTTCTCTTAAATCCACAAAGGATATAAGCCATGGCACCTCCTACCAATGGTTCTTTCTGAATAAATTAAGATATCGTTAGTCTCGCAAAAAAAGGTATTAGGGAATCACCCCTATCTTCTGCTTTGTAACGAATCCGTTATTCATTCTCAGCTAAAACCCTTCTATTACGAATGAATTGATTCCGTTGTTCGGCAAGAAAGTCTCGAGGGAATCACCCTATTTTTCGCTTTCTAACGAAATCTAGCAAGACCGAGTGGTGAGAGAGTTCAAGGTGCAGTTAACTCTCTAGTTGTCGAGGAATCACCCCTATACCACTCAACTTTGCTATTTGAAAGTTTAAACTTTCCTATTCATTCGACTCTTTTCGTGTAGATCCAATTGCTCCCACTGGGCTGAGACACTCGGGTGGTTCTACAAGAGGTGAGTAAGCTGAGTACCAAAACTCCATTCACAGGGTTAAGGTTTTCAAACCAACCTCTATAATCGAGAATCTATCTGACCCACCAAGAGCCATAGGTTATCAATCACCCCAAAGAGATTATAAAGTCCACAAAATCACAATGGGTCAACGGTTAAACCATACTCCCACTTGTGTCTTGGGTGGATTGACATTACGATCTAGTAGTATTTATCGGTGTAATCACCAACAACCGATGTTGGGCGTGGTACGATTAAATCAGATAGTAACTACCTTTGGGTAACCGTACTCAAGGTTTAAGGTTTGTTTCTTATAGATTCTTTCGGAAGGCTTGTGACAGTTCAACCGTCACTTTACGATCTCAAGAATCTTGTAATCAACCTTCACTCGTCTCATTAAGATATTTCACGAAACAATACAATCGAGCGTATGCGCAAAATCTCGATCCTACCTTCAAGCATTAAATGCTAAATGCCTACATTTATGGAAGTGGTGTGAACCGAATTCACTCATTATCCATAAATTCACTGGCATCTTCTAGGTAGACTTCTCGGTTTACATAATAATGTTAACCGTTATTTTGCAACCAATTATCTGAATCGAGTTTAACAGTGTATTGTAGCACATTAATAACTATATCAGGCAAGTCTATGGTTTCTTCCTTAGTGAGAAACATTCCACTAGGAGGCAGGCCGAGCATCAGTCCCAAGACTATGCGATAGCCTATTTCTGAGCATGGAATACTCTATTCTCTGCTAAAATCAGAGACACCTCCTCGTATTCTTTCGATAAACCAACAAGTGTTTTGAGTAGTTATCAGACAGAATGTCACCACTCAAAATCTCCCACTAGCTTGTATCTCTCACTAGACCCCGAAGGTCATGGTGAACAAGCTATGTTACCCCTTCAAATCTATTACCCTTTCCCGATTGAAAGGAAACTTAGTCATTCTTCCTTTGAGATAGTGTTCTAGGCGGGAGATAGGAATCACCCTTAGCCAGTCGTCAGGTCTTATCTCTAGGATATATGCACTAATTAATAGATATTGAAAGGTCGCTTATCTTAATACGGAAACCTTTTACCTTTACTAGTTTTAGATGTGTTACACATACCTATTCAAACTTTTCTTAGTGGTTCGACTTTATCAAACAAAATTGAGTCATGATTAAATACTACAAATGTCATCTTCACTTTGTTTAAGGCAAATTGTAGTATCGAGATGAAAGTGAATCCATTTGTTTCAACGAATCAGTAAATAAATTTTTTCGTGATATTCAAGGATAGAATCAAATTCATTTCCTTATATCACTCCCACTATTATAGCTGAAATTACTGCCCGTTGTTAGTCTATTAATCGTTAATGCACAGCTTCCTTGTTCTTCCAAAGAACTAAGCTACCGAGTCAAGTTACTCGGTTAAGAAAGTCGCTAAGGATTCATTGGTTAGTGATCCGAAATCACTTTCCTTATCCTATACTTTCTTTAATTAATGTTTCGGTTTAGCCTCAAAACTTTAGTTAAGATGATTAACACTTATAGACATACTTTCCCATTCTTAACTTTCCTTAAAAGGAAACAGTCTTGAACTAGCAGTTCTTTAGAGTAGACACTACTCGTGAACTGTGGGATGTCTAATGAAAGTGTTACCCAGTGGGACAAATTTTCTAATAAATTAGAAAAACATAGGATAAAAGCTCCCACTAGTTTATCGGTTCCAAATACCGTCTAACTAGCGACACTTTAACTTATGATTCTCCAATTTTTAGAAAATTTCTCGTGTAGACACTACACAATTAAAATTCACTAGAAGAATTTTATCGTCAATCATCTTTCGGACTAATTACAGTCGTCTCTCGATCAACACGATTGACAAGAGTGACATCCTTATTTACGTCACTTAAGTCTTGAAGGCTCAAGAGAAATATCTCTTCCAAAAATTAATTGCATTTAAGATTAATAAGCACAACGTTCTAGTTACTTACCACTTTTAACGAAGTCATTACTAGTCAATTTTACACTAGCGATCTAGCACCTTAGAGATATATATATGATTGTAAATAAAATTGTGAGAAAATAAATCCAAATCATACACTACTAAAATTTTAGGAACATAAACTAAGTACTTATAGTCTATCCTACCGTTCCAAGGATTTAATCTAACGCCTCAGTGCCGCCTTAGGGTAGGTCAAAGAGGTTTCGATTAATATTGAAGATCAGATTGAGAATCGAACATCTCATTTGTGATCTTCAATCACCTTTCCTTTTCAGCCACGGTACTTCCAAAAATACCCTTTATGAGTGTGACCCTCTTGTCTCAGATTTTTAGGTAGACCCGAGTGTGCCGCTTAAGTCGGTCGGTGACCCGACAGTACCCAAAATCCTATCCTTTCGGAGACCAAGCCTTGAATTTTGATAGCGGTGAAGGCCTTCCTTAGGAGGCGGTCCCGTGCCGGCACGAGGCGTCACCATTCTCTCACGTTGCTTGTGTCAGCAGTAGAGGCCGTGGGGTCGGGTGTCGCCTCTCCCTCCCACTCAATATTTTGAAAAGTGGTGGGTTTACTGATCACGTTTTTGGACTTGATGTTACATTAAGGAACAATAAATCATAGGCCCGAATGTTGTCGGTTATGTGGGCTAGCCCACCCGACCTATTCGTTAGAACATATGTGGCCGTCGGACGGGTCAAGACTAGGAGAGGTCCGTTGAGCCGTAGTGGCTCTTCGGATGGCTCGAGATTGCCGGACCCGTGCAAACGCCACACGTGGAGGTGAAGTCGATTGAGCCGTAGCTACCGTTGACCACCCAACCGTGGTTAAACCACTTTCGAACCTGTTTGCCCGTGATTATCAATCCTTAAACATCAAACTTTCACGTAGACACTACGGAACAAAAACGTAATCTCGTCTTAGGTAAGGTGGAATTCACCGAGAATCCAACACCTTAAACCACGAGGTTTCGGGATTTTACTCCTTATGCTTTCGCAGAGTGGGATTCACCGAGAATCCATCACCCAACCTCGACGATTGACAAAACCCGTGTTCCTCGGTTTTTACCTAATTAGTTTCTAATTAATATCAAACAATTAATTAAAACTAATCGTGTGTTTTATACATGCCTAACTAATTCCTTGAATTAATTTCTACATGTATGCATATGGAGTGGAATTCATGATATGATGCATGTCATGGCAATTTTCCGGTTCTACTCATACAATCTACACATGTATACTAGTGCGGAAAATAAACACCGAGATGGACCGTTGGCACCCCCGTAACTAATCTATTCGAAAATAAATTAAAACCCTAATCTGCAGCTGTTAAGAATCTTCGACGATCGGCATATCAAACGAACTTGGATCTGGATGAAACTTTCCATATCTGATCTTCATTCTTCGGACTTCAAGATGGACGGTCGGATCGGAGCTTTGACTTGTCAATCTTCCTCAGTGAGCCGCCCAACTTGCTGCTGAAACAGACTCTTACAGCAGCGCATCATTTACTTCCCGAGATCAATCGGGGATGAAAATGAATCCCGATCGTCCTGAACATTTTATCTCACGTCCAAAACTCCATGATTATCGATCTGACCGGTCGGATTTTAATTTGAACGGTCCAATTGTTCCCAGAAAATCGAAGAAGTCACAGTTAGGGTTTCTGTGAATCCTGCGTTTTTCTGTTACAGCAGCCACTTCGCAGCAACGAACGGAAACCCAAACGGACTCTGATCGACGCCAAATTTTGTGGGATTGTTAATCGAATTCCAATCTTGATTCTGACCGGAGGGATCTTCGTTTTAACGGCTCAAACAACGGAAAAAACGAAAATACTAAACAGCTAATGTACAGATCTATTTTCTGGAAATTAAAATTGCAATAATACATAAATTACATAATTTCCTATACTCATATGAACGAATTTTCATCGTTTATATGAGTTTACAATAGATCTAACGGGAAAACGGTGCCAACCCCAATCCATCTCTTCAACCATAGCAATTTAAAAATTATTAATGCATAATAATAAGTAAAATATCACCTACATGCAATTCCACTCCTTTAAATCGTTTAATTACGATTATGAATATATAAATCGTGGAACCTTGCCACGATACCACATGAAGGATGCAGGTTCTTAGATCTAAGCGAATTAGATCTACGCGGCCAGATGGATCACGACTTATACATCACAACACATAATTAAAGGACTTAAACTACTACAAGGGGTTAAGTTTATCTTACCAATAGTGGGAAGAGAAGCCAAGATCTTCCAATGTGTTCTCCAAACGGTGGTTGGTGGACACCGATCCTTGGATTTGAAACCTCCTTGATATGCTTTTAAGTTTTTCTTCAACCAAAAAAAACCCAAGACAAGAAACAAATTTTCTCTCTTTATTCTAGTGTGGGGCGAAATTTTGCCTTGCAATTTCCTTGGAACAACTCTCCTTTTATAGGAGAGTAAATCCTGGCCTCCAAGTTTTAATTAATTAAATAAATAATTAAAAAGAAATCACAATAAAGGATAATTCCATTTATAAAAGATTGTGATTAATCAATCAATCAATTACAAATCAATTATCTTTTATTAATTAATTATTTAACAAGTAAAAATTAATCACACAAGAAAATCAATTCTTGCCCTTTTAATAGCTAGAGGCGCCACACACTAGGGTTTAGGCCACGAAAATGTCTTTTTGTGTATTATATTATTCAAACCCAACTAAATAATATTTTGCATATCAATTAATTAGCCCACCAATTAATTATCAATGAGGCCCAAAAGCAGGAAAAACATCCAATTACAGGAGCCAAATCGGGGACCATGATACTCAACCCATAGAGTGAATAAGCGTCCATTGATATAATCACTACATACGGATTAACCCTCCATAGACTGTCCATTCTGAGTGGGAAGTCTCCGTGAACCCGACTCATTATCTTATCCTTATTTACCATCAACCCACGATGATCAATTAGTATGCATATATCGACTAGTAGCTAATTAGTCAAATGCGAAACTCCCGGGATCGATCACTTTCTTAGGGCTAACAATTAAGGGATTGTCTCTCTACTTCCCGCATGAGGAAGGAATGGATTCCATGTCTGTGAAAATCGAACTACTCACTCACTCATCCGGAGATAGTGCCAATGAGAAGTGGCTTGGAACACATATTTAAGTGAACCGTAACTAACACATCAAACACTACCCGGGACAAGCAAAGACCTCGTGATCACCTCGGGATTAAGGTTGATCCATATATGATCATCTAATGATTTAATAAGATTTTCGATCACGGAATTATATCGAGAAATTGGATTAAATCGGTCCGATCTATATGAATGCCATCATATATAAATGCCCCACGTAGGTACCCTCACCGGCAGTCGGATAAGACTATCACACCCTAAGGTGTTTAGGCGCATTATTGGTGTTTTAATCAAGAGACCCTAAACTCGATTAAGTTCACCACGGACTAACAGATTTAAGCATATCTCCACTAACTCAATCCTCACGTGTAATCCATACACCTTTGAGTTAAGTGGTTACATCTGAGATATACTTAGGGTTTGCGGCAATGTATTACTTTACAAGCATAAAGCAAGTAATAAGGTGAGATAAATTCATCATTCATTGTTAAAAACAATTACACAAATTGTCTTTCGGGCACTACACCTAACAATCTCCCACTTGCACGAAATGACAAGCAACGATTGTTTTTAGAGCACACCCTTTCTCATCTTAAAAACAATTACACAAATTGTCTTTCGGGCACTACACCTAACAGCCTTTTGAGGTGGATCTTGCTCTTACAAGAGTTTAACCTTGAGATTCGTGATAGAAAAGGGTGTGAGAATGTTGTAGCGGACCACTTAAGTCGTTTAGAGCTTAGTGAGGAGTTGTTTAAAGCGCAAAGAGAGAGAAATGATGTTTTCCCTCATGAGCAACTTTATGCTATCGACACCATCCTATCAGTTGAGAAAGGAAACTTTCTAAAAATTGGTAAGGAAGGTAGCCCGTGGTTCGCACCGTTTGTCAACTACCATGAGTGTGGTTTCAGTAGATCCTAATTTTGATTCGAATCAAAAGGCGTAAGTTTCTTAGTGAAGTGGGTAAGTATGTGTGGGAGGATCCCTATTTGTATCGATTGTGCCCGGATGGCATCCGAGAAGGTGCATCCCCGGCAGTGAGATCGTAGCGTGCTTTCGTTTTGTCATGATAAAGAGGCCGGGGGCCACTTTTCGGGGGAGAGGACCGCTTTGAAAGTATTACAAAGTGGGCTATATTGGCCCACTTTATTTCGAGATGCACATGCTTATGTGAAATCATGTGACGCTTGTCAAAGATCCGGTCGTATTTCTAAGAGGAATGAGATGCCTCAAAATCCAATAATCATTTGTGAAGTCTTCGATGTTTGGGGCATTGATTTCATGGGACCCTATCCATCCTCGTGTGGTAACAAATACATCCTAGTTGCTTGCGATTATGTGTCAAAATGGGTTGAGGCCTTAGCCTCACCTACCAACGATAGGAACGTTGTTATCCGTTTTCTTAAAAGATACATCTTTTGTAGGTTTGGGGTGCCCCGAGCTATAATTAGGGACAATGGTAGCCATTTTGCCAACAAGCCATTTGATAAACTCTTAAGAAAGTATGGGGTGGAGCACAAACTCGGAACCGCTTACCATCCCCAAACGAGTGGCCAAATTGAGGTCACAAATAGGGGTATTAAGCGTATCTTGGAAAGGACGGTAGATATGAATGTTAAGAGTTGGTCCTTGAAACTAGATGATGCTCTTTGGGCCCATAGGACAGCTTTTAAGACACCGCTGGGCATGTCACCTTACATGATAGTCTATGGAAAGTCGTGTCACCTCTCCGTGGAAGTTGAACACTGTTCTCGGTGAAATTTATGGTTTTTATCGCATTATTAGAGAACAATATCTTTCGTATTTTAGTAATTTTTAGAGAAAATTATGTGTTTAAGGCTTGAATTTGAATAATGGGTTTAAAAGTATTAAAAGTGTAATTTGGGCGATTTTATGTGTTTAATTGACGGAATTATTATTATTTGAAGATTACTACATTTTGCAATGTTTATTTATCTTATAGGAGCTTAATTTCGAGTGCATAAAGAGGATTAATGAGGCTCAAGTTCGAATTACAAGAGATAGAGATGGATTTGGCTTGAAGAAATTGGATAAAGTTAGAGAAATCCGACCAAAAAAGCGATCCGGCCGGCGTCAGCATCCGTCCAGTCCAGGACGGGCGCCCACCGATCTTGGACGAAGCGGCGTATGAGTCAAGGCGTCCATGCAGCGTCGAGAATCGTATTTTACATACGAGTCTTGAGGCGTTGGCTAAACTAGCGTCGACTCCGTCGAGTAAGATTCTAAACGAAGCGTCCGGATATTCAAGCGGGCGCCCAACCCGATTCTTGTAGCAGCCGACATCAAATTCCTATAAATACAGCAGCAGCCCCAACCCTAATGGGATACTATATACAGCCGCACTAATACACAGAAAAAAGCGGCGCCCTAGAGAGCTCAGCCGCATCTTCTCTTCATGAAGATGAGTTCTTCCAACCCAACGATCACCAACATGATTGTTGGCTAAACGCATAGCAGTGGAACAACCGGAGGATATCACATCAACGTCATCACAACCATGATTCGTTAGTTTATCTTTAGTTATGATTTTGAATACTTTGTTTTATTTATCGTTTGAATCCTGATTTAATTGTTAAGAGTTTTATTAGATAGGAATGTCAATGAAACTTTATGTTGTTTGAATTTTTATGGAAATATAATTCAACAATAGTTTTCTATTTCAATCGATACAATTGATGATGTTTTGAGGAATCATATATTGTTAGTTGGGTATTACAATTTGGGAGCAATTGTTGATCTTGTGATGAATGTTATTTGTTTTTCTTGGAAAAGTGAACAAACCCTAGAAATCGATCTAAAGGAATTTAGTCGGTTTCGCGATTGATCATACCAATAAAGCGTATTCGAATCATAAACTGGTTGTTTGATTGTTGAGTGATTGATTCTAGGTGTTCTCTTGTCTCCCTTTTATAATTTGAAGACAAAGTCATTTGTTTCAACGTTAGTCTTAAGTTAGTTAATTGAAACCTCAATCTTTCTTTGTTTTATTTCTGCATATTTCGATTAAATCGTATCCGGACGCCCGATGCCTCTAAGAGGACGCTCGTCTACTCTTGAATATTTCTGTTTTTCGTTTATTTTTAGTTCTTTGTTTTAGTTTCTTTTCTTTAGTTTTTAGTGTATTTCTTAGGTTTAGTTTATAGTTAGATTAACCTTAGTTTTAGGTAATAATTAGTGACATATTTGATAGATTAACTGCCCTTAATCCGATAAACATTCGACTCCCTTAGGACGACCCGGTAACACCCTCTACTACGAACCTTATACTTGGGGTGTTTCGGTTTATAAATTATAAAACTAGTTTTTACCGAACAAACACAAGGCGTATTGGGCAATAAAAATGCTAAACTTAGATGACACCTTAATTGGTGAGAGGATGATGGCTCAATTGAATGAATTGGATGAATTCCGCCTTCGTGCTTATAATCTTTCGACGAAGTATAAGGAAAGGACTAAGTTGATCCATGATAAGTTGATCAAAGTTCGAGTTTTTAATAAGGGCGATGAAGTCTTATTCTACAACACCCGTCTCCATCTTTTCCAAGGGAAGTTAAAATCTAGGTGGTCCGGTCCCTATGTAGTGTCAAAAGTATTTCCGTCAGGAGCTATCAAGATCACCCACCCTAAGTTTGGTACGTTTACCACAAACGGCTTAAGGTTGAAAAAGTATGAACGGTTACCTTATGATGAAGCTTTAGAGATAGTGACTCTCGAGGATCCTGTCCCTTGTGACAAATCATGCAAGTCTTGTCACGGCTATAAACTTTGACTCGTTTAATCTTTCACCCACCCTTCGTTGTCGAGCCAACGACGTTAAACAAAAGCGCTACCGGGAGGCAGCCCGTTAATAATAATAATAATAATAATAAGACTAGTCTTAATGAGATGAAGAATCTGTGAAAAAAAAATGAACACAATGGAAGATCAACACAAAGTACAACTAAGTCTTAGGATGAAAGTTTGAATGTAATTAAGGGAACATTTAGGTGGTTATCCGAAAATCCCGAGGGAGAGCAAAGAAAAAATTCAAATGCATCATTTCTTGGACTTAGGAGTCTATAAGTATGTGATACTTGCTTTTACCCGGATGATGATTGACTACGTTCTATGGATATTGTTTTTCTATTATATGCCTCTGTGGTTTTTCTTTCATGCTTAAATGTTCTGTACTTTACCCGTTGGGGATATTTATCCATCTATAGCAATCCATTAGGTGTGTTAAATATTGCGTATCGAGTTTTCTGACGTAGCAGTGCCTTAACATTGTATACCCCCATATCCCTATTCTATATTTCGCACGAGGACTATGTCCCGTGTATGCTTTTGTTGTTTTTTTCTCTACGTTGATATAGGGATTCGGTCGTGCTTACACGAGGTCACATTACGGGATTCGAAGCGCATTTCTGCCGGGTTTATAAGCTAAGTCTTCCTTAATACTTTGCCGCACATTTCATTTTATAATCTAGTCTGTTTCCAATATTGTGTGACATATCTTTCTTATTATGTATTAGTTCAACTACTATGTAATATTGTGTGTTTTAAATCAATAAAAGTTCATGTGGTGTGTTTATCTACCTTTTGTCACTACAATGTTACACTCCACACACTTTTATTTTATTTGTACACACAATGGTCATAACTTTGAAAAACCCACCCACCCTTTTATATCATCTCGGTAATTATTTGACTTGTTTTGGTGAACCATTATTTTTCCAACCACTTTTATTTACCCTCACTATGCATTGAGGACACTGCAAGTTCGTAAGTGGGGGGTAGCGTCGTGGTTGGTCTAGCAATGGCATTAGTGCTTGTTTTGTATCAGAAAATCCCTTAGTTTTCGATCTTTTTCGAGCATTATTTAGTTGATTAAAATAAAGTGTATAAGATATATATTTCATGGATTTGATGATGTAATGATCGATTTGGGTATATAACCAAAGTGAACCGTAAGTGCATTTTAACCCCAAATTTATTTGTGTAACATGAATTCATTGTTCACGTAAGCCTTTGATATTGAAGTGAAAATTTTAAACTGTATCCATTCAGTATCCTAGTGGTTATTCTAGAGATAATTGCAGTAACTTAGTACCTAATTTTTGAACGTGTCTTTGGAATATCCTCAAGGTTTGAATGTGATAGAAAGGATATAAGTTAAGTGGAATGAAAAGAAAAATACCAAATTAAGATGAACTATATATATGTCGGTTGTAGCTACCAATGATTTGAGTGCAGTAGGGCGTTATCACGAAACGTCCTATATCACTATGAGGTTTAAAAGCTCCGATCGCCCGATGATAGTAGTCCACTAGGGTGTTATCACGAAACGCCCTATTCTTTGGGAAAGAGGGCAACCGCGACGACGATAGTAGTCCGGCTAGGGGTTATCACGAAACGTCCTATTGCTGGGAATGAAGGCATATGCTACAAATGTGAAAGAAAAAAAATAAAAATAAATAAATAAATAAAATAAAATAAAATTTGACAATTTGGTTAAGCATGGTTGAAAACTTAGTTATCTTCTGACTATCCCCAGTATAAACTGAATGATATGCTTTAGGGATTATCCTAATAAGTACACAAGAGGACTTCGTGTGGAACTGTTACTGCCTATTCCTAGGAAAGTCATTAGGACTGTCTGAATGGATATTTGTGCGTATTGCTTGAATTATTCAAGAGAGGATAGTGGAAATTGAAAAGGCTTGTCACACACACACACTCTGTTATACATTTATATTGAGGTTAACGCCTGGTTGTAATTCTAATGGTTATATCATCTGGTTGTCCTTATTATCTTATCTTCACATGAATTTTTCCTTCATTCATTTTGTTTTATCGCTTGTTTTGCTCGAGGACGACCAAAAGCTAAGTCGGGGGTTGTTGATAAGGGAAAAATTCACTGTTATTTTTATAACTTTTGGCCCCATTTCTGATATCATTTCGAGCACTTTTATATCAATTAAAGTCATTAATTCCTAAGTTTCATAAAAATATATAAGTCGTGACTATTTTATAAAATATCGTGTTTTTATAAGTTTTTACTAGTTTTTGTACCGGTTTAGTAACCGGAGTGTCGTGTCGGATTTACGCTTGGTATTTTGGTGGTTTATTGCAGAATTATAGGTTGACCAAAAATCCCGAGTAATGACACGTTTTGAGGCCTAAAAGAGGTATTTTTAGGGATATAAGAGTGTGCCACTAACTTAAGTGGTCAAGTGGCTCAGTGGTTAGTGGTACCACTAACGAATTATATCTTCGACGAACAAATGGCTCATTAAAATGGTATTTTCTGAAGAAGTGTCCTTAATGAAAGTTGTAGATTTTTGAAAGAGCTTTCCAACGCATTTTTAATCACGTCAATCGGACTTCTATAACTCAAGTATCATTAAGTCAAGTGGTCAAGTGGCTAATCGATTCGATTTAGTGGAAATCGAGAAATATCTTCGACGAGCGAATGACCCATCAAAAAGACATTTTCTGAAGAAGAGTCCTTCATGAAAGTTGTATATTTTTCAACGATCATTCCAATGCCTCTTGAATCATGTCATTTGGAGGTCTAGAACTCAAGATATGAATTTTAGAAGTTTTATTCAAATATATAAATTTATATCCGTAAATTAGATGATCAAGGGGGCTGAATGCAATGATGATTCCGGCCCTTACCCGGCCCAGTCCGGCCTGGGAGAGTTTTGCCTATATAAGGAGCATTCAGAGAGCACAGATGGACGCACCATTATATATATACATAGCGTATATATATATATATATATATATATATATATATATATATATATATATATATATATATATATCTATCCTTCTTATTTTCTTTAGTTTTAGGTTGTAAATAAGGCCTTATGCCGAAATAAATTTAGTAATATTAGTATCGTTGTAATGCTTGGGAAATTATTGGAAGTTCGGTGTTGCTGAAATCGTTGTAATATCAAGTTTTTTTTATGTGATCGAAGATATCTCTATTATAATAGTAAGTGTGTTTTTTGTTTTCTTCCATTATTGTTATATCTATATCTAGCTATTTCTTTCTTGTTGTTTCTTGTTTCTTTCATTCTCGTTATATATATATATGTATCTGTAGTAGTATCCATATATAGGAGAATCTGACAAATGATTGGATTTCGGTTTTAATTTGGTTTTAATAGAATTCTGTCATATTGACAGAAGGCTATTATGTAAAACTTCCCGCCATTTAATCCATGACATGTTGACAGAATCCGTCTATATGGGTAGCTAAACTTTTCATAGCCAAATCATGTAAAATTTGGTGAAATCAACCTTTGGAAGATAAAATTGGGAGTGTGTTGTGCTTTTTATTGTTGAATCTTAAATATTTCACGTCTTAGAACTTGTTATAACGGATTTGGGCTAGATTAGCTACCTAGGTCAAAAATCACACACATCATTCTAGAGAGTTGTTCGAGAGAGAGTGGTGTGGGAAAAATGGTTCTAAGATCGGGAGGTAAAACATACCGGGTTTTAGGTCGTGAATTTCAGCCCGCGCTCATCGGTGTTTTATTATCAACATAGTAACTTGAATGTGGTAGTCTAGATTAGTGTAGTTTAGTGTTAGACCCGGGGTTGAACTATGAAGTGCCGGGTGGTTCTTGAGCCAACGATGACAAGTTGTTTCACGGAGTCTTCGGGTAGACCATGGATTAGGTAAAGCTTGGTTTCATCGCTTTGACACATTCTCGTTAAGATGTTTGGTGTAAGACGTTGATGAGTATGAATCGGGAGTAACCCGACCGAGTGATTTCGGACTTGTTTCCGTAATGAGGTTATATCAAGCATCTCACAAAGACTTAATCATGTTAGGATAATCGTTTTTAAAAGAGAATTAATTAACCTCACATAGGATGTTAAAGGAGAGTTGTTCAGATCTTAACATCAGAATTAGGAGCACGCACCCGTGAGATTGAATGTGAGAGTTCGTTTGTTATAATGCACACCCGGTTTTGTCTATCCTTGGGGTTGAAATTAGCTACTTTGATCATGGTTCGGCTATGTCTTTTAACCTATCTTTAAAATCTAGTAGTTTAACTTTCTTTCTCTCTTTAGACTTGATATAAAAAGAATTATTTTAGTGTCGTGTAGTAACAAACCTTCCAAAAACTTGATCGCCTAGACTAAGACACACGTTCACTTTGGTACTTACAAACACTTGTCCCTTGGGATCGACCTCGTTCTCCTGTAGCTATTCTACAAATCTGACCCGGTCCACTGCCGGTTAGAGAGTTAGTTTACCCACGGTTTTCGAGTCTTTATAAATATATTTTCGAGGGGTAAATTTTAGCTCATCACGCCCCACCCTCTATATAAGAGAAGGGTTGGCTAGCTCTTTTGTACAATACAATTCCAAGAGCTAATAGTTCTTGTGAAAATAGAGAGCTTCTTAGGGAGAGATTTGAGAGAGAGAAAAAGTCGGTCTAGCAACCGAATTTTTCTGGTAGCAATCCATGATGGGATTCCGGCAAGGTGTTCGTGTGGATCACCGGTAGTGGTCGAACGCTTGGGCGGCTCCGTACACAACACTCTCCTTAGACGGTCAAAGCATCGATCTTTTAGATCAATCAAGGTAACCACCGTCTACTAGCTTATTTGTTTATTGCTTAAACGAAGTCGATCCTAGTTAAATGAAATAAATTTTAAATTCCGCTGCGTTCCCGCATAGATTTCCTAACATATACTTCATGAGCAAGTATGAAAAGTGATTCTGGTATATGTCGAGAATATCCTTAAAGGTGTAAGGATGGGTTCTTGGTTTACTGAAACTTAGAATCGAATAAACGTAGATATACAGATATGCACCCTGAATCTTATGAAGATAGTGGGAGATATGGTCTGGGTTTACAGTCAATTTGATTAAGTGATACAGTGAGCTGGAAATGTTCTTAGCTAAGAATCACTGGAGATTCTACAACTGGGTCAAAACACTGTAGTGTCTTGGATGCGCAGCGGGAACATTATATGGATCTAGAAGGTCCATTCATGAACCTTGTGCGGTTCTTCCACCTTTCTATATAGCTGATATGGTAAGTGGATTCATCGATTAGGCAAGGACCAGGGTCTCATCAGAGATTCATGTGTGTGTTGAGTCGGTTCCTTATGACTTGATCATTTGGAGCATGATATGAAAATAGTCTGAGTCCCCACGGATAGTGATCCGTTAACACTTAGGGTTGGTTGCGAGCATTGCATGAGATTCTTATGTTTCAACTTGGTCTTGTGTGTACGAGTGATTGGCTTTAGGCCAAGTGGAAGATTGTTGAAATTGTGTCCTAAACCCAATTGGGTTGGACCGGATCCGAACGGGTCGGATCATTTCTACTATTTCTTTATTTTCATACATATGATAAATGGCTTTAATGTTATTATATATTCTGTTTATCTATATGAACCAATTTGTGATTGTATATATATGTTGGTCCCTTGAAAAGGTTTTGGTTAAGTTTAGAGGGGGGGGGGGTGAATAAACTTAACACTTAAAACTTTTGGAGTTAACAAACTCAAGAAACCAAGACTCTTGACACGACTCGATGAGTCTATTTGAATGTTGATTTTGATGAATTTGTTGCAGCGGAATATATTCAAATAGCCTTCACTTATTACTTGTTGTTAAAATATGATATCAAGTATTAGATACTCAGTAGTGTAAGTGTGTGATTCAGTTGCCAGTTTCAGAAGGTTGATGTGCTAGATATACTAAATGCAGAATTTAAATGCAGAAAGTAAGTTGGCAATTTTTATAGTGGCTCCAGGTGGTGTAATCCTGTCAGTCCACTCTTCTCCTGTGATGTTGGAGGAAATTCACTAGAGATCTTTGAGGTTGCAGTTACAATATTCCCTAAGATGTTTGTCTTTCACCAATAACTATGGCTTTACAAATCGAACACTTGGAGCAGGTAGAATTGTTGCTCCAAAGTCTTCCTTGGTCCTTGAAGGGTAGGATTGCCTCTTCACCACTCTACCACAAACAACGATCCACGACACCCTAAGATGCTTCACTTTGTCTTCAAGTGAGTTTATTATAAAAGAAAGTTTGAATCAAGTAAGTGATTCGATTTTCAGCAGACTTGATCGAGATGATATGATCGTGACTTGAAGTCTTCAAGTGTGTAAACTTGATGTAACTTGATAACAGATTACACTTGAAGAAGTTGACTAGATCAGTAGCTTTAAGTTCAGTAGGGTCAGCAGGGTGATTTCTTGATAAGAATCTGAAGCTCAAGATTATCTGTTGTTTTTCCTCAATTTTCATCCTCTCAGATATCGAAATAGAGTCCTCTATTTATAGGTAGGAATCCTTGTGACTTATGTTTGAAATTCAAACATAGCCGTTTCAGATTTGTCCCATCTTGACTTGCTTTCTGTCCTCAGACATAGTCATCGACATCATTGTCGATTGCTTTTTGGCGGTTTCGATCATCCACCCTTTGACTTGTATCCATTGGATAAGGTCTGAATCTTTCCAACGTGCCTTTAATCTTAGCCATTGATTTGTTTGATAAAATCAGAAGTTGTTATCTGTCCTTATCCTTGTATTCTTCCAATGTAACCATTGATTAAATTGAAATATGTGTTCAACAGGTTTCTGTGAGTGTTAGTCTGCTGAAATACATATAAGTCAGTTGATTCAAAGTTGTTGTGTTTATAAAACACTGCGGCTGACTTTTCTAATATCTAACTTTTTATTATGAAGTTAGATTACACCATTTTGAACATAACCAAGTTCCAATCACCACTTAACTTATAGAACTTGGACCTTGTACACAAGATATATGTAATCAGTTAGGTCATCACAGACTTCCCTAAATTCTGATTTCATATCCTTGACTTTAAATACTAAGTTTGATCCCTTAGCCTTCAATAACTGAGTTTGAGCCCTCAGACTTCAGTCCTCAGCAGGTTCCTAAACTAGTCAACTGACTCAGGTACCCTATTGATACAGACAGGTCTGCTGATGAAAGTCAGCTGACCAATTATAGTGCTTGTTTGATCAAACCTATACAAAGATAAAACTCTAATAAGCCTACACATTTGATCTAGACATATTTTTGCATTTGCTCTATAACAGCTAGTCTGGCACTCATCACTAAAACTCAAAAATAAGTCCAACAATTTCCCTCTTTTTGGTGAGGATGCCAATACCCTCCTTATAGCAAAGCAAAAAGACTAAAAACAAAAACACAGAACAAATTCAGTTAATTCTCATTATAAGCAGTTGTTCATCATTATTACAAACTAGATTCAGCAAAAAGGTAAAAGTAGGTGTAAGTATGCTGAACTAGTTTTTTCTTTCTCTTTCTTGCCTCTCTTTCTCTTGCTGCTCATGATATTCCCTTATGCCTCTTACCATGTCTCTCATCCATTGATTTTCAATAAGGGAAAAATCAATATGGGGATTCACCTCCTTCCACCATTTCCATGCCTCAGGTAAAGTTAGGTTGATTTGATGTACTCTGAAGCCTAGACGCATGTACAAACTCTTGAACTCATCCAATGAATCCCTTGCTGATGTGGTAGGAAGACTTCTTCCACCTCTTCCACCTTTAGATCTTAGAGATTTGACTCTTGCTTCCCAAAATTTTAGTCCCAAAAAGGAATTTAGTCCCTCATGGAAGCCCTTGTCATGGTAAGGTCTTCTCTTGTTATAGTAAAGCTTCTTGTATTCCTTGAAAAGATCATCAATCAGCTGAAGTCTGCCAGGTGCAGGCTCTCTAAATGCATTGGTGTCAGCCTCCCATCTCTTTTGTGCAAAAATTCTTGCAGCCTCTTTTGCTACAGTTGTTTGGCTCTCTTCCCCCTTATTGACATCATCAACAAAACGGGACAACAGGCCATGAACACTTTCCTGTGTGATCACTAAGTTGTTTAGTTGACCTTCCATAATTTCAGTTCTAATGTCAAATGCAATGATCCTTTCTTTCATTGTTTGCTCTAGTAGATTGATCCTCTCAGTAAACTTAGGATCCAATCCAGCAGGGTGAAGTGTTCTAGCAGATTCAGCCACAACAGGCTTAGGTGCCTCAGCAAGCTTATCAAGTTTCTGGTGTATGGAGAGAAAATGTTCTTTTAAGTACTTCTCCTTTATTGTGTTTCCCTGTTTTATCCCATTCACATCTTGAGCAAGGTCAGCAAGAGCATATTGGGTGGAAGTAATGTTGGAAGCAACTGTTTCAATAGTCCTCCCTCTATTTTCCACTAAGTTCATCAAATCTTCAAACCTTTGCTCTTGTCTGTCAAGTTGAGTTCTTAACCTTGTAATATCATTTTTGACTGCCCTCAACTCATCTAAAACTTGTGCTGGTACTCCACCAGCCATTCCTCCAGCCATATGTCCAGCTGATTCATCAGCAGGCTCTTCAACATTGTATTGTGCCCTCTGTCTGCTGACAACCATGGCCCAGCTCATATCCCTTCCAGCAGGGTTAGGACCTTGGAACTCCTCTAGGATTGGATCTAGGGCAGGTTCCTCAAAGAGTGGTACAAATGCCTGTTGTGGTTCAGTAGCAATAGGTTCTTCCTCAGGCACTTGAAACTCTTCATCACTGAAGTCATAGTCCAGCAGATGTTCATCCTCATCAATAACAACAGTCTGCTGACTATCCTTCCCTTCAGTAACCTTTCCTCCAGTAGGCTCTACTACAGCAGCCTGTTCTTCAATATCAGCAGGGGTTTCCTCCAAACCCATAGCTAGTTCCAACCTTTGTCCAGGTGCTGTTTGAGCCTCAGCAACCCGTACCACCTATTCCGACTTTGTTGTTCAGTGTCCGTCTGCTCTCGTGACTGAACCTCCTCAAATAGTAATGGTGATCCTTCAAAACCCATCACCATGTCCAACCTTTGTGCTATCACTATTTGTTCCTCAGTGATCAATACTCTTTGTACAAGAATTGCAGGGAATTCAGCCATATTTTTTTCCAAAAATCCTCTAACATCTGCAATCTTCTGTAGAGTCTCAGCAGTTTTACATAGAGTGTCCTGAGTATCAATCCACTCCTGATATTGAATTGAATCTTCAGAACTGACATCAGGCTCACTATAATTCAGTAACCTTTTCTTCATCCAAATCTTCAGTCTGCTGATCATTAGGATTCACATCAGACTCCACAGTCCTGAATGTGCCTGATGTGCCAACCAACTTATTACCTCCAATATTTATGCCTTCATTGATCAGAGCTTCCAAATCGTCCATGGTTAGATCCTCCAAATCTTCCTCCATTTGACTAGTCTACTGGCCCTCTGCAGACTTACCAGCATCAGTGGACTGTTCTACACTTGGTTCATTCAACAATGCAGTTCCACTAACCTCTTCTTGACGTGGGTAATAACCATCATCAGAGTCATATGATGATGAATCATCACTATCTGATCCATCTCTAGGATCCCTGAATTTGATACCCTCTTCTTTCTTTTGCTTATCAATGAGATCCATCAATCTCATTTCCAACAAAGAGGTATCAACCAAATCAAGTAAATTCTCCACTCCTAATTTTCCAAAAGCCCAATCCTCAAAATCTGTCATTGGCTCTGCAGCTGATTTTTGTCTCTTGTAAAACCCAAACTTCCACTGAAACTATTCAGCCACCAACTGGAGCTTAGGATCAACATACCCTTCTTTCTTCTTTTTTTCCTTTCTTTCAAAGGGAATGGTTGGCTTTCTAGGAGCTGTGTGCTTACTCTGCTGACCTCCAAAGGTCTCAACAAGCAGATTTAAAGTTTCTTCAACAGATGCATCTAGGTCGGTAGGTTGCTCAGATTGTACATTAGTGCCAACCACCTCCATCTGTTCCACACTGGGTTCCCCCTGGCTTACATGCTCATCAGCAGGATTAGCAACAGATTGCTCTTCCCTTGAACTATTGCAGAACTGGCAGGGTCTTGTACTGTTGTTTCAATTTCCACAGCAGGTGCAGATTCATTAGTCTGCTGTGGGTCTTCAGCAAGTTGCTCAACAAAAAATTCTACAGCTTCAGTAGGTTCAGCAGCCTTTTGAGGGGAGGATTCAACAACTTCTACGGTAGGCTCAAGTACAGCAGTCTGTTGTGGTTCTCTAGTGGGTTGCTCAACAACAACCTCTCAAGTCTCAATAGGCATAACAATTTTTAAGGGCTCAGCTTCAATAGCCTCTACTTCTTCTTCTCTTTGAGCTTCAAGAATCCTCAGCTGTTTCCCTTTGCCATGTTTCCTTTTCTTGGCTATTTCTTTCATTCTCTTGGAAAGTTGGTCAGATTCAACTTCAGTAGTTTTCCTCTTTCTACTGGCTTCCTTCTGTTGCTCTTTCAAAATTTCAGCAACAGACTTCTTTTGTGTAACTACAGTAGGATCAGTGACTTCAAGTTCAATTGGACCCTCAATAAACTCAGCTGTCTCTGCTGTTTGCTTCCTTGTTTTCATAGGCTTTAACATCTCTGTGATCTTCCTAGTGTCAGTAGCCTTCCTCTTCTCAGCAACTTTCTTGGGTGCAGCAGATTTAGCAACTTGTTTAATCTGCTCACCACCAGCATTATCATCTCCATCATTGTCACTTTCAGTTGCTTCATCATCCACATCTTCATCATCATCCAAACCAGGGATGGAATAGCCGATCTCCTTCTTGTATCTGGACTTGTTGAGGTTTTCAGGTGCAACATCAGCAATCCCTAAATAATTCAGCAGGGCCTGAATCATCAAACCCAAGGGTAAGGACTTGGATTTTCTTATCCCTTCTCTTTCCTCAGTTATCACTTTCTTCATATATTAGTGTAAACTATAAAAACGAGTCAAAGTAGATTGTCCCACACTAGCACTTCCACGCAATAATTCTACCAAAGGTGATCCTATTATAGGAATTGCTTCGGGTACACCTGTTACAATTTTCACTGCCCAATAACCGATTTGGTCCCAAGGTAAGGAATAACCAGTTACGCCAAAAGATGCGGTCAATACAGCGAGAACCACACCTGTTGGACAAAGAATCCAGCCCAATCAAACTTCATGCTTTTGCAAATGATGATTAACAGTTCAATTTTGGGTCCTGATAAAGTATTAAGGCTCCCACTGAGTCCCAAGTTATTCTTTGCTATTATCTTACTCAGCAGGTTGTACTCCATTCCTATATACTTCACATTGATGCTCAGTGATGATTTAGTAGCATCATTTGTCTTTATTTTGTCAACAAAATCCAATTTTGACAGTTCCATATCTTCGGGATTAGTTGGAGCATTGTTTCCAGGTCCAAAACCAAAAGTTTCCCTCAGCAGGTTTTAGGAAACTGCAATCTCCTGGCCATTCACTGTTGTAGTAAATGCCTTTCTTCCTTCTTTTATCACAATGTTTCTCCAGAAACTAACAACATTCGTGTAAGATATTCTTTCCAATCTGATATTCAGAGTATCTTCCAATCCTTCATACTTTTGATTATTGATAGCTAACTCAGTCTTGTTAGCATCAGCAACGAACCCTCTGACACTTTGGCTTGTTCCAATTTGAACATCATCCTATCCGCCATTATTAGAGAAAAATATGAAGAAGATAGCTTTCAAATCTGTGTTCACACAATGTATTTGCAGAGAATATCAATCTGAAAGTTTGTAAGTATCCTCTATGTCTATATATATATAACAGAGAGTAGTGGGAAGAAGCTGTCAGAACACGTACTGTAGCATTAACCATGATTAAATTTGGAATGAATGAGATCCCGCCACGTGTCCTATAACTGATCTATAAAGGATTGTAACCATTCGATCGTGTAACTGTGGTTATAAAGATAGAGTAAATATCCCGGTCTTCTGCTTTTTGACTTTTCTAAAGTTTGGTATGTAACGATGGCTCAAAGAAACCTTGTCATCATGAGACTTGGCTCAACAAACTGGCCGACAGAGATATCTCAAAGAAATTCACGACAAAGTTACTCTTTTGATCTCCAATTCCTTCTTGTTTTGTCCAACTGATAATACAAGATGAAGTTTAATACTAATGACTCGATCCGTCAAGTGAGCTCACCCAACAGACAAAGACCAACTCTTGGCAACTTCATTTGCTCAATTGTCCAAACATAAATAAGTACATGGAATTGTTGATACCAATGACTAATCTGCTAAGTGAGCTCACCCAACATAGCAAAGACTAATCCCCTTGGTAAATTCCAGTACACTACTGAATAAAGATGTATCAGTCAACTTTTATAATTCCAAGTTCAGTCTTTAACTTAGCAAATCTTTCACTATCCAATGGTTTTGTGAAGATATCAGCAAGTTGATCTTCAGTAGGGATGTAAATAACCACCACATTTTTCTTTTCAACATGATCTCTTATAAAGTGATGTCTCACATAAATATGCTTGGTTCATGAGTGCAAAACATGATTTTCTGTGATTGCAATTGCACTTGTGTTGTCACATATTATAGGAATTTCTCTTTCTTCAATTCCATAATCCCTTAACTGTTGTCTTAACCAAAATATTTATGCACAAAGAACTTCCAAAGAAACAATATATTCAATTTTTCAAAGAGTGGAAGTTGATATAGAATTCTAATTTTTACTGAACCAGGAAACCAGTCTATTTCCCATCAACTGACAGGTTCCTGTGGTGCTTTTTCTATCAATCTTGCATCCATCATAATCAGAATCTGAGTAGGATATAGCCTTGAACCTTCCATCTTTTGAGTACCATATCCCTACATCCAAAGTCTCTTTCAGATACTTGAGAATCCTTTTGACTGCAGCTAAATGACTTTCCTTAGGTTTTGATTGAAATCTTGCACAAACACCTACAGCAAAGGATATATCAGGTCTGCTGGCAGTAAGGTACAACAGACTGCCTATCATCCTTCTGTATAAGGACTGATCAACATGTTTGCCTTCTTTGTCTTCAACCAATCTAATGTTTGTACTCATAGGAGTTGATACCTTGGTGTTGTTTTCCATACCAAATTTCTTCAGTAGCTCCTTGGTATACTTGGTTTGATGAATGAATATTCCATCTTTCATCTGTTTGACTTGTAATCCCAAGAAATAGTTCATTTCTCCCATCATACTCATTTGGAATTTACTTTTCATCAGATTAGAAAACTTTTCACATAGTGATTCATTTTCAGAACCAAAAATTATGTCATCAACATAAATCTATACTAGCAGGGTGCTATCTCCTTCATTGATTCTGAAAAGAGTCTTATCATGGTACCTTTGGTAAAACCATTATCCACCAAGAATTGAGATAGGGTCTCATACCATGATCTTGGTGCTTGTTTCAAACCTTAAAGTGCTTTGTTAAGTCTATACACTTTATCTTCTTGATCATTAACTTCAAAACCAGGAGGTTGTTGAACATAGACCTCCTCTTCCAGAATGCCATTCAAAAATGCACTTTTAACATCCATCTGATATACCTTGAAGTTTTTATAAGCAGCATATGCCAAGATAATCTGAAAGCTTCCAATCTTGCAACAGGGGCATATGTCTCATCAAAATCTATTCCTTCTGCTTGAGAATAGCCTTTTGCAACAAGTCTGGCCTTATTTCTCACAATGGTACCAGATTCATCCAATTTGTTTCTGTATACCCATTTTGTACCAATTATGTTTGCATGATTAGGCCTTTCCACTAGTGTCCAAACTTGATTTCTTTCAAACTCATTCAGTTCTTCTTGCATAGAAATTATCCAATCTGGATCTGATATTGCTTCTTCAACAACTTTAGGTTCCATTTGAGATAGAAAACAAGTAAACATTGCTTCTAATTGTCTTATAGTCCTCACAATTTGTTGTATATTGCCAATGACTTGCTCAGCAGGGTGATCCCTTAACCATTGTGGATTTTGGTTAGATTGAATCTCAGGAACATCATCATCAGTAGGGTCTGCTGTTGCTTCAACAAGAGGTTCAGCAGATCCTTGAACTGCCTCAGTCGTTGCATCAGTAGTATTACCAGCAGGGTGATCAGCAGGGGCAGAGTCAGAAATCTTTAACTCATTTATTCTTTCCAAAACATCAACACATTCTGGAACAGTAACTTGTTGATTCTCAGCAGGTTCTGAATCTTCATCTTCCATTCCAGTGAACTTAGGTTCATCAAATACAACATGTATAGTTTCTTCATGTTTCAGTTGTCCTTTGTTCAAGACTCAATGCCTTGTCGATCAAGAATATCCCAAGAAAATTCCTTCATCTGATTTTGGTTGGAATGTCTTCAATTGCTCCTTATGATTCAAGATGAAACATTTGCTTCCAAATGGATGGAAATAGGATATATTAGGTTTTCTTCCATTCCAAATCTCATAAGGTGTCTTCAGCATCTTCTTGTTCACTGAGGTTCTATTTTGTGTATAGCATGCTGTATTAACTGCTTCAGCCCAATATCTTTCAGGTAATAATGCTTCACAAATCATAGTTCTTCCTGCTTCTTTCAAGGTCCTGTTTCTCCTCTCAGCAACCCCATTTTGCTAAGGTGTACCAGCAGCGTTGATGTAGCACACCATTCTGCTCACAATATTCTTTTATAACTTTATTGAGAAATTCAGTACCCTTGTCTGATCTGATCTTTACTACTGTCAAACTTTTCTCATTTTGCAATCTCTTCAAAAGTTCAGGCATCTTTTGAAGTGTTTCACTTTTCTTGTTCATGAATACTAGCCAAGTGTATCTTGAATAATCATCCACAACTACTAAACTGTACTTCTTTCCTGTTACACTTGTTGGTGTTACTAGTCCAAAAAGATCCATGTGCATCAGCTCCAAAACTCTTTTTGTTGATTGCTTAGTCTTTGATTTGAAGCTAGATTTTGTTTGTTTACCTTGCTGACAGGCATCACATATAGCATCCTTCTTGAATGTGATCTCAGGTAAACCAATCACCAGTGTCTTCTTCACCAACTAATTGATATCATCAAAGTTTAGATGATTCAACTTCTTATGCCATAACCAATTAAGTTCTGACTTGGTATGCACAATCAGGCATGTCTCTGGAACAGCAGTAGACCAATCCACAACATACATGTTTTGTTGTCTTCTTCCAGCCAAAACAACTTGATCACCTCTTTCACTAATGACAATACAAGTGCCTTTGTCAAAAGTGACCTTGTAGCCCATGTCATAAAACTATCCAGTGCTCAGTAGGTTGTAGTCCAGTCCTTCCACAAATGCAACATTCCTGATTGTTAATCCATTTCTCACAAGTGTGCCATATCCTCTTGTGTATCCTGGTGTATTCTTGTTGCCAAAATTTACTCTTGGACCATCCTTTGCCACAAAATTTGACAAAAAGTGCTTATTCTTTGTCATATGTCTGGAACATCCACTGTCAGAGTACCAGACACCCTACAAAATAAAGTTAATGCATTTTAGGTACCCAAAACTGTTTGGGTCCATAATGGTCAGTGGTAAGCATGACCCTTGGCAAATTTCCATAAGGTCTTCTCTGAAAAGTGTCATACTTTTGTTCATACATGTATTCTACACATCCATAAGGTCTAACAATTGGTTGTGTAGGATTCCCATATGCTTTCTGGCCTTTTGGTATGTAATGCTGTTTGGAGTGATTTCTGTTATTAGAAGCATTTGCATAACCATTGAATTGATGTCTGTTAGGAACAGCCCTGTAATATGGAGTCTGCTAAGGTCCCTGCTGAGGTTTTACCCTAGCATTATGGTTATATCTATTGTTTCTAGCAGTAGGGGCAGGAATATTCCAATCATCATCAGTAGGGAACCGTCTACATTTCCCCCTAAGATAAGTATCCCTTGAATGATTAACATTTTTGGGTTTAGGGTTCTTATCCTTAGAATATTTCTGATTTTTCCCTTATGTGGTCCAGCAGACTTGGTAGCAGGTCTGCTATCAGCAGGTCTAGAAGGTCCAGCAGTCCTTGATGACGGTCAAATTATACCCGTAAATGTCATCAACATTGACCTTAAATCGAGATTAATAATGTATATTTCATATTAAATCACTCGTTTATATTTATTATTTAATGTTAAGTGATTATTAATAAGATATTTGGTATTTAACTATTTTTATTATTAAAAGACCAATTTATTGTGCGATAAATGCTGATTTTGCAGATCACGACAAATCGAGAGGATAAATGTCATTCAATCAGTAAATCTCGAGATAATAAGGAAGAAAATCGGAGCATTAATCAAGAGATAAATCAGAGGAATCAGATCAGCACGGAAGGATGCAGTGGGGAACAAGATAGACGAAAAGCACGTTTAACACGAGCAGAGGGAGGCTCGGTCGACCGAGCCCTATCATTCGGTCGACCGAGTATGTCGGTTCGGTCACCCACGGGATTTTCGCGTGTATATCTTCTAGATCCTCCCTAGGTCGGTTACAGCCTCTATATAAGCAGCAGCTACGAAATTTGTAAGACGACACCTTAGACATACATACAATACCTTATACCTTTTTATCAATTACATTCATAGCTTTGGTACATTACAATGTAGTCATCAAATAGATTTATTATGGCTGCAAATATGTAAGCCTTTAATTTTCTGTTGTTTTTATTTTCAGTAATTAATTCCCCAATTATGCTTTATCGTTTGAGTTAGTTAATCATAGCTAGATGATGTAGATCTAGGCTATGACGTTGGGAAGGTGGAGATACCTTGTCTATGAGGATCCCATAACCTACGTCATCTACTTAGTTTCTATCCATGAATCTGCATTGTTTAATTATGCGCGTATCTATGTTAGTTTATATGAATGCTTTATGAATTACTGTTTAATCCGTTGTGTATGATGAAACGCTGAGAGATATATTCAGGGATGCAATCTGGGGGAAAGGACCATTCGGTCGACCGAGCCCCCTGTTCATCAGTTATTTCTGCCACGTCTTTGTGGTAGGTTTAGCCTAGTTGAATTTATTATCTCAGTAGGTATGGCTATGGCTACGTTACTCGCTTAGTTTAATTAAAACGTAAAAAGGAAATACCAATATAAAACTCTTAGGTAGGCTTATGAATTGCTCTTCACGGACGCTGGCGTTATCAGGTAGGTTTATATTCGGGAATTGCATGCACCTAATTATACGTACGTCGTAGATTAGCATGAGACTATAACTTGGTAATTGCTAGTTGGACGAGAGCTTGAGTAATCGCTTAGGAAGTACGCCTAACCATAGGAATGTTGCCTAGACGAGGTGTACGATTAATATTGGCATCCTTAGTGTCGTAAGCGTGCAAGTTATATGAGATGGATACCCAAAAGGTGAAGTCACGTAATGTAGCACAGTGATCTAGCAACCTAACCGGTGCTAAGTCAAGTTAAAGAGGATGACTCCCGTAGCCAATTTAAGATAGATACAAACGGATTGACAGTTAATAAGTTCAGTTTATTATATAAATTATCTAGGTCCAAACGATAAACACTATAATTGGGAGGTTAATTATGTTATTTGTCTATGTGTCGTGTCGTGTCAATTTATCTTTTCTTGTCCTTTGTTGGTCGTAGACCGCCTTTATGTCCTTGACATGTATAATTAATTGTTTATATATGAGATGACCCACAATTGGTTCCCTGCGGGATCGACCTTGATTCACTATGGCTATACTACGATGGGCCTAGTCCTCTTGCTAGTATTGGTTTATGGTGGTCAAGTATATTATAACCTGATTGACCCCGATCAAGTTTTTGGCGCCGTTGCCGGGGAACCAACGGTCAATTTTATATATAATAATTTTATTATTCATGTCAAGTTTTCTATTTTAGAGTCTGTTTTTGAGTCCCTCTGGTTGTCTGCTATGTGTAAAAATTCCGAATCTGAATAATTTGGTTTCGCTCCCGGCGAGATCGCCTCTCGTTGCCGGCGAGCCTGGTTCTATTTTTCGGGACTTCGCGTGTCTCATTTATCCTCGTATGATGTTTAATCCGTAGGTCCGATAGCAGACATGGGAAACCATGTTAAAATCGATCCACGGTCTGTTTTATTTTTCTTTCATTTGCGAAACCAGGAAGCAATAATCCGAGTCGGTAATTTTCACGGGCGCTGAGAAAATAACCCAATGACATGTGGAGCTACGAATCTAAGATGGGAAAATAAATGGAAGCAACACCTTTAAAGCAACAAGATGGCTCCGAGAAAATAAATATTAATGATTTGAATTATTCGTGGTGGTACAATGTTGAAGGCAAGGTACTACCTTTTTTGCTTATGTTTTACTATCTTTTGGTTTTTTGAACATAAGTTAGTCTTTACATGAACTCGAATGAGAATCTTAGCCCGGAGTTGGTTTGTAAGATTAATTTTATTAGTGCCAAAGGTTACGCCCCAAATCTGTCTCTCATCTAGAGGTGTATGGAAACATGTAGTTGTTGAATGGAAGCAAAGTGAATAAAGAGTTCCTCGTAGTTCTGTCAAAATCTCATTGTCCTATGCATGAGATTACTTCTACTCGCCATGGGAGCAACAATTTGTATAGTTTTTAACAATTCTCAATCTAAAGAAGACGTTGAGTTTTGAGAGAGCATAATGAAGCGACATTATAGAGGATGTGGTTAAAATGGGTCCTAGGACTAAATCTCCTTAGAATTCACTAATTCCTAAAAAACGAGCCGAGGTAAGAGATTTGGATAAATGGTATGGATAAATGTCGTTTCCTAGGTCTCACAACCAAGGGAAGGGATTAATCCCAAGCAATGATGGGCCCACTTCTTATAGTCTTGTGAAGGGTCAAAGTCCAGCGATCCAAGAATGATAATCGACAAGGATAATTTTTGGAAAATCGAAGTGAGGACTTTAAACTCAGAACTACTTCTTTAAAACCCTTAGGATTTCTTTTTAGGATTTTAGGTGTTGTTTTCTTTGAGTCAAATAAAAGTAACGTGACATATGTTGAGGTTTTTTATTTTGCCGTGTTCCGATGGCCATTGGTCTAAGGATGTGCAAAACTTTTTTACTCAATAGGCCACGTGAAATAGAGTTCCGTAGGAGAGTCAAGAAATTGCTAAAGAAAAGAAAATTTAGCAATCCACCTTAAGATGGAGGCATTAAGAGAACTTGAGAATTACTGAAAATGTAACAGAGAATGATTGGTGTGAACAAGAACAATTTTGGTCAACTTCTAAAACCTTTTAGAAAGGTGATCCAAGTGAAAATCCAAAGTAGTGTGCAATTCATTCTGCAATTATCCTTATCTTTCCCTTTACACTTTTTCACCTTCAAACTTTTCGATCCTCTCAGCAATCTGCCCCAATAGTTCACATTTCTAACCATTCTTTCATCGCCTCTCTTTCTTTCCATCCATTTCACTCTCCCACCCAATCCCATCCCAAAAACACAATTTCTTACCCACCCTTTATCTTTTCTTACCCTCCTTATGTGTATCTATTTCTCAACCCATTATACTCTCTACCTCCATCTTGTTCACAAAATACCTTTGTGTTGCGGAATTCGAAATATTGCTAAGCTTTAATGATTATCTTTTATCATTTTGATTTTCATGATCGTAGCTGGGGTAAGTGTGGCTCTGACCCTAGCTAGACTTCAAAGAGTTTTTGGTTCGATCACATACGACTTATCTTTCTACCGGAAGTTTTCAATTTCACACTTTTCCGTCTAGTCCGGCATTTCTAGATGATAAGTTTTGTTCTACATTAACACACCGATACGACCTTGTTGATGACGCTTATGACTTTTACGTGATACATTGGGTTATTAGTAATTTCGAGGAGTCGCTACTGTGATGGATTTTTGTAAACGAAACAAAAAGACAAGTAATAAAAATCCGGTTAGTCGCTCCAAGTGCAAAGCTTGTAGTAAAGCGGTTATGCCGGGTCGATCCCACGAGGAACGTGAGGTTTAATGCGTTTTTAAGTTTAGGCTTAAAGTGTCACAAAACTAATAATTTAAGGTTTATCAAATAATGGGGAGAAAAGGCAGACGAACAAGGATCCACAATTCAAGAAAACCACAAAGGCTCTTAATTTCCTACGCATGCAAATCGACTAAGGCCAATATTAACCTATACTAAACGCAAATTACTAATATCTTAGATAATTTGTTTATCAACTTTTATCAAAGATTGATTCTTCAAGCACGTTAGGCATAAATTCTTTCGAATCTATTATCTAGGTTAACAATTTGATAACTTTCGTTTCTAGACAAATTGATTAAACTGATTACTATTGCGGTGATCTAGAATTCATTCAACTATCGTCAAACAAACATCACAGCCTTATCTATTCGATATCAAGCACAAAATAAACGCAATATAATCTAACCTTTGTCGTAAATAAAACGCAGAAAAATAAGAAAAACAGAGCGCCTCTTGAATTGCTTCACCCGTTCATTCGGCCCAAGGATTTAGCTACTCATATTAACCTTGAAATCGAAAGATTGTTTTGATTGCATTCGAAAACCAAAAAAAAAAAAACAGCCGCTTTTTTTTTTTTATGAAAGTCGATCGTAGGTTGTCTAATGATGATTCTAGGTTTAATACAAGCTTTATATATAGATGAGCTAAGGCGGCTAGGTCAAAACTAAAGTCGGTTGTGCTTCAGTCGGCGGTTGGACGCCCGTCTGGTTTTCCTGGACGCTCGTCCATCCTACAATGAACTTCAAATCGGGCTGAGCTTTCCTCAGACGCCCGTCTGCCCCAGCGTCCACCCTGCGTCCAAACTTGCTGAATGTCAAATTTACTCCTGGACGCTGCGTTTCATCGCTTTTAAACGCCGTCCATCCGGACGCTGATCTCAGACGCCGCTTCAAATTTGTGATCGAATTTGGGTTTCTCCAACCTTATCTTCAATCTTTCCATCTTTATCTCTTCGTCATCAATTAGCTCGAACTTTATCAACTTTTGATCATCTTTTTAGCCTCCAACATGTATCTACATCACATCAAAAACACCGCAAAGCGTAACATAATTCCAATAACCATAAAATCATAATTAAAACATACAAATCCACCAACTCTGTGATTAACTTATCAAAAATGTCATTCGCTCAATATTCCATTTAAACACGTGATTTCCATGCGATTAATACGAATGTCGGGGAAAACCTTATCAAATATAACGTTATAAAGCACGTAAATTCACCCTTAACAGCTACATCTCCCTAAGTTGTTGATATCCAATGCAAGCGAGAAGTTTCTGCGTTAAGTATTTGATTTTATCGCCAATAGGTCGCATTCAATCTGTTATACCTTACCAAGTTTCTCTTTTCCTGGATTGAATACATTTTCGATCGAGTTACCCTCGTGTTTTCCCACGTCGGGTAATGCTTTTTGATCTTTGTCTTCTCCACCCGGTTTTAAGAATATTTAGGCGGTGGAGGTTGTAGATGAAGACCACCATCTTTAGTTGCTTGTTTATTTTTCTTTCTATTTAGTATTTTTCTTTTTGGTTTCCCTTGTCATTGGTTGTATAAAATAAAGTGGCTTAAAATGTTTTTCGGTATTTATACTTCATTACTGCCACATTATTTTATAACTTCCCTAGACATGGTATTTGACGGTTTCGTGGAGTTTGTTTGCTTATACAGGATGTGTCTATCTCTCCACGACGTGCTGAAATTTACTCCGATATTGTTCCTTTACTTGGGACCCATTCCAGAGCTAAGTCTTTTTCTTAAATTCTCATTTATTTTTGTCATTGCGGACAATGCCATGTTTATGTGGGGGGTAGGAGACTTAACTATGATGTGATATGTGTTAAAATCGAATGAAACGGTACAAAATTGAAAATTTTGAATAAATGCCACATTATTTATCTCGTACCCTTAGAATTGTGAGTTTCTAACTAAGCATTGATAGGAAATAAACCAAGTGGCATGAGTATGTGATCATTTTATACTTATGTTAAGTAAATTTAAGGATATTCAAGCCGGTTTTTGCGAGTAGTTATTTATTATTCGATTACTCAATCTGTGAATCGAATTTACCGCACGAATCATAATAACTGATGAATATTGTGTACACTGCATAGAAGATTGGTTATGTAAACTTAGTGTCAATATCTATCTGCTGATGTATTCTGATATTCTTGCCAACAAAAGCGGAGTAATAAGCTTGAGACGTACATGTGTTTGACAATGCGTTAAAACACTGGGCTTGTAGTAACATTACCAAAGTAGCCCCGCGCTTGTGGTAATATTCAATGCTATGCATGATCTAAGATAGGGGGATACTCTAAAAAGTTTTCTTCCTTGAGATTGATAGTATTTGAAAAATATGAAGATATGAAAAGAATATTCAACTCTTTAAGAGGCTTTGAGTAGTACTCGGTCTCCAAGTCCAAAAACCCTATAGATACGCTCTTGCTTATTGTTCTAGTGCTTTAACCATTGCGAGGCTTAAGAAGTATGAATGCTGATGTTGGTGAATTTTGATATGAGGTCTGCATAAACTCTAATCTTGCCACATTTATATAAAACAAATGCACATGCACACATCACTTCGATTCATAGCGAGTAGTGAATAATGGATATCTTATGAGCATGAATAGTATGAGTTGACTTGAGTTTCTTGCGTAAGTATGATTAGACCATAGAAAATGTTGTCTTGGGAAATGACTTATTGATGCTTTGTTCGGGACGATCAAAGTCAAAGTGGGGGGTAGTTGATGACGGTCAAATTATACCCGTAAATGTCATCAACACTGACCTTAAATCGAGATTAATAATGTATATTTCATATTAAATCACTAGTTTATATTTATTATTTAATGTTAAGTGATTATGAATATGATTTTAGGTATTTAACTGTTTTTATTATTAAAAGACCGATTTATTGTGCGATAAATGCTGATTTTGCAGATCACGACAAATCGAGAGGATAAATGTCATTCAATCAGTAAATCTCGAGATAATAAGGAAGAAAATCGGAGCATTAATCAATAGATAAATCAGAGGAATCAGATCAGCACGGAAGGATGCAGTGGGGAACAAGATAGACAAAAAGCGCGTTTAACACGAGCAGAGAGGAGGCTCGGTCGACCGAGCCCTATCATTCGATCGACCGAGTATGTCGGTTCGGTCACTCACGGGGATTTTCGCGTGTATATCTTCTAGATCCTCCCTAGGTCGGTTCTGACCTCTATATAAGCAAAGACTCTGAAATTTGTAAGACGACACCTTAGACATACATACAATACCTTATACCTTTTTATCAATTACATTCATAGCTTTGGTACGTTACAATGTAGATGTCTAGCAGTTTATTATGGCTGCAAATATGTAAGCCTTTAATTTTCTGTTGTTTTTATTTTCAGTAATTAATTCCCCAATTATGCTTTATCGTTTGAGTTAGTTAATCATATCTAGATGATGTAGATCTAGGCTATGACGTTGGGAAGGTGGCGATACCTTGTCTATGAGGATCCCATAACCTACGTCATCTACTTAGTTTCTATCCATGAATCTGCATTGTTTAATTAATGCGTATCTATGTTAGTTTATATGAATGCTTTATGAATTAATGTTTAATCCGTTGTGTATGATGAAACGCTGCAGGGATGCAATCTGGGGGAAAGGACCATTCGGTCGACCGAGTGTTTGTATTCGGTTGACCGAGCCAACCTGTTCGGTCGACCGAGCCCCCTGTTCATCAATTATTTCTACCACGTCTTTATGGTAGGTTTAGCCTAGTTGAATTTATTATCTCAGTATGTATGGCTATGGCTACGTTACTCGCTTAGTTTAATTAAAACGTGTAAAAAGGAAATACCAATATAAAACTCTTAGGTAGGCTTATGAATTGCTCTTCACGGACGTTCAGCGTTATCTAGGTAGGTTTATATTCGGAATTGCATGCACCGATTATACGTCGTCGTAGATTAGCATGAGACTATAACTTGGTAATTGCTAGTTGACGAGAGCTTGAGTAATCGCTTAGAAATACGCCTAACCATAGGAATGTTGCCTAGATGAGGTGTACGATTAATATCGGCATCCTTAGTGTCGTAAGCGTGCAAGTTATATGAGATGGATACCCAAAAGGTGAAGTCACGTAATGTAGCACAGTGATCTAGCAACCTAACCGGTGCTAAGTCAAGTTAAAGAGGATGACTCCCGTAGCCAATCTAAGATAGATACAAACGGATTGACAGTTAATAAGTTCAGTTTATTATATAAATTATCTAGGTCCAAACGATAAAGACTATAATTGGGAGGTTAATTACATTATTTGTCTATGTGTCGTGTCGTGTCAATTTATCTTTTCTTGTCCTTTGTTGGTCGTAGACCGCCTTTATGTCCTTGACTTGTATAATTAATTGTTTATATATGAGATGACCCACAATTGGTTCCCTGTGGGATCGACCTTCATTCACTATGGCTATACTACGATGGGCCTAGTCCTCTTGCTAGTATTGGTTTATGGTGGTCAAGTATATTATAACCTGATTGACCCCGATCAGTCCTACCTTTGGATTTACCCTTTTTGTTAGGTACTGATGTCTTTTTTTACTTCTGATTTTGCCTCTTTGAATCATTCTCAGTAGGCTTTACTGCCTCAGCAACCTTTTTGGGAGTTGGATCTAGTGTGTGCACAAACTTAGGACCAATTCGTACTAGGTTCAAGTGACTTCTTTGGATCCACTCTTATTAGATTGTTGAGTTCCAAATCCAAGGCCTGTTCTATCACCATAAGGCTTTCCAGATTTGAATGCAGTAGAGGAACAAGATTGTTCAGCAGCTACTGAATGTACAGCAGGCTTATGCTGATTCTGTCCAACTTTTTTTTCTTTTCCTTTGAGAATTCTTAATTCAGCTTTTAATCTTTCAACTTCTGTTTGAAGAGCTTCTTTTTCAGCCTTCACAATCTCATAACCAGATTGTATTATCCTCAGTGGATTAAGGATGGCATCCAAAGTTTCTTCATTGCCAGAATTTTTAGGATTTGAACCACAAGTTGATTCACAATCACTTCCAGCAAGCGGGTTTATAGATACATAATTGTATACCTCCTCTGTTTCATCCATATTTTCCAGTAAAGCATAATCATCCATATTGATCGGGGTCAATCAGGTTATAATATACTTGACCACCATAAACCAATACTAGCAAGAGGACTAGGCCCATCGTAGTATAGCTATAGTGAATCAAGGTCGATCCCACAGGGAACCAATTGTGGATCATCTTATATACAAACAATTAATTAAACATGTCAAGGACATAGAGGCGGTCTACGACCAACATAAGACAAGAAAAGATAAATTGACACGACACGACACATAGACAAATAACGTAATTAACCTCCCCAATTATAGTCTTTATCGTTTGGACCTAGATAATTTATATAATAAATCGAACTTATTAATGTCAATCCGCTTGTATCTATCTTAGATTGGCTACGGAGTCATCCTCTTTAACTTGACTTAGCGCCGGTTAGGTTGCTAGATCACCGTGCTACATTACGTGACTTCACCTTTGGGTATCCATCTCATATAACTTGCACGCTACGACACTAAAGATGCCGATATTAATCGTACACCTCATCTAGGCAACATTCCTATGGTTAGGCGCGATTTCCTAAGCGATTACTCAAGCTCTCGCCCAACTAGCAATTACCAAGTTATAGTCTCATGCTAATCTACGACGTATGTATAATCAGGTGCTAGCCATCCCCAAATACAAACCTACCTAGATAACGCTGAACGTCCGTGAAGAGCAATTCATAAGCCTACCTAAGAGTTTTATATTGGTATTACCTTTTTACACATTTTAATTAAACTAAGCGAGTAACGTAGCCATAGCCCTACCTACTGAGATAATAAATTCAACTAAGTTAACCTAACCATAAAGACGTGGCGCAATTAACAGATGACAGGGGCTCGGTCGACCGAGTGAATAGGCTCGGTCGACCGAATGAACTTATTCGGTCACCCGAATCGATTTTGTCCCTAGATTACATCTTAGAATATATCTCTTAGCGTTTCATCATACAGAGCAGATTAAACAGTAATTCGCACAGTATTCATATAAACTAACATAGATACGCATTAATTAAATCAAGTAGATTCATGAATAAATACTAAGTGTATGACGTAGGGTTATGGGATCCTCATAGACAAGGAGTCGCCACATTCCTAACGTCATAGCCTAGATCTACATCATCTAGCTATGATTAACTAATTCAAACGATAAAGCATAATGGGGAGGATTAATTACTTAAAAGAAAGAAGCAGAGAAAATAAAGGCTTACATATTGCAGCCCTTAAATTGGTCGGAAACCCTCAAATTATTCTACATTGTATCAAAGTTATATTATGAATTGTAAGATTGAAGAAAGAATGAAGGATATTCTACAAATTTCGTGAGTCTTTGCTTATATAGGAGTTTCTGCCGACTTATGAAGGATCTAGAAGGTAAATACGAAAAAAAATCCGATAACCGGCCGAAAATCCCAACTAGGTCAACCGAAGCTCCCCACTCGGTCGACCGAAGCTATAGGCTCGGTCGACCGAACCTAACTTTGCACATGTTAATCGTTTTTCTCGTCTATCTTGCTCCCCACTGCACGCTTGCGTGTTGATCTGATTAATCTTTCATTTAATGCTCCGATTTTCTTCCTCTATTATCTTGAGACCATTGATTGAATGACATTAATCCTCTCGATTTGTTGTGATCTGCAAAATAAACATTTATAGCACAATAAATCGGTCTTTTAATAATAAAAACAGCTAAATACCAAATATCATATTAATAATCACTTAACATTAAATAATAAATATAAACGAGTGATTTAATATGAAATATACATTATTAATCTCGATTTAAGGTCAATGTTGATGACTTTTACAGGTATAATTTGACCGTCATCAACTATTTCACTTAGACTTTGATCGTCCCGAACAAAGCATCAATAAGTCATTCCCAAGACAACATTTTCTATGGTCAAATCATACTTACACAAGAAACTCAAGTCAACTCATACTAGTCATGCTCATAAGATATCCATTATTCACTACTTACTATGAATCGAAGTGATGTGTGCATGTGCATTTAGTTTTATATATTCGTGGCAAGATTAGAGTTTATGCTAACTTCACAATCTCAACCTACCAACCTCAACATTCATCTTTCTTATGCCTCGCAATGGTTAGAGCACTAGAGCAATAAGCAAGAGCGTATCTATAGGGATTTTGGACTTGGAGACCGAGTACTACTCAAAGCCTCTTAAAAGTTGAATTTCTTCAATTCTTCATATTTTTCAAATACTATCAATCTCAAGGAAGAAAAATTTTTAGAGTATCCCCTATCTTAGATCATGCATATCATTGAATATTACCACAAGCGGGGCTACTTTGGTAATGTTACTACAAGCCAGATGTCTAACATTTTGCTAAAACACGTGCACGTCTCAAGCTTATTACTCGCTTTAATGGCTAGAAGATAAGAATGCATCAAAGATATAGATATTGATACTAAGTTCACATAACCAATCATCTATGCAATGTACACATAATTTCTTGATTATTATGATTTTTGCGCGGTATACTCGATTCACAAAGTTGAGTAATTGAATAATAAATAACTACTGCAAAAACGGGCATGAATATCCTTAAATTTACTTAACATAAGTATAAAATGATCACGTACTCATGAAACTTGGTTTATTTCCTATCAATTCTTAGCTAGGAACTCACAATTCTAAGGGTACGAGATAAATAATATGGTATGTATTCAATTTTTCAATTTTTCTACCGTTTCATTCAAATTTCAATCATAACATAACATAGCTAAGTCTCCTACCCCCCACTTAAACATGGCATTGTCCTCAATGACAAAAATAAATGAGAATTTAAGAAAAAGACTTAGCTCTGGAAACGGCTCTCAAGTAAAGGAACAATATCGGAGTAAATGTCAGCACGTTGTGGAGAAGCAAGTGAAAACCTGTATAAGCAGACAAACTCCACGAAACCGTTAATAACACCATGTCTATGGAAGTTATAGAATAATGTGGTAAGAATGAGGTATAAATACCTAAAAGCAGATTTAAGCCACTTTATTTTATACAACCAATGACAAGTGGAAACCAAAAGAAAAATACTAAATAGCAAGAAAAATAAACAAGCAACTAAAGATGGTGGTCTTCATCTACAACCTCCACCGCCTAAATATTCTTAAAACCGGGTGGGAAGACAAAGATCAAAAGCATAACCCATGTGGGAAAACACGAGGGTGACTCGATCGAAAAGGTATTCAATCCAGAAAAGAGAAACTTGGTAAGGTATAATGATTCAATGCGACCTATTGGCTAAAGATAAAATCAAATACTTAACGCAGAAACTTCTCGCTTGCATTGGATAGCAACAACTTAGGAGATGTAGCTACTCCTCGAAATTACTAATAACCCAATGTATCACGTAAAAGTCATAATCATCATCAACAAGGTCGGATCAAGATGATAATGTAGAACAAAACTTATCATCTAGAAATGCCGGAATAGGCGTAAAAAGTGTGCAATTTAAAACTTCCGGTAGAAAGATAAGTTGTACTTCGATCGAACCAAAAACCTTTAAAATCTAGTTAGGGTCAGAGCTACACTTCCCCCAACTAGGATCATGAAAATCAAAATGATAAAAAATAATCAATAAAACATAGCAATATTTCAAATTCCGCAACACATAGGTATTGTGTAAACAAAATAGAGGTTGAGACTATGATGGGTTTAGAAAAAGATACACATAAGGATGGGAAGAAAAGATAAAGGGTGGGTAAGAAATTGTGGGTTGAAATAGGTTAAGGCATTTTGTTAGGGTGGGAGAGTGAAACGGATGGAAAGAAAGAGAGGCGATGAAAGAATGGTTAGATTGGTGAGAGGATCGAAAAGTTTGGAGGTGAAAAGGTGTAAAGGGAAAGATAAGGATAGTTGCAGAATGAATTGCACACCACTTTGTATTTTTCACTTGGATCACCATTCTAAAAGGTTTTGGAAGTTGACCAAAATTGTTCTTGTTCGCACCAATCATTCTCTGTTACATTTTCAATAATTCTCAAGCTCTCTTAATGCTTCCATCTTAAGGTTGTTTGCTAAATTTCCTTTTCTTTAGCAATTTCTTGACTCTCCTACGGAACTCTATTTCACGTGGCCTATATTGAGTAAAGAAATTTTGCACATCCTTAGCCCAATGGCCATCGGAACACGGCAAAATAAAAAACCTCAACATATGTCACGTTACTCTTATTGGACTCAAAGAAAGAAAAACCTAAAATCCTACAAAGAAATCCTAAGGGTTTTAAAGAAGTAGTTCTGAGTTTAAAGTCCTCAGCTCGACTTTCCAAAAAGTATCCTTGTCAGTTATTATTCTTGGATCGCCAGGCTTTGACCCTTCGCGCACTATAAGAGATGGGCTTGTTGCTTTTGCGGATTAATACCCTTCCCTTGGTTGTGAGACCTAGGAAACGACATTTACCCATACCATTTATCCAAAGCTCTTACCTCGGCTCTCGTTTTAGGAATTAGTGAATTCTAAGGAGATTTAGTCCTAGGGACCCATTTTAATCATATCCTCTATAATGCTGCCTCATTATGCTCTCTCAAAACTCAACGTCTTCTTTTGATTGAGAATTCTTAAAACTACACAAATTGTTGCTCCCATGGCCAGTAGAAGCAATCTCATGCATAGGACAACGAGATTTTGACAGAACTACGAGGAACTCTTTATTCACTGCTTCCTTTCAATGACTACATGTTTCCTTACACCCTCTAGATGAGACAGATTTGGGGGCAGAACCTTTGGCATTAATAAAATTAATCTTACAAACCAACTCCGGGCTAAGATTCTCATTCAGGTTCATGTAAAGACTAACTTATGCTCAAAAAAACCAAAAGGTAGTAAAACATAAGCAAAAAAAAGGTAGTACCTTGCCTTCAACATTGTACCACGAAGAATTTAAGCCTTAAAATATATATTTTTTTCGGAGCCATCTTGGTGCTTTAATGGTATTTCTTCCATCGCTTTTCCCATCGTAGAGTAGTAATTCCCATGTTCTTTGGGTTATTTTCGGCGCCACTTGAAAATTATCGACTCAGATTATTGCTTCCTGGTTTACGCAAGCGTAAGAAAAACAAAAGCAGACCGTAGATCGATTTTAACATGGTTTCCCATGCTTCTATCAGACCTACGGATTAAACATATCTGAGGATAAGCAGACACGCGAAGTCGAAAAAGAAAATAGAGCTCAGGCTGGCATTGCAGAGGCGATCTCACTAGGAGCGAAACCAGTTGTTCCAGATTCTGGAATTTTTACACATAGCAGACAACCAGAGGGACTCGAAAACAGACTCTAAAACAAAAAACTTAACATGAATAAAAAAGTATTTATATATAAAATTCACCGTTGGTTCCCCGGCAACGGCGCCAAAAACTTGATCGGGGTCAATCAGGTTATAATATACTTGACCACCATAAACCAATACTAGCAAGAGGACTAGGCCCATCGTAGTATAGCTATAGTGAATCAAGGTCGATCCCACAGGGAACCAATTGTGGATCATCCTATAATCAAACAATTAATTAAACATGTCAAGGACATAGAGGCGGTCTACGACCAACATAAGACAAGAAAAGATAAATTGACACGACACGACACATAGACAAATAACGTAATTAACCTCCCCAATTATAGTCTTTATCGTTTGGACCTAGTGACGTCACCAAAACCTACCCTTAGAAACGGCGTCAAGAAAGGGACAGACCTTTTCTAGGTTAGACGGATCCTAACCGGCAGTGTACCGGGTCAAATTGTAGTGATAAAGTGGTGAGTCAGGTGTCGAATCCTCAGGGAAAAAAAATGGTAACTCTTTTAAGTGTGGTTAAACACCAAAGAGCTGCTATTAACTCGATCTAAACCGCAATTTTATAACACAGATTACTACTACTCTAACCAACATAAAATAAATGCGTAATTTAAAAGTTATTCTAATATAATATATATATAGATATATAAATATATATAGATGTACATAAATAGTAAAATATATATATATATATAAATATATAGATACCAAAATATAATATATGACCAGACTAACCAAAGTATATGTAATCAATTTATATGATCTTTTCAGTTAATGGAATGTGTTCGATCTTCCTTTTGTAGGTCCAATTGAGTGAATGAAACGGTGTACTCCTAATGTCAACAATTCCTCCTCACACGAGCGTATGAAATTGTCATATGTCAAAAGTCATCACCCAAGGTCCACAACCGCCCCATGCTAAACTTAGTTAGTCAAAAGCAAAAATTTGAGTACAAATCTACCCCGGATAAAAGAGGTGATTCCATTTGTCGATGGCCGATGTTATTCAAGAGGCTCCGGTTGTCAAGCGGATCGATTTAATACAAACGGTGTAGTTTCAATTAAAGCGTGATTTTAACATTATTAAGATCTCGAGTACAAATTTTAATAAGATTTATCTTTCCAGACAAATCGCTTCGGTAGGAAATAGGATTCCGTTAATCGACGGCCATTTTTACCCTCCGGTTTTTCTATTTTTACTCATATCCCGACTTCTCCGGTCGGTTCATCATCAAAGTTATATGTGGTATTCATCATGATTGATTACTTCATTCCGAATATGTTATCAATACGTAGCGAAATAGAAAAAGATTCATTTTACTCAATTTTATTCAATTTTATTTTAACATTATTCCATTATTGAAAAGATCAAAATAATACGATTACATAACTTTGGCTAGTTATTAGATCTAGCCTAATAACATTATAAAAAAGAAGAAAATAACAAACATAAACATAATTATTATAGAAATTACCCGATTACAACTGTTGACTCAGAAATCGTCTTTTCCCAGGTATTACAACGACTTCAGCAACACCGAACCTTCGAGAATTTCCCGAACATTACTACCGTACTACTACTACATTATTTTGGCATAAGGCCTATTTACAAACTATAAAAGAAAGAGGGAAAGAGTTATATATATAGAATATGGTTTATATATATAATTTGGTACAAAGTGAAAGTGAGCCTCTGATCCCCTATTTATAGAATTTTCCCCTTCCCGGACCGGTCCTGAAAACTTGCCGGATCGGTCCGGTGTAATGATGATAATCATTACAGCTTGTCATCAGCATGTTCCCCCATGTTACTCCCTAATGATTATGTGAAGATTTTATTTGATTTTATTTGTAATTAATATTATTTTTAACTTATAAAATTCATATCTTTTGATTCCGGACTCAAACGATATGATCAAAATGCCATAAAAAGTTCTCTCAAAACTCTTCAACTTTCATGAAAGACTCTTCTTGTAAAACGTCGTTTTGATAACCCCGTTGTCCTCCGAACATATTTCGAGACTTTTACTAATAGAAATCAAATGACCACTTAATCACCATTTGAGTTGTAGACCTCCAATCTTCATGATTCAAAATGCATTAGAAAGCTCATATGAAGATCTTCAACTTCCATGAAGAACGTTTTCCCAGAAAATGTCTTTTTAACGAGCCATTTCCAATATATGTCGTTCTCGAGATTAAGAAACAATTATTCCCTTGATCATTTATATCAGTGACGCTTTATAACTTCCTTTCACTGACTTGTATTGACTTCAAAAAGTGTCGATACTCGGGATTTCAGTTCATCTTAGGATTCTGCAATGAAATAAACACAAAATACCCGTGTAAAATAGACACAATATTCCGGTCATTAAAACCGGTACAAAAACTACAACTTTTTATTATAAATACTAACTTTTACTACTAACTATACTAAACTACAAAGATTAATATTTTATACTAATTATATCATAATTTTAGATATTTTACATAGAATTTGTCAATAAAACGTAATAAAATTACGTAAATTCAATCATATAAAAATAATACATCAAATTACTCCCCACTTAGCTTTTGATCGTCCTCGAGCAAAAATAAATGTAATATATAAATAATGAGATAATATAATTGACCATTTAAAATTTCAAAAGTAATATATATCATCAATATTACAAACATATAATTTATAAATTTTATAGAAATTTAAGAAAGAAAGATTATATAACTTAAATGAATTAAGTATCAAATATGAATTAGATGGAAACATGCATGCAATAATTGAAATATAAATAAAATATTAGAAATACTTTCTATCTCGATTATTACTTAATTTCGGAATCATTAACTAAGTTAGATAGAAGACACATTGGCTTAATATATTAGGATAGGACATTGGTTAATCGAAAAGATAAAAGGAAATCAAAAAGAGAAAGATGCAAGTTAAATGCACTCTCACGTCTTCACATTCTTGATCAAAAACGATTTACGATTAGTAACATCCTTTTATTCCAACTATTTTTTTGATTTTTCTCTTTTTTTTTTTTTTTTTTTTTTTTTTAACATTAAGAACTAAAGCGTGAGTGTGTGTAAAAATAATCAAATTTTACAAGCATTGCTTCATCAAGATTGATCGGAGTACTACTCTTTCGATCTAAAATTACGAGTCCGGTTTCTTAAACCCGTAATTATTCTTGAGATCTTATGATTCAATTTTTATCGGGAGCTTTATACCTCATAGTGATATAGGACGTTTTAGATAACACCCTCTTGCACTCAAATCATTGGTAGCTACTACCGATATATTTTATTTTTATATTGTCGATCAAAGATAGGAAGATACGATATTTGATTAATTACGTGTAAAAATGGTGCTTTGTTCCTAATATAAATTTTTCATAAGACACTAACATATCTGAACTCATTCCAATCTCAGCGTATACCATTTTTCTCAACTCTTAACTTTTTTCTCATCATCTCTCTCATAAGTAAATGCATAAACTCGAAGGATGTCAAAGAAATGTAGACCAAAACAAGCTAAGGGTCGGAAATTTCTAGTTAATCAAAATGGCTAAATTCGAGGTGAGTCTTGATCACTCTTTAAAAACTCGAGGTGGGGTCAAAATTGGAAATTTTATTCAGGTGAAATTTATTTGACTATAGTTATATTTTTGTGGTGCCAAAATCATCATTCCTAATTTTGATTCCAAATTCATAATTAATCTTGAAAAGAAAATTATCTAAAATTTATTTATAAATTTAAAAATTACTTGAATAATTCCATAAAAGAAATATTTGACAAAAATTATTTAGTTATACATACTCAAAATCTTAAAAATCTTATAAAAGATATAAAACATATTCATTATATATCTAATATATTTTACTAAATCAAAAATTAATCCTCTCAAATTATATCATTTTTATTCATATATTAACCAACTTAAATTATTCAAGAAAAATTAAAACTAAGAAATAAGTAATTAAAGTACTAATTTATATGAAAAAGGTTATATTTTATAATTATTTTTATTTTTTTGAAAATTTTAATGAATTTTCAAACCTAACTCTACTCCCCACTTATTTAAGTGACATCGTCCCGATGTTCAATGAGTATGAAAAAGTAGGTTCGAAAATTAAATTAAAATTATAGATGATCGTTATAAACATCGATAACACATGTATATTAAAATCAAACAACATATATATTAAACAAAAAGAAACTATTACAGACTAAAAAATAAAACAAACTTACTACTAACTTACTAACTTTAATCAACTCTAACTTATTAAAGCAAACCAAACTTAAACTAAATTAAATAAAACCATTAACAACTATCTCAAATAGTTGACGAACAACCCGGATTCTCTACCGGTAGCAATCTCTACGACAATCACGAGACGGATATATCTCATCAGAAGCAATTTCGGGGACTTCATTCAAATGAATACATAACCTTGAAATTAACCAAGCAAAAGGCATCGGCCTTCCATTATTATACCGTTCCACTGCAAAGTTTACTGCCGTCCTAAAAATCAAAATCCCCCAGTCCACATGAGCTCCGCTTATCAATGCAAACAACAAAAGTATCTCACTATCACTAACCCATGCAAAGTCACTAGTCGGATAGACTCGTGAGTTAATGAAGCGTTCCATGCTCTCGGATGAAGCGGTAGAGCGGAAGTGGTAGAGTCGTAATTTTGATCGAACTCGGAAACAAATACGGAAAAGCTTCCGTGACATAGTTAACAACATGACAGGAGTTCCCTAATGCCCATTGATATTCATAATGAAGATTATGGATTTGATTGAAAATCGGTATCTCGTAGATATGATTGATAATATGAGGTGACAGGTGAATAAGTGTACCACGAACAGATATAAGCTGTGACGGATCTACCGTAGTAACAGTAGAAAGAGCGGAATAAAATTCCCTAACAATAGAAACATTAATTCTTCCTCGAGGATTCTTAACAAATTTTCTCCATCCTTGATTCTGAATTAAATCCCTTCCGAACTGATCAATTTTTTCAAAATTGATACCCCTTTCCATCAATATAGGAGAATTTGCAAACCTCGCATTCACCAACAAATTAACATTTGAAGCGCTAGACTCCGGGACAAAAACATCAACTGCCTCCGGATCGTATGAATTGACTGATGGTGATGATCGGTTTGACATTTTAGTTGAAACAGATGAAAAGAAATCAACAGATAGAAAGGTAAAAGTAAAAGAGTTAATTTGCAAATTGTTTACTCTCAGCTTGTTTTCCTTAAATGGACAAAATTGAGAGTGTACGTGGCTGCACATTAGAACTCTCAACATGACTCAACAGTTTTTATTCCCGGACCGATCCTGAAAATGGCCGGACCGGTCTGGCTTTAAGATATTTTTACCGTGTGAAGGTTGTAAAATTCAAGTTTTCTTTGTTCAACTTAATAGACTTCAAGCTATTTGAGAAGCTATAAAGGTAGTTTAAATATTATCTCAACGATACGGATAAAACGACACACGAATACGACATGCGAATGATAAATATATTTTTTAGATTTTTGATTTTTTTATTTTTTTATGAAATATTTAAATACTATTTAAAAATAAATTTACGACTACGACAGAATATGATTAATGAAATCGAAAACTTATTAAACTAGCAAACTTATCAACTAAAGTTAAAATGCAGAAAATAAAATAAACAGTCATAAAATGTTTTAGAAATAATAAAAGTTGCTTAAAATCAAACAATGTCAACATCATCATCGTCGATGTAAATCGGATCATTCATACTTGGAACCGATGACGTTACTTGCTGTGAAAACGTAGTCGTGGTCCGAACTGAACTGTCGAGACCCAACGAACTCATACTTGACGTCATCCTTGCAAAATCTGAAAATCCTCCCCAGCTAGATGTAACAAAGCACCACGAGAACTCAGATAAAAGATACCACGACCACTAGACTGGCTTTCAAAAGGATTTGGCATATGATGAAAGCTCGAGATGGTGGAATAGGTGCTATCCATTTCGTAACGTATATGGGTTAGATTGACAGGCGGATAGGCGATTTTATCGAAAGAAGGATCAAGATGCATCCGCCATGTCTCAAGATCCTCTACGTAAATCATCACCCACCGCCTACTCGCCGTAAAAGCAGAGCCATATTAGCCTGTCCTCGGGCTACATCTCGACACTAAGGATTGAAACATATCGTATGTAATAGTGTTTGGGAGAGAAGTCTGCTGTTGCTCAGAAAAAGATGAAAATGTCAAAATGGTGGAATGGGTGGGGTGGTGGAGCTGCACTACGCCTAACTATCGAGTCTATCGAACCCTCGGAGACCTCCTCGGACTAGGGCCTATCGAGGACTCATCTCGCCATCATCAACTTGTCGTTAGACAGGAAGGAACTCCCGATCTACGACATAAATCTGAAATAAAGCCAGGAAAGTACATGTGACTCCCTGCCTTGGCAGTAACAATAAACTCGAAAACCCTTCTATACATGATCTTCCCCACATCCACCTTAACATCATGAATCATCGCCCAAGTAATGCATAAATCCTCTTTACCAAAGGCGGTGTGTTTGGTAGTGGGATAGAGAGTATGGCTCAAAAATCTTTTGATTGCCCTCAGATCTCTAAAACACTTCCCATAATTAAATCTGTTGTCCACCCACTCTGCTGTAGCATCAAACTCCCTCTGAGCTCTAGAGGCAATCTGCTCATACATAGCAGGATCATCTAATCTATAAACAGCTCTATAATCTTCTTCATCTGGAAAAACTTCTACCCCTAAGACAGCATTAATAAGTTCCGGACTAAAAGAAACATTTCTGGATCTAAGGGGAATAGACTCAATCATACTATCCTCAGTGGGTGTCAAGGTAGACAGAACTGCATAAAACTCTGCCACTAAGGTAGTATTGATTTCTCCTGTCCTCCTAGCTGCAAAATCCATCCACTGACGTCTCGTAAAAATACGCCTAACCTCTTCTCCTAAGTCATCAAAATCTAAGCCTCTTTCCAGAACAACTCCACATTTACTATAGATATTCCTGTAAGCATTCTTAGCTTGCGGTGAAGCTGTAGCAGCAAAACTAACAGATTCTTCTTCCGGTGTTAACTCTTTCAATTCTACGACCGGTACTTCTATTGGAATATTAGGCTTTCTTTTCTTAGAGATTTTTCGACTGGATGAGGCCATTCTACGATATTGAATTGACAAAACAACAATAAAAACAATCAGAAAAACAAAACAAAATAAAATGTCACAACTCACATAAAATTCAAAACAGTTGAAAATAAATCTAAAAATTATAAAAATTATGAAATTGATAACTAAAGTAAACAAATTATACCTTATAGTGAACAAAACAGTGAAAAGTGGCCGGAAAAGTCGTATAAGCCTCCGGGATGAAATGGAGCTTGTGTTCGATCTTTTTCAAATTTTTCACTTGTGTTGAAGAGAGGAGAGTAAAAGAGGAAGAATGTATGTAATGGTGTAGTGTAATTTGTAGTTTTGAGAAGAAAAATAAAATTTTTCGAGTTGAAGGGTGATGCTGCGGCTGCTGTTGAAAAAAGAGGAGAAATGAAGAAGAAGAAAAGATCCCGTCCTTTTAGGTTAACTCGAACCCGGATCGGTCCTGGATAAGAGCCGGATCGGTCCGTGTGCAATTTTTGTGAATTTTCGAAATTTTTTTTTTTTTATATTTTTTTTTTTTTGGATTTTTGATATAAAAACTTATAAAACTTTAATAAAACTAGAAAAATAGAAAATAAAATTTATACATTTTATAACAATTTCTTAAAACTTATAAAATCTTTATAAAACTTATTTAAAAGTTTATAAAAATTTAATAGATTTATATTAATTCTTATAAAATATCTAAAAACTTAAAAAACTTTTTTTATAAAACTTTTATAAAACTCCTTAATTTTATAAAGATCCAATTTTATAAAATTTTCAAAGTTATGCAAGAATTTTATAAAACTAAAAACAATAAAAGACTTGAACCTACGGGGTTTCTGATTCTTCAATTTCTACAAACTCCAAATTTCTAACATACCTTTCAAGCAAACTATATCCTAGAAATGTAGCGTTTGAATTAAGTCTTGGAAGTCCATCGGGATTTTCGGTTAACCACCTAATCGTTCCTTCTTAATTACATTCAAACACTCATTTCGAGATTGAGTTATATTTTTCCCACATCGCCCACTTGTGTTCAATCTTTCCACTGATTCTCGCACTTCCTTAAAAACTTAGCCCTTCTCTTTATCGAGCTTCTCGACGTACCATTACAAACTTCTTTCAATTTTTTCTCTCTCAACAATTGCTTGTTCTTTTCAAAAACTAAGGCTTCTATAGTAAAGGCGATATCTCTATTAAAACCAAACTTCAAAAGCAAAACAAAAACTCCTAATCTATCTAAAAAAGACATCCAGTTCTTTTACGTCTATCCGGTAAAAGACGAAACTAGTTTAGACATATAAAAGTAAAGATAAAACCTGGTAATTTGATACTTTCAGCTTTTCAGAGCACTGCTTTTTAGTCTTTCGGAGGGTCGATCAGCAACATCACTTCATTTATGAGAGAGACTTCTTCACCTTCCAGAAATAGCTTCACCCTGTGACCATTGGCTATAAAAGTTGTATTCCCATCAGTTAGTTCAACAGCTCCAGATTTATAAACTCGTGTTACTTTAAATGGACCTGTCCATCTTGATTTAAGCTTTCCTGGAAACAACTTTAAACGTGAATTGTACAATAACACTCGATCACCTACATGGAACTCACGACTATATATTCTCTTATCATGGAAGGATTTCGTGCGTTCCTTGTAGATTCGAGCATTTTCATATGAATCAAGGCGAAATTCTTCTAATTCTGTTAACTGAAGTAATCTATGATCACCGATGACCTTAGGATCGAAATTTAAAAATCTAATAGCCCGTAATGCTCGGTGTTCTAACTCTTTGGGAGATGACAAGATTTACCAAAGACTAATTTGTAGGGAGAACGACCAATTGGAGTTTTAAAAGTCGCTGTATGCCCATAACGCATCATCTAGTCTAATCGCCGCATTTTTACGGTTTGAATCCACTTGCTTTTTTCTATGATTCTTTTAATCTCTCTATTCGACACCTCTACCGACCACGCGGGTTTCATGGATGATAAGGCGTTCTAACTTATGCGTTACACCATATTTTTCAATTAACTTAGTAAATGGTCGATTGCAAAAGTGTGAACCTCTATCACTAATGATCGCCTCGGAATGCCATATCTAGTGAATATGTTCTTTTAAGGAATCGTATGACAACCTTGGTATCATTAGTGGGAAGAGCTTCCTTTTTCACCCATTTCAAACATAATCTACCATTACAAGAATAAATCTTTTTTCCAAACGATATAGGAAAGGTCCCATGAAATCTATACCCCAAACATCAAATAACTCACATTCTAAAATAGGTTGCATAGGCATTTCATGTTTTTTCGATATATTTCCCATTTTTGACATGATTCACAAGATTTAACATATGTATACGCATCTTTATAAAGTGTAGGCCAATAAAAACCACATTGCAAGACTTTAAAAGCAGCTTTTCCAACCTCCATGATGACCTCCCCGCCTCACGATCATGACAAAACGATAAAACACTTAAAATTTCATTATCAGGCACACATTTTTCGATTATTCCATCCGAACATTTACGGAAAAGGTGCGGTTTCTCCCAAGAATAAAATTTTAAGTCGTAAAAAGAACTTCTTTTTTCATTGCCAAGTCCAATGAGACGGAATGTAATCACAAAGTTAAGTAGTTAATGATATCTCCAAACCAAGGTGAATTTTCCTTAGAAGGAATTCTTTTCTTTAATAACTGCATGGTTGAAGGCATATCGATTCTAAGCAGTTGTTCATCGTGAAATGAATCCTCAATTTCATTTCCTATTTCTTCCTCGTTTCCATTCTACTTAGATGATCGCTACTACATTCTCACTTCCTTTTTATCTTTAATCTCAATATCAAATTCTTGAAGTAGGAGAATCCATCTAAGAAGACGTGGTTTCGCATCTTTCTTACTCAGTAAATATTTCAATCTTTGAATGGTCTCAGTATAAACTATTACCTTAGAACCAACAATATATGATCTAAACTTATCTAAGGCAAAAATTACATTACCAGTTCCTTTTCTCGTAGTTCCATAGTTGATTTGAGCTGCATTTAACGTGTGAGATGCATAGTAAATAGCTTTGAGAATTCTATTATACCTTTGACCTAAAACAGCTCCTACAAACTAAATCGCTTGCATCACACATAATCTCAAAAGGTAAATCCCAGTTTGGTGCCACCAATACTGGTGCAAGAATCAACTTCGCTTTGTGGTCTTAAATGCTTCCATACATTTACTATCAAAATTAAAAGATACTTCTTTTTCAAGCAAATGACTTAGAGGCTTTGCTATCTTTGAAAAATCTGCAATAAATCTCCTATAAAATCCTGCATGTCCAAGAAATCCTCTTAGAGTCCTTAGATTAATTGGCGGTGGTAATTTTTCTATTACCTCGACTTTAGCTTTATCAACTTCAATTCCTACTTCAGAGATTCTATGACCTAGTACAATTCCTTCTGATACCATTAAATGACATTTTTCCCAGTTAAGCACTAAATTGGTATCCTCACAGCGTTGTAACACTCTTTCTAAGTGTAACAAACAGCCATTAAAAGAGTCTCCGTAAACACTAAAGTCGTCCATAAAAATTTCTAAGAATTTCTCAACCATATCAGAAAATATAGACATCATACATCTTTGAAACGTAGCAGGAGCATTACATAAATCAAACGGCATTCTTTTATACGCAAAAGTTCCATAAGGACATGTGAAAGTTGTCTTTTCCCTATCTCCTGCTGCAATGAATATCTGTAAATAACCTGAATAACCATCTAAGAAACAAGAATACTTATGTCCACTTAAACGTTCCAACATTTGCACTATGAATGGAAGTGGATGATGATCTTTCTTAGTATGATCATTCGATTTTCTAAAATCAATGCACATTCGATATCCTGTAATTTCCTTGTTGGAATCCATTCATTCTTATCATTCTCTTTCTTTGTGAAACCTCCTTTCTTTGGTACAACTTGAGTTGGACTTACCCATTCACTATCCGATATAGGAAAGATTATTCCCATTTCTAATAGCTTAATAACCTCTTTCTTAACGATTAACTGCAAATCGGGTTGAGGCGGCGTTATGGTTGAATACAAGGTTTAGCATCATCTTTTAGAATTATCTTATGAACACAAATCTCGTGGCTAATACCTTGAATATCGGCAAATCATCCATCCAAAAGCTTTCTTATGCTTTTTCAACATTCCTAGTAATTGATCTTCTTGTTGCTCCGTTAAAGTTGATGAAATAATAACTGGTAAAAGATTATTAGTTTCAAGAAAAGCATACTTCAAATTTAAAGGTAACGGTTTCAATTCCAGATTCTTAGGCGGATCTTCTATTGATGATTTAAGAACTGGTCCTTCTAGTTCTAACTCCAAATACTTATGCCATGGTGGTTTAAAAGTAAAACTTCCTTTATCTAGAGAAAGGATTATCTCTTTCATTTCAATGTCTTCCTCATCTTCTTTATAGATAGACATCGTTAAACATTCGTCTAATCTGTCTTCAAAAATTGGTAATTGATTATCATGAATATCTTCTATAAAAGAACATGATTCTGGCGATGTGTATTGATGGTTCATAGCTTTGAAAATATTGAAAGCAACTTCATCTTCATTGACTCTCAAAATTAATTCTCCTTTCTGAACATCGATTAAAGTTCTCCCCGTAGCTAGAAATGGACGTCCTAAGATAAGCGGTGCTGAAAATCCTTCTTCCATTTCCATAACTACAAAGTCTACTGGAAAATAAAACTTGTCTACTTTAACCAATATGTCCTCAATAATTCCTTTAGGGTACTTAATCGATATGTCTGCCATTTGCAGAGTCATTTCAGTCTTAGTAAGCTTTCCTATGCCTAGCTTTCTATAATCCTCATAAGACATGAGATTTATACTAGCTCCCAGATCACATAAAACCTTCTTAAACGAAAATCCTCCAATTTCACACGGAATGGTAAAACTACCAGGATCTTTTAGTTTAGGTGGTAACTTATGCTGCAAAATTGCAGAACATTCTTCATTTAGGCATATATTCTCATATTCCTCTAATTTTTTCTTATTTGATAGTATATCTTTCAAAAACTTTCCATAGGCGGGCATATTTATAAGAGCTTCGATAACAGGGATATTAACATGAATATGACGAAAAGTATCAAGGAAACGAGCATACTGATCGCCTTAATCTTTTAATTTGATCTTTAGGTGGAAAAGGTAAAGACTCTAAATCTATAACCTTTGGTTTCGAAGTCATTCTCTCTTTTCCTTTATCCTTTGGGGTATTACTTGATCGCCATGTTTCAGGTTCTTGAATTTTTTCTTTTAAAATATTCCCTGAATCCATCTCTACTTCAGATTCTTTCTGTTCTTCCTGTTTTTTATCCTTGTTTTCTTTATCTTCTATTCTCAAATGTTCCTTAAATAAAGTTCTTAAATCTTTATCCATGGGGTCTTTCAAAATCCTAGGGATTTTTACCCATTTTTCACCTTCATTCTCAGGTTCCAAACTTCTATTCCTTTTCAAGAAATTCTCTATAATCTCTTCTTCCTCATCCGTAAATTCAAGTTCATCTTTAGTTTCTTCCTTCTTTCCATCTAAATCATTCTCTACTTCATTATTACCGAAGTTTTCTACTCCATTACTACCGTAGAGTTTCCTACTTCTCGTAATCACAACATTTACCTCTCTTGGGTTTCTTTCAGTGTTACTTGGTAATCCTCCAGGAGGTCTACTGTTGTTACGTTCACCTTCCCTACTCAAATGATCTTCCATATTCCTTAATGAAGCTTCTATCGTTCTCATTCTGGTATCATGTCCATTCATAGATGTTTTCATTGTACTCATGTCCTTACTGACTGAACCTATAGAAGTCATCATTGTTTCCATATTCTTAGCTTGAGTAGATACTACACCCATCATATTTTCCATCAGTTTTTCCCATTTTTCAACTCCTTCGCAGTTGAGTTGAACTCGAGTTATTGGTATACTTTGAGTGGTATCTTCGAGGATAGGATCTAGGTAATGATTGTAAATTCGATTAGATGTATTTCCTTGATAAACTTGATTATTATTCATATTCTTATACTGAACTGGATATGGCGGTTGTCCTGGCTTACTAGGGTTTTCAGACCATCTAAAAGTTGGGTGGTCTCTTCTAATAGCATTAAATGAGTTTGAATATGCATTGTTCAAATTCCTATGCTGCTGAAGAAAACTCACTTCCTCTCTTGAATATCCTGTTGGTTCTTCTATCCCTACTGACACATTATCACGACTTGAGTATTCAGTTGGAGTATTATTTTCTGAATTTTGACTCTTACCTTGTTGTAATCCATCAAACTTCCTACTCAAATTTTCCAAGTGTGCTAGAACTTCCGTATTTGACGTACATCCTTCTGCAAAAGCTACTTTTCTAGTGCTAGAACCGGTTTCCCACATTCTGTTGTTTTTGGAAATCTTTTCTATAGCATCGTAAAGCTGCTTGAGCTTCACTCATCATTAACGAACCACCGCATGCATGATCTACATCTCAGACGTGAATCTTTTCTTAGTTCTGACGTAAAAGTCGGATTTGCATATCTAAGGAATAACCATGATCGGGACAAGCTCTTAACAATTTTTAAACCTTTCCCACGCATTCCCAAGTGTTTCTTCAGATCCTTGTCTAAAATTGGCAACCTCGACTTTTAATTCCAAATTTCGTCCCGAGTGAAATATTGTTTCGTAAATTCAGTTTGAATATCCTCCCAACTAGTTAATGAGTGGTGTGGAAGAGACATAAACCAATCTCGGCTCTTCCTTTTAAAGAAAAGGAAACATAGTCATCCTCGTTAATTCCTTATGAGCACCTTGACTTTTGGTCAGTATTGCACGCTTCTTCAAAGCAGATAGAGATGATGATGTGGATCTTCATCATCTTCTCCTAGAAATTGGGCTCTTGCGTCAATTAAACCAAAAAGATGAGATTTAATTTCGAAATTATTCGCTCCTTCATTTGGTAAAAGTATGGGATTATTAGTCTGGTTTCTCCTTACAGTTTGATCACAGATAGGTCTCGGGTTTGGCGGATTGTTACGATTATTTCGGTTCCGATCTGGATTGTTCCTATTATTATTATTCTCGATTATTATTAATATTAATCAGAGGTTTTGTCCATGCCCTAAAGCATGATCTAGCCTCTGTTCATTTGTTTCATCACTAGTTTCAAACCATTTTTTATTTTGATTAAGATGATTCCGTTGGAGATTTTCCAGGAGTCCTAAGTTTGGTTTGACCACGTTTACTCTCTATCCGCAATCGCCTTTCGTAGCGTTTATATCAGGCTTATAAGGAGTAAGTGAGGCTTTACCGCTTCGGTCATCAACTAATTAAAATAGAAAAATGCTCGAGTTTTAAAGAAGAAGAAAATTGGTACTAAAAGAAAGTAGATACCAACGAAAAATAAAAAAAAGAAATGTGATAAGAAGAGTGTTGGTTTATCCTCGAGAATTTTAAGCTAATACAGGTAGTAACCATAGACACAAAAAAAGAAATTAGCGACTTTGTCTTCCCCGGCAACGGCGCCAGAAAGCTGACGTCACCAAAACCTACCCTTAGAAACGGCGTCAAGAAAGGGACAGACCTTTTCTAGGTTAGACGGATCCTAACCGGCAGTGTACCGGGTCAAATTGTAGTGATAAAGTGGTGAGTCAAGTGTCGAATCCTCAGAGAAAAAAAAATGGTAATTCTTTTAAGTGTGGTTAAACACCAAAGAGCTGCTATTAACTCGATCTAAACCGCAATTTTATAACACAGATTACTACTACTCTAACCAACATAAAATAAATGCGTAATTTAAAAGTTATTCTAATATAATATATATAGATATATAAATATATATAGATGTACATAAATAGTAAAATATATATATATATATAAATATATAGATACCAAAATATAATATATGACTGAGACTAACCAAAGTATATGTAATCAATTTATATGATCTTTTTGATTAATGGAATGTGTTGATCTTCCTTTTGTAGGTCCAATTGAGTGAATGAAACGGTGTACTCCTAATGTCAACAATTCCTCCTCACACGGCGTATGAAATTGTCATATGTCAAAAGTCATCACCCAAGGTCCACAATCGCCCCATGCTAAACTTAGTTAGTCAAAACAGGTACCGAGTACAAATCTACCCCGGATAAAAGAGGTGATTCCATTTGTCAGATGGCCGATGTTATTCAAGAGGCTCCGGTTGTCAAGCGGATCGATTTAATACAAACGGTGTAGTTTCAATTAAACGTGATTTTAACATTATTAAGATCTCGAGTACAAATTTTAATAAGATTTATCTTTCCAGACAAATCGCCTCGGTAGGAAATAGGATTCCGTTAATCAGACGGCCATTTTTACCCTCCGGTTTTTCTATTTTTACTCATATCATGACTTCTCTGGTCAGTTCATCATCAGGTTATATGTGGTATTCATCATGATTGATTACTTCATTCCGAATATGTTATCAATACGTAGCGAAATAGAAAAAGATTCATTTTACTCAATTTTATTTTAACATTATTCCATTATTGAAAAGATCAAAATAATACGATTACATAACTTTGGCTAGTTATTAGATCTAGCCTAATAACATTATAAAAAAGAAGAAAATAACAAACATAAACATAATTATTATAGAAATTACCCGATTACAACTGTTGACTCAGAAATCGTCTCTTTCCTGTGTATTACAACGACTTCAAAGAACACCGAACCTTCGAGAATTTCCCGAACATTACTACTACATACTACTACTACATTATTTTGGCATAAGGCCTATTTACAAACTATAAAAGAAAGAGGGAAAGAGTTATATATATAGAATATGGTTTATATATATAATTTGGTACAAAGTGAAAGTGAGCCTCTGATCCCCTATTTATAGAATTTTCCCCTTCCCGGACCGGTCCTGAAAACTTGCCGGATCGGTCCGGTGTAATGATGATAATCATTACAGCTTGTCATCAACATGTTCCCCATGTTACTCCCTAATGATTATGTGAAGATTTTATTTGATTTTATTTGTAATTAATATTATTTTTAACTTATAAAATTCATATCTTTTGATTCGGACTCCAAACGATATGATCAAAATGCCATAAAAAGTTCTCTGAAAACTCTTCAACTTTCATGAAAGACTCTTCTTCGTAAAACGCCGCTTTGATAACCCCGTTGTCCTCCGAACGTATTTCGAGACTTTTACTAATAGAAATCAAATGACCACTTAATCACCATTTGAGTTGTAGACCTCCAATCTTCATGATTCAAAATGCATTAGAAAGCTCATATGAAGATCTTCAACTTCCATGAAGAACGTTTTCCCGGAAAATGTCTTTTAACGAGCCATTTCAATATATGTCGTTCTTCTAGATTAAGAAACAATTATTCCTTGATCATTTATATCGGTGACGCTTTATAACTTCCTTTCACCGACTTGTATTGACTTCAAAAAGTGTCGATACTGGGATTTGATTCATCTTAGGATTCGCAATGAAATAAACACAAAATACCCGTGTAAAATAGATTACAATATTCGGTCATTAAAACCGTACAAAAACTACAACTTTTTATTATAAATACTAACTTTTACTACTAACTATACTAAACTACAAAGATTAATATTTTATACTAATTATATCATAATTTTAGATATTTTACATAAAATTTGTCAATAAAACGTAATAAAATTACGTAAATTCAATCATATAAAAATAATACATCACCTAGATAATTTATATAATAAAATGAACTTATTAACTGTCAATCCGTTTGTATCTATCTTAGATTGGCTACGGGAGTCATCCTCTTTAACTTGACTTAGCACCGGTTAGGTTGCTAGATCACTGTGCTACATTACGTGACTTCACCTTTTGGGTATCCATCTCATATAACTTGCAAGCTTACGACACTAAGGATGCCGATATTAATCGTACACCTCGTCTAGGCAACATTCCTATGGTTAGGCGTACTTCCTAAGCGATTACTCAAGCTCTCGTCCAACTAGCAATTACCATGTTATAGTCTCATGCTAATCTACGACGTATGTATAATCAGGTGCTAGCAATCCCCAAATACAAAACTACCTAGATAACGCTGAACGTCCGTGAAGAGCAATTCATAAGCCTACCTAAGAGTTTTATATTGGTATTTCCTTTTACACATTTTAATTAAACTAAGCGAGTAACATAGCCATAGCCATACCTAATGAGATAATAAATTCAACTAAGTTAACCTAACCATAAAGACGTGGCGTAATTAATGAGATAGCGAGGGGCTCGGTCGACCGAGTGAATAGGCTCGGTCGATCGAATGAACTTATTCGGTCACCCGAATTGATTTCGCCCCCCAGATTACATCTTAGAATATATCTCTCGGCGTTTCATCATACGAGAGTGATTAAACAAGAATTAATTGCTTGCAGTATTCATATAAACTAACATAGATACGCATTAATTAAATCAAGTAGATTCATGAATAAATACTAAGTGTATGACGTAGGTTATGGGATCCTCATAGACAAGGAGTCGCCACATTCCTAATGTCATAGCCTAGATCTACATCATCTAGCTATGATTAACTAATTCAAACGATAAAGCATAATTGGGAGGGATTAATTACTTAAAAGAAAGAAACAGAAAATAAAGGCTTACATATTGCAAATTCTTAAATTGTCGGAAACCTCAAATTATTCTACATTGTATCAAAGTTATATTATGAATTGTGAGATTGAAGAAAGAATGAAGGGATATTCTACAAATTTCGTAGTTGCTGCTTATATAGGAGTTTCTGCCGACTTATGAAGGATGTAGAAGGTAAATACGAAAAAAATCCGATAACCGACCGAAAATCCCAACTCGGTCAACCGAAGCTCCCCACTCGGTCGACCGAAGCTATAGGCTCGGTCGACCGAACCTAACTTTGCACATGTTAATCGTTTTTCTTGTCTATCTTGCTCCCCACTGCACGCTTTCGTGTTGATCTGATTAATCTTTCATTTAATGCTCTGATTTTCTTCCTCTATTATCTTGAGACCATTGATTGAATGACATTAATCCTCTCGATTTGTTGTGATCTGCAAAATAAACATTTATAGCACAATAAATCGGTCTTTTAATAATAAAAACAGTTAAATACCAAATACATATTAATAATCACTTAACATTAAATAATAAATATAAACGAGTGATTTAATATGAAATATACATTATTAATCTCGATTTAAGGTCAATGTGGATGACTTTTACAGGTATAATTTGACCGTCATCACATATCAGCAACAAGTGCAGTATCATCAGATTCAATTCCTTTTTCTGATTCTACTTCATATCCTGATTCATCTTCAGCAACCATAGCTTTCTTGCCAGATCTTCTTTGTTGACCTTTGCTCTTCAAGAGTCTGCAGACAATCAGTCCGAAATGTCCAGCTTCTTGCAGTTGAAGCAAAGATAATCAGTTCCTTTTCTCATTTTAACTCAGGGGGCGATCCAGTTTGAAGTTTCCTGGTTTCTTGCATTGAAAGCACAAGTAATCATTGTCTTTCTGGGATTCCTCCTTCTTTTCAGTAGATCTCTTTGTGAAATTCCTTGAGGAACCTCTTCCGCTTTTTCATCATTCCGATTTTCTTGCTCAAGAGGGAAATCGCTCTTGCATTTCATCCAGAGATCATTTTGAGCTCCTCGATGTTTCTTCTTCTTGTGTGTAGCAGACCAATGCAGTTGGTCTTTGGTTCTTCTTTTTCAGTCCTGTGTACAAGTTTCTTCATCAATTCATATGCCTTGAGATCCGAAAATAATTTGAAGTGTCCTCTTCATGTAGACTTCTCATTTCTTCTATTGCAGTCACCTTCATTTCCCAAACTTCTTTTGCAGGTAATGCTTCCAAGATTTTTGAATTGATTTCCTCTTTTGAATACTTTACACTCAGTAGGGTGAGTTCATCCATGATGGCATTGAATCTTGATTCCATTTGCTCAATGGTTTCATTTGGTTTCATTTTGAATTCTTGAAACTTCTTTTTGGCCACATTGATCTTGTTTTTCTTGATTGCATCAGTGCCTTCACAGTTTAATTGTAACTTATCCCAAAGTTCTTTTGCATTCTTGCAATCTTTCACTTTCATGTACATATTGCTATCCAAAGTTCTGTATATGATATCAATAGAAATGTTGTTGAGGTTTGCTCCTTTTCTATCTTCAGCATTCCATTCTCTTTTTGTCTTTGGAATGTACTGAGTCTCATTTCCCACTGTTACTGACTTGGTGATCTCCAGTGGTCCATCTGTCAGCACATCCATCATCTCATCATGTGTTGCAGCTAAAAAAGCCTGCATACGACGTATATACTCATCAAAACGATCTAAAGAACACATCAACATTGTTCTAGGATACTGGTTGTTATCCATGATGCAAAGCTTTGAAAATCAGAAACTTGTGAAAGTTTTCAAAGAATTTTCACAAGCACAACAAGTAGGATTACTTTGTAATGTATAATCGCTCCGATACCAATTGTTGGTCCTTGAAAAGCTTTGGTTAAGTTTAGAGGGGGGTGAATAAACTTAACACTTAAAAATTTTGGAGTTAACAAACTCAGCAACTTAAGCGACCTTCTTGACAGTCGATAGTCTCATCGACACTCGATGAGTCTCACGATCGTTGATTTTGATGAATTTGTTGCTGAGGAATATATTCAAATTAAACCTTCACTTATTACTTGTTGTTAAAATATGATACCAAGTATTAGATACTCAGTAGTGTATGTGTGTGATTCAGTTGCCAGTTTCAGAAGGTTGATGTGCTAGATATACTAAATGCAGAATTTAAATGCAGAAAGTAAGTAGGCAATTTTTATACTGGTTCAAGGTGGTGTAATCCTGTTAGTCCAATCTTCTCCTGTGATGTTGGAGGAAATTCACTAGAGATCTTTGAGGTTGCAGTTACAAAAATCCCTAAGATGTTTGTCTTTCACCAATAACTATGGCTTTACAAACTGAACACTTGGAACAGGTAGAATTGCTGCTCCAAAGTCTTCCACTGGTCCTTGAAGGGTAGTATTGCCTCTTCACCAGCTCCACCACAAACAACAGTCCTTGACACCCTAAGATGCTTCACTGTCTTCAGCAGGTTTCTTATAAAAGAAAGTTTGAATCAAGTAAGTGATTCAGCTTTCAGCAGCTTGATCAGGATGATATTATCAACAGCTTGAAGTCTTCAAGTGTGTAAACTTGATGTAACTTGATAACAGATTACACTTGAAGAAGTTGACTAGATCAGTAGCTTTAAGTTCAGTAGGGTCAGCAGGGTGATTTCTTGATAAGAATCTGAAGTTCAAGATTATCTGTTGTTTTTCCCCAATTTTCATCCTCTGTATCTGAAATAGGAGTCCTCTATTTATAGGAAGGAATCCTTGTGACTTATGTTTGAAATTCAAACATAGCCGTTTCAGATTTGTCCCATCTTGACTTGCTTTCTGTCCCTGTACATAGTACTGACACTGTCAGATTGCTTTTTGGCAGTTTTCAGTCTATCCACCCTTTGACTTGTATCCATTGAATAAAGGTCTGAATCTTTCCAACGTGCCTTTAATCTTATCCATTGATTTGTTTGATAAAATCAGAAGTTGTTATTTGTCATTATCCTTGTATTCTTCCAATGTAACCGTTGATTAAATTGAAATATGTGTTCAGCAGGTTCCTGTGAGTGTTAGTCTGCTGAAATACATATAAGTCAGCTGATTCAAAGTTGATGTGTTTATAAAACACTGCGGCTGACTTTCTAATATCTAACTTTTTATTATGAAGTTAGATTACACCATTTTGAACATAACCAAGTTCCAATCACCACTTAACTTATGGAACTTGGACCTTGTATTATTAAGATATATGTAATCGTTTAGGTCATCACAGACTTCCCTAAATTCTGATTCCATATCCTTGACTTTAAATACTAAGTTTGATCCCTTAGCCTTCAATAACTGAGTTTGAGCCCTCAGCCTTCAGTCCTCAGCAGGTTCCTAAACTAGTATATTGACTGTGTACCTATCGATCTGCACAAGTCTGGCGATGATGAAAGTCAGCTGACCAATTACAGTGCTTGTTTGATCAAACCTATACAAAGATCAAACTCTAATAAGCCTATACATTTGATCTAGACATCTTTTTGCCTTTGCTCTCTAACAGCTAGCCTGGCACTCATCACTAAAACTCAAAAATAAGTCCAACAATATATAATTGCATCCTTAGTGTCAAACTGTGATAGTGAAACCATGATAGTGATTATGGTTGATGAGATCTCGACTCACTTTAAGAGGTTGGATACATAAATGTCTCTAGTCGTATGTGCTATTAAACGGGACATTGATAGTACGATTAGACTATTACGCATTAGATGTCTTCTATCTTATTGAAGATAGGGATAGATCTCGTCTATCAAATTGTTGAGACACTTGGACTGTATGTGGACATGTATTAGAGAATACGTACGTTAGACTGACCCACTTACTTAATTAAGTGTCGCACTATGTGGCGGTTGTGTAATTATCCTGAGACCGGAGTCTTCATGACATCACGGTGTGGATGGTCATACTTTGACACTATTGAGGTTTCCCTTTGCCATAGGGCGATCATGCGGTAGTGATTGGGCATGATACTGAAGCATGCATAGGATTCATGTTGCTCGTCCGGAAATCGCATATCCTCTGATTATGAGTAATATCCGAAAGGGCCTTCTTATAAGGATTGTCTTACTCTCGTGAATCTTTGCAAAGTGGAAGTAAATGTGTTACTTCGAGAGAACATGATATCCAGATTATAAGATACGGTCATTGATGTTTGACACTCGACATATGACCGTATGGATATTATTACAGCGATAGGATTCTATCTACATGGTAACTGTTTCGCATGAAAGGTAGTAGTCATTGCATTTGACTTTTCCGACGATTGGGGGTCATGGTGTGTTGCTAGATGCTATTCCGTGATCGTTAGGCATGAAGGACATTTTCGTAATTTGCACTTTGTGCCTACGGCCTTCATATTCGGAATCCTATCAGGTCACACACATAAGAACATCTAGCCGGATTAAAATGCGGTTATAGTGATAACCAAATAAGGAAAGTTTTATCTCGACTATAAAGTGTAATAGTGATTAATTAATATGGTGGTATTTATTTATTACAAATAAATTAAATACAGGATATTAATTATGTTGATTAATTAAAATACATAGTTGATGTAAAAGTCGAAATTTTAGTGTATATTGATACACGTGTATTTTACAATTAATTAATCATGGTTTTATATTATCTAGCATTAATATAAGATATTAATATTTATATTTTAATACATATACATACGTGACTTGCACATTTGTAGTAAAAATATATATGTATAGATTTATATGTGTAATATATATATGTGTGATATATACACATGTGTAAATTGATTTATGGTAATAAGATAAAGATAGTCAATATTAGATATTGACAATATCGTAGAAATATTTAATATAAGATATTAAATTAAATGAGATAATTCAATCAAAGATAGTTTCCATATTTTATTAGGAAAATGTTTTATTTCTCTCCAATCTACTAGGAAGCTTCTCCCAATCAGATTGGGAGACATAAGGGGCGCCACTTACTCTATATAAGGAAAGGATTGACTAGCTCTTTGGCACATCTCAATTCCAAGAGACTAATAGTCCTTGTGAAAATAAAAGAGCTTCTAGAGAGATTTAGAAAGAGAGAGAGAGAGAGAGAAAAGGCCGGTCTAGCAATCGAGTTTTTCTGGTAGCAATCCATGATGGGATTCCGGCGAGCTGTACGTGTGGATCACCGGTAGAGGCCGAACACTTGGGCGGCTTCATGTAGATACTACAACCGCTGACAAAGCGTCGATCCAAATAGATCAACCAAGGTATTCTCTTATCTACTTCGTTTATGCTTGTTGCTTAAACGAAGTCGATCTTGGGTTAAAAGGAAATCAAAATTTTAAATTCCGCTGCGTTCCCGCGTAGATTTCCTAACACGATTACAATAAGGGGAATTGCCTATATAGTCTTTTTTTTAGACTTCCATTGCCAGTATAGTCTTTGACTATTTTGGCAATTTAAAAAAAAGGAAAAATCTGAATTTATTGAAATCCCCCAAATGCCCCCACTTGAACTTTCCCCTCTTCCCCAAATTCAAATTTTAAACATATAATTCAACTCTCTCTCCTATCTTTCTTCTTCTTTTTCTTCTTCTCCTCCTCCTCCTCCTCCTCCTCCTCCTCCTCCTTCTTCAATTCCCCTTACCCGTTTTCTTCTTCTTCTTCTTTCTTCGTTTTCTTCCTCCATTAACTCGTTAAACTGTTCACAAATCACACGATTTCATGTAACTCGTGTGATTTGGGTCCAATAACGGTGTTGGAATGGGTGTTCCGGCGAGATTTTAAGGTTGAAGAAGATGGATTATTTGGGTTCGAGTGAGTGTGTTTTGAGTTTGAATGAGTGTGATTTTGGTTCGAATGGGTGTGATTTTGGCTTGTGTAACATGTTCAAACATGTTCAGGGACTTGGGTTCGAGTGGGTTCAAATGGTTGTGATTTGGATGGGTGATTTGGGTTCAAATGGGGGTGATTTAGGTTCGAATGAGTGTGACTTGGGCTTGTGTAACATGTTCAAACTCGTGTAACATGTTCAGGGGCTTGGGGTTTTAGTGGGTTCGAATGAGTGTGATTTGGATGTGTGATTTGGGTTCGAATAGGTGATTTGGGTTTGAATGTGGTGTGATTTGGGTTCAAATGGGTTCGAATTAGGCTTGTGTAACATGTCCAAACTCGTATAACATGATTAAACATGTTCAGAAGCATTTTGGGTAAGTTAAGAGAAAAATTTAAATGACAGTCTTTTGAGCAAGAACTTCTTCCCAAAAAATTATATAAATAAAAAACTTTGAGCAAAAAGGCTTAATAGCCACCGGCCCTACAACATATCCCTTTAATATTCATTGACTTTGACTTCTTTTTTATCTATTGGCGGGTATTATTGCCTCTCTTGTGAAGGAGAGAAGCCTTTTCTAATTTTCATTGACTTTTGTTTTGGCTCTCTTTTCTAATCACAATTGTTGGGTATTGAGATATTAAAGGCAAAGCCAAGGTAAGTAAGGAATATTTTTTTGTTCCAGTGGTTATTAAATTAGTGAGGGTGATGACGAAAACGTGGTTTGAATATTCAAAGATTCATCGATAACATATAGTGAGGTGCAAAAGAAAAAAGAAAAAACCCATATGTTCATTCCCTCAGCTCCTGCTTGAGCATTTGCTGTTGAAGCGCTGTGGAAAACAAAAAAAGAAAAAAACCCAAGTTAAAAATGATTCACACTTTTGTGGATTCTGCTCTTAAAGATCTGTCGGCGTTGGTTAGCTATCCCACATTTCCTGACTCTTTTAAAGCACAAAGTCAAGCTTTCCAAGTTGACCTCAGATTTGTTCAAATGTTCCTGCGTTGCCTCATCACTTTGGACCCAGATAATGATATTGATCGTATGTTAATATCTTCTACGCTTTCTTCGGTTGAAGGCACATGGGACAGATCTGGAGATGGACTTTATAATGCTGGGCGTCAAACGATGAAAAAGAAGTTCAAAGTTTGGAATACGCTGTCATCCAAATTGGGCAACAAAATCCAACAATGTAAGCTAGAAATCAAGAATTATTGCGTGCAATTTATGTCCCCCTCATTTCAGTCCAAGCTTTTCAGGGGTGATCAGATACTGGAATTCATTGATGAAATCCTCAACAGTTCCAACAATATTCTGCATCTCCCTGCTGCAGAAAATCAATTCAAAACGCTCACAGAGAAACTCTTATCATTAAAGCATATAGTAGATTTTGCTGCTAGGAGATGCCCAGATGATGTCAAGGTGTTGACAGATTTCATGATCCATGCTCATACATGGGCTAATAAGGCAGCTTGTCTGACATGTCTTTACTGGGCAGGTGATGTGGAAGATGAGGGAAGAATGAATCTTTGGATTGCTGATCTGGTGAGCAAGGTCAACCCTTGCACTCCTGACTTCATAGAGATGTGTTTTGCAGCCATGAAGTCGTCAAGTGCTCATAATTTCCAATACAACGAATTCTCTATAAGTTTTACTGATTTTCTGCTAGAGACTGGCGCTTTGAAGGATGACAATAAAACCCTTCGTGAGGAGTGGATATTCCTCATAAACTACATAGCTGTTCCACCTGCTGCAGACGATTATGCATTGACTTTCCATCCTGAGTCTCTTCTTCTTGGTGACGCTTCCCTTTCAGAGGACTTGACAGTAGACAGGGATATAAAAAGCAAGATTCGCAATTTCAGGAGACGAATCGAAGAGCGTCATGTCCGGATTCCAGATTTCATTCTGCCTACGACAGACAGAATCGGCTTTGTTGATCGTCTCTTAGGCAAGATTGAACATCTGGCGACAACTATGGAATGCAACCCAAAGATTGCCCCTTTTGCCAAATATCTTTTTAGAGTTGAGAAGGAATTAACGAATCTATGTCGGTCAATCCATGTTATTTGGGAGCTCCAAAGCAAACACGAAGATCTTAAAGATCTATTGGACCGAATGATCAAAGTAGCATACCAGGCAGAACTCGCTGTCAATTCATCTTTTACCATTGATCAACCTCTATGGTACCATAGGTCTTGTTTGTCTTATGTCCTAGACAAAATTAAGGATATTCAAAATGAGTTTGGGGTGCTGGATACCAACCAGATTTACGGAATTGCAGCTGGTACTGGAGTTGATGTTTCCAAACTGCCTTCTGTCTACATGCCTCCGCATTTAGAGTTCGATGATGAAATTGTGGTGGGTTTTGATGCTGCAGAACAAGTACTAATTGAACGAATCACAAGGGGAACTCCAAATCTTGGCATTGTCCCTATTGTGGGCATGGGCGGGCTTGGTAAGACTACTCTTACCAGGAAGCTCTTTAATAAACCGTATGTTAGAAATCATTTTCATGTATGTGCATTCTCTTATGTTGGTCAAGACCATAATACTAAGCGCTTATTGCTTGAGATTTTAAGAGAATTCATTGTGTTTGATGATGCGAATGTGACCGATGATGCGATTCGTGAAATGACGAAAGATGCTTTAGCATCCAAATTGTACCAATGCCTAAAAGGGCGTAAGTATCTTATTATCATGGATGACATTTGGGATGTCGGTGCATGGGAAGGTGTAATGAATGCATTTCCAGACGATGACAATGGAAGTAGAATTGTATTCACTACTCGGGACCGTGGTGTCCCTCAACAAGTAAATTCAAATTGTGAGCCTCATTATCTTCAATTTCTCTCCATTGAAGAAAGTTGGGAGTTGTTACAAGCTAAAGTATTCCACAAGCGTCCCTGCCCTTCACATCTTAAGGTGGTAGGATTGTTGATCGCGGAAAAATGCCAAGGTCTACCTCTGGCTGTTGTGGTAATAGCAGGTGTTCTTGCAAGAAAACCTGAAAGTTGGTCTTCATGGAATGAGATAGCAGAAAACCTTATTTTTCATCTCTCTACCGAAGGTTGTATGTACATTCTAGAATTGAGTTACAAGCATTTACCTGAGGCTTTAAAGTCATGCTTGCTTTATTTCGGAGCATTTTTACAGAAGAAATATATCAGTGCTAAAAGATTAATGCTGTTGTGGGCTGCTGAAGGATTTGTACCTAAGTCTTCTCAGAGTAGCAACTTTCTTAGCATGGCAAACCAGTATTTGAATGATCTGGTTCACTGTAGCCTAGTGATTGTCCATCAAAGAAGTTCCACAGGTGGGATTAAACGTTGTGAGGTTCATGATCTAGTACGTGAGTTATGCCAAGTCAAAGCCCGAGAGGAGAATTTTTTCTACTTCATTAAAAGATCAAACGGCTCAAACATATTCTCAATGAGTGAAATATACAAACAATATCGTCTCTGCATTCATGTTAATTTGGAAACTGAAGCAACAAGAGGCCTTACCTTTGAGCAACAAGAGGCCTTCTCTACTGCACACACTGTAATTTATTATTATCCCAGTTCCCCTTGCTCTGTGGATGCCTTAACTTTGAGCAATGTTAAACTTGTACAAGTGTTGGATATTAAGGCGGAGTGTGGTACTTTCCCAGAAGAAGTGACAATGTTAGTTAATCTTAGATACTTGACACTCAAGACCCACACATTAAGCTCCGTTCCAATCCCATCAATAATAGCCAACCTTTGGAACCTAGAAACGTTCGTTCTAAAATGCTTCTCCGATAGAAAAATATGTTTGCCGGAAACAATTTGGAAGATGAAAAGACTAAAGCATGTTGATGTGGGACGAGAAGCTGCTGTTGAATTGGATAATGAGGTAGGGAAGGATTCATCAAAACTTCCTAATATTGAAAGTTTTTCTTCGGTGACTATTACTTATGGAGAATCTGGAGTAGAGTTACTGAGAAGGCTATCAAACGTTCGGAAGTTGAGCTGCTATTATTATACTTGTTTGGATTGGCAGAAAAAGTTTGAACAATTGCCAAAGTTGGACGAATATCTTACTAAGCTCGAATCGTTGAATATAGTTTCTGATGGAGCTTTTTACCCCTGGTTACCAAGCTTCCCCATAACACTCAAGAAATTGAGTTTAGAGGGTGTTGATCTTCCTTGGACTAAATTTTATGCAATCGCAAAGCTACCTTGTCTTGAGGTTCTGAAGCTGATGAAGAATGCATTCCGGGGTAGTAGATGGGATTTAGTGGATGAGGAAAACATTCCCTGGGAATTTCCAAACCTGAAGTTCTTGAAACTGTACGGTTTAGATGTTGAAGAATGGATTGCATCGGATGATACCTTCCCTTGCCTAGAGCAGATCGTTGTGAAATACTGCTATAATCTCGTGGAGATCCCTGTCTCTTTTGCGGAAGTTCCTACTTTGAAGGTTATTGAAGTTTACGATTGCAAAGAAGAAGTAGGTAAGGCAGCAATTCAAAAAATTCAGACAGAGCAGCTGGAGATGGGAAATATGATCCAAGTTCAAGTCATTACACAATAATTGCATGTGTGCGCTCGCGAGTAACGTCAAATTCTGTTTTTCTTTTTCTTATTTCGTTTTTATAAAGATGTATTGAAATATCGTATCTTTTTCCTTCTTGAACTATGTTGTGAGAAGTATCAAAGTTCAATTTCTGTTTTCGAGAGCAAGTGTGAAATTGATTGCTGCTGTTTGGATCCTTAGTCTCTTTAATCATTCTAGCACCTTAATAAGATATTTATTTTATGTTAATGAAATCTCTCATTCCGTTTTCATCCACATGGGGAGGCAGCATAGTCACCCGGCCATCACCACAGTTCAGGAACACCGGTGGTGCTGGATTGCTGCAAATGGCTGCGTGAAATTGTTAGCGAGTGTGTGTGTGTGTGAAGTTCTGATACGCTTACCAGTTTTGCTTTAGAGGCATATCCATTGATACACAGTTGACGTTGGTGATGCATGCGCATGGCAGTGAGACTTAACAATGTGGATCACGGATTATACGCTCATCTGTGGAAATCGGGTTGATCCTGCTGCCATTGCTGCGGCACGTAGTTGGGAATTCTATTTACTGCAGAGAGTATGCCTTTATACAATAATTACTATGAACCGTGGATCAGTTTGTTTAAAAGTGTTGTGTCATTTGTTGTATCAGTTTTGTTCGTAAATCGTAATAATAAGCAATATTGATGATAAAATAATGGTAACCCCTCAACTCAAGGGATCTAAATTACAAATCAAAACAGAATTGTAAGGCACAGAAGCCTAATGAATGAGATTTTGGAAAATCAGGCTTTGTCCCCCACCCCCTCTTGGAATTAAAGATGCAAAATGGACCACATTCGGTTTTAGGTTTTACGACAATAATAGTGGAGTAAAAACAGTGATTTTACGAAATTATTATTGGAGTAAAAAAACTTTAACGACAATAATAGTAGAGTTAAACAGATTTTACGACAATAATAGTGAAGTTAAATTTTTTACGACAATAATAGTGGAGTAAAATTTTTTTACGACAATAATAGTGATTTTACGACGTTATTATTGGAATAAAAAAACTTTTTACTCCACTATTATTGTCGTAAAACCTAAAACTGAATGTGTTCCTTTTTACAACTTTAATTCTGATTTTATGACGTTATTATTGGAGTAAAAAAACTTTTACTCCACTATTATTGTCGTAAAACCTAAAACCGAATGTGTTCCTTTTTACAACTTTAATTCCAAGAGGGAGGGGGACAAAGTCTGATTTTCCAAAATCCCCTAATGAATACACGAAAACTGAAACTAATGAGCACAGAATCAATCAATCAATCAAAATATAAAGTAGAGAGTTAATATATAATAATTTTGGAAATTTCACAACTCATAATGTAAAGTTAATTAGAGACCTGACCACTACTAAGCAACCACATTATTAATGGATATTTTGGTATTTGCCTGTGAAATGGATAAAATAAATGATAAAAGAGAGGAAAGATACAAACAGCAGCAATTAATCAATTTCAACAAGAAAGAATAATTTCTTAAAGCAAACACAGATACTTCAAATACTTGGAACAGCAAAACAACTCATGGCCTCCATTGAAAATAAATAATATATCTATATTACAAAAACATCCATTCCCTCTTGACTCAAAGAACACTGGAACCATAGATAAATAAATAATCACACTTGCTCTTCTGGAACCATAAGAATATAGACCATACACGGACTTGTTTCATACAGATGGAGAAAGGGATTGATGTCTCGATTACAATGGATGGAGTACCGCATCTCCCCACAATTTCAGGGAAGTCCTCTTCTACTTACTGCTCTCAATGCATGCATATTAGTTATCTCATTAGCATTATACATACATCGTATTAGTTGAGTCTCATTTAATTTCCTTTCCACATTTAGCCATACATTAGGGACAATGTATGTTTCAAGTGTGGGGGTGATGATGCTTTTATCATTCATGTTTATTCTCCATAAATTGTTGGCACATAGTTTCTCCGCTAGGAATAAAGGGTCTAATGTGTGTATCAAAGAGGAGTTGTGTTTTTTGTGGTGCATGAAACGCAATAAGAAAGCAAATTTTGCACGTTGGGTCATCACACAATTCAAAAGCGTGGCCGAAAACAAGTCAACGAAGAAAGTAAAATGCTTAATTTTAGGGTCTTTCATCACTCGTATAGCTGTGCATTATAATTTAATTGATCTAAATAATTCGAACTTGCGAGTCGCTTGCCCTATTGAGTGGATCGATCTTCCTTGTCTCATTAACTACCATATAGTGAAAGATAATAATGGAATTATGGAGTTTAAACCTCCGGGAGTGTCTGTTAGGGAGAAAACTAACACTGCAAGTACCGAGGCATCACGTGAGGATGACTTGGAGATCTTGACCGTCCAAGACCATTTGAAAAATTTGGAGACGAAGCTAGATGCTACAGCTCATATACAAGAGCGGATTTTGTCAGATAACGCTAGTCTCCAGGACATGGTACGACAATTACTGGCTCGAGAAAGCGACCAACCACCTCTACCGTCGTCTTAGAGAAGTCCCCATTTTTTATTTTATTTTTTCCTTTTTTTTCTTGGACATATTGTGCCTATCAACCATTCAAGATTTCTAGTTGCATCCATCGCACCATCTTACCATTTGACTCGAACATTGAGGACAATGTCAAATTCAAGTGTGGGGGGAGTTGTGTTTAAAAAAAACATTAAAAAAAACCATTTAGATTTGCATTTAGGACTTTCTGGTACTAACAATACACATACTTGACTCCCTACGAACTTTTTCGTTTCTACCTTGTGTGAAGTAATGAGAATCAAACGGCAAGCAATCAATGTATGCACACACTCTTGTTGATGCACACTCACTTTATAACATTTGTTTATGAATTTTTGAGTGATAAATCCTTTAAGCCCTAATGAAAGCCACTTAAAATGTGAGGTTTACTTGGCCTAAAGAGCGCCCGCTCATATATATTTCTTTTCCTCTTGAGTGGTATCACACTTGGATTGATTGTTCTAGAACTTGCACTAAAATACATACCGAGACCACATTTGTTCGGAGTCTATGCATTAAGATGATAGAGGCACCTAGGTTTAACCCCTTTTGGCCTACTTTTGTTAGCCTACCCTAATGATTTTCCCCTAGTTAGCCCCGTCTGGCCTGACTGTTTCTTTTCTTAAGCTCAGAAATTTGAACCAATAGCCATTTTGATCATTATTTCCGCTCTTTTGTTTAACCTTTTTTGGTGTTGAAAAGTATATGGATGACCTACTGTTTATCTGCTCTTGATCCACCACTATGTGTAGTTGATGTTATGGCCTTGTCATATTGGATATATGGATTAATAAGTTTTTGTTAACTTTGAGGTGAAATTTGTGCTCCTGTTAATTCGGTCAACAACATTTTAAAAACAAAAACATAAGAAAAAAAAGAAGGAAAAAAAATGGTGAAAGAAAAGGACATCAATGTGTATTGATAAGCTGTTTATAAGGAGAAGAGAAGTTTGTGGAATGTATGGATCATTTGGGTGAAGTAAATGTTTTGAGTAAATGGTGGCTTGTAGTGTGTTTGTAATAATGTGGTCACTCATGTAACTCTTCAACACTTTAGCCCTTATTTTATCCTTTTCTATCCCACCTTTGTATGTCCCTAGCCCCGTTACAACCGTTAAAGACCTCTTGATTAATGTGTGGTATTCAATATTGTGGTGGTGGAGACTTGATTGATGTGCAAGCCTATGGTAACACCTTTCTTGTGTTGATTTTGAGTGTGAATGAATTGTCCCGGTACTTTATTCGAGCGATTTCCCGTGAGGACACGTTGGGGTTTCTTTGGCTTTATTAATTCTAAAAGTTGTGAACTAATGTGATAGGTGAGTTGTATGAGCATTAGTGTGTGGAATATGTTGTTTGATTGCTCTTTGTTTTGAGTTACGACACATGAGTGGAATCATAAGGTTGGATGTGTGTCACGTTTATGGGTGTTTTTGGTACTTTGCATACATGTATGATCGTGCATTTTGCATTTCATGATGTAATGGTGACTTAAACTATGCTACTGAGTCTGGTCTGCTGAGTGTGGCATTCAGCAGAGTATGGGGAAACATGTCCTGGTCATCAATGTATAAAGCATCTTCTGAAGTCTGGTGTTCAGTCTGGGGGCAAGTTCAGCAGGGTTGATCAGCCTGCTGATGGCAAGTGTACGGAAGACAAGTCTGTTGATGCTCAGTAGACTTGCAGAACACGTCTGCTGCATGTTTGTTTGAGTTACTTCTGGGGTATTTCAGTCATTTACTGGGTTGGTTGTTAAGTCGGTTAGGGTTGGACTCCCAAGGCTATAAATACCATCTGTATTAATTGTAACTTCATGTAACTTTCTGTTGATAATAAAAATATCCTCGTTTATCCATGGAGTAGTCGGCATATTACCGGAAACCATGTTACATTTGTGTTCTTCTTGTTTCTGTGTTTATTTACTTGTTAGTCTTATATCTTTACTCACAATCACCACCACTTCTTGATCGATCCATCGTAACAAACTGGTATCAGAGTGTCCAGGTTCATCAAGAAATCCGTTTATCCGTTTTAAGCAAGGTAGGTTGGCACCAAGGTCATAATTGACGCTACGATTTAGGATCTACGCAAGCTTTTCAGGTGAGAAAGATGTCTGCTTTTATTGTTAGGATTGATAAGTTTACAGGAATGAATAGTTTTAGTCTGTGGCAGATCAAGATGCGTGCTTTGTTGAAGCAACGGGGATTGTGGGTTCCCTTGTCTAAATCAACAGAAGGAAGTGCTGCCGAGAGAGCCAGTCTGGAGGAGAAAGCACATTCAACAATTATGTCAGATGATATTATCATAGAGGTTGCTGAAGAGGACACTGCTGAGAAGCTGTGGTCCAAACTTGAGAGCCTGTATATGACTAAGTCTCTAACCAACTAGCTTTTATTGAAAGAACGTGTGTTTAGTTTAAGGATGCATGAGGGTACTCAACCGAGGGATCATCTAGACCAGCTGAACACAATATTGCTTGATTTAAGGAATATTGATGTGAAGATTGAAGATGAGGATGCTGCATTGATTCTACTTGTATCGTTGCCTGCATCATATGAGAACTTTGTGTAGTCCTTTATTGTTGGGAAGGACTCAGTATCATTGGAGGATGTAAGGTCATCACTCCATGCTCGAGAGTTACGTCATAAGGCATCTGGTTCTGGTACAGATAGTCAGTCTACTGGGTTGGTGGCCAGTGGAGTCAGCAGGGGGCCAGGCGATTCTGGAAAGAAGAAATCCAAGAAGAATTCTAAGGGTCCTAAAGCTAAGGATAACAGTAATTACTGCAAGGAGCAGGGCATTGGAAAAATGAATGTCCAAATAGGAAGAAGCAGCAGGGTACAGTTACTTTGGCAGAACAAGACACCAACTCTGAAGAAGATATGGCCTTAGCAGTTTCAGAGTCAGCAGGGCACAGAAATGTGTGGATTTTGGACACTAGGGCATCTTATCATGTGTGTCCATACAGGGAGTGGCTTTCAACTTATCAACAGATGGATGGAGGCCATATTGCTATGGCTAACAACAAGGTCTGCAAAATAGTTGGGATTAGATCAATCCAACTTAGGACACATGATGGTAAATTCTGTACACAGAAAGAGGTTAGACATGTCCACAAATGATCAAGAATTTGATATCACTTAGTCTACTAGACAGCAAAGGGTTCACGTTCAAGGGTGAGGGTGGAGTGGTGAATGTCTATAAGGATTCAAGTTTGATTCTGAAGGGTATCAGGCAGGGGACATTGTACATACTACAAGGGTCTACTGTATCAGGTTCTGCTGCTGTTGCATCATCAAAGGTTCACCAGTCACAATTGACCAAGTTGTGGCATATGTGATTGGGTCATATGGGTGAAAGAGGGTTGCAAATTTTGTCTAAGTCTGATTTACTTGGGGGATATAAGGCCAATGAGCTGGAATTCAGTGAACAATGTGTGTTTGGGAAGCTACATAGAAGCAAGTTCCCAAAAGCAATTCACATCACAAAAGGGACACTTGATTATGTCCATTCTGATTGTTGAGGACCTTCAAGGGTGGAGTCACTTGGTGGTCACAGGTATTTTGTGTCTTTTATAGATGATTATTCAAGGATGGTTTGGGTAATTATGATTAAGCACAAGAGTGAAGCATTCAAGAACTTCAAGCAGTGGAAGTCTTTGGTTGAAAATCAGACAGGAAGGAAGATCAAGAGACTTTGAACTGACAATGGACTAGAATTCTATTGGTCTGAGTTTGATGAATTTTGCAAGAATGAAGGCATTGCTAGGCACCATACTGTAAAAGACACTCAACAGCAGAATGGTGTTGCAAAAAGAATGAATCAAACTCTTCTGGAGAGGGCAAGGTCCATGCTCTCTAATTCTGGTCTAGCAAGAAGATTTTGGGCAGAGGCTATTAACACAGCATGCTACTTAATCAATCGGGGCCTCACACTGGGATCAAACTTAAAACACCACTTGAGGTTTGGTCAGGAAAGTCAGCAGACTACTCTGGCTTAGGGTTTTTGGAAGCACTGTCTACTACCATGTCAGTGAGGGTAAACTGGAACCTAGGGCCAAGAAGGGTGTGTTTGTTGGATATGGAGATGGAGTTAAGGGGTATAAAATCTAGTCATTAGCTGGAAATAGGGTTATACTCAGCAGGAGTGTAGTATTTGATGAAAACTCTATGCTTAACTCATCCGTGAGAGCCACATCTGAATCTGAAATTGGATTTGAGACTGAGAAGGTTGAAAAACAGGTGGAGCTTCAAGCAGAGCCTACTGGATTAAAAGAGTCAGCAGAGGATAGTCAACAGTCAGCAGATCCAGAACAGGATCCAAGCCAATCTGTTGAACAAGGGTCAGTAGACACTCAAACAGCTGATGTTGGTCAGCAGGGTATAGCTCTCAGTAGAGCTAGGAGGACCAATATCAGACCTCCAAGAAGATATGGATTTGAGGAGGATATGGTTGGATATGCACTATAGGTTGCTGAGGTAGTGGATGGTTTTGAACCTAACACTTACAGGGAAGCTGTGACTGAAGGATGCAGGTTCTTAGATCTAAACGAATTAGATCTACGCGCAGCGGATGATCACGATTTATATATCAAAACACATAATTAAAGGACTTAAACTACTACAAGGGGGTTAAGATCATGTTACCAATATAGGGAAGAGAAGCCTTGATCTTCCGATGTGTTCTCCAAACGGCGGTTGGTGGACACCCTTCTTGATACACGAGCCTCCTTGATATGCAAACTAAAAATCCCAAGATTTTTCCAACTCGAACCCTACAGAATAGAGGCCAAATTTTTCGGCCAATTTCTCTTGGTGAATAGTGACGTGAATAGTACCCTTTATTAGACTTGGGAGAACTCTCTTTATATAGGAGAGTAATCAATGTCCTCCAAGGATTAAATAATTAAGTGATAATTATCACATTAATCCTTTTCCAAATAAAAGATAAATAAAATGATTATCCCAAACAAATTAGGATAAATCCTATTATTATCTAATATTCCATGAATTATCATTTAACAAATAAATGATAAATCACATGTCAAATAATTATCCAAGAAAACTAATTTCTCTCTAATTAATTAACAAATATTGGCGCCACCTTTGGGGTTCACTAAGCCCACATAAAATGTCTTTCATGTGTATTATATTATTTAGCCCAACTAAATAATATTTTGCATATCAATTAATTAGCCCAGCCAATTAATTATCACTGAGGCCCAAGTAACAAGATTACTAGTCCGAATTACAGAAGCCACATCGGGGACCATGGACCTATAACCAGTAGCTCCAATAATTAATTATTCATCAAACAGAATATAATTATTAATTCCGGGATTACGCCACCATAAACCCGAAACTGAACTCTACCGATTATAGATGTATACTTATACTCAACCCATAGAGTGAATAAGCGTCCATTGATATAATCACTACATATGGATTAACCCTCCATAGATCGCCCATTCGAGTGGGAAGTCTCCGTGAACCCGACTCGAATATCTTATCCTTATTTACCATCAACCCCTCGATGATCAATTAGCACACATATCGACTAGTAGCTAATTAGTCAAATGTGAACTCCCGGGATCGATCACTTTCTTAGGGCTAACAAATAAGGGGATGTCTCTCTACTTCCCGCAGAAGGAATGGATTCCATGTCTGTGAAAATCGAACTACTCACTCATCCGGAGATAGTGCCAATGAGAAGTGGCTTGGAACACATATTTAAGTGAACCGTAACTAACACATCAAACACTACCCGGGACAAGCAAAGATCCCGTGATCACCTCAGATTAAGGTTGATCCATATATGATCATCTAATGATTTAATAAGATTCCTCGATTACGGAATTATACCGAGAAATACTGATTAAATCGGTCCAAATTCTATATGAATGCCATCATATATAAATGCCCCACGTGAGTACCCTCACCGACAAATCCGGATAAGACTATCACACCCTAAGGTGTTTCGGGCGCATTATTGGTGTTTTAATCAAGAGACCCTAAACTCGATTAAGTTCACCACGGACTAACAGATTTAAGTATATCACCACTAACTCAATCCTCACGTAATCCATACACCGAAGTTGAGTTAAGTGGTTACATACAGATATACTTAGGGTTTGCAAGCAGTTGTATTACTTTACAAGCACAAAGCAAGTAATAAGGTGAGATAAATTTCTGTCATTCATTATTAAAAACAATTACACAAATTGTCTTTCGGCACTACACCTAACAATCTCCCACTTGCACGAAATGACAAGCAACGATTGTTTTTAGAGCACACCCTATCTCATCTTATTCACAACACTCTCCCACTTGCTCTAAAGCGGATGAGATATATTCCTCAATGCCGTACCCTCCAAGCACCGGACTTGGTACACTCGATCGCTTTGGTTGTCGGCCCGAGACGAAACGTTGCCGGTCCATCTAATCAGCGGTACTCTCTCTCAATATGCTTTTGACCTCTAAAGGTAGTGAGAAGATCCTTCTAAGCTATTTCTTCACTTGTTTTCACGGTGAAGTGATATCGGCTTATCGGACTGGAATTACTCCCGGACCAAAAAGGAAATTCTAAGCACTATGAGTAAACACCGAGCCCGAGATCAACGTAATGATCATCCTTAAATCGACTACAAGTCGAATCGGTGTAGTCAACCATATTCAAGTTTGCTCTCGAATATACAAGCATATGATTCCTCGTTCTCTAAAGATACTTGAGGACGTACTAAAATCGCTACTTATTGCTCAAATCCAAGATTCGATTACTATTGACTTATGATAACTGACTTGCCGTTATCCAAGAGAGACTCTATCCCATTTTCTCTTTATCCGGAGATTTAGAGAATCATTCCTGAGAGGTAGGATAGGACTACTCTCGATGAATGCTGCAACCGTATATGCATAATCAATCTTATTCAATAAGACAGGTGGGATAGCCAATGACTCATTCTCGTGGATTTGACCGAATCAAATTCTTAGAATATAGTCCAATTTCTCTCATCCAGAGAATCTAGGCGTGTCGATTTCCGACTTGATATAGCACACCCATGTTTTTTCCAACCGTTTTAGTGTTATCATTTATGTACACTAATACTACTACTTCACCAATATTGATATCCAGTCTACGAAAGACTTATCAATACTTTGGTCAAGTTCACATATTTTAAAACATGTGACTTTTAAATGACCGAGAGGTTCTCTTAAATCCACAAAGGATATAAGCCATGGTGTGCCTCCTACCAAAGGTTCTTTTCGAATGAATTAAGATATCGTTAGTCTCTTAAAAAAGGTCTTGGGAATCACCCTATCTTACGCTTTGTAACGAATCCGTTATTCATTCTTAGCTAAAACCCTTCGTTTAATGAATTGATTCCGTTGTTCAAACAAGAAAGTCTCGTGGAATCACCCTTACTTTCGCTTAACGAAATCTAGCAAGATCGAGTGGTGAGAGAGTTCAAGGTCCAGTTAACTCTCTACTTGTCGTGAATCACCCCTATACCACTCAACTTTGCTATTTGAAAGTTTAAACTTTCCTATTCATTCGACTCTTTTCCGTGTAGATCCAATTGCTCCACCTGGGCCCGAGACACTGGGTGGTTCTACAAGAGGTCTGAATAACCCTGAGTACCAAAACTCCATTCAGTGGTTAAGGTTTTCAAACCAACCTCTATAATCGTAATCCTATACACCCACCAAGAGCCATATGTTATCAATCACCCCAAAGAGATTATAAAGTCCACAAAATCACAATGGGTCAACGGTTAAACCATACTCCCTTTGTGTCTTGGGTGGATTGACATTACGATCTAGTAGTATTTATCGTTGTAATCACCAACAACCGATGTGGTCCGATTAAATCGAGATAGTAACTATCTTTGGGTAACCGTACTCAAGGTTTAAGGTTGTTACTTATAGATTCTATCGTAAGGCTTGTGACAGATTCAACCGTCACTTTCTCGATCTCAAGAATCTTATAATCAACCTTCACTCGTCTCATTAAGATGTTTCACAAACAATCACAATCTGAACGTATCGCAAAATTTCCAATCCTACCTTTAAGCATTAAATGCTAAATGCCTACATTTATGGAAGTGGTGTGAACCGAATTCACTCCTTATCCATAAACTCACTAGCATCTTCTAGGTAGACTTCTCGGTTTACATAATAATGTTAACCGTTATTTTGCAACTAATTATCTTAATCGAGTTTAGCGTTGTATTGTAGCATATCAATAACTATATAGGGCAAGTCTATGGTTTCTTCCTCGGTGAGAAACATTCCACTAGAGGAAGCGGCCGAGCATCACCCCAAGACTATGCGATAGCCTATTTCTCGAGCATGGAATACTCTATTCTCTCGCTAAAATCAGAGACACCTCCTCATATTCTTTCGATAAACCAACCAAAGTGTTTTGAGTAGTTATCGACAGAATGTCACCACTCAAAATCTCCCACTAGCTTGTATCTCTCACTAGACCCGAAGGTCATGGTGAACAAGCTATGTTACCCTTCAAAACTATTACCCTTTCCCGATTGAAAAGAAACTTAGTCATTGTTCCTTTGAGATAGTGTTCCAAGACCGGGAGATAGGAATCACCCTTAGCCATCACAGGTCTTGTCTACAGGATATATGCACTAATTAATAGATATTGAAAGGTCGTTTATCTTAATACGGAAACCTTTTACCTTTAATAGTTTTAGATGTGTTACACGTACTTATTCAGCTGTTCTAAGTGGTTCTGACTTTATCAAACAAAAGTCCGAGTCTCGGATTCGTACTACAAATGTCATATTCACTTTCTATGTGGCAACAATATATCGAGTTGAAAGTGAATCCAATTGTTTCAACGAATCAGAAATGAGAAAAATAAATTTTTCGTGATATTCAAGAGATAGAATCAAATTCATTTCCTTATATCACTCCCACTATTCTAGCTGAAATTACTGCCCGTTGTTACTTTATTAATGCACAACTTTATTGTTCTTCCAAAGAACTAAGCCACTGAGTCAAGTTACTCGGTTAAGAAAGTCGCTAAGGATTCATTGATTAGTGATCCGAAATCACTTTCCTTATCCTATACTTTCTTTAATTAATGTTTCGGTTTAGCCTCAAAACTTTAGTTAAGATGATTAACACTTATAGACATTCTTTCCCATTCTTAACTTTCCTTAAAAGGGAATAGTCTTGAACTAGCAGTTCGTTTGAGTAGACACTACTCGTGAGCGTGGGATGTCTAATGAAAGTGTTACCAGTGGGGCCTGATTTTCTAATAAATCGAAAAACATATTATAAAAGCTCCCACTAGTTTATCGGTTCCAAATACCGTCTAACTAGCGACACTTTAATTTATGATTCTCCAATTTTTCTATCAGAAAATTTCTCTTGTAGACACTACACAATTCACTAGAAGAATTTTATCGTCCCAATCATCTTTCAAACTAACTACGGTTGTCTCTCGTTCTGCACGAGTGACGATGTGACATGCCTATTTACGTCACTTAAGTTTTGAAGGCTTCAAGAGAAATATCTCTTCCGAAAAATTAATCGTATGTGAGATTAATAAATACAACGTTTGATTACTTACCACTTTTTAACGAAGTCATTACTAGTCAATTTTACACTAGCAGTCTAGCACCTTAGAGAGATATATATATTACAGTTGTAAATAAAATTTGACAGAAAATAAATCCAAATCATACACTACTAAAATTTTAGGAACATAAACTAAGTACTTATAGTCTATCCTACCATTCCAAGGATTTAATCTAATGCCTCAGTGCCGCCTTAGGGTAGGTCAAAGAGGTTTCGATTAATATTGAAGATCAGATTGAGAATCGAACATCTCATTTGTGATCGTCAATCACCTTTCCTTTTTCAGCCAAGGTACTACCAAAAATACCCTTTATGAGTGTGACCCTCTTTGTCTCAGATTTTTAGGTAGACCCGAGTGTGCCGCCTTAGGGTCGGTCGGTGACCCGACGAGTACCCAAAATCCTATCCTTTCGGAGACCAAGCCTTGAATTTTGATAGCGGTGAAGGCCTTCCGCCAGGGGCCGAAATCAAAGCCGCACGAGGCGTCACCATTCTCTCACGTTGCTTGTGTCAACAGTAGAGGCCGTGGGGTCGGCTGTCGCCTCTCCCGCTCCCACTCAATATTTTGAAAAAGTGGTGGGTTTACTGATCACGTTTTTGGACTTGATGTTTCATTAAGGAACAATAAATCATAGGCCCGAATTTTGTCGGTTATGTGGGCTAGCCCACCCGACCTATTCGTTAGAACATATGTGGCCGTCGGACGGGTCAAGGCTAGGAGAGCACCGTTGAGCCGTAGCGGCTCTTCGGATGGCTCAAGATTGCTGGACTTCGTGCAAACGCCACACGTGGAGGGTGAAGTCGATTGAGCCGTAGCTACTTGTTGACCACCCAACCGTGGTTAAACCACTTTCAACCTGTTTGCCCGTGATTATCCAATCCTTAAACATCAAACATTCACGTAGACACTACGGAACAAAAACGTAATCTCGTCTTAGGTAAGGTGGAATTCACCAAGAATCCAACACCTTAACCATGAGGTTTCGGGATTTTACTCCTTATGCTTTCGCAGAGTGGGATTCACCGAGAATCCATCACCCAACCTCGACGATTGAAAAAACCCGTGTTCCTCGGTTTTTACCCTAATTAGTTTCTAATTAATATCAAACAATTAATTAAAACTAATCATGTGTTTTATACATGCCTAACTAATTCCTCGAATTAATTTCTACATGTATGCATATGGAGTGGAATTCATGATATGATGCATGTCATGGCAATTTTCCGGTTCTACTCATACAATCTACACATGTATACTAGTGCGGAAAATAAACACCGAGATGGACCGTTGGCACCCCCGTAACTAATCTATTCGAAAATAAATTAAAAAAAGAAAAACCTAATCTGCAGCTGTTAAGAATCTTCGACGATCGGCATATCAAACGAACTTGGATCGGGACGAAACTTTCCAGATCTGATCTTTACTCTTCGGGCTTCAATATGGACGGTTGGATCGGAGCTTTGACTTGTCAATCTTCCTCAGTGAGCCGCCCAACTTGCTGCTGAAAACAGACTCTTACAGCAGCGCATCATTGACTTCCCGAGGCCGATCGGGGATCGAGTTGAATCCCGATCGTCCTGAAAATTTTATCTCACGTCCATAACTCCATGATATACGATCTGACCGGTCGGATTTTAATTTGAACGGTCCAATTGTTCCCAGAAAATCGAAGAAATCACAGTTAGGGTTTCTGCGAATCCTGTGTTTTTCTGTTACAGCTGCCTCTTCTCATCAACGAACGGACATCCAAACGGACTCTGATCGACGCCAAATTTTGTGGGATTGTTCATCTACTTCCAATCTTGATTCTGACCGGAGGGATCTTCGTTTTAACGGCTCAAACAACGGAAAAAACGAAAAGACTAAACAGCTAATGTACAGATCTATTTTCTGGAAATTAAAATTGCAATAATATGTGAATTACATAATTTCCTATACTCATATGAACGAATTTTCATCGTTTATATGAGTTTACAATAGATCTAACGGGAAAACGGTGCCAACCCCAATCCATCTCTTCAACCATAGCAATTTAAAAATTATTAATACATAATAATAAGTAAAATATCACCTACATGCAATTCCACTCCTTTAAATCGTTTAATTACGATTATGACTATACAAATCGTGGAACCTGGCTCCGATACCACATGAAGGATGCAGGTTCTTAGATCTAAACGAATTAGATCTACGCGCAGCGGATGATCACGATTTATATATCAAAACACATAATTAAAGGACTTAAACTACTACAAGGGGTTAAGATCATGTTACCAATATAGGGAAGAGAAGCTTGATCTTCCGATGTGTTTCTCCAAACGGGCGGTTGGTGGACACCCTTCTTGATACACGAGCCTCCTTGATATGCAAACTTAAAAATCCCAAGATTTTTCCAACTCAACCCTAGTTAGAAAGTAGGCCAAATTTTTCGCCAATTTCTCTTGGTGAATAGTGACGTGAATAGTACCCTTTATTAGACTTGGGATAACTCTCTTTATATGGAGAGTAATCAATGTCCTCCAAGGATTAAATAATTAAGTGATAATTATCACATTAATCCTTTTCAAATAAAAGATAAATAAAATGATTATCCCAAACAAATTAGGATAAATCCTATTATTATCTAATATTCCATGAATTATCATTTAACAAATAAATGATAAATCACATGTCAAATAATTATCCAAGAAAACTAATTTCTCTCTAATTAATTAACAAATATTGGCGCCACCTTTGGGGTTCACTAAGCCCACATAAAATGTCTTTCATGTGTATTATATTATTTAGCCCAACTAAATAATATTTTGCATATCAATTAATTAAGCCAAACCAATTAATTATCAATGAGGCCCAAGTAACAAGATTACTAGTCCGAATTACGAAGTTTACATCGGGATTTCATACTGACCTATAACAAGAAAGCTCCAATAATTAATTATTCATCAAAGTAATATAATTATTAATTCCGGGATTACGCCACCATAAACCCAAATCGAACTCTACCGATTATAGATGTATACTTATACTCAACCCATAGAGTGAATAAGCGTCCATTGATATAATCACTACATATGGATTAACCTCCATAGATCGCCCATTCGAGTGGGAAGTCTCCGTGAACCCGACTTCGAATATCTTATCCTTATTTACCATCAACCCCTCGATGATCAATTAGCACACATATCGACTAGTAGCTAATTAGTCAAATGTGAACTCCGGGATCGATCACTTTCTTAGGGCTAACAAATAAGGGGATTGTCTCTCTACTTCCCCAGAGGAAGGAATGGATTCCATGTCTGTGAAAATCGTAACTACTCACTCATCCGGAGATAGTGCCAATGAGAAGTGGCTTGGAACACATATTTAAGTGAACCGTAACTAACACATCAAACACTACCCGGGACAAGCAAAGATCCTGTGATCACCTCAGATTAAGGTTGATCCATATATGATCATCTAATGATTTAATAAGATTCCTCGATTACGGAATTATACCGAGAAATACAGATTAAATCGGTCCAATTCTATATGAATGCCATCATATATAAATGCCCCACGTAGTACCCTCTCACCGGCAATCCGGATAAGACTATCACACCCTAAGGTGTTAGGCGCATTATTGGTGTTTTAATCAAGAGACCCTAAACTCGATTAAGTTCACCACGGACTATGATTTAAGTATATCACCACTAACTCAATCCTCACGTGTAATCCATACACCGAGTTAAGTGGTTACATACAGATATACTTAGGGTTTCTGTGATGTATTATTACTTTACAAGCACAAAGCAAGTAATAAGGTGAGATAAATTTGTCATTCATTATTAAAAACAATTACACAAATTGTCTTTCGGGCACTACACCTAACAGTGACATGTTCAGAGGCATCCCAATGGCTTGTTGCCATGGGAGAAGAAATGGAATCACTTCAGAAGAATGAGACTTGGGATCTGGTCAAACAACCACAGGATTGGAGCCTGGTAACTTGCAAATGGATATTCAAGAAAATGAAGGAATGACATCTGCTGAGGGTTTCAGATATAAGGCACGTTTGGTTGCTAGGGGGTTCAGTCAGAAAGAGGGGGTAGGCTATGAAGAGATGTTTTCTCCAATGGTCAGACATACTTCCATCAGGGTGCTGTTAGCAATAGTGGCACATCAGAATCTTGAACTTGAGCAATTGGATGTGAAGACAACTTTTCTACATGGAGATGTAGATAAGGAAATTTATATGACTCAGCCAAAGGGTTTCCAAGTTCCTGGCAAGGAAGGATATGTGTGCAAGTTGAATAAGTCCTTATATGGACTTAAGCACACCCCAAGACAGTGGTATAAGAAGTTTGACAGCTATATGATTCAACAGGGTTATAGAAGGAGTCCATAAGATTGTTGTCTTTATCACAACAAGTTGAAGTATGGTTCAGTCATCTATCTGGTTCTGTATGTGGATGATATGCTGATAGCTGCTGCAAATAAGTCTAACATTCAAGATCTGAAGAATCTGCTCAAGGCTGAATTTGAGATGAAGGATTTGGGGAATTCAAAGAAAATTTTGGGGATGGAGATCTATAGAGATAGGAAGCAGGGGAAGTTGTTCTTGTCTCAGAAGGGGTATATTGAAAAGGTATTATCCAAGTTTGGCATGACAGCAGCCAAACCTATAGATACTCCAATGGCACCAAATCTACATATGTCTGCTGTGTTTGCTTCACCGTCAGCTGAAGTGGAAGAATACATGTTAAGAGTTCCATATGCTAGTGCAGTGGGTAGTTTGATGTATGCCATGAGTCAGATTAGGCCTCGATTTGGCTCGTGCAATCGATCTTTGTCCAAGAGGTTTATGGCTCAACCTAGAAAGGAACACTGGAAAGCAGTGAAAAGGATATTTAGGTACCTTAGGGGTACATCAGATATTGGACTCATTTATGGAGGTTGTACTCAATGTTTTGTCACAGTGGTACGGGTTCGATTATCGATTATGTCACTGATGTGACGGTAGGAGATCAATGACTGGGTATGTGTTTACTTTAGGTAGTTCTGTGGTAAGTTGGAAGGCAACTTTACAGGGTACAGTGACATTATCTACTACTGAAGTAGAGTATAGGCACTGACAGAAGCAGCAAAGGAGGCAATCTGGTTGAAAGGGCTAGTCAATGATCTGAGTCTGCATCAAGATCAAGCCAGGTTGTATCCTGACAGTCTTAGTGCAATATGTTTGGCTAAGGATCAGGTTCATCATGAAAGAACCAAGCACATTGATATTAGGTACCATTTTCTAAGGAATGAGAGGAGGGTCAAAGTGGAAAAGATTAGTACTGATGTCAATTATGCTGATATGTTCACTAAACCAGTTTCAAGGGGCAAGTTTCAGTTGTGTCTGGACTTGTTAAATATCCAAAGCGGTTAAATCCGAATCTGGGAATACTCAGCTGAAGTTGGAGGTCTGCTGAGGTATTCAAATCTGAAGACAAAGAGGATTTCTGGCACTTGGTTGTGCATCAAGTCAGTTTTCATGAAGTTGAAGTCAAGGTGGAGATTTGTAATGGTGACTTAAACTATGCTACTGAGTCTGGTCTGTTTAGTGTGGCATTCAGCAGAGTATAGGGAAACATGTTCTGGTTAGCAATGTATAAAGCATCTGCTGAAGTCTGGTATTCAGTCTGGGGGCAAGTTCAGCAGGGTTGATCAGCCTGTTGATGGCAAGTCTACTGAAGACAAGTCTGCTGATGCTCAGCAGACTTGCAGAACACGTCTGCTGCATGTTTGTTCGAGTTACTTCTGGGGTATTTCAGTCATTTACTGGGTTGGCTGTTAAGTCAGTTAGGGTTGGACTCCCAAGGCTATAAATATCATTTGTATTAATTGTAACTTGATGTAACTTTCTGTTGATAATAAAATATCCTCGTTTGTCCGTGGAGTGGTCAGCACATTGCCGGAAACCACGTTTAATTTGTGTTCTTCTTGTTTCTGTGTTTATTTACTTGTTAGTCTTATATCTTTACTCACAATCACCATCACTTCTTGATCGATCCGTCATAGCACATGGCTTAGGTGAGAATAGTACGATGCTCAGGGACTAGCATCATTCAAGTGTGGGGGAGTTTGATGGGATCGTAAATGGTTGGTATTTTATTGCATTTTTGAGATTATTTTCTATAGAGATACGCGCTTTTATGGTGTGTTTGGTGTTGTTTTGAAGATTTGATGAAAATAAGCTGTGGAGGAGTAGTTTTATTATATGTGACATGGAATGAAAGAGTGGATTATAAAAGATGTGAAAGACTACAGTTGTGTTGAAAGACTACAGACCTATTAGTTTGCTTGGATGCTTTTATAAGATTGTTGCAAAAATATTAGCAGAAAGGCTGAAGGTTGTAATTCCCGTGGTGATAGGTGAGGGTCAGTCTGGGTTTGTTAAGGGCCGACAAATTCTAGATGGCGTTCTTATTTTGAATGAAGCGGTGGACTTCTTAAGAAATAAAGGTATGACCTCTTTTATTTTTAAGGTCGATTTTGAAAGGGCTTTTGATTGTGTAAATTGGTCCTTTCTGGATAATACTTTGAAAAACATGGGATTTGGTTTAAAATGGAGAAAGTGGATTCAAGGATGTATATCTTCGGCTCGAGCTTCGGTATTGGTGGGGAATAGCCCATCCAAGGAGTTCAATTTGGAACGTGGTATAAGGCAGGGAGACCCTTTATCTCCTTTTCTTTTTCTCATTGTGGCGGAAGGTCTAAATATTCTTATGAAGGAAGCAATTGCAAAAGAAAAGTACATTGGGGTTAGTATTGGGAAAGAGCAAGTTCAAAGCACTCATTTGCAACATGCGGATGATACGGTTTTCATGGGAAAATGGAGTATGGAAAACTTAAAGAATCTTAAAAGGATTTTGTATTGTTTTGAGAAGCTATCCGGTTTGAAAATAAATATGGGAAAAAGTTCTTTGGCAGGGATAAAGGTGCCGGAAGTAGATATAAGTAATGCAGCTGTTTCTTCAATTGTAAGAAAGGTGTTTTTCCATTCAAATATTTGGGGCTTTGGGTGGGGCAAAATATGAATAGACAAAAGGCATGGGAAGTTATTATTCAGAAATGTAAGGCAAAGTTAGGTTCTTGTAAGTGGTCTACACTATCGGAGGGTGGTAGATTGGTTCTCTCAAAAGCTGTTCTAAGCGCTCTTCCGCTCTTCTTCTTCTCCGTCTTCAAGCCTCCTGAATGTGTGATAAAATTTTTGGAAAGTGTGAGGTCTTCTTTTTTTTGGGGAGGGGATGGGTCTACAAAAAAAATGCATGAGTTGAATGGAAAAAATTTCTGGCTCCTAAATCTTTGGGGGGCATCGGGGTGGGTAGTCTTAGGGTGAGAAATATGTCTTTGCTTGGTAAATAGTGGTCGAGATTTATTTCAGAACCAAATGCTTTGTGGAGGAAGGTGATTGTGTCTATTCACGGTGTTGAGGATGCGTGGGAAGTGGGTGGTTCTCAGTTGAGAGGTGGAGGAGTGTGGAAGGGTATTGCTAGTGCTGTTAAAATTATTAAGGGGGCTGGTGTGGATTTGATGGGTTCGGAGCGTTGGGTAGTGGGTGACGGTAGTCGGGTGAGTTTTTGGGATGATAATTGGGTGGGCGTTGGTCCGTTAAAATCTGTTTTCCCTATACTTTTTAGACTTTCTTTGTTCAAAGGTGCAGTTGTAGAAAGTGTGGTAAATTGGGTAGAAAGTAGGCGTTCTTTCCTCTGGTCTTGGAGGAGGAGTTTGAGGGGTTGTGAGGAGGAGGAAACAGGTGAGTTGGAAGATTTAATCAACTCTTTTGATGAAAATGCAGGAATACGGGATAAATTGAGGTGGAGACTTAGCTCGAATGGCGTCTTCTCGGTGGCATATCTGCGGAAAATGCTTGAACTTGATTTTTTTTAAATGTTTTTTCAGCTAATGAAGAGGTTGCCAAGTGGAATAAACTATTACCTTCAAAAGTGAATCTTTGCATGTGGAAAGCTAGTCTCAAAATAATTCCCACAAAACCGAATCTTATTCGTCGTGGTGTTGCAATTCTAGATTCTTTGTGTCCGTTATGCTACAAGTTTGAAGAAACAGTTAATCATCTTTAATTTGCATGCGATGTGGTATTATTGATTTGGTCACATACCCTAAGTTGGTGTAAGATTGTTGGACTAAATGCTTTTTCGTTTAGTGATATTTTCCGTATGCAAGCTGGGAATGCGGGGAAGAATTTGTCGAAATCGGCTTCTAGTTTATGGGCTGCTTTGGTTGGTGTCACGGCTTGGGTAATATGGAACCATAGAAACAAAGTCATATTTCAGTCTCAAGTTTTGAATCCGGAGTTGATTTTCAGAGAAATTCAGAGAATATCTTTTTCTTGGCTTTCAAGCTCTAATTGCCTCCGTAAATTGGAGTGGGAAGAATGGAAAGCTAACCCGATGATTGCAGCAACTTAAGTTATGGGAGTTTGGAATAACATAGATTGTGGAAAATATTATTTCATGTATTAACAATTATGGGAAATAATACAACAGTGTTTATAGTAATACAAATGCTAAGGCTATGGTAGTAATTACACTTACACACTAATTACAGTAAATATAAGAATACACAAATATACATCTAATACCACCCCTCAAGTTGGACGAGGGCAAGACCTAACTTGCTGCTCTGATGTACAAAGGACAAGTGAGAAAGAGACTTGGTGAGACAATCTGCAAGTTGATCCGATGCATTAACATGAGCAACACGCAACGAACCATATTGTACTTGATCATGAATAAAATGATAGTCGATGGCAACGTGCTTCATCTTGGAATGAAATATAGGATTGTGACAGAACTGCGTGTTGCCCAAATTATCACAATAGACAACCAGAGCTCGGGAGACAGGAAAACCAAGATCACGAAGAAGAAATGTAACCCATATAAGCTCCGCGGTAGTAAAGGCGACAGACCGATACTCTGCCTCAGTAGAGGATCTAGCAATGGTGGATTGCTTCTTGGAGCTCCAAGAGATGGCATTCCTGCCAAGGTACACAACATACGCACTAGTAGAAGCATAATCATCCTTACAGCCACCCCAATCAACATCAGAAAAGGCATGAAGAACCGGTGAGGAATCACGGTAATGCTGAAGGCCTATATCCACTATCCCAGCCATGTAACGAAGCATGCGTTTAGCATGATTCCAGTGAACATCCGTGGGAGCATGCATAAACTGAGACAATTTATTGACATCAAAGGCAAGATCAGGGCGTGTAAACAGGAGATACTGAAGGCTGCCAATAACCATACGATACTCAGTAGCATCATCAAGCGGGATACCAGACTGCGCAGTAAGGCCAGAGAGATCAACAGGCAGCGGAGTAGTAACATGATTAGCCTGATCCATATGAAGACGAGCTAGAAGTTCAGTGGCATAGTGCTTTTGAGACAAGATACACCCGTGATCATTGTGTATAATCTCAATACCCAGGAAATAGGAGAGAGAGCCAAGATCCTTGAGAGGAAAGCGACGACCCAAAAGAGAGATGAACGTCTCAAGAGCCTTAGGATCATTTCCTGTAATAATGATATCATCGACATATACCAACAGATAAATAATAGTATTACCGGTATTGTAGATTAATAAGAAGAATCAGACCCGCATTCCGAAATTTGCTATTGAGAAGAAACCCTTTAAGCTCATCATACCATGCCCGAGGCGCCTGTTTCAACCCATAAATAGCCTTACGCAACTTGCAAACATGGTGCGGAAGCTCATTACTGACAAACCCGGAAGGTTGGGCCAAATATACATCCTCAGAAAGATGACACTGTAGAAACGCATTGTTGATATCCAACTGTCGTAAAGACCACCCCTGCGATAGTGCCAGGGTAAGAACAACACGTAGGGTGGTGGGTTTGACCACCGGACTAAAGGTCTCATAATAGTCAATGCCAGGACGCTGGGTAAATCCTTTGGCGACAAGCCGGGCCTTGTAGCGATCAACCGAGCCATCCGGATGGCGTTTGAGATGGAAGATCCACTTGGAACTGATGACATTCTGGTTGGGCTGGGAAGGAACAAGAGACCAGGTCTCATTACGGATGAGAGCATCATATTCCTCCTGTATGGCAGCCCTCCATTGAGGGTGTTTTTGAGCTTGGGTGATGGTGGCGGGTTCAGTGGTGGAGGAAGAGGAGAGTTGAGTGTGAAGGTTGAGCTTTTGGATGGGTTTGTGAATGTTATTGCAGGACCGAGTATGCATGGGGTGAGTGGATTGAGAAGGAGGAGAGGGTGGAGGGGGTGGAGGTGGAGGTGGTGGAGGTGGGGATGGGGGAGGGATGGAGGTGGAGATGGTGGAGGAGAGGGAGGTGGAGATGGTGGTGGTGTGGGAGGAGGTGGAGGGGGTGGTGGGGATGGGGGATTTTGTGTAGGAAGACGAAAAAAGAAGGAGATGGAAACCAGCCAGAGAGTGAAGGTAAACCGGAGGTGGAAAGGGAGGTGGCCGAGGGAACCTTAGAGGAGAAAGGGAACACAGACTCGACAAACTTGACATGACGGGAAACATAAAGGTGAGATTCCTCGAGATCATAGCAATAGTACGCATGTTGGTTGAGAACATAACCGAGAAAAACACACGGTTTGGAGCGGGGTTGTAGTTTGTGAGTGGTATAAGGACGTAACCAGGGATAGCATAGGCAACCAAACACACGAAGTTTGTGGTAATTAGGAGGAGCTTGAAAAATGGACTCATAGGGGGAGGTCATTTTGAGGGTGGGAGTGGGAATACGGTTGATGAGATAGACCGCAGTAGAGAAAGCAAAGGGCCAGTAGGTGGTGGGAACAGAAGCATGACCAAGTAAGGAGAGGCCAGTTTCAATTATATGCATATTACGACGTTCGGAGATTCCATTGTGTTCAGGAGTATAAGGTGGGGTGGTGAAAAACGAAATACCATTTGTTGAGAAATAGTCTCGAAGAGAGATAAAATCACCACCGTTATCCGAGTATAAGACTTTGATTGTTTGTTCAAAATATTTTTAACAATGGCGCGAAAACGGATGAAGGTAGAATGAACATCATATTTACGAATTAAATGATATAACCAAATATAGCGCGTAAAATGGTCAACAAAGATAACAAAATACTTGAAACCATCAATAGAAAGAACAGGTTGTTAGGAACATTTTGTTATGTTTTGATGATGGCCATACTAGCTGTTATAGCAAGCCTGAAATAAGTTAGAAACCTCTGTATAAGTCTTTACTTAGAGTCTGACATGTTGTATAAGTTGAGTCAGACAAGTATTGTACTAGTTGGTAGGACGACAAAGTAAAAACAGATTTCCGGCAGAGTAAAGCCAGCTAAGTACCAGCAGAGAAGCAATGAAGACATTATGGTCTGACTTATAACCAAGGAAGTCTGTGATGAACTTGGATAAGTCTAAGTTATGTTCCAAGTGATGAAACTTAATGTTTAAATATGGTGTACACTGATCTCACATAAATCAAGGATCAGTGAAGTTCAAGGATTCTCTTTTGATTTAAAGTATGAAGGAAACAGTAAATGGACAAAGTAAACTGACTGTCGGCTGAGTGAAGACAAAGCAGTGAAGGAAGATCCAAGCGGCAAAGTCAGAAGGATCACTTGACCGATCAGAGAACGGCTAAGTAAACCTTACCTAATTAGTTTCATAAATATGATGAAGATACAAAATAACAAGCATTTTTTAAATGCACAATCAATAGAGGATCAATCAAGAACTGATTTTCTGATAAACGTTTGAAGAAAAATCCGATCACTGAAATCAAGGAGAATACAATTAAGGGGGGGATCAAGAATAAAATCAAGGATTATTCCCCTCATTAATATAGCCAACGGACGAAAATTCAAATCAAGTATTATCAAGGCTATAAATAGAAGGCATTGACAGAAAAAGAAAAAGACAAGGAGCACGAAAAAGAAACTGAGCAAAAAAACTCTGTCAAAGTGAAAAGTCTTCTATCTATGCGAAAAAGATATATCTAGTGATCAACTCAAAACTGAGAGCTACATTTCAATATCAAGCATTGAGATTGATCAAAAAGTTTGTGAATCCAATTCACATCAATCAAGCAACTGAATCAGATCCATCTAAGAAGGAGTTGTGTTTGTGATAGCTGCTGAAGGATTTGATCCCAAGGAGCAGTGAAAGAGACTGAGTCACTGAAGCTGTTGTAGTCAAGGAGTGATAGTCTTGTAGATTGTGAAGCTTGTGTAGTCAAGGACAATCAGACTATTGAATATGTGAAAACAATAGTGAATTCCTCCAATCATCACAGGAGAAGAGTGGATTAAGGGATAACACCACCCTGAACCACTATAAGCTTTGTGTCAATTTACTTTCAGCGATTTACCTTACCACATTCATTTAATTACTTATATTATATCCTATATCCGCGATTGCCTAAACTACTTTGAAACAACATAGTAAGAAGGGACTTATCCGCTGTCCAAAAGCTTTTAAAAACAAGAAAAGTTCTTGAAACTCCACCATAGTCATTCACCCTCCCCCCTCTGACTATAGTTTTACCCTTCTCTGGCACCAACAATTGGTAGCAGAGAGCGTTGTTCCTAGTATCGTAACACATTCAGATCTAATTTACAGTAACAAGGAGATCACATATTTTCAAAGTAGTTTTCAAATCTATGCTTTCTACTCATATACATAAATATCTCTTATCTGTACTTATGGATTCTTCAAACTTTATGTCAAAAGTACATGTTTTCAATGTTAATAATTTTGATGAATATAAAATAAGAATGTTATCTCATCTTACAGCAACTCATGAGGAGATGCTGGATGTAATTAATGATGGCTCAATCATGATCATGACTGTGATGGTCACAAAAGCAGATCAAGGAAAAGAAGTGGATAAACCCAAGAAGGATTGGACCAATGATGACAGGAGAAGAGAAAATCTGGACTTTGTTGCAAAAGATATGATCTTGAAGACCCTAGATAGCAATATGTTCATGAGAATCAAAGACTGCAAAACAGCAAAGGAGATGTGGGAAAAGCTGACACTGATAAATGAAGGATCTGAAGCAGTTAAAGAAAACAAATTATCTGTTGCAAAATAGAAATTTGAGAACTTCAAAATGAAGGCTGGTGAATCCATTGATCAAATGGACAACAGATTCTCAAGCATCATTAGTGAACTACAACAGCTTGGACACACATATCCTCAGAAAGAAGTGTGCTTAAAGATCTTAAAAGGCTTACCTGAAAGATGGAAGATCATAACATAAGTAATTAGAGGAACAACAAATCTTGAAAACACTGACACCCTGACTTGATGTCCCAACTAAAGGCTCATGAATTTAAGTTGAACGCCGAAGACATTATACCAGCAGAGGCACATAAGGCCCAGACTTTGGTTGCACCCCAAGCAAAGTCAAGCGGTGATGATGCAAACAAAGAAAGAGACACAGGAGTCAAGGAAGGAACATGTAGCTTTATTAGTAAAACGTTTTGACAGGTTTAGCAAGAAAAAGATATTCAAAGGAGGATCGTCATCAAACAAAAAGTCAAGCACAAGCAAAGACACCAAGAGAAAAGATGATGAATACAGATGCTTCAACTGCAATAAGAAAAGGGCACTTCAAGGCTGATTGCCCTGAAGAAAAAGACAAACCTGAGGATAAGAAGAAGTACAAGACAACTGAAAAGAGAAAAAGCAAGAAGGCACTCAAAGCTGAATCTAGCAGTGAAAAGAATGAAGAATCATCTGAAAATGATTCTGATGATGAGGATGACAACACAGACAATGAAAAGGCCTATCTATGTCTTATGGGCAAAGAATCAAATGAAACTGAGGTAACATCTAGTTCATGCTCATCATCTAGTGCATCCACATCTAACACTGCACAATCTTCTATTATCCCCTTAGATTCTGCAAACCCAATCCAAAATCTCATGAGTAAATTTGAACAAATTGAGTTGAATCATGAAATTCTGGAACAAGAGTGTGAGAATCTAAGAAAGAAAAGTAAAAGACTAAAGAAAGAACTGGATAAAGCAAAAGCTGAACTAACTAGTAAGGAGACTTACTTAAATGATCAACAAGCGGTGAGATGGTCATACATCCGGTGTTGATGATTCGATTGAGAAAATCCCCTACCAAACTAAGAACACCACTTTGCACCTTTAAATGCACCACTTACAAACCCTCAAAAGGTTTGGATCCAGATCTGGTCTTGGCTACAACAGTCAGGATGAGAATAGAAACAATGGACAACACAGTTCTGAATCTAAGACCAACAATGGACCAAAGTGCAGAAAAGGATAGACCATAGTTTCAACCACTCTTCCTGTACCGGTGAAGTCAAAACCTAGTGCAGTGAAACAGCAGACTAAACCATCAATCCAGTCAACCAAAAGCAAAGACTTTCTGAAAGGTAAAAGAAGACTTTATCCTTCAGAGGATGATTGGAATGTGGCACCTCCAAAATACAAGAAGAAACCAGTTCATGCCATGCATCATGTGTTTAAGAAAAGCCAACCTAGGCATATTCCTAGACATATGAAGCAACATGAACACATGTCTCCCACTGCATATTGGAAAGTGAAAAAGGATGCAAATACACCAAAAAGTAGAGAAAAGTATCAGGATACCTTCAGTAGAAATATCAGAAGCTATTCTGCCATGCCTTATACATATGAAGTTGATGACTTTAATTATCCAAAAAGAAGATCATTTGGATATAAACTTGGAGTAGGAGGCATGACTGATAACAGGTATGGACCCAAACAGTGTTGGGTACCTAAACATAATTAATTTGTTTTGTAGGATGTCTGGTACATAGACAATGGATGTTTCAGACACATGACAGGGAACAAGGGATGGCTCACTGACTTTAAAGCTTTTGATGGACCCAAAGTCACCTTTGGAGGCAAAGAAAACCCTGGCAAAATTAAGGGGGAAGGAACAATGCTCAAGAACAATTTGAAGATTCAAAATATGGCATATGTTAAGGGACTAAATTTCAATCTGCTAAGCATCAGTGAATTCTGTGACAAAGGCTACAATATACACTTCAACAAGAAAGGATTCAAGGTGGTTCACAACCAAACCAACACAGTGGTTCTTTCAGGAAGAAGAGAAGATAACATGTATGTGGTGGATTGAAAAACAGCTAAGGCAGAAACATGTTTGTTTGTCAAAAAATAAACAATCAACCAGCTGGATTTGGCATAGAAGATTAAATCATCTAAATTTTAAGACCATCAACACATTATCAAAGAACGAGTTAGTTGAAGGCCTTCCTGAGATCACATTCAACAAAGAAAGCCTCTGTGATGCATGCCAGAAAGGAAAGCAAATCAAAAGCTCCTTCAAATCAAAGCCCTACCAATCAATATCAAGAATTTTACATCTTCTACATCTGGACTTGTTTGGACCAATCACACCAGTAAGTGTAAGTGGTAAGAAATACACTCTAGTAGTGGTTGATGATTTCTTCAAATACACCTGGACCATATTCATGAACAAGAAGAAAGAGACACTCAAGAAGCTGCCAGATTTGCTGAGAAGAATTCAAAATCAGAAAGAACTAAAGATTATCAAGATCAGATCAGATAGAGGCACAGAATTTCTAAATGAAGTTATCAGAACCTATTGTGAAGAAAATGTTGTACTACATCAATTATCTGCAGCAGGAACTCCACAACAAAATGGTGTAGCAGAAAGAAGAAACAGAACTCTCAAAGAAGCAGTCAGAACAATGATTGCAGAAGCATGCCTACCAAAGAGGTTTTAGGCTGAAGCAGCAAACACGACATGCTATACACAGAACAGATCAATCATCAACAAATATCATGGAAAGACTCCATATGAAATATGGAATGGAAGAAAACTTAATATCTCATACTTGCATATGTTTGGATCAAAATGTTTTGTTTTGAACAGGAATCAGCTGCATACCTTTGATGAAAAGACTGATGAAGGAATATTTATGGGATATTCAGATACCAAAAAAGCATTCAGAGTACTCAACAAAAGAACATCGGTGATTGAAGAATCAATACATGTAATCTTTGATGAACCAATCACAAATGGTGAGAATCTTCAGGATCAAGAAGAAGAAGCAACACAAAGGGAAGTATATACAAATGCAACCATACCAGCTTCCTTTTCTGAATCACCATTTCGAAAATCAAGATGAGCCACATGTCAATACAACAGAAGAAGCACCAGAACTTGAAGCTCATGCACAACCTGAAGGTGTAGAAGCACCAAGTGAAGAACAACCTCAATCTGACCTCAATTGGCTAAAAGATCATCCTGAAGCTCAAGTCATTGGAGACATTCACACAGGAGTTAGAACCAGAAGACAACTGGAGCATATGCTAACATGCTTTCTATCACAAGTGGAACCCAAGACAATAGATGATGCAATTCAAGATGCAGACTGGATCACAGCCATGCAAGAGGAACTAAATGAATTTGAAAGAAATATGGTCTGGGAACTTGTTGACAGACCTGACACATCCAACATCATTGGAACAAAATGGGTATTCAGAAACAAGATGGATGAGCAAGGAACAGTTGTCAGAAATAAAGCAAGGCTAGTTGCAAAAGGTTACTCTCAGGCAGAAGGAATTGATTATGATGAGACATTTGCACCAGTAGCAAGATTGGAAGCAATTAGACTCTTTCTAGCCTTTGCTGCACACAAAGACTTCAAAGTCTATCAAATGGATGTCAAAAGTGCATTTCTGAATGGACTTTTGGATGAAGAAGTATACGTGGAACAGCCTCCTGGTTTTCAACTCAGAGGAAAAGAAGATAAAGTATACAAGCTCAAAAAGGCTCTTTATGGACTCAAACAGGCACCTAGAGCGTGGTATGAAACACTATCACAAATTTCTGATCAAGAATGGATTCAACAAGAGAACTATAGATAAGACTCTATTCAAATTAGAGGAAGGAACAAGTACATTGCTAGTACAAATCTATGTTGATGACATCATCTTTGGATCAGAGGATGAAAAGCTGTGTGAGAAGTTTGCAAACCTGATGAAGAGAAAATTTCAGATGGGAGAATTAAATTATTTTCTTGGCCTTCAAGTGAAGCAAATTAATTGGTATTTTCATTATTCAAGCCGAGTACACAAAAGACTTAATACACAAGTATGCTATGGATACAAGTGGCATAGCAGATACACCAATGTGTACAAGAGTCATTCTTGGAAAAGATGAAGCATGAAAAGATGTTGATCAAAAAATGTATAGAGGAATCATTGGATCCCTACAATATCTAACTGCAAGCAGACCTGATATAGCATTTGCAGTAGGAGTATGTGCAAGATTTCAAGCTCAACCAAAAGAATCACATCTTCTAGCAGCCAAAAGAATAATCAAATACCTGAAGAACACCATCAATGTTGGAATTTGGTATCCAAAAGATAGAGGATTCAAGATGATACCATATTCAGACTCTGACTATGCTGGATGCAAAATAGATAGAAAAAGCACCTCTGGAACATGCCAAATGCTAGGCATCAGACTAGTCTCATGGTTTAGAAAAGCAAAACTCCATATCTACATCAATAGCTGAGGCAGAATATATAGCAGCAGGCAGTTGTTGTGCACCAGTACTGTGGATTAGACAACTGCTAAGAGATTATGGAATAGAGGAGAAGACAATTCCAATCATATGTGACAACACAAGTGCAATATCCATCACTGAAAATCCAGTGTTGCACTCAAGAACAAAGCATATTGATGTAAGACATCATTTTATCCGAGATCATGTTGAAAAAAGAGATGTTATTCTAAGATACATACCCAATGAAGATCAATTAGCTGACATCTTCACTAAACCACTTAGTCATGAAAGAATTAGCATGTTGAGAACAGAGTTGGGAATGATTGAAATTGACTAAGTACCAAAGAGAGGCTAACTGGAGTAATCAGCTAAGTGACTTCACCAGCTGATCAAACCTTTGCCTTCATTAGAGACGTAGCAGGTGAAGCACTGGTACTCAGGAAAGTCAACTTACTGATTGTTAGGAACAGTCAAGTACAGCGGCTCAGTATAAAAAAAAAGGCACTCCACCGGCAAAGTGACCGACCAAGGACCTTCACTGAAATGAAGATTAAAGTCACCAGCAAATTAAAGTGTGAACTAAATCAATTGTTATGCACATGGAGAATAAGGAATTCATAGAGGATTATACTGTGGAAGATTACACACGTGGAGATCAATTTACAATCATGGAGGTAACCATATTATTTTTCAAATTACAAACGCCTCGATTCCCGGGATCTATCATTACTTACCACAATACACTCCCCCACTACACTCGAATATCGTGATTTATGTACATAAAATCACGCCATTATGTCATAAAATCCTTCCATATTCAACCACGTTCACACTATCCAAATCATCCTATATAAACAGCACTTAGAGGTTTTTTTTTTCAGAAATCTTTACACTCTATTACATGTTATAAAACTTTTTTTCTCACTTCAAAATCAAAGCTTTCTCTCAAAATTCAAAAATGGCTTCATCTTCTTCCCAAATCACCCAAACTGGAGCACAATATGAAAAATGAATTGCCACCAGATCATTCTTTCAAGAAGAACCTTATCTAAAACTATGCAGAAATGATGAGGAAGCAAAAAGACTGGCAGACGGTTGCAAAAATCTGAAATTGCTAACCTTTCAAAATCCTCCAATCTTTGATGTCTGCTATGAAAGTTTAATCTCTTTCTGGGAAGAGTGCACAGTATGTCTCTGGGGCACTTACAGAAAAAGGTGACGAATGGGAGGAAGACAAGATCGTTGCATCTGTCAACGGCACAGACGTGGTCATATACAAAAGGTAATTCAAAAATTTCTCAAACTTTCAAATAACGGTCAAGCCAAAGTGTCCTTGGTACCGCAAAACCTGGATGATTTCTGGGTAATCATTGCCAAAACGGCAAACCCAGGGTCTAAGAAGGTCAATTGTCTAAGATCCTCTTTAAAGAAACCATTCAGTGAGTTCAGTGCCCTAATTGGAAAGAGTATTGAAGGAAAGTTATGAGCCAATAATGCCATAACAGAGGCTAGAATTCGGCTGATGGGAATCATCTACAACCGTCTAAAGTTCAACTGGGAAAACTACTTCTTCTTGAGAATCAAAGAGCAAATCCAAGGTGAAACAAATGCGGCCAAAAAGGGGATAGCAGAAGGGAAGAAGAAGAAAGGCCAATTTTAGGTGAAAAAGTCATATGAGATTCAGTTACACTATTTGATGACATGTCTCCAAGTCCCTGTTGTACAACTTCACAAACTGCATGAATCCAAAGTCATGTTTACCTATGTTAAACATCAGAAGAAAGCTGGCGAAGGGAAGAGAAAGAAACCCATAAAACACACAACCAGCCAAAGAAAGAAGCAAAAGTTTCAATGAAACTTGGACAAGACAGACTTTGGAAAGTTAGTTGAAGAAGAAGAAGAAGAGGATTCTGACGTTGAGACAAAACAACCAGAGGAAGAAAACGAAAGTGAGGATGAACAACCTCAAAATGAGGACGCTGCAGGAAACACTGGAGATGATGAAGAAACTCCAGAAGAACCTGCACAAATGTCTACAAATGATATTGATGATCGAATTGCAGAATATCTTGAATGGAAGGAAGGGGATTCCAGAACTCAGCTTCAAGACTCCGAAAGCATGCTTTTTGAGGAGGCCTGGCTCTTTAATTTTCTGGGAATCACAACCCTGGTTGGTGTACTTGATGAATCTCCACTATGGGACATGGTTGATACAGCAAAGGCAAAACTGCCACCGATCCCTGACCAAAATAGTGATGACTCGGAAGATGGTGAAGATGATCATGATAATACTGATCAGGATGATGGTGATGATCATGATGAAAATGATGGTACTGATCCTCATGCTGATGATGGTGATAAACAAGGAAAAGATGATAGCCCTACACCAGATGCAATTGATGATAACACTCTCCTAAGTTTGTTTTTACAACCACAAGGTCCAGTCAAGTCAATACCAGCTGAGGCAACCTTACCAACATTACCAACTAATGCCAGCAAACAACCCTGAGCCAATTCCACAAACCCCTGTGGATACTACAACAACGCCGACAGTAGTATTAGACACTGGCTCAGCTGCTGCCACTCCAGTCCAAAAAACCCCCAGCACAGATCAAGGGGGAATAGCAGCCCATGCTACACCAGCATACACATCCACCCAAATACTTGAAGACTTGGAAGTCGATGCAGATGTTACTCAACATCAAGAGAGATGACAGCAAATAGAACCAGAACCAGCTAACATCCGTCACAAACTCTCTCAGCTGGCAACTGGCATCTCCAATGAGACCTTTGAAAAAGCAGCAGATCTGCTGGCACAGCAAGCCATGTAACTCAGATCCATGACTTCAGCATTCAATGATAAAAGTTACTCTATAGAGCGAAAATTCAAGGCCATTGCTGAGTATATTGATGCACAGAATATTTTTGTGCAACGACAAAGAGATCTGATGAGACAGCTCAATATCAATATCACTTACAACCTTGCAGGTCCCAGACAACACATTTCTCAAGAAAATGATTCGATGGCATTGGCATTCGGCACCAGATTCCGTAGTGTCACTGAGAAACTGACTGATCATGACAACAGATTCACATCCATTGAGTCAAAATTGGACACTCTGATTGGAACAACAGAGACTATAAATGGCATCTTACTCCAGCAAAGGGATGATGCTGCCAAAAAAGGGGAAACAAGTAAGCCTGAAGGATCAACAGTAAGACCCCCAAATTTTACAGAGGAATAGCTGAGAGCAAGGGACAGAGAAATAAAAATCAGAAATGAAGCTGAATAGTAGCAAAGGAAGGCCAGAGAAGAAAGAGAAAAGACCTCAAATGAACCCTGCATAGGATTTCCTCATCCTATTCAAAGAAGGGATGATGATAGAGATAGATCAGGTGGACAACACAGACACTGACAAAGAAAGACTGGATCAAGTCAAAGAAAGGAGATCAAAGAAAAGAACACAGAACTGGCACAAGCAGAGAGAAAAGAAGTTTCTCAACTCACAGAAACAGGCAAGAATATAAGGCTGAGATCCTAGATCATGTGAGAAGAATTTTTCAGAGTTCAAGAAGGGTTGTATCCAAATCAGACACAAGATCAAGCATGGGCAGACTGGTAAGCTACCAGGATGAACAGAGGAGAGTTGACATGCCCAAAATATACAATGATATTAAAAGACAACATGCATCTCTCCAGCAAAGTGGTGAAACAAGCAGACCAAGTTTAGCCATACCACTTTCTGCAAAAGGACCAGAAGATTTGCCAACTGAGCAACAAGAAGACTTCAACTATATGGCAAAATTCTTCAACCCTATGGGGAGAATGAATAAACAAGACCAATAGGGTTTGTACAAAAATCTCAAATTTGCTGACTCACACATTGCAGAAGCTAGGGATAGACTTGAGAAGTATTTTGGAGAGCCCAGTGCAAATGAAACTATGCCTGAATTTAACAGACTCTTTGCCAAGAGAGTATTCTAAGGAGTATCTGAATACACTGATATGGCATACTGGAAGTGGAAGTTTCCAGAGATCGATTGGAAAGACATTGAGGAGGTTCCGACTACAAAATTTAAGAGGTACAAAGCAGAATTAAGTAAAATGTAGTTACCATACCTTCAATATGCTTTGAGCTCATGTTTTCTGATTGCCCTTAATGGATGAATAAATCATTGACCTTTATTCTGTTGCTCTATTATGGAAAATTATTACATACTTATGTTCAGGCTTATGAGGGTTTTGGCATTATCAAAAAGAGGGAAATTGTTAGGAACATTTTGTTATGTTTTGATGATGGCCATACTAGCTATTATAGCAAGCCTGAAATAATTTAGAAATCTCTGTATAAGTCTTTACTTAGAGTTTGACATGTTGTATAAGTTGAGTCAGACAAGTATTGTACTGGTTGGTAGGACGGCAAAGTAAAAACAGATTTCCGGCAGAGTAAAGCCGGCTAAGTACCAGCAGAGAAGCAATGAAGACATTATGGTCTGACTTATAACGAAGGAAGTCTGTGATGACCTTGGATAAGTCTAAGTTATGTTCCAAGTGATGAAACTTAATGTTTAAATATGGTGTACACTGATCTCACATAAATCAAGGATTAGTGAAGTACAAGGATTCTCTTTTGATTTAAAGTATGAAGGAAACAGTAAATCGGCAAAGTAAACTGACTGTCAGCTGAGTGAAGACAAAGCAGTGAAGGAAGATCCAAGTGGCAAAGTCAGAAGGATCACTTGACCGATCAGAGAACGGCTAAGTAAACCTTACCTATTCAGATTCTTAAATATGATGAAGATACTGAAGATCAAGCATTAAATGCACAATCAATAGAGGATCAATCAAGAACGGATTTTATGATAAACGTTTGAAGAAAATCCCGATCACTGAAATCAAGGAGAATACAATTAAGGGGGAATCAAGAATAAAATCAAGGATTATTCCCCTCATTAATATAGCCAACGGATGAAAATTCAAATCAAGGCTTATCAAGGCTATAAATAGAAGGCATTGACAGAAAAAGAAAAAGACAAGGAGCACGAAAAAGAAACTGATCGAAAAAACTCTGTCAAAGTGAAAAGTCTTCTATCTGTGCGAAAAAGATATATCTAGTGATCAACTCAAAACTGAGAGCTACATTTCAATATCAAGCATTGAGATTGATCAACAAGTTTGTGAATCCAATTCACATCAATCAAGCAACTGAATCAGATCCATCTGAGAAGGAGTTGTGTTTGTGATAGCCGCTGAAGGATTTGATCCCAAGGAGCAGTGAAAGAGACTGAGTCACTGAAGCTGTTGCAGTCAAGGAGTGACAATCTTGTAGATTGTGAAGCTTGTGTAGTCAAGGACAATCAGACTATTGTATCTGTGAAAACAATAGTGAATTCCTCCAATCATCACATGAGAAGAGTGGATTAAGGGATTACACCACCCTGAACCACTATAAGCCTTGTGTCAATTTACTTTTGGCAATTTACCTTACCACATTCATTTAATTACTTATATTATATCCTATATCTGTGATTGCCTAAACTACTTTGAAACAACATAGTAATAAGGGACTTATCCGCTGCCCAAAAGCTTTTAAAACAAGAAATTTTTTGAAACTCCACTATAGTCATTCACCCCCTCCCCCGACTATAGTTTTACCCTTCTCTGGGACCAACACAGGTGATGTCCAGACATCACTAAAAATATTCTCTTGGGGGCGGGAAGAATGTAATGTAGAATCACCAAAGGGTAGTTTGTGACTTTTATTTTCTAGACACGCAGAACAATGCGTGGAAGAAGAATTGACTGACTGTAAATCATAATGTTTAATAATGGTAGATAAAATAGGCTGAGCTGGATGACCCAAGCGATGATGCCAGTCTTGAGACGAAGCTTTATTGGACGCAAAGGCAACTAGAGGAGGATTGGGCCACTCGTATAGACCACTTCTAACAGTACCACGGAGGATAGGCTGGTTCGTCTGAATGTCCTGTACAATAAATTCAGAGGGTAAGAACTCAATAGACAGATTATGGGCTTTGCATAGTTGGGAAATTGAAATTAAATTACGAGACATGCTGGGAACACAAAGGACATTATGAAAAGTGGAAGGGTGAGCAAGTAATGGGAGGAGGAAGCGCCGATTATAATAAGTAATAGATAAACCCTTACCATCACCAACCATAAAATCATCAGTGCCGGTGTATGGAGCATGAAGAGACAAATTCTGGAGGTCCGAAGTGACATGGTGTGAAGCCCCGCTGTCAAGTAGCCAATTAGGTGTGTTGGAGTCGAGCTGAGCCGAGTCAGGCAAAGGAACTGCAACATTTGCTTAGGGCCGAGGGGGGCGTTGATTTCGAGGGCCAAAAATCTGGCTCATTTGAACCTGAAACTGAGGACAATACTAAGAAAAATGACCCTGAGTATAACATAACTGACACTTACCCAAGAATGGCCAGTGAGTGTTGCTATTGGTGTTAAAATGGCGCTGGTCATTGTAATTGTTGTTAAGGGTGATTTTATACGTTTTATAAGGATATATTTTATATCAATATTCCCCATATGTGGATGTTTTTCATAGAAATCGAGCTTTATATTGAAATATTGAGCAAGTGATGTTTTTAATGGGTTAGTTGCAAACTTGTATGATTTATGTGTAAAATTGATGGTTTTATATTGATTTGGAAGATACTACATTTTGCAATATGTTTGATGACTTGTAGGTACACAATTCTGGCTTGGAAAAGGATTTAGAAGGTGTCAAAATCGGATTTGAAGTGAAGGAAAGAGATAAAGAAAGAAAAATTAGCTTTAGAAGACCAAACTGGTGTTTACTTTGTTGGATTCCGAGTAGTGACGACCTTGCAACGCAGTTCTTGATATGATAACAACCGATTTGACTCTGGACCTCAAGAGAAGAGTTGTAGGGCTTGAAGAGAGGATTCTACAGGATTTTGAATCACTCCATTCCGACTTACGAGGCCCGAGATATGAGCGTTACAAGTTTGGATGTTGTTGCTGAAAATAGTGAACGGGCGTCCGACATTATGGACGGGCGTCCGGCACCTTTACTGTAGCAACCGACTTGATTTTTCTATAAAAGCAGCTGCGATTCCAACCCTAATTACATCAGATTTTTCATATGAAAATTACACAGACAGCAGCCGCTTTCTGGGAGCTTTCAAGGCCGATCACCCGAGCCTTGTGCTCGGGTGATCGGGGTTAGATTAGGTCTTTTATTTTGTTCTTTTCCTTCTTGTTCGAGCATGATGAAGGCTTGAAGCTTTCATCCATGGAGCAGCCATGTAATCCTTTTCTCGCAGCACTTTGATTCCTTTCTATGGATATTTTGTAAGTTTTATTTATAATTGTTTCTTTTTCTATGTTCAATTGTATCTTGCAATATAAATCGGAAGATGATTGCATGATTTGATGCTACCGTATGACGGAAGTCGGTGTAGTTTAGATCACCATAGGAAAGAGTAGATCTTTAATCTATACATAACGGAAGTTCGTAGGTTAAATATCTAGATTTACGAGAGGATCACAATTTGATTAATTCGATGCAAGATTATCTTAGATTGGAATTGAGGATATCACCGTTACGGAAAGATAGGATTTTTCATGTGTTTAATTCATTATGTTGTTCTTGTTCTCTTTCATGTTTTTATGCCGCATGTTAATCGAATTTAGATAACGGAAGTTAATAGATTCATTAGATTATCGTGAGGAGATTGACAATAATTATTCCAACAAACGGAAGTTGAGGGATAATGTTGTTAGTTAGGATTCAATCCATATCTTTGATTTGTATCGATATTAGTTAAGACCGGAAGGTAAACTAATTAATGGCGTGATAAATCGGAAGAGGAAACGCTTCATTAGAAAAGATAATAATCCAAGATAACTAATGAATGAATGTTTGTCTATCTTGTTGATTTTCGGTGGGGTGATGGTTGTTGGGAATAGGTTGATCATGGTTTGTTTATGTTTGTTCGGATTATTAGTTAGTTTTATCTTGTTTTCGTAGATGTAGTTTTATTTATTTTGTCCATAACTATATTTCCGGCTTTGGATTAACAATCCTCCGCCCGATTATTTTTCTCATTTTAGTTTAGGTTTAGTTAATAAAGAAGAATTAATTAAATTAGATTCAACATCCCAATTCCCTGAGGATCGATACCCGTACTTATCCAACTTTACTAGCAACTACCCGGTATTCGGCCGGTTAGGAGGTAGTTTTGCATGGTAGTATAGGTTTTATAAATTTTCTTTTGTTTTAATGATGCAAAATCTCCCCAACAAAAGTGGCGCCGTTGCCGGGGAATCGGTGTTTTGTTGAATCTTCTTTCGTTAATTTTTCTATTTTGTTACGTTTTATTTGTTTTTATTTTATTTCAATAAAAGTAGCGTTTAACAAATCGAGAGTTTTTATTTTTGCCGTGTTTCGATAACCGTTAAGTTAAGAATGTGCAAAAAGTTTTTAATCGATTTGTGAAAGCGTGAACTATATGTTTATTTGTATCTAGTCTAACCTCTGCGTGCTTTAATTTGATGTGGTCGCTCTGTGATATTTGATGTATGATCTTTTAAGAAATTAGGGTTTCTTTGTGTTTCTGCGCTTATGCAAATTGATTGTTGGACGAAGCGCTCGTAAGTGAACGCCCGTCCGATCCGCCCCTAACATGCAGTAAACGAAAGGCCTGGTTTGTTGGATGCTCGTCCGTTCCAAAACGATCGCTCGCATTCGTGTTTTCAAGAACCAGACGGACGTCCATATATCTAAACTCCCGCCCGTCCAGTTCATAATCTGCAGGTGAACGCCCGTTTGACTTGTCGAACGAGCGTCCAGGGCTAAAAATCCAGGTGAACGCCCGTCTGCTTTGTTGAATGCACGTCCAGGTTCCAGAATTTCTCTTAACTTGATTTTTAATGCTTTATTTGATATGGATACTTTAATTTGAGCTTCTATGGCTAATTGTTTTTACGTAGATGATCTGAACTTGCATGTTTACACATTTCCATCTATGAATCCATGTTAAATAACTGATTAATTTTTATATGCATGATTCATCTATGCAAGTTATAGTCACTGTCGGTTCTCGTATGCTATAACTGGTCTTCGTGTTAATTAGTAGCTAATGTCGGTTTCCGTATGCTACGTCCTTTTCCATATGAGTTATATCTGTTTAGTATAGCTAACTGTTGGTTTTCCATAATGCTATCACCTTTGACGAGTCTTAAGGCGCGTCTACAATGCATATAATGTACAGCACTGTCGTTTATCGTAACCTGTCATTATTTGGTAGACGTTTATTATATACATGTCATGCTGCAAATGAGTGGGCTAGTTTTCTTTCTTTTATTTCCTTTTATTTTTGCATATCACTTAGATGCATATCATTTAGTTGCATGTCATCTAGTTGCATTGTTTTTCTATTTTTCTTTTATTTTTCTTGAGCGTAGTTAACTGTCGGTTTCCGTAATACTACCTCGTTTTTTTCCATGATGGTAACTGTTGGTTTTCCATATGCCATCATTATTTTATTATTGTATATCATATAGATTGCATTGTAATATCTTTTTCATGTAGTTGCACCTAGCCCTACTGTTTTGTAATGTTCCATGTATAATTTCCATCTTTATATGGGCTTAATTTGAAAATTCTCTATGACTTCTTTTCCGTGTATAATCCTCTATCATTATTAGTTGGAGTTTGATGTTTCTGCTTGCACATGTGGTCTATATTATTCTACAAGCTTCTGTGGCTTTATTCTTAGATGTCCTGAGTTTAAGAGTTGATCTTTCCATCTGAGCTATTATTTCTTTTTGTGCTTATATCAAACTTCCATATTTAGACGTTTTGATGTTCTGTACTTTCCCTGTTTGATTTTTCCATCTGAAGCAATTCTATTTTGTGCTTTGTAAGTTCTATTCCCCCTTGCCCCCGAGGTATTTCTTTGTTTTTCATGAGTGCAGGGTATTTGCATTAGCTTTTGTGAGTTTTAGACGATATCGGTTTTCTGGTGGATGGTCCACAATCTAATGATATCCTCGAGCATTCCTGGGTGATGCGCATCATCCCAGGGTTGCTCCCTTTCGGAAGACAATCAGCTAAGTTCTTTTATCTTGTCTTTATTTCTGCACAACATGAGGACATGTTGTAATTTAAGTGTGGGGGAGGGAAATGGTTTGATGTATCTACATTCATTTGCCATACTATTATATTTCTATGAAAGGTGCTAAATTTTAAAATTTTGTTTGTTTTGTCCCAAGTGAACAAATGCATATCTTTGTTCGAGTTCTTATATCATTGGTGCATTATTTTGCGTATTTAGTAAATTTAGTTGTTTCACCCGACACTATTTTTCACGTGCCATAGTAGATGATGAGCTATGTTTTTAAGCCATACCCATTTGATTAGAGATTTCTGATGATTATCGCATGATTCTTTGCTTCCATACTAATTTTGAAATTTTAATAGTTTGTGTTTAGAGTTAAAGTATGACATACTGTGAATATCTGAAGGTTTGAATGTGATAGGAAGGATATAATTTAAGGTTTGCATACCAATCTAAGATGAATAATATGAATTATGTATTTAAGTGTCGGAAGTAGCTGCCGATGATTTGAGTGCGGTAGGGCATTATCACGAAATGTCCTATACCACTATGAGGTTCAATAGCTCCCGACTGGCTGATGATAGTAGTCCCAACTAGGGTGTTATCACGAAACATCCTATTGCCTGGGAATGAGGGCATATATGCTATATATGTGGAATTGATTGAACTTTAAGAAAAATTAGTGAATGGTAATGTGAAAAGATTGTTGAAAACCGTAGTTATCTTCTGACTATCCCCAGTATAAACTGAATGATATGTTGTAGGGACTATCCTCTGAGTATGTCGGAAATATTTTAAATACTCCTTATTATTATTTTTCGAGTACGTATGTTTTGTGAGGTGCATGTTATAATCGTTTTTATATTTCTGATTTAAATGGGATGTTGGCTAGTTTTGCTTGAATCAATTTCAAGTGTGGATTTGGTGGAAATTTATTATGGCTATGCACACACTCACTTGGGTGAACCTCTAAACTACTTGAATATGTTTTATATTTGCATAAGTGTTTATTTGTCTCGAGTGATGATTATGTTTTGTCTTGCTCGGGGACGCAGCAAGGTTTAAGTGTGGGGAGTTGTTAAGGGTGATTTTATACGTTTTATAAGGATATATTTTATATCAATATTCCCATATGTGGATGTTTTTCATAGAAATCGAGCTTTATATTGAAATATTGAGCAAGTGATGTTTTTAATGGGTTAGTTGCAAACTTGTATGATTTATGTGTAAAATTGATGGTTTTATATTGATTTGGAAGATACTACATTTTGCAATATGTTTGATGACTTGTAGGTACACAATTCTGGCTTGGAAAAGGATTTAGAAGGTGTCAAAATCGGATTTGAAGTGAAGGAAAGAGATAAAGAAAGAAAAATTAGCTTTAGAAGACCAAAGCGGTGTTTACTTTGTTGGATTCCGAGTAGTGACGACCTTGCAACGCAGTTCTTGATATGATAACAACCGATTTGACTCTGGACCTCAAGAGAGTTGTAGGTCTTGAAGAGAGGATTCTACAGGATTTTTAATCACTCCATTCCGACTTACGAGGCCCGAGATATGAGCGTTACAAGTTTGGATCTTTGTTGTTGAAAATAGTGAACGGGCGTCCGGCACCTTTACATCAGTAGCAACCGACTTGATTTTTCTATAAAAGCGGCTGCGATTCCAACCCTAATTACATCAGATTTTTCATACGAAAATTATACAGACAGCAGCCGCTTTTTGGGAGCTTTCAAGGCCGATCACCCGAGCCTTGTGCTCGGGTGATCGGGGTTAGATTAGGTCTTTTATTTTGTTCTTTTTCCTTCTTGTTCGAGCATGATGAAGGCTTGAAGCTTTCATCCATGGAGCAGCCATGTAATCCTTTTCTCGCAAACACTTTGATTCCTTTCTATGGATATTTTGTAAGTTTTATTTATAATTGTTTCTTTTTCTATGTTCAATTGTATCTTGCAATATAAATCGGAAGATGATTGCATGATTTGATGCTACCGTATGACGGAAGTCGGTGTAGTTTAGATCACCATAGGAAAGAGTAGATCTTTAATCTATACATAACGGAAGTTCGTAGGTTAAATATCTAGATTTACGAGAGGATCACAATTTGATTAATTCGATGCAAGATTATCTTAGATTGGAATTGAGGATATCACCGTACCGGAAAGATAGGATTTTTCATGTGTTTAATTCATTATGTTGTTCTTGTTCTCTTTCATGTTTTTATGCCGCATGTTAATCGAATTTAGATAACGGAAGTTAATAGATTCATTAGATTATCGTGAGGGAGATTGACAATAATTATTCCAACAAACGGAAGTTGAGGGATAATGTTGTTAGGTTAGGATTCAATCCATATCTTTGATTTGTATCGATATTAGTTAAGACCGGAAGGTAAACTAATTAATGGCGTGATAAATCGGAAGAGGAAACGCTTCATTAGAAAAGATAATAATCCAAGATAACTAATGAATGAATGTTTGTCTATCTTGTTGATTTCGGTGGGGTGATGGTTGTTGGGAATAGGTTGATCATGGTTTGTTTATGTTTGTTCAGTTATTAGTTAGTTTTCTTTGTTTTTCGTAGATGTAGTTTTATTTATTTTGTCCGCAACTATATTTCCTGGCTTTGGATTAACAATCCTCCGTCCAGTTATTTTTCTGTTTTAGTTTAGGTTTAGGTTTAGTTAATAAAGAAGAATTAATTAAATTAGATTCAACATCCCAATTCCCTGAGGATCGATACCCGTACTTATCCAACTTTACTAGCAACTACCCGGTATTCGGCCGGTTAGGAGGTAGTTTTGCATGGTAGTATAGGTTTTATAAATTTTCTTTTGTTTTAATGATGCAAAATCTCCCCAACAATTGTTGTTGTTGTAATTGGGGGGCGGCTGTTGTGGTTGACCCCGCCAAGTAGACTGTTGCGGCTGTGAATTTGACCACTGAGAGTTGGAGTGCTGCGGCTGATTTTGATGCGGCCTAGATTGCTGATAATGGCGGTTGGGCTGTGATGATGGCCGGTACGCTGCATTGGCGGTGGCTGGAGCAAAGCCCGGCGGTGGCGTAACCGATTTAGTGATGGAGTCAACTTTACTGTACTTTGGTGTGCAGTTTAACCCCCGTTTATCACCGTATTGGCATGTTTTGGGTAGATATAGGCCGTTTCGAGAGTATAATCGAGAATTATATACACGGGGAGTCAAACTGTCATATCGATGGTAAACTCCGCCTTTTTAGCGATATTTCACTCTTTTTAGAGTGCTTTTGTCTTGCGGAATTATGCGTGGTGTTTGTTTGTCTATGTTATTGCAGGGCTTAGGTGACTCGAGGACCCGAAAGGTGATGTTTTGGACTATGAGACGTGATCGTGGCCCGAATGTAGCATAAAAAGTGAAGAAAAGCCAATTTTGGGATGAGGACAAGCCAGACAGGTGTTTGATATACCTCAGACGGGCGTCTGAGGGAAGGCCACATCCGACGGGCGTTTGCTCATTCCAGACGGGCGTCCACAGCATTGGCACTCATTCAGAAAGTTATGTTTTTGGCTAGACGGGTGTCCAAAAGACCCCCAGACGGGCGTTTGGGTAGGCTCAGCCCGATTCACGAAGCTCATTTAACACAGACGGTCGTCCAGGTTTACTGACGAGCATCCAGGGGTCGAAAAGCCTCAAGTCATAAGTTACCAGACGGGCGTCCAAAGGAATGCGAACGCCCGTCCAATGAAGACGAAGCCCTAATATCTTCATATTTTCCAGCGGACGGGCGTCGACATGGACCAGGCAGGCGTCCGGGACCGGCAAGAAGCAGATTTCGACCTAATCTATAAATACGTTGACTCATTCAGCCCCTACTCATGTTTTGCCGACTTTAGACTTTTCTTAGGCGATTTAGGGGCGATTTTAGCATAGATTAAACACCCTTTGATCCCTTGATTCCCTAGATAATTTCCTTTGATTCTACACATCTTTCATAGCTTAGTTTTGCATTACAAGATCAAAGATTCAACTTTTTGGGTACAACTGTTTGTTCATACTTTCTGGATCATATTTTCAGCAGTTATATGGTAATGATGTTTCTTTTATTTATTGCTTTTATTTCAATTTCCATTCTTTATTCTGTTATTACATTATTTTGAGTAGCTAAATTCATGTGTAGTCGAATTATGTGAAAGCGAGCGAAAACCCTAAGGGGGATGAGATAGGGAGTTGTGTAGTGCGTAAATTATTGTTTAAACGATTAATCCACGTCCTAAAACTTGTTTTAACGTCTTTGAATTAGATTGATCACCTAGTTCACTGTCACACACATCAAACTTATAGATGTATTTTGCGGTGAGATGTGGGATAAGGGGTTTTAGGATCGTTGCGTAGATTCGGCCTAGTTGTTAGGTCCGACCCCAATACAAAGGTTTGTCATCGTTGTTCTAGCGACTCTAGAGCTTAATCATGTTAGGTTAATCGGTTTTCTAAAGGGAGAATTAATTAACTGCACATAGGGTGGTTAGATGTTGGTCCCAGAGAAGGGTGAAACTATAGTCAGAGGGGGGGGGGGGTGAATGACTATAGTGGAGTTTCAAAAACTTTTCTTTTGTTTAAAAGCTTTTGGGCAGCGGATAAGTCCCTTCTTACTATATTGTTTTCAAATCTGTTTAGACAGTCACATATGTAAATTTTGATGTATGGAAATTAAATGAATGCTGTAAAGTAAATTGCAGAAATTAAATTGACACAAGGCTTATAGTGGTTCAGGTGGTGTAATCCCTTAATCCACTCTTCTCTGTGATGATTGGAGGAATTCACTATTGTTTTCACCGATACAATAGTATGATTGTCCTTGGCTTCCCAAGCTTCACAATCTACAAGACTATCACTCCTTGACTCGCAATGCGGCTTCAAGTGATTGATCTTCCCTTTGTCGCTCCTTAAGATCAAGATCCTTCAACGGCTATCACAGATTCAACTCCTTCTCGATTGCCTCCGATTCGATTTGCTTCAGATTTGATGTGAATGTGATTCACACACTTGCTTGATCAATCTCAGTTCTGAGTATGACTTTGTAGTTCTGATATTTGAGTTGATCACTAGATGTATCCTTGTAAGTTCAGAGAGAGGGCTTTTCAAATTGACAGAGTTTCTGCTTGATTTTTTCTTTTTCAATCGTTGTTTGTTTTTCTGTCAATGCCTTCTATTTATAGCCTTGAGTAACTTTGGTTTTGAAATTCCGTCCGTTGGCTATATTAATGAGGAATAATCCTTGATTTTATTCTTGATTCCCCTTAATTGTATTCTCCTTGATTTCGTTGATCGGATTCTTTCTTCAAACGTATAATGAAAACCCGTCCTTGATTGATCCTCTATTGATTGTGCATTTAATGCATGATCTTCTGTATCTTCAACATATATCAAATCTGATCTGGTAAGTGTTACTTCGCCGTTTTTAGAACGGTCGAGTGAGCCTTCTGACTTAGCCGTTAGTTCTTTCTTCGCTGTTTTGTTTTCACTTTGCCGAAGGTCAGTCTACTCAGCCGATTCACTGTTTCCTTCTTTGTTCTAGTATTAGGAGAGTCTTTGTACTTCACTGATCCTTGATTTGGGTGAGACCAGTGTACACCATATTTGAACATTGAGTTTCATCACTTGAAAACATAACTTAGACTTATCCAAGGTCATCACAGACTTCCTTGGTTATAAGTCAGACCATAATGTCTTCATTACTTCTCTGCTGGTGCTTTGCTGGCTTCACTTTGCCGAATATATGTTTTTGCTTTGCCGTCCTACCAACTAGTACAATACTTGTCTGACTCAACTTATACAACATGTTAGACTCTAAGTAAAGACTTATACAGAGAGTTCTAACTTATTTCAAAGCTTGTTGTAATGTACTAGTATGGCCATCATCAAAACATAATAAAATGTTCCTAACAATTTCCCCTTTTTGATGATGCCAAAACCCTCATAAGCCCTGAACATAAGTAATCAACATTTTTCATAATAAACAACTGAATAAAAACTTTAGCAATTTTATTCATCCATCATAGGGTAATAAGTTCTAAGACTTTATTCAAGTGTTACAAACTATATTTTGCTCAATTCAGCCTTGTACCTTTTGAATTTTGTAGTCGAACCTCTTCCATGTCTTTCCAATCAATTTGAAACTTCCACTTCCAAGAAGCCAAAGTGTGTATTCAGATACACCTTGGAAAACTCTTTTGGCAAAAAGTCTGTTGAAATCAGGCATGGTCTCATTTGCCTTAGGTTCTCCAAAATATTTTTCAAGTCTTTCCTAGCCTCAAAGAATATGTGAATCTGCAAACTTGAGACATTTGTAGAGACTCCACTATTTCTGTTTCTCCATTCTCCCATAGGATTGAAGAATTTTGCCATATATTTGAAATCTTTTGTTGTTGGTTGCAAGTCTTTCGGTCCTTTTGCATATAGTGGTATGGTGAGCTTGGTTTGTTGTGGTTTGTTTGAGAAGTGCAAATTCTCTTTTGACTTCATTGTAGAGTTTGGCCATATCGGTTCTCATCCTTTCATCCAGATAGCTTAGCCAATCAGCCCAAGCTTCATCTTCTGAGGAGTGAGGATAAAGTCCTTCCTGTACTCTGAAAAATTCTCTTACATGGTCCAGTACATCTGCATCATATTCTGCTTTGCTTTGGTGACAGTGTAAGTTACTGTGCTCACCAGTATATTTGAGAGCTGCTACCTCTGCTGGTGTTTCCTCTGGTGCTTGAGTCTGTGTTGATGGACAGATCCTCTTTGTTGACTAGATCCAGGCCTTTGTTGTCTGCCGGACCTGTCTCTATCATCATCTCTTCTTTGCATAGGGTGAGGAAATCCAATGCAGGGTTCCTTTAGGGCCTTTTCCACCAGTATATTTGGAGCTGCTGCTACCTCTGCTGGTGTTTCCTTTGGTGCTGAGTCTGTGTTGACTGACAGATCCTCTTTGCTGACTAGATCCAGGCCTTTGCTGTCTGCCGGACCTGTCTCTATCATCATCTCTTCTTAGCATAGGGTGAGGAAATCCAATGCAGGGTTCCTTTAGGGCCTTTTCCCTTTCTTCTCGACTAATTCTCCTTTGTCTGTTCTTCGCTTCATTTTCGATTCTTATTTCTCTGTCTCTTGCTCTCAGTTGTTCCTCGGTGAAATTTGGAGGTCGATTGTTGATCCTTGAGCTTATCGAGTTTTCCCCCTTTTTGGCAAAAGATCATCCCTTTGCTGGAGTAGGATGCTATTGGTGGCCTCTGCCGTTCCAAGCAGAGAATCTAGTTTTGATTCAATAGATGTGAATCTTTTATTATGATCATTCAATTTCTCATTGACACTCCTAAGTCTAGTGCCAAAAGCTACGCGCGGTGATTCGTTTTCTTGGGAAATGTGTTGCCTGAGGCCTGTAAGATCATTAGTGATATTGATGTTGAGTTGCTTCATCAGATCTCCTTGTTGTTGAACAACAATATTTTGTGCATCAATGTATTACGCAATGGCCTAAAACTTGTTTTCAATGGAGGAGCTTTTGTCATTAAAAGTGAAGTCATGGATCCGAGATACATTGCTTCTTTGTTCCAATTCTTCACCAAACAAGTCCGCGCTTTCTCAAAAGTTTCATTTGTAATGCCGGTGTTCAAATTGAGAGAGTCTCTGTGCCTTGTTTCAAATTTGTTGCGGATCCGTTGTTGTCCCCTTGTCTTGATGTTGAGTGACATCTACATTTACATCTAGATCTTCAAGAATTTGGGTAGATGTATATGCTGGTGTGGCTTGAGCTGCTGTTCCCCCTATCTCTATGCCGGGGGTTGTCTTGACTGGAGTGGCAGCAGCTGAACCAGTGTCCACAATGTTTGTCTTTGTGCATTTGGAACGCTGATGCACATGCGGTTGAGTGGCTGTCTTTGCTGGAGTTGTAGACTTGCCGGAGGCTTGTGGTTTCAAAAATGTAAGAAGAAGAGTAATATCATCAATTGCATCTGGTGCATGAGAGTCCTCTTCTTTGTCTTGACCAAGATCATTATCATGATGATCATTATCATCATTGTCATCATGATCATCACCATCATCCTGATGATCATCTCCACCATCTTCTGAGTCGTCACTTTGTCTCCCAGAGGTCTGGGGCAGTTTTGCCTTGGCTGCATCAACCAAGTCCCATAGAGGTGATTCATCAAGTACACCTACCAGAGTTGTGATTCCCAGAAAGTCAAATAGCCATGCTTCTTCAGCAAGCATGCGATCTGAGTCTTGAAGTTGTTGTTTGGAATCGCCTTCCTTCCACTCAAGATAATCTGCAATTCGATCATCTATATCATTTGCAGACAGTTGTACTTTCTTCTGGAGATGATTCCTCATCCTCTCCAGTGTTTTCTTTATTAGGGTGCTGTTCATCCGCACTGATTTCTTCTTCTTGCTGTTCTGCCTCAGTGTCAGAACCTTCTTCCTCTTCTTCTTCATCAATCAGTTTTCCAACGTCTGTCTTTTCCAGACTTCGCTGAATCTTTTGTTTCTTTCTTTGACTGGTGGTGCTGCGTGTGGATTTCTTCCTCTTTCCTTCTCCTGCCTTCTGTTGTTGTTTAACATAAGTGAACATGACTTTGGATTCATGCAGTTTGTGGAGTTGTACTGTGGGGACTTTGAGACATTGCAACAGATAGTGTAACTGAATCCCATATGACTTTTTCACCCAGAATTGTCCTTTCTTTGTCTTTCCTTCTTCTGTCCCCTTGTTTGCCGCTTTTTCTTCACCTTGGATTTGCTCTTTGAGTCTTAGAAAGAAGTATTTTGCCCAGTTGAATTGCAGATTGTTGTAGATGATTCCCATCAGCCTCATTCTGATTTCTGTCATTGCATTATTTGCTCCCAATTTTCCTTCAATGGTCTTGCCAATTAAGGCAATCGAACTCATTGAATGGTTTCTTCATGAGATCTCAAACAATTGACCTTTGTAGATCCTGGGTTTGCCGTTTGGCAATGATTGTCCGAGAAATCATCCAAGTTTTGTGATCTGAGATGTCACTTTTGCTTGGCCTTTATTTGAAAGTTTAAGATGTTTGTGAATTACCTTTTCAGAATCGCCACTTCTTTTCCGTTGTGATGATGCTACAATCTTGTCTTCTTCCCACTCGTCACCTTCTTCACGAGGAGCCCAGCACGTATTGTGCAGATTTCCAGAAGGAAATCAGACTTTCATAGCAAACCTCGGTTATGGGCGGATTGAGAAAGGTTGATAGTTTTAGGATTTTGCAACCTGCTGCCAATCGTTTGGCATCTTCGTCATTTCCGCACAGTTTCAAGTAGTGTTCTTCTTGAAAGAAAGATCCCGTGGCAATCGATTTTTCATATCTAGCTTGGGTGTTTGAGGAGGATGATGTCATTTTTATTAAGGTTTGAAAATGAACTTGAGTTTGTAATAGAAAGTAACAAGAGTAGGGTTTGTAATTGCCAAGAAAGCGTAAAGAATTCTGAAAATCTCTAAGTCTGTTTATATAGTGTGATTTGGGTAGTGTGAACGTGGTTTGAATATGGAATGATTTTGTGACATAATGGCGTGATTTTGTGTATGCAAATCACGATATTCGAGTGGAATGGGGGAGTGGTTTGAGGTAAGTACTGATAGAGCCCGGGAATCGAGGAGTTTATAATTCGAAAAATAATATAATTACCTCCATGATCATAAGTTGATCGCCACGTGTGTACAGAATAATCATCCATAATTTCCTTATTCTCCACGTGTAATCAGAATTGATTTTGTTCACACTTTTAAATTATCTAAGTCTTTATTTCGGTGAAGTGCCTTGGCTGGTCACTTAGCCGATCCAATAAGTTCTTCATCGAAAGTCGCTTCATTTAATCGTTTCTAACAATCGGTTAAGTTATCTTATTTGGATACCATTGCCTTACCCGCTACATCTCTGTAATGGCAAAGGTTGTACCGATTGATGGAGTCACTTAGCCGATTACTCAGGTTAGCCGCTATTTGATACTTATTCAATTTCAATCATTCCTAACTTTCGGTTCTTAGCTTATTGAATCTTTCATAAGCGAGTGGTTTAGTGAAGATGTCGACCAATTGATCTTGAGTGGGTATGTGTTTTAGGATGACATCTCCTTTTCAACATGGTCTCGATAAAATGATGCCTCACATCAATATGCTTTGTTCTTGAATGCAATCTGGATTTTCGTAATAGATATTGCACTTGTGTTATCACACATGATTGGAATTGTTTTCTCTTCCACTCCATAATCCCTTAGTCGTTGTCTTATCCAAAGTATTTGTGCACAATGACTACCGCCGCTATATATTCTCGCTTGGTTGTGGATGTAGATATGGAGTTTTGCTTTTCTTGAACCAAGAAACTAGTGCGGTTCCTAGCATTTGGCATGTTCGGAGGTGCTTTTTCTATCTATTTTGCATCCAAAGATATAGTCGAGTCCGAATATGATATTAATTTAAATCCTCCATCTTTTGGATACCAAATACCAACATTTATAGTGTTTTTCAAGTATTTGATTATCCTTTTAGTGCTAGAAGATGTGATTCTTTTGGTTGAGCTTGAAATCTTGCACACACTCCTACCGCAAATGCTATGTCAGTCTCTTTGGCGATTAAGTACAATAATGATCGAATAATTCCTCTATACATTTTACGATCAACATCTTTTCCTCCTTCATCTTTTCCAAGTATGACTCTAGCAGCACACATTGGTGTGTCTGTTTGTGTACTTGTATCCATCCCATATTTGTGTATCAAGTCTCTTGTATACTTGGCTTGACTAATGAAGATGCCATCCTTCATTTGCTTTACTTGAAGGCCAAGGAAGTAGTTTAATTCTCCCATCATGCTCATCTGAAATTTGCTCTTCATCAGGTTTGCAAATTTCTCACACAAATTTTTCATCTTCGGATCCAAAGATTATATCATCAACATAGATTTGTACTAGCAAAGTGCTTGCTCCTTCCTCTAGTTTGAATAGAGTCTTGTCAATAGTTCCTTTGTTGAATCCATTCTTGATCGAGAAATTGTGATAGTGTTTCATACCAGTGCTCTAGGGTGCTGTTTGAGGCCATAGAGGGCCTTCTTGAGTTTGTATACTTTGTCTTCTTTTCCTTTAATTTGAAATCCAGGAGGTTTTTCTACATAAACTTCTTCTTCCAAAAGTCCATTTAGGAATGCACTCTTTACATCCATTTGATAGACTTTGAAGTCTTTGTGTGTAAACAAATGCTAGAAAGAGTCGATTGCTTGAATCTTGCTCTTTGGTGCAAATGTTTCATCATAATCTATTCCTTGACTTGGGAATAGCCTTTTGCAACTAGCCTTGCTTTGTTTTCGACAATAGTTCCTTGCTCATCCATCTTGTTCCGAATACCCATTTTGCACCAATGATGTTGGCCATTTCAGGTCTGTCAACAAGTTCCTGGACTTCATTTCTTTCAAATTCATTTAGTTCTTCTTGCATGGTTGTGATCCAATCTGCATCTTGGATTGCATCATCTATGGTCTTGGGTTCCACTTGTGATAGAAAGCAAGTTAGCATGTGCTCAGGTTGTCTTACAGTTCGACTCTGTGTGAATATCTCCAATGACTTGTTCTTCGGGATGGTCTCTTAGCCAATTTAGATCTGGTTGAAGTTGTTCTTCACTTGGTGCTTCCATACCTTCATCTTTGAGCATGAACTTCAACTTCAGTGCTTCATCCATTGTATTGGTAAGTGGTTCTTCTTGATTTTCAAAATGATGATTTAGGATGGTATTTGGTATGGGTGCATTTGTATAGATTTCCCTTTGTGCTGCTTTCTCTTCTTGATCTTGAAGATCTTCACCATTTGTATTTGGTTCATCAAAACTACATGTATTGATTCTTCAATCACCAAGGTTCTTTTATTGAGTACTCTAAATGCTTTCTTTGGTGTCTGAGTATCCCATGAAGATTGCTTCATCAGCCTTCTCATCAAAGGTATGCAGCTGATTCATGTTTAAGTCAAAACATTTTGATCCAAACATATGAAAATATGAGATATTAGGTTTTCTACCATTCCATATTTCATATGGAGTCTTTCCATGATGTTTGTTGATGATTGATCTGTTTTGTGTATGGCATGTTGTGTTAGTTAATTTTCAAATTGAGAATCTCTTTGGTAAGCATGCTTCGCTATCATTGTCCTGATTGCTTCCTTGATGGTTCTGTTTCTTTTTCGCTACACCATTTTGTTGTGGAGTTCCCGCTGCTGAGATAGTTGATGTAACACTCCATTTTCTTCACAATAGGTTCTGATAATTTCATTTAGAAATTCGATTGCCTCTATCGATCGATCTTGATAATCTTTAGCTCTTTTTCATTCAGAGTCTTCTCAAAGCAAATCTGGCGACTTCTTGAGTGTTTCTTTCTTTTGTTCATGAAAATGGTCGGGTGAACTTTGAGAAGTCATCCACCACTACAAGAGTATATTTCTTACCACTCACACTTATCGTGTGACTGGTCCAAACAGTCCATGTGTAATAGATGTAGAACTCTTGTTGTAGATTGATGAGGCTTTGACTTGAATGAACTTTTTATTTGTTTTCCTTTCTGACAAGCATCACATAGACTTTCTTTCTTGAATGTGATCTCTGGTAGGCCTTCAACTAACTTGCTCCTTGATAGTTTGTTGATGGTCTTGAAATTTAGATGATTTAATCTTCTGTGCCAAATCCAAACTTGTTGATTGTTTATTTTTGACAAGTAGATATGTTTTCGCCTTTGGTTGTTTTCGATCCACCACATACATGTTGTCTTGTCTTCTACCGCAAGAACTCTGTGTTGGTTTGATTGTGAATCACTTTGCATCCTTCTTTGTTGAAGTGCACATTGTAGCCTTTGTCACGAATTGGTGATGCTCATCAGATTGAAGTTAAGTCCCTTGACATATGCCACATTTTGAATCTTTAGATTGTTCTTGAGTATTGTGCCTTCTCCTTAATCTTGCAGGGGTTTCTTTACCTCCAAATGTGACTTTGGGAACATCAAAAGCTTTGAAATCAGTGAGCCATTTCTTGTTTCTGTCATGTGTGCGGAACATCCACTTTGTCTATGTACGGACATCCTACAAAACAGATTAATTAAGTTTAGGTACCCAACACTGTTTGGGTCCATACATTAGCAATCATGCCTCCCATACCAAGGGTGTATCCGAAAGGTCTTCTTTTGGATAATTGAAGTCATCAACTTCATATGTGTAAGGCATGGCGAGAATAGCTCTAGTATTTTTCTTGAAGGTATTCGATACTTTTCTCCACCTTTTGGTGCATTTACATCCTTCTTCACTTTCCAATATGCGTAGGAAACCTTTCTTGCTTCATGTGTCTAGAGCAGATTGGTTTTTCTTAAACATATGATGCATTTTGTGAAATGGTTTCCTCTTGTATTTTGGAGGTTCCACATTCCAATCATCCTCTGAGGGGTAAAGTCTGCCTTTACCTTTCAGATGGTTGTTGTTCTTGATTGACTGGAATGAGGATTTGATTTGCTGTTTTACTACACTGGGTTTTGACTTCACCGGAATAGGATGATCTGTTGGAATCATGGTCCGTCCCTTTCTAAATTTTGGTCCACTAGTGGTTCGAATTTAGAATGGTGTTGACCATTATTCCTACTTTCATCCTCGATTGTTGTAGCCAAGACCAGATCCGATCCAAACTTTTTGAGGGTTTGTAAGTTGGTGCTTTTAGTGGTGCAGTGGATACCTTCACTTTGGTGAGGAGATTTTCTTAAGCGATATGTTAGTAAGATGTATGATCATCTCGCTTTTTGTTGATCATTTAAGTAGGTCTCTTACTAGTTAATTCGACTTTTGCTTTATCCAGTTCTTTCTTTAACCTCTTATTCTCTTTTCTTAGATCCTTGCATTCCTTTTCCGAATTTCATGATTCTTTTCAATTTCATCAAATTTAGTCATGAGATTTTGGACTAGTCTCTCTTGTATCTAATGGGAGACTAGAGGATTGTGCGATGTTAGATGTGGATGCATTAGATGAAGAACAAGAACTAGATGTTACCTCAGTTTCATCTGATTCTTTAGCCATTAAACATAGGCTTGTTCCCTCAGTGTCTGAGCTATCACTTTTATCTTCATCCAATTCTTTGGTCATGAGGCATAGGCATGCCTTTTCATTTTCTGAGCTGTCTTCTTCATCACTATCGTCTGAGTCATTATCAGATGATTCTTCATGCTTTTCCCGCTTTGGATTCTCGCTTTAAGTGCCTTCTTGCTCTTTTTCTTTTCGGATGCTCTATATTTCTTCTTTTCATCATCTTTGTCATTCTCTTGGGACAATCGGCCTTGAAGTGACCTTTTCTTGTTGCAATTGAAGCATCTGTATTCTTCATCTTTCTTCTTCATGTCTCTGTTTGAGCTTGACTTTTTGTTTGTGAAGAATTTCCTTTGAATGGTTTCTTTTAAACACATCAAAGCGTTTAACTAATAAAGCTACCATTCTTTTAGTTCATGTGTCTCTTTCTTTGATGCATTCGGCAAAGTTACTTTCTTGGGATGCACTAATGCGGTGATTTTGTGTGTCTCTGCCGGGCACCATCTTCGCCGTTCAATTCGAATTCATGAGCTTTTAATTGGGACATCGATTGTCGAGTGTCGGTGCTTGCAAGATTTGTTGTTCCTCTCGATTCATCGATGTTATGATCTTCCATCTTCGAGTAGTCCTCTCAAGATCTTCAAGCATACTTCTTTCGGGGATATATGTGTCCAAGCTGTTGTAATTCATCGATGATGCTTGAGAATCATTGTCCATTTGATCAATGGATTCACCACCTTCATTTTAAAGTTCTCAAATTTACGTTTTGCAATGAGATAATTTGTTTTCTTTAATCGCTTGAGATCCTTCATTTATCAATGATAGCTTGTCCAACATCTCCTTTCTTTGTTTTGCGAGTCTTTGATTCTCATGAACATGTTCTTTGTCTCAGGGTCTTCAAGAACATGTCTTTTGCAACAAAGTCCGATTTGCTCTTCTCCTGTCATCTTTGGTCCAATCCTTTTTAGGTTTGTCAATTTCCTTTCCTTGATCTGCCTCCTGTGCTTACCACCATAGTGATTTTGATTGGTCCATCATTGATTACATCCAAAGATCTCTTCATGAGTTCTTTGCAAGATGAGATAGCATTCTTATTTTATATTCATCAAAATTGTTAACATTAAACACAGGTACTTTTAACAAGAAGGTTGAGGAATCCATCAGTGCAATTGAAGATATAAATGTAAGTGTATGTAAAAACTCAGATTTGAAAACTACTTTGAAAATATGTGATCTCCTTATTACCAGAAATTAGATCTGAACAGGTTCTGATACTAGGAACACTGCTCTGCTACCAATTGTTGGTCCCAGATAAGGGTGAAACTATAGTCAGAGAGGGGGTGAATGACTATAGTGGAGTTTCAAAACTTTTCTTTTGTTTAAAAGCTTTTGGGCAAATGGATAAGTCCCTTCTTACTATATTGTTTTCAAATCTGTTTAGACAGTCACAGATGTAAATTTTGATGTATGCAAATTAAATGAATGCTGTAAAGTAAATTTGATGACAGTTAAAATATACCCATTTATGTCATCAATTATAACCTTAAATCGGAGTTAATTATATATATTTCATATTTAATCACGTGTTTATATTTATTATTTAATGATAAGAGATTATTAATATGATAATTGGTATTTATTGTTTTTATTATAAAAGAGCAATTAATTGTGTGATAAATGTCGATTTTGCAGATCATGATAAATCGGGAAGATAATTATCACGCAATCGAGAAATCTCAAGATAAAAGAGAAGAAAATCGGAGCATTGAAGAAAAGATAAATCGAGATCAATTCAAAAGCATGGAGTGGGGAACAAGTCGACGAACCGAATTTGTAAACGCAGCGTAAAGAGGAGGCTCGGTCGATCGAGCCATGCCATTCGGATCGACCGAGCGTAATGCTCGGTCACCCGAGCCTAAGTTGATAAGTGCATGTCAATCTTCTGGATTCTCCCTATGTCGGCTACAACTCCTATATAAACAGCAGCCACGATGCTGAGAACACACACCACTACAACACAAAACAATTCATATAATTTTAGATCTTAAGTTTTAGTTTTATTTTCTTTATGTTCGTACATTGTGGATTCGTCGGATTCTCCGATTAGGGAGCACATTAAAGAGTGGGAGTAACTCTCGTCTTCGAGGGTATGACTATTCAATTATGCAATCTTTATTTGTAGATCTGATGTATTTTATTATGGAGTAGTTTTTCTTGTATTGATTGCGTGATGTAGATTTATTTACGAACCCATGTGTTTAGGTTAGAAACGTTAAGAAGTAATCATGATTTGTACCAACACAGGCGTGTTCGGTCGACCGAGACATGTCACTTTCGGTCGCCCGAGTTGTGTCGTTCGGTCGACCGAGCGTGGCGATGTGTAGGGCAATATTATGATCGGCTTCGGCTACGTCAGATTCTCTGGATTGGAATTAAAACGAGTAATTAAACCTGATCAACTTAGTTATTCGTCATCATAATTTAACATGAAACCTAAAAAGTGATTGTTACTTAGGATATAGATTGAATCGGCATCTAAGAAGTACGTCTTACCCTAGGAATGTTGCTTAGATGAGGTTACGGTTTATACCGCGCCCCTAGTCTCGTAATTGTGTCGGTTATATGAGATGGAGGCATTAAAAAGCGAAGTCACGTAATGGAGGCACGATGATTTAGATGGCCTAATCGAGCTAAATCTACCTTGGGGATGACTCCGTAGTCATAATAATTAATCTTTAACGTTTGTTTTATCTCGTAATCATCCTAATTCACATGGGGGAGTTATAATCTACTAGCGTAATCAATACTATTTGTTTAGATAATATCAACCGTATTATCCGTGTTTTAGTAGTCTTCAGTTTGTCTTTGTGGTCTTTTGTGTCTTGTGGTTGTCACTATTTTATTTTCTGCATTTAGTTGGTCATAGACCGCCCTTTCAATTTAGTTCTAATAGGATAAAGTTGTGTTTTATTTGTGCCGAGTCTCTGTGGGATCGACCTCAACTCTATCTAGCTATACTACAATTGAACCTAGTTCTCTTGCTAGTGTGTTAGTAGGCATCGAGTTAATAATTTAACTTGACCTCCATCAAGTTTTTGGCGCCGTTGCCGGGGACTCGAGTCATTAAATTAAGATATAGCTTATTTTGTTAGAACTGGATTCGTGAATATTCTGTGAATAAGAGTCTGTATATTAAACAGTGTCATAAATAAAATACTAAAATAAAAAAAAAATAAAAAAAATAAAAACGTTCGGTCGACCGAACCACAGCTCTCGGTCGACCGAGAATTTATTTTCTTTTCTGGTTCTGATTCTGTCTTAGTTTTAAAACATTCTGCTTCTGTTTTATTTACGTTTTCTTTTCTCAAACTTATTTCGAGTCTGTTTTAGTTAGTTAGTTAAAGGCCTAGCCTTTACTAGTGATTAATTGTTTTATTGTTGTTTATTATTTTATAGTACGCTACTCGGAAATCGAAGGAACCGCTTGAGCCTTATAATCCTGAGATAGAAAAATTTGCGAGAAGGAATAGGAAGTTAGCTAGGGAACTGGCTAAGCAAGGAGAAGAGGATCCAAATCTTGAGGAAAGCGAGCAAGGAGTGGAAGAAGAACATACAACCGACCATTCTGAGCATTCTGAATTTGAAACGGAAATGGAAGGCAATCCGGTCAATCCAAACCAGGTACCTAATCCTGTTATTAATCCTGTTATCAATAATGCCAATAATGTGAATGCAAATGCTAATAATGAGAACCAAGCCCTAGTTCAAGGAGCGAGGCGCACTTTGCAAAGTTATGCAACGCCCACTATTGAACAATTCATTCCCTCTATCGTAGCACCACAAGATGCTGCGGAAGTCTATCACCCTAGGCCTAATGTAATTCAAATGGTGACCAACTATTCCACTTTTCATGGAATCCAAAACGAGGATCCTGGTGTTCACACGTGGCGAATTTCTTGGAAATCGTCGACTGATGAAAACGAATTAATCCGGAGGGTAACATTCGTCTTAAGCTTTTCCCGTTCACCTTGAAAGATAAAGCTAAGCAATGGCTTCTCTCTTTAGAGGCTGGATCTATCACTACTTGGGAACAATTGTTGCAAAAATTCATGAATAAGTATTTCCCCTTGGGAAAAACCTTTAAGTTACGCCAAGACATCCTAGGATTTAAGCAACAACCTGGGGAGAGTTTTGATCAAGCTTGGGAGCGTTTCAAGGAAGCTATGAGGAAGTGTCCTCATCATGACATCTCTCTTTGGCTTTTAATGCAAACTTTTTACCATGGGTTGAGAGAGACTGAGAAAATTAGAGTAGACGCCTCCAGCAATGGAGCGTTTGTTCTTTATCTCCGAGGAGGCACAAGGAAGATGGAGCAAATAGCGATGAATAGCCAATGGGAGGCAATGACATAGCTCTTGTGAAGATGGTCACGACATATTTGATGATAGTGCATCTACCAAAATCTTAGAACAACTTTCTGTTATCAACAATAAGGTAGATGGGATGCAAGAGAGGATGACAAGAGTAGAGAAAGGGGCTGGAATCGAGGTAGCACCTCAAAGTGAGAATGCTGGTACTGAAGAAGCCAATTATGTCGGGGGAGGGTACAAGCCTAATCATAACCATCCTGGATTTCAATATAGTGACATTAATGCAGGAGAAAGGCCTAAACCGCCTACCCCTTATGTACCACAGCAGACTAAAACTTTTGGTTGGGAAGCTGCGATAGAAAAAGCGCGAGTAATGTAAATCACATGACAATATGTGGCAACTTTCAAAATCTATGGGTGAGTTAGCCACTAACTTTAGCCAATATTGTCGTAAGAGGCGATGCCAAGGTAACCAATCAGAAGCTCTAGTCCAAAATCTCACGCACGGGTAGGACAACTAGTGGAGCAGTCTCAACTAGACCTCTGGAGGGTTGCCAAGCAAAGCGAGAAGAACCCTAAGGATTTGAATGCGATCATGACAAGAAGTGGAAAGAGGTAACTCCACCATCCTTGCAAGAGAAAGAAAGAGTCACAAAGAATAAGGATGGTGAGCCAAGCAATGAGAGTAATACTTCCGAGACTTTGCACGAGCAAAGAACGTATAAAGAACTCTTTGGCCCTAGAGTTGAACTTTACAACAACAAGTATCCAATTTTCTTGATGTCGATCCTTCAACTCTACCTTATCCTCCACCAAAACCGAAGCCTAAGTTTGATAATAGGAGGTATAAGAAGTTCGTGGATATGTTTAGTAAGTTACAAATCAATATACCCCTAGTTGAAGCACTATTTGAAATGCTGAGTACACCAAGTTTTTAAAAGATGCCGTCTCAACTAAAAGGAAACTTCTAGATTTAGAGACCATATGCCTTAATGAGGAGTGCTCACCATTCTTCAACATAAGTTACCCCAAAATGCAAAGATCCGGGAAGCTTTCTCATTCCCTGCACCATATGTAACATATGTCCGAACAAAGCTTTGTGTGATCTAGAGCAAGCGTGAACTGATGCCACTATCTATTTTTCGGAAGCTAGGCATGAAAGATTTAAAGAAGACCTCAATCACACTCTGCAATTAGCTGACCGTTCATTAAAGAACCGTGTGGAGTGGTTGAGGATGTGCTAGTAAGAGTTGAAAAGTTTGTATTCCCCGTCGACTTTGTGGTATTAGATATGGAAGCTAACTACGAAGTACCATTGATATTAGGAGACCTTTCATGGCCACTAGTAGAACGCTAATTGATGTTTACAAAGGCGAGTTGGTGTTAAGAGTGAAGCGAAGAGAGAGTTGCATTCAATGTCTTCGACACTATGAAGCAACTTTGATGATGGAGAGGATGCATGTTTCATGTTAGATTCCATTGATAGGATCGTTCAAGAATTTCAACAACATGAAAGTATCAAGGATTTTTACGGATCTTTGTCTTAGAAGAAGAAGATGAAGTCAAGTGCACGTGAGTAGCGAGGAGGAGAAGATGATATGGCCAGGATGTAGTAGAGGGACCCCAAGACCTGTAGAGGAAGTAAGTCTGTGCGGAGATTGAAAGATTCTATCATAGACCAACATGGCATAAGTACTTGAACTTAAACTCTTTGGTCAAAAGTTGAAGACCTCTTTGGAAGAACCTCCCACAAATTTGACTTTAAAACCTCTTCTGCGAATTTGAAGTATGTATTTCTTCAAGATGAGACCTTGCCATGATTATATCTTCTTCCTTGATGGACTTACAAGAAGAGAAACTTATGAGAGTTTCGAGAGAGTACGCGGAGCATTTGGATGGACCATAGGCGACGTTAAGGGCATTAGTCCTAGCGTATGTATGCACAAGATCTCAGTGGACCTCGAAAGAAAGCGGTTGCACAACCTCAAAGGCGTTTAACCCCACAATTAAAGGGCGTGGTTAGGGATGAGGTTATAAAAATGCTAGAAATGGGAATTATATTTCCAATTGCGATAGCGAATGGGTAAGCCCTATCCACGTAGTTCCCAAAAAAAAAGGAGGATTGACGGTGCAAGCCAATGAGTTGAATGAGTTAATTCTGTGAGGCTAATCACCGGTCATCGAGTATGCATAGACTTTAGGAAACTAAATGATGCAACTCGTAAGGACCATTTTCCTCTTCCCTTCATCGATCAAATGCTCGAGAGACTGAGCGGGCATGCTTTCTATTGTTTTCTCGACGGATATTCGGGATACTATCAAATCCACATCTCACCTGAAGATCGGGAGAAAACAACATTTACATGCCCATATGGGACATTTGCGTATAATCGAATGCCCTTTGGATTGTGCAACGCCCCCGCAACATTTCAACGATGTATGATGTCATTATTTGCGGATATGGTAGAAGATTTCTTGGAAATCTTTATGGATGATTTCTCCGTATTTGGAGACGATTTCGATTCATGTCTCGCACATCTAGCACGAGTATTGAAGAGATGTGAAGAGACTAATCTTGTGCTTAACTGGGAGAAGTGTCATTTGATGGTTACGGAAGGTATAGTTCTGGGCCACCGCATATCAAAGAACGGTATAGAGGTGGATAGAGCCAAAGTCGAGGTGATCGAGAAATTACCTCCACCTACTAATCTTAAAACTTTGCGAGGTTTTTTAGGCCACGCCGGATTTTATCGTAGGTTTATCAAGGACTTTTCCCTGGTCTCTAGACCTCTTACCGAATTATTGGCCAAGGATGTGCCATTCGTGTTTTCTAATGAGTGCATAAAAGCTTTCAACGAAATAAAAAAGTAGATCGACATCGCACCCGTGCAGTCGCACCGATTGGGATCTTCCGTTTGAAGCGATGTGTGATGCAAGTGATCTGCTTTGTTGGTGCCGCTTTGGGTCAAAGAAAGATAAGATTTTTAGGCCTATTTATTATGCAAGCCGGACTTTGAATGCTTGCCCAAAGAAATTACGCCACAACGGAGAAGGAACTTTGGCCGTTATCTTTGCCTTTGACAAGTTTAGATCTTACTTAGTGGGATCTAAAGTCACCGTGGTGGATGACCATGCGGCTCTTAAGTATCTCTAGCAAAGCAAGATTCAAAGCCGAGATCTGTTGAGATGGATCCCTCTTGTTGCAAGAATTTGGCGTAGAAATCCGAGATAAGAAAGGAAGTGAGAACGTGGTGGCCGATCATCTATCGCGCTTACAATTAGAGGATGGTGAGGAATTACGAGATAGGAGAATCTTTTCCCGATGAACAACTTTTCTCCATCACCACCATCGGGGACATGATGATTGTCTTTGCAGCTTTCTTCGCGAATAGAGGTTGTGAAGGAGAAGAAGCAACCATGGTTTAGTTTGTTTGTCAATTATCTATCCGCAAAATACCTACCACCGAATCTCTTTGTGCAAGAAAGAAAAAAATTCTTTAAAGATCTTAGACACTATTATTGGGATGAGCCTTATTTATTTAAGCTAGGATCGATAATATTTTTGAAGATGTGTGCCCGAAGAAGAATATAATGATATCTCAAGCATTGTCATTCCTATGAAGTTGGAGGACACTACGGGGAGAAAAACCATGGCTAAGGTCCTCCAATGCGGTTTTTATTGGCCGACATTGTTTAAGGATGCACACCAATATGCAAAGGCATGTCATGCTTGTCAAATGACAGGTAATATTTCAAGGAGGAATGAGATGCCACTCAAGAGCATCTTAGAAGTGGAGCTTTTGACGTTTGGGGATAGATTTTGTTGGACCCTTCACTTCATCATTATCTAACCGATATATCTTAGTTCTTTGTAGATTATGTATCCAAATGGGTTGAGGCTATTGCTTCCCCTACTAACGATGCTAGGGTTGTGGTTAGATTCTTGAAGAAGAACATCTTTACAAGGTTTGGGACGCCAGGCGATTATAGCGACAATGGTAGTCATTTACGCAATAAACCTTTTGAAAGGTGATGATCAAGTATGGGGTTCGACATAAGCTAGCAATCGCATATCACCCAGACTAGTGGGCAGGTAGAAGTCACCAATCGAGAGATAAAGCGTATCTCGGAAAAAGCGTAATACGACTAGGAAGGATTGGTCGTTACGTTTAGACGACGCTTTATGGGCTTATAGGATCGCATATAAAACCTCAATTGGAATGTCACCATATAGGATTGTTTTTGGAAAGGCATGTCATCTACTGTGGGGCTGGAGCACCGGGCCATGTGGGCAACACGGATGCTAAATTTTGATGAGGCGTTGGCGGTGAGAAGAGGATGTTAGAATTAACTCGCCTGGAGGAGTTTCGTTTAGAGGCATACGAGAATGCCAAGATTTTCAAGGAGCGCACGAAGAAGTTCCATGACAAGAAGATTCTGGATAGGACCTTTCAAGAGGGTGATCTGGTTCTCTTGTACAATTCGCGCTTAAGACTCTTCCCGGGTAAGTTGAAATCAAGATGGTGTGGCCCATTTCAAGTACAACAAGCCTTTCCTTCTGGAGCGGTGCAGCTATTCAATTTCAAAGACGAGTCCAGATTTGTGGTCAATGGACATCGTATTAAGCATTATCACGGGCTTCCGCCTGCTGCTGAGGAGGAGGTTTTGTACCTCGATGACCCTGTCTATGAATAAACCATCTTGAGCTGAGTCGAGCTAGCGACTATAAACTTAGAACTACTACCTATAACTATCTTTTCGTTTTCTTTTTAATAAAGTAGCATCGCCTATCACGGTTTTTTCATCTCGCCATGTTCGAGTCTAAGTTCGGAATAAGCGAGGTTTTTCCTTGATAGCCGTCATGTGAGTTTTTATTTAGGTTTAAATCCCTTTTGGTCTTGTCCATGATAGTATAAAATAAAGTGGCTTAAACTATTTTTAGATATCTATATCTAATTACTGCCACGTTATTTTATAACTTCCATAGACATGGTATTTGACGATTTCGTGGAGCTTGTTTGTTTATAGGATGTGTCTGTCTCTCCATTTGTGCCGATGATTACTCCGATATTGTTCCTTTACTTGGGAGCCGTTTTCAGAGCTAAGCCTTTCATGTTGAACTCTCATTTATTTTTGTCATTGAGGACAATGCCATGTTTAAGTGGAAGGGCGGGGACTTAGCTATATATTGTGCTATATGTTGAAAAAGTCAAGGGGAGCGGAATCTTTGAGACAATATTGAGCCAAATTTAAAATTTTTATGGATAAATGCCAAGTTGTTTAACTCGCACCCTTAAACTTGTGAAGTTCTTATACTCGAGTTAATAGGAAATGAACCAAGTTGCGTGAGTACGTGGTCATATTATACTTTTGCGATAAATTGTTAGTAGACTTAAGGATATTCATGCCAACAATTGCAAGTAGTTAGGTATTGTTCAATTACTCAACATGCGAATCGCTTAGTACCGTATGAGTTATAATAATTGAAAGAAGTATGTGTACATTGCGTAGATAATTGGTTATGAGGACCTAGTGTCGACATTTATCGACTGATGTATTCGATCTTCTAGCCATGAAGCGGAGTAATAAGCTTTGGGACGTACTGTGTTTTGACAATGTATTAAAACATCTGGGCTTGTAGTAACATTACCAAAGTAGCCCCGCGCTTGTGGTAATATTCGATGCTATGCTTAATCTAAGATAGGGGGATACTCTATGAAGAGTTTTCTTCCTTGAGGTTAGTAGTATTCGAAAAATATGCAAAATTGAAATTTTTTTCGAATTTTTAGAGGCTTTGAGTAGTACTCGGTCTCCAAGTCCAAAAACCCTATAGATACGCTCTTGCTTATTGTTCTAGTGCTTTAACCATTGCGAGGCATAAGAAGTATGAATGCTGATGTTGGTGAATTTAGATATGAAGTCTGCATAAACTTTAATCTTGCTACATTTATATAAAACCAATGCACATGCACACAATCACTTTGATTCATAGCGAGTAGTGAATAATGCTTATCTTATGAGCATGGTGGTATGAGTTGACTCGGGTTTCTTGTGTAAGTATGAGTTGACCACAGAAAATGTTGTCTTGGGGAATAACTTGTTAATGCTTTGTTCGGGACGAAGCAAAGTTTAAGTGGGGGGCATTTTGATGACAGTTAAGATATACCCATTTATGTCATCAATTATAACCTTAAATCGGAGTTAATTATATATATTTCATATTTAATCACGTGTTTATATTTATTATTTAATGATAAGTGATTATTAATATGATAATTGGTATTTAGCTGTTTTTATTATAAAAGAGCAATTAATTGTGTGATAAATGCTGATTTTGCAGATCATGATAAATCGGGAAGATAATTATCACGCAATCGAGAAATCTCAAGATAAAAGAGAAGAAAATCGGAGCATTGAAGAAAAGATAAATCAGATCAATTCAAAAGCATGGAGTGGGGAACAAGTCAGACGAACCGAATTTGAAAACGCGTAAAGAGGGAGGCTCGGTCGACCGAGACATGCCATTCGGTCGACCGAGCGTGTACGTTCGGTCACCCGAGCCTAAGTTGATAAGTGCATGTCAATCTTCTGGATTCTCCCTATGTCGGCTACAACTCCTATATAAACAGCAGCCACGATGCTGAGAACACACACCACTACAACACAAAACAATTCATATAATTTTAGATCTTAAGTTTTAGTTTTATTTTCTTTATGTTCGTACATTGTGGATTCGTCGGATTCTCCGATTAGGGAGCACATTAAAGAGTGGGAGTAACTCTCGCCTTCTCGAGGTATGACTATTCAATTATGCAATCTTTATTTGTAGATCGATGTATTTTATTATGGAGTAGTTTTTCTTGTATTGATTGCGTGATGTAGATTTATTTACGAACCCATTGTTTAGGTTAGAAACGTTAAGAAGTAATCATGATTTGTACCAACACAGAACTGTGTTCGGTCGACCGAGACATGTCACTCGGTCGCCCGAGTGCTGTCGTTCGGTCGACCGAGCGTGGCGATGTGTAGGGCAATATTATGATCGGCTTCGGCTACGTCAGATTCTCTGGATTGGAATTAAAACGAGTAATTAAACCTGATCAACTTAGTTATTCGTCATCATAATTTAACATGAAACCTAAAAAGTGATTGTTACTTAGGATATAGATTGAATCGGCATCTAAGAAGTATGCCTTACCCTAGGAATGTTGCTTAGATGAGGTTACGGGTTATACCGGCGTCCCTAGTCTCGTAATTGTGTCAGAAGTTATATGAGATGGAGGCATTAAAAAGCGAAGTCACGTAATGGAGGCACGATGATTTAGATGGCCTAATCGGAGCTAAATCTACCTTAGGGGATGACTCCCGTAGTCATAATAATTAATCTTTAACGTTTGTTTTATCTCGTAATCATCCTAATTCACATGGGGGAGTTATAATCTACTAGCGTAATCAATACTATTTGTTTAGATAATATCAACCGTATTATCCGTGTTTTAGTAGTCTTCAGTCTGTCTTTGTGGTCTTTTGTGTCTTGTGGTTGTCACTATTTTATTTTCTGCATTTAGTTGGTCATAGACCGCCCTTTCAATTTAGTTCTAATAGGATAAAGTTGTGTTTTATTTGTGCCGAGTCTCTGTGGGATCGACCTCGACTCTATCTAGCTATACTACAATTGAACCTAGTCCTCTTGCTAGTGTGTTAGTAGGCATCGAGTTAATAATTTAACTTGACCTCCATCAAGATTGCAGAAATTAAATAGACACAAGGCTTATAGTGGTTCAGGGTGGTGTAATCCCTTAATCCACTCTTCTCGTGTGATGATTGGAGGAATTCACTATTGTTTTCACCGATACAATAGTATGATTGTCCTTGGCTTCCCAAGCTTCACAATCTACAAGACTATCACTCCTTGACCGCAATGACTTGATGATTGAGTCTTCCTTTCTTGCTCCTTAAGATCAAGATCCTTCAACAACGGCTATCACAGATTCAACTCCTTCTCAGATTGCCTCTGATTCAGTTGCTTCAGTTTGATGTGAATGTGATTCACACACTTGCTTGATCAATCTCAGTTCTGAGTATGACTTTGTAGTTCTGATATTTGAGTTGATCACTAGATGTATCCTTGTAAGTTCAGAGAGAGGGCTTTTCAAATTTGTGAGTTTCGCGCTTGATTTTTCTTTTTCAATCGTTGTTTGTTTTTCTGTCAATGCCTTCTATTTATAGCCTTGAGTAACTTTGGTTTTGAAATTCCGTCCGTTGGCTATATTAATGAGGGAATAATCCTTGATTTTATTCTTGATTCCCCCTTAATTGTATTCTCCTTGATTTGGTGATCGGATTTTTCTTCTTCAAGCGTATAGCAGAAAACCCGTCCTTGATTGATCCTCTATTGATTGTGCATTTAATGCATGATCTTCTGTATCTTCAACATATATCAAATCTGATCTGGTAAGTGTTACTTCGCCGTTTTTAGAACGGTCGAGTGAGCCTTCCGACTTAGCCGTTAGTTCTTTCTTCATTTGTTTTGTTTTCACTTTGCGAAGGTCGAGTCTACTCGGCCGATTCATTTGTTTCCTTCTTTGTTCTAGTATTAGGAGAGTCTTTGTACTTCACTGATCCTTGATTTGGGTGAGACCAGTGTACACCATATTTGAACATTGAGTTTCATCACTTGAAAACATAACTTAGACTTATCCAAGGTCATCACAGACTTCCTTGGTTATAAGTCAGACCATAATGTCTTCATTACTTCTCTGCTGGTGCTTTGCTGGCTTCACTTTGCCGAATATCTGTTTTTGCTTTGCCGTCCTACCAACTAGTACAATACTTGTCTGACTCAACTTATACAACATGTCAGACTCTAAGTAAAGACTTATACAGAGAGTTCTAACTTATTTCAGGCTTGCTGTAACAGCTAGTATGGCCATCATCAAAACATAATAAAATGTTCCTAACATTAGATCGAGTTGTTCAGTCTAATCGCTAGAATTAGGAGTTGGCACCCGTGGATGTTGTTAAACTACATTGGGTAGGTAGGTCGGTTAAGACACGCTCCCTGTTAAGTCTTTCCTTAGGGGTAAAAGTAGCTCGTGGGATCATATTTCGACTATACCCTTTAATACTTAGAAGTAAACCCATTTGTATAATCTTTACTTTTGCACTAGTATAATATCTCTCTACCACAATTTTGACCTTAACTAAGTTCTAAGTCGACTTTGGTACTTAGACATTACTCCCTGTGGATTCGACCTTGAGACCACTATACTACCGTTGACCCGATACTCTGTCGGTTAAGGTTAGCGGTCAGTTATTTTGCTATCAAGAATTTTGGCGCCGTTGCCAGGGAGTAACGTTTGATATCTTGTAAGTTGACCGAAAGCTTGGGCTTAGGTCGTTTTTATTTTGTTTTCTTGTTGTTTCTTGTTTGTCAGTGAATGACCCGAAGCTCCAAAGAACCACTTATCGAGCCAATAGAAGAAATTGAAGCTTTTGCACGTCATTGAAATAGTCAACGCTGAGGAGAACTTCTAGTTGCTGGTCCGAACCCTTTGTTCGAAGAAGAAGGGACAGTAGAAAGCTTACCCTCACTTCCAGATTCCTCAAAGGGAATGGAGGATTCACCGAATCATAGGGATGGAAAAGAGCCCTTAATCGAGCAAAATGTACAAGAGCAAACCTCAGACACCACTGGTGGTAACGCAACATTACCATTGCATACTCCACCAAGGACCCCTCGTCATGAACCGTTAAGAGAGGACAACACAGTGTTGCGTCGGTTGAGAACCCCACAACTTAATCGGCGGGACGAGGATTGGGCAAGATGCGAGGGAGGACAAAATACTCGAATCACGCAGAACTTCGGACCCGAATTAGACCAAGAGACGGTAAATTCAGTACTGCAGATGCTAGAGAATCAAGAAAATCAACAGGGGTTCCAAAACCCATATAATCAGCAACCACATATGCAGCAGTATTATCAACAGCAACAACAACAGGATTATCAGCCATAGATGGCTCAGCAGGTACAGTGACCGAGGGTTTGCCGAGATTACGTCACTACTCCTCAGGAAGTTATAGGGCACAATCTGATTAGAGTGCCCCCAATTAATGCGAACAACTTGGACATCAAGCAGAACATTCTGAATATGTTGGGGGAACATGCCCTGTTCCACGGGAAGTCGACTGAGTACCCAAACAGCTTTCTAGATCATTTTCTTCAAATTTGTGGGACGATGAGATATAATGGGGTTAGTGAAGAGGCAATAAAGTCGATAGTTTTCCCGTTTTATGTTGAGAGAGCTGCTAAAGATTGGTTTGATTCATTACCCAACGATTCACTACATACTTGGGCAGATGTAACGCGAGTGTTTCTGAAGAAGTATTTTCCTCCGGCGAAGATTCTAGATCTGAAAGAAGAAATCTCTTCGTTTGACGGTCTCGAGGGAGAGACCTTAAAAGAGACATATGAGAGATTCAGGGGTCTACTGAAGAGATGCCCTCCACACGGTTTTTCTATGGTGGAACAGGTTATTATATTATTCAGGGCCTTAGAGCCGATGGACCAGAATAAGCTGAATGCCGCCCGTGGCGGAGATATCATGAATCTGCCACCGGAACAAGCTATGAGACAGATTGAGAATGCGGCAGATGGAGAAGGACAATGGGGGTCGAGCAGAAAGAAGAAGAAAGCCCCCATGGAAAGTGTGAATCGCTAAAAGAGGAACTCGATCGAGAATCGGCCATGCACGACAAGATGCCAGAAATGGTACTAAAGATGGACCGAATGGAGTTAGAACGGAAGAAGCCACAGCAATGCCAACTTTGTGGAGGTGGACATTCTGCCATGGAATGTGCATCCTCGAAAAAACCCACTTATCCCCAACAGTTGACACCTACTCCAGTACAACAATAGTCTGGAAATCAGAATGACCAACAGCGAATGGATATCTATGCAATGGGGCAAATGAATATGAATCTGCAAGAGTTTGGCCAGCAACAGTGGAATCAGAACTTTGATAATCAGCAAGGGCCTCAAATGGATTATGGTATGGGTGATGATTCACAACAATATGATGTGAATTATGTTGGACAATGAAATCAGGGGCAATGGAATCAGAATCAGCAGAATCAAGGTTGGAACCAGGGGCAGAATCAGAATTGGAATCGAAACAGTAATCAGAACCAAGGTTTTAGGCAAAACCAAAGCTCGTACAACCGACCTTGGAATCAGAACCCCCATAATCAGAGTTCATACCAAAATCAGAATCAAGGCTGGAATCAAAATAGTCAGAATCCGCAATCTCAGTCACAAGGCCAACAACAGAACAAGCAAGCGGCGGTGGAGCGAATCAAGGTTGGAATCAGAATCAGGGCCAGCAAAGTAATCAGAATCAGCAAGCGAGCCAGCCATCGAGAAATAATAATTCTGGCACCTATCAGCATCCGAATGCTCATCTGCACCAGAACAACCAAAACAGTCATCAATCAAACAATTCTGGTGTTCAGAAGACGCCCGCCGAGATACTTCTGGAGAGATTAGACAGGACTGTTTCTGAACTAAATAAGAATGTTGTAGAGCAAAACGTGGCCACACATTCTGCCATTCGGAACTTGGAGACCCAAGTGGGTCAAATAACCGACACATTGAAAACAAATCTGAGTGGTGGACTTCCGAGTAACACTGAGAGGAACCCAAAGGGTGTGAAAGCTGTGTTCACATGAAGTGGTAAAGAGGTTGGGCTGAGTGACAAGAGGAAGGAATTATGGGCCAAGAAAGTAGAAACCGATAAGGCTGGGAAAGAGAAGGCAGTTGACCGTGATGGGGCTATGTATGGTGAAGTCGAGATTGAGGACTTGGAAGTAGGCAATATGGAGAAAGAAATGGCTGCAATGAGGAAAGAATTGGAAGCGACGAAAAAGTCATTGGCTAAGGCAAACCAGAAAGCAACGGAAGGGGCAGCACCGAAGATAGACTATGTGGTCTTGGACATTAAAGAAGAAGATCCCTCACCACCCAAAGAGAAAGGTAAGAAAAACAGAATTCCTCCCCCTCCCCCTGATTTTCATGTTAATACTTTACCCTATCCTCCTAAGGGACCCAGAAAGGACATACTGACCCAAGGTCAGGCGAAATTTCTGAATCTCTTAAGAAATGTAGAGGTAAATATTCCCCTATTAGAGGCAATTTCGAGCATCCCCCCATATTTTAAATTTTTGAAAGGAATGTTATCAAGTAAGGAGAGGATGCAGCAGATGGTGCATTTGAGTGAGAATGTTCTGCAATCTTTGAGAATAGGATACCCCCAAGCTACAGGATAGAGGCGGTTTACCATCCCAATTACCATTGAGAAGCTGTGTTTAAAAATGTGTTATGTGATCTAGGGGCTTCGTAAGCCTGATGCACAGAGGAGTGTATGAGAAATTGGGGTTGGGTAAGTTAGAACCAATAGGGATGACCCTACTGGATGGCGAGATAGGTGCATTAGGAAACCTATGGGGTAGGCGAAGATGTGTTAGTGCAGAGTTGACAAGTTTGTTTTCCCCGTTGACTTCGTAGTCTTAGATATGGATGCCAATGCCCCGCTTTTGTTAGGTCGGCCTTTCTTGAACACATGAGAGACCTTGATAGACGTAAAGAGGGGAGAGATCATACTACGAGTCGAGAAAGAGAGTGTGGCCATAAATGTCTATAATGCAATGAAGCATCCTGATGATGAAAAGAGTGATTGTTTTTCTGTTGATACTATATATCCTTGTATTTTGGAGCACACTAACATGCAGGGATACTAAGAACCAATGGAAGAATTCTTGATGAAGTCAAGCACCGCTGAGGATGACGATCCGAGAATGAGAGCTCAAGTATACCATTTGGAGGCAACTCCTTTTGTCGACATAAGTGGAATAAGAAGCTAGAGCTCGGTTTGGTCGGCAAGTCGCCAAAGCCGTCAATCGAGGAACCACCTACTGATCTGGAGCTGAAGCCACTTCCTGAGCATCTAAAGTATGTGTTTTTAGAACCTAATGAATTACTTCCTCTTATTGTTTCGTTTGCACTAACTGTTTTGCAGGAATCTAAGTTGATACATGTTCTAAAGAAACACAAAAAGGCCTTCGGATGGAAGATGGTTGACATAAAAGGGATTAGTGCTGATATCTGCAAGCACAAGATCATCCTTGAGGAGGGTGCCAAGCCGGTTAAGCGATTCAGAGACAATTTGAACCCACACATGCAAGAGGTGGTGAGGAAAGATGTGGTAAAGATGCTGGAATTGGGGATAATTTATGCGATCTCTGACAGTGAGTGGGTGAGCCCTACACAAGTCGTACCCAAGAAAGGAGGCATCACAGTTGAGCTTAATGATAAAGGTGAGCCCATTCCTACTCGTTTAGTTACTGGTCATAGAGTTTGTATTGATTTCCGCATGCTAAACGATAAGACTAGGAAATATCATTTTCCCCTCCCCTTTATTGATCAAATGCTAGAGCGTCTAAGTGGTCATGTTTTTTATTGTTTTTTGGATGGTTTTAGTGGATACTATCAAATCCACATCGATATACATGACCAGGATAAGACTACTTTCACGTGTCCATATGGCACCTTTGCATTCAAAAGAATGCCGTTTGGGTTGTGTAATGCACCCGCGACATTCCAGCGATGCATGGTTGCCATCTTTGCTGATATGATAGAGCGTTTCATGGAAGTCTTTATGGACAACTTTAGTGTTTTTGGTGATACTTTTGATGAATGTTTGTCTAATATCTATAAGGTGCTTGCGCGTTGTGAGGAGACAAAATTGGTTTTAAATTGGGAAAAGTGTCACTTCATGGCAACTGAGGGGATTGTGTTAGGACATAAGGTGTCGGGGAAGGGAATAGAGGTCGATAGAGCCAAAATAGAGGCAATTTCTAAGCTTCCTATGCCTACAAATCTGAAGACTCTAAGGTCATTCTTGGGTCATGCAGGTTTTTATCGTAGATTTATTCCGGGTTTTTCCCAAATTGCCAGATCTCTTACTCTTCAGTTGATGAAGGGCTCCCCCGGTGTTTTGGATGCGGCATGCCTAGATGCTTTTCGAACCCTTAAGAAACTTCTTACTTCCGCCCCTATCTTGGTGGCACCTGATTGGTCCAAGGAGTTCGAAGTGATGTGTGATGTGAGTGATTATGCCGTAGGAGCTGTCCTAGGTCAGAAGGTCGACTAGCTGTTTCGACCCATTTACTATGCGAGCCATACCCTGAACTCGGCTCAACAGAAGTACGCCACAACCGAGAAAGAACTTTTAGCTGTCGTTTTTGCTTTCGACAAGTTCCGGTCGTACTTGGTTGGGTCGAAAGTCATAGTTCACACTGACCATGTTGCGTTGCAATACCTATTTGCCAAGAAGGATGCAAAACCACGCTTGTTGAGGTGGATCTTGCTACTTCAAGAGTTCGACGTAGAAATTAAGAATAGAAAGGGATGTGAGAATGTAGTAGCTGACCATTTGAGTAGGCTGGAGCCGGGTGAAGAGAGATGTTTTGTCAAAGTTGATATTGATGACCGTTTTCGGGATGAGCAGTTGTTCGTAATGGATATGATGCTCCCGGTTAAGCGGGGAAACTTTATTCAGAGAGGGAAGAAAGGTAATCCATGGTATGCCTATTTTGTTAATTATCACGAGTGTGGATTCGTAGATCCGGAGTTTGATGAGAATCAGAAGAAGAAATTCTATAGCGAGGTGAACCGATATGTGTGGGAAGACCCCTTATTGTTTAGGCTGTGTGTAGATGGAATCCTGAGGAGGTGTGTTGATGACAGTGAGATAGTGATCGTTCTGCCATGATAAAGAGGCCGGTGGCCACTTCTCGGGCGAGAGAACAGCGTTGAAGGTGTTACAAAGTGGGTTCTACTGGCCCACTATCTTCAAGGATGCACATGCGTATGTTAAGACGTGTGACGCCTGTCAACGCTCTGGAAGAATTTCCAAGAGAAATGAGATGCCCCAGAAACCGATAATAGTGTGTGAGGTTTTTGACATATAGGGTTTGGACTTCATGGGACCATATCCATCTTCTTTCGGAATAAGTACATTCTTGTCGCCTGTGACTACGTTTCAAAGTGGGTTGAGGCAATTGCTTAGCTTACTAAATGCAAACATGTACTCATAAGGTTTCTTAAGAAATATATTTTATCCCGGTTTGGAGTACCTCGAGCGATAATAAGTGACAATGGAAGTCACTTTGCCAATAGAGAATTTGATAAGCTATTAATGAAGTATGGGGTCACTCATAAGTTAGGCACTGCCTACCACCCCCAGACTAGTGGCCAAGTAGAGGTATCCAATCGGGGAATCAAGAGAATCCTGGAGAAGACAGTCAATTCCAACCTTAAGGATTGGTCAAAGAAGTTTGATGATGCGCTTTGGGCACACCGAACTGCGTTCAAGACACCCATAGGTATGTCACCTTATATGCTTGTTTTTGGCAAGGCTTGCCATCTCCCCGTAGAGGTAGAGCATAAGGCTTATTGGGCGATTAAGAATCTAAATATGGACGACGCATTGATCGGTGAGAGAAGAATGGCCCAGTTGAACGAGTTAGACGAGTTTCGCCTTCAAGCTTACGATTGTTCGGCCAAGTATAAGGAGAAGACAAAGATGCTTCACGATAAGTTGATCAAACCACGTGATTTCAACATAGGTGATGAGGCCCTTCTCTATAACACTCGCCTCCACTTGTTTCAAGGCAAACTTAAGTCGAGGTGGTCGGGACCATATACGGTATTGCGAGTTTTCGACTCGGGAGCCATCGAGGTGACACATCCGAAGCATGGGACGTTCATCACGAACGGCCTTCGTCTTAAAAAGTATGAAAAGTTACCATTCGATGAGGCTCTTGAGATTATGCATTTGACTGATCCCGAGCCCTGATCAATCTGTTCTGAGTCTCGTCAGGGACTTTAAACTTTGACGTTTCTGCTATTATCACTCCACCATCACATCTTTCTATCCTCGCTTCCTCGTTCGTGCCCGTAGTATGACTTTGAAAAACCCGGCACAATATAAGTCATTTGTCGAGCCAACGACGTAAAACAAAGGCGGTCGGTGGGAGGCAACCCACCATTTTCTGAGTTTTGATGATAAATGGTGTTGGAATAAAGGTTTGAATCACAAGGAATCAAGATTTCTGTGTTTTGCAAACAACTAGGGTCGGACGAGCGTTCACCCTTTACAAACGCCCGTCTGTCTGTGTTGGCCATCAGACGGGCGTCTGCCCTAGACAGACGCTCGTCCGTCCAAAATCGCCAAACTCTGAATGTAATTTTGATAGTCAAATGAGCGTCCGGATTGAGGCAAGCGCTCGTCCAGTTCTTCATTGCCCAGGCAGACGCCCGTCCGGTTGAGTCGGACGCCCGTCTGACCCTCCCTCTATAAATACCCCAGCCTTTTCTTCATTATTCGAATCAGTTTTAAAAATCACCAAACCCGACTTTTCACGCCCCTTTGCACCTAAAATATTCGTTATTGACCCGATCGGAGCGATTCAAAGTCCCCCAAACACCTCTTGATCTCTTCTTTTCATTTCACAAACCCAAATCCACCAACAAACACTTTTTGGCTGGATTCGAGACCCTAGCAAGGGCGGTTTTCCAATTACAAAAATCAAAGCTTTGGCCATTTCGTGCATCGTTCGGACTTCTAATCACTTCCATCATCATCCTAGCATCCTTTTTGGTAAGAATCTATAAGCTTTTCATGCTTTAATTCATGTTTTTTTTTGGGTTCGATTTTCGAGTCGGCCCTTAAACGAACTGCAACTGATTGGGCTTGTTTTTCTTTGTTCTGTTTTGTTTTTGCTTTGATGATGATCTGGGGGTGCCTTTAATTGATTATGGACGTCTGCATTACGGTTGTGGGTCGATTTTGGTGTGGTTTGATTGGCGTGTTGTTGGGAAATCCCGTTTGGACGATAATCAGGTTGTTTGTTGTGTTGTTTGGGCTTGGTTTTGCTGTGCTTGTTTAGTGTGAGATATAATGGTGCGTTCTGGTGGTAAATAGGGGGACTCGGGGTAGAAACTTTATGGGAAGGAGATTGCTCAGGATGCCGGTAAGAAAAAGAAAACAGTTGAACCTAGACCAGTGATTCCAAACCGAGAGGTTGAGATCAGAGTTAGGCAAAACCCCCCTAGGGCAGCCCAGAGTCAAGCCAGGGTGTCCTTGAGAGATGAGTCAGAATCTGAGACGGATGATGAGCCATTGGTGAGAAAGAGAACAGTTGAGCCGGCACCTAGGGTTGAGCAAGAAGTTAGGGAGCCTAGGGCTGCACCTGAAGCTAGGGTTGAAGGGGGTGAGCCAATAGTAGAGCCGGTTAGAACCCAGAGAACAGGAACTGGAGGACCCCCGATCCCGTTTGCCCAGAGATTTGTGAATTCCAAGGCTTTAGAGGTTTATAACAAACATTAACTCACCCGCACGATGCTTACAGAGTGAGCCTTCCATGAGTATAATGTGGATAAGAACTTCGTGAAAAACCTAACTGATAGGAAGTGCACAGCGTTAATGACAGCCCCGGAGGTGAAAGTGAATGCAACGTTGGTGTGTGAGTTTTACGCGAATCTTTCGGAGTCGAGCTTAGAAACGGAGATGGTTAAGGTTCGGGGGGTCCAAGTCCCGTTGAGTGCCAATGTGATAAATGCTAAGTATGGGCTGGCCCCTTTTGAGGGTTTAGATTACAAGGAGGCAATAAAGGCGAAACAGGATGCGGGTGAGGACCCGTTAGAGGATCTCCGGTTGGTATGCCCGGATGTACCTTGGACTCTTGGCGGCGGAGGGGTAAGAAAGGAGTTGGTCACGACGACGTGGGCGGTGGATTGGAAAGTCCAATGCCGATTTATCCAGAACCGGTTGCTATATAAGAACAACCTGACCCATTTCCACATCGGCGATCTAGGGATGTTGTATGCCCTCAATTTTAAGTTAAATGTGGATGTGGGTCAGGCCATTTATGATGAGTTGGCCATGAACCAGAAGATCTACACCCGCTGCCTGATTTGCCATCATCTGATTTATAGCTTTTGTTAGGACGCCAGGGTCCCGGAGTATAAGGAGGATCACCGGCCTAAGAATCCTCGGTTGTTGCAGAGAGAGAAAGTCAGGCCCCTGGCACAGCTAAAGTTTATGGCATCGCAGCAGCCCAGTTCGTCTTCGGCTCCGACTCCGGCACCACCAGTTCCTTCTATTTCTCCCTCCATGAGGATGAGGCTGAGCATGGCTAACAGTTTCAGGAACTGGATGGAAGATCAGCAGCAAACACAGAACAATATTCTGACTCTCCTGATGCTGATGAGTGAGGGTCGATTACCGAGGGATCCGGCTGTTAGTAATATCATCCGCAGCGGAAGCGATTTAAGGATCTAGATTTACAAATTACACGTAATAAAATAACTAGATCTACTCTACAAGGGGTTGTAGAACATACCTCTTGGATCTCAAAATCCAAGTTGAAGAACCGCAATAGAAAGAACGAAGATGTGAAGAGCACCACGATCTTCCGCACGTGTGATCCAAGCAACTCCGGTGGAAGGAAATCCTCGTCTCGAATCCTTCCGATATGCTACCCGGAAAAAACTCCAAGATTTTCCCCTTAAACCCCTTGGCGAATTTTATTCCTTCTTCTCTATAAGAGGAGAAGTTGAATTTCAATGTGTGTTGCAAGGCTTGGGAGAACTCTCTTTATATAGGAGAGTAAAACTTAGCCTCCAAGGATTAAATAATTAATACAAAATCAATTATAATAATCCCATTAAATAAAAGATAATCCCATAATATTCTAGAACAAATCTAGAATAATATTTATCTTTATTTCTTACCATAAATATTTATCCAATAAATATTTTATGCACATGTCTTATTAATACACAAGAAAACTAATTTCTTGTTCCAAAAAAAACATATGGGTGAAATTTATCATCATTGACCTAGTCAATATGATTTTTTTCACACACACACTAATTGGGCCAAGATTATGGAAAATGTCTTTTCCACATATTTAATTATTTAGCCCAACTAATTTAATAGTCCACTAAACAATTAATTCACATATCGTTTTAATAAAGTCCAACAAGAACTAAATTAATATTATTAGGATTCGACGTCCGAGAATAGCTATGCTATATTAGGAGGCACGTGGGGACCATGGACTAATAATCAATGCTCCGATAAATCAAATAAATAATTATAGAATAATTATATTCGATAAATCAATCACAGAATATGCCACCATAATCCCGTGATCGCACTCCTCCGATTATGAGATTATATTTATCTCCTCACGAGAATGATAATAAACGTCCATTGATATAATCATTACATATGGATTAATCCTCCATAGATCATTCATTCTAAATCGGGAAGTTACCGTTAACCCTTTTAGAACCTCTTATCCTTATTTACCATTAACCCCTAGTGATCAATTAATTCATATAACTCTTTGGTAGCTAATCAGTGTAATATGAACTCCATGGATCGATCGGTTTAGGATTAACAAATAAAGAGGCGTCTATCTACTTCCATAAATGGAAGGAATGGATTCGCATCCGTGATAACACGTACTACTCACTCAATCAATTACAATGCCAAGATGGGGTAATTCGGACCACAGACTCGGTGTAATCCTTAACCGTCAAGTCAAACTTCATACCGATTCAAGCAGCTTGATTTGTGATCACCTCGGGATTAAGATATATCCATAAATATGATCATCCATTGATTCGATAAGAATTCTCAATTACGGAATTATATCGTGAACTCTAATCAAATTGGTCCAAATACTATATGATATATCATCATATATAAATGCCCCATTAGGTTCTCTTAACCGAAAGTCCGGATAAGGCGATCACACCTATTGTGTTCAGGCGCATTAATAGCACATTAAAGGAGAGACCCGATACTCTCGATTAACTTCACTACGGGCTAATTGTATTTTAAGTACATCTTCACTAACTCAATCCTCCCGTGTATATACCATACACTGAGTTAAGTGATTACATAAACGATATACTTTAGGGTTTTTTGTAGTGTAAATACTATTGTCACATCGGTGATTATGAGAATAATAAATATGAATAACAATATCATTTCATTTATTAAATAAAACAATTACAAAATTGTCTTTCGGGCATCACACCTAACAATCTCCCACTTGCACGAAAGCATGTGATTAATTGTTTTAGAGCACACCCTATTATTTAAAATACAACAAACTACATCTCCCACTTGCTCTAAAGCAATGGAGACCCATCCCGTATTCTAGTACCCATTAAGCATATCATAACCATTTCAGATTCCAAAATACACTCCGAGTATGCCGTCGTAGGATAGGTCAGTGACTCGGGGAGTACCTACATCTAAATGTCATGGGTCTTAATGATTAGTCAGGTTGTCGGCTCGAGACGATCCGTAGAATCGAAACGTTACCGGTCCATCTAATCATGTGGTACTGAGTAAACACTGAGCCCGAGATCGACTTAACGATCATCCTCAATCTGACTTAAAGTCAATCAGTGTATCACACATATCCAAGTTCACACATGAATATGTCCGCATATTGTTCCTCGTTCTCTCAAGATACTAAAGGACATACTAAACTTGCTTTGTTAACCGCCGAATCTAAGATTCGATCAAAGTTGACGTTCAATAACGACCATCTCTTACTAGAAAGAGAATATATCCCATTTCTCTTGATCCGAAGATTTAGAGAGTCATTCCGATGCATAGGGTAGAACTTCCTCGTTGAATGTTGCATACACGGATGCATCATCTTAACCAATAAGATGGATGGGAAACCATTTGGTGATTCTAATGAATTCGACCGAGTCAAACTCTTTAGAATGTTGTCCAAATCTCATTGCAGAGAATTGTGGTATTGTCGATTCTGACTTCAGATAACACATCCATGTTGATCCCAACTGGTGCAGTGTTATCCTTCACAAACACTAATATATTTATGTATATATTCACTACTGTACTAAAATTGATATCCAGTCTACAAAAAGACTTATCAATATTCTGGTCAACTCCACATATTGTAGAAATATATGACTTCTAGTGACCGAGAGGTTTGCTTTTTATCCACAAAGGACATAAGCCTTGACAGTCATCCTGTCATAAGTTCATAAGGCAATACCCTTTTGTTTCGAATGAATCCAGACTCCGTTTGTTTGGCAAGAAAGTCTCAGGGAATCACCCCTATTTTCTTTTTGGTTTCGAACGAAATCACGCAATACTAAGTGGTAAGAGAGTTCAAGGTCTGATTAACTCTCTACTTCTTAGGGAATTACCCCTAGACCACTCAAGCTTTGCTTTGAAAGATAAACTTTCCTATTCATTCTACTCTTTCCGTGTAGATCCAATTACTCCCACTTTGGGCTGAGGCGCTCGGTGGTTCTACAAGAGCATAAACAAAACCGGAGTTCGAACTCCATTTACAGGTGGTTATGGCTATTAAACCAACCTCTATTATCGTAATCCTATACTACTCACAAAAGAGCCATAGGTCATCAATCGATCCTCTCGACTACAAAGTCCGCAGAAACCGTAATGGGTAATGGATAAACCATACTCCCAATACTTCTTTGGGTGGATCAAATTCGATCTAGTTTAGTAGTATTTAGTGTTATCACCAACAACCGATGTTGGATGTGGTCCGATTTTAATCGGTTAGTAACTACCTTGAGTAAACGTACTTCAAGGTTCAAGGTTTTCTTGTTCATGGACTCTATCGAAAGGATGCAACAAGATAAGCTGTCCCTTCCGATTTCAAGAATCTTATAACAAACCTTTTCTCAATGCTACAAGATATATAACGATTGGTCATCGACCGAGCGTGTTCGTGAAAATTCAGACCTACCTTCAAGCACCGTGTGCTAAATGCTTATATTTATGGAAGTGGGGTGAACCGAATCCACTCCTTATCTGTAAATTCCAAAGCATATTCTATGTAGACTTCTCGGTCTTACATTTCAATGTAAACCGTTATTTCGCTTCCAATATCTTTATTGAGTTAAACAGCGTATTGTAGCACATCTGAAAACTATATAAGGCAATTTAACGGTTTCTACCTTAGTGAAAACATTTCGCTATGAGGCAGGCCGAGCATCAGTCCCTAGGACTATGAATGGCCTATTCCGAGTATAGAATACTCTATCTCTGTTGAAAACAGAGAAACCTCAAAATATTTTGGATAAACTTTCCGGAGTGTTTGAATAGTTATCAGACAAGAAGTCACTACTCGGAAGCTCCTACTGGCTCGTATCTTTCATCAGACCCCGAAGGTCGTCATAAACAAGCTATGTTACTTCTTTATAACCATTATCCTTTCACGATTGAAAGGAAACTTAGTCATTGAACCTTTGAGACAATATAACGGTGGAGAAAGGAATCACCCCTGAGCCGGTCTTCACGTCTTGTCTTTTAGGGACTATGCACTAACTATGGAATATGAAGAAGCGTTTATCTAAATATAGAAACCAATTGCTTTTAACGATTCTTAAGATGTGTTTTATATACATATTTCAAAGAGGTCTAAGTGGTTTTGACTTTATCAAACAAAAGTCCGAGTCTTGGATTCAGTATTTACAAATGGTATATTCACTTTCTATCGACAAACAAATTATCGAATAGAAGGTAAATCCATTCGTTCCAACAAATCTTAAGCGTAAATAAATTTTCCGCGATATCCAAGGATTGAATCGAGATTCATTTCCTTATATCACTCCCACTATTCTAGCTAAAATTAAGCGCCCGTTGTTTACTCTTTTAATCGTTAAATGCCTTCGCTACCTTGTTCTTCCAAAGAACTTAGCTCGAGAAAATCTCCAAGGATTCATAGGTTGGTGATCCAAAATCACTTTGTCCTTATCCTATGATTTTGATTAATTAATTTTCGGTTCACCTTAAAATTTTCTCGTTTAGGTGACAAACACTTTTAGACATATTCTCCCATTCTTGACTTTCCGTGAATGGAAACAGTCTTGAACCAGCGGTTCGTTTGAGTAGACAATACTCTTGAACCGTGGGATGTCTATTTCGAGTGTTACTCGTGAGGACTTCTCAGATTTTCTAATATACCAGAAAAAACAATAAATCATAACATTAAAGCTCCCACTAGTTTATCGGTTCCAAATACCGTCTAACGAGCAATGCTTTATTTTTATGATTTTCCGATTTTTTCGATTAGAAAAATCTATAGTTCCAATGTTTCCAGAAAAACAACAAATCATAGAACTCCCACTAGTTCATCGATTCCAAATATCGTCCAACTAGCGACATTTCATGACTTTCCGGTTTTTCAATTAGAACGGTTACGTGTGTAGTCAGTTACACTTTTCTAATGTTCTAGAAAAACAACAAATCATAAAGCTCCCACTAGTTCATCGATTCCTAATATCGTCCAACTAGTAACACTTCATGATTTTCCAATTTTTCAATTAGAAAATTACTCGTGTAATTACTACACACTCAAAATTCACGAGAAGAATTTCAAAGTCCGAAATCACCTTTGATCAAACTAAGTTTGTCTTCCGTTTGACACGAATGACACTAGTGACATACCTATATGTCACTCTGGTTTTTAAAAGGCTTAAGAGAAAATATATCTTTTGAAAATTAATTGCATTATCGATTAACTAGTTCAACGTCCTAGTTACTTTCCACTTTTTAACGAAGTCAATACTAGTCAATTAATTTTTAAGCAATTTAGTAAGGGATATAATGCTGTAAATAAAATGACATGTATTAATTCAAGTTAACACTACTATATTTATTTTAGGAATTGTAAACTAAAATTAAGTCTACTCTACCATTCCAAGGTTTTAACCTCGCATCTCAGTGCCGCCGTAGGGTAGGTCAAAGAGATGACGGTTAAATCGAGACAATCTCATCAATGAATAACTTGTGAGAATCAAACATCCCACGAGAATCGAATATCCCTTTATTCATTGACTACCTTCCTTTTTTAGCCTAGATATTATCAAGAATACCCATGATGAGTGTGACCTACTATATCGGATCTCTTAGGTACGCCCGAGAGTGTGCCGTCGTAGGATAGGTCGGTGACCCGACGAGTACCGTAAATCCTATCCTTTCGGAGACCAAGCCATGAATGTTGATAGGGGTGAACACCATCCGTAGGGGGACGAAATCAAAGCGCCGCGAGGCGTCACCCTTCTCTCACTTACTTGTATCTATAGTAGAGGCCGTGGGGTTGGCTGTCGCCTTCCCCGCTCCCACTCAATATTTTGAAAGTGGTGGTGGGTTAACTAACCACGTCTTTTTGATGTTAACATAAAAGCTCATCAAATCAAGGATTCCGAATGGTGTCGGTAACGTAGGTAAGCCTACCCGTCCTATTCGTTGGAACATATGTGACAGTCGGACGAAGTCGGGTCAAGAGAGCCCCATTGAGATAAGAAGGAATCACCCTCCGCTCTTTGGTGTAGCTTAGTCTTGCCGGACCCCGTGCATACATCACACTAGGAGGGTTAAGTTGGTCGAGCCTAGCTCAGTTGACCACCCAACCTATAAGCGAACCATTTTTATCCAAGATTTATTGTTCTTTTACCATCATTCAATCTCGTAGACACTATGAATCGAAAACGTGATCTTGTTTGGGCTTTAAGGCGGTTCACCGAGAACACACACTGAAAGGCTTAACGATTTCATAACCCGTCCTCGGATCTTTAATTAGTTCCTAAATTAATTAATTACCACGTATTAATTAAATTTCAACTAATTACACGAGTTTGTATACATGCCTATTTTAATTACCAAAATTAAAATTCTACATGTATGCATGGAGTGGATTTATGATATGATGCATGTCATGGCAATTCCGATTTTATGTCTATTTTATGATCAAACACATAAAAAATAATTTGCGGAAAATTTAAACACCGAGATGGATTGTTGGTACCCCCGTATCTAACCTATTTTCTAAGGAAAAGTAAGACTAATTCTAAGTCTTCAAATCTCGATCTTCGATCTTGATCTTGAAACTTCCGGATCTCAAACCTTCGATCTTGACACGAACCACGAACGATGAGGAGAGGAGGCCGTAATATACCAATATATTAAAAAATATATCTATATTATCAAATTGTTTTATAAAAAAAACTTTCCTTTATTAAAATTATTATTATTTTTATTTTTAATATTTTTCTTCACGGCAGAATTGTCAAGTTTTTTTTATTTTTTTTTTTTTTTTTTTGTTTTTGTTTTTGTTACAGCATAAGGCCTTGCGGCCAAAGAAAAAAAAATTTAGGTTACTAAAAAAAAGTTGCTGCCGTGACCTAAAATTTAAAAAAATTAGGTTACCCTAAAAAAAATTGCTGCCGCCGATGGAAAAAAATTAATTAAACAATTCGGCCTCCTCCCGTTTTTACCTTGATGATCTTCAACACCATGATCTTCAACACATCATCTTCGTCGTCTCGAACCCGGATCAAAATTAAAAAACAAAAGGTACTACCTTTTTACATAATTTTCGAATTCAACATAATTAAATTACAAATCCTATGCTCAATTGATACTAATCAAAAGAGCTACAAAATAGATCTACGGGTAAACAATACCAACCCCAATCCATCTCTTCAACCAAGACATTCATAACATAAAAAAAAATATAAATTTCGGCCCCCTTTATTAAAAAAAAAAATTGGGACAAAAATTCTACATGTTTTACCACTCCTAGATCTAATATTTTATACGTATAAATATAGATCACCTTGGCGACTGATACCAATGTTAGTAATATCATCCGCAGCGGAAGCGATTTAAGGATCTAGATCTACAAATTACACGTAATAAAATAACTAGATCTACTCTACAAGGGGGTTGTAGAACATACCTCTTGGATCTCAAAATCCAAGTTGAAGAACCGCAATAGGAAAGAACGAAGATGTGAAGAGCACCACGATCTTCCGTACGTGTGATCCAAGCAACTCCCGGTGGAAGGAAATCCTCGTCTCGAATCCTTCCGATATGCTACCCGGAAAAAACTCCAAGATTTTCCCCTTAAACCCCTTGGCCGAATTTTATTCCTTCTTCTCTCTAAGAGGAGAAGTCGAATTTCATTGTGTGTTGCAAGGCTTGGGAGAACTCTCTTTATATAGGAGGGTAAAACTTAGCCTCCAAGGATTAAATAATTAATACAAAATCAATTATAATAATCCCATTAAATAAAAGATAATCCCATTAAATAAAAGATAATCCCATAATATTCTAGAACAAATCTAGAATAATATTTATCTTTATTTCTTACCATAAATATTTATCCAATAAATATTTTATGCACATGTCTTATTAATACACAAGAAAACTAATTTCTTGTTCCAAAAAAAACATATGGGGCGAAATTTATCATCATTGACCTAGTCAATATGATTTTTTTTTCACACACACACTAATTGGGCCAAGATTATGGAAAATGTCTTTTCCACATATTTAATTATTTAGCCCAACTAATTTAATAGTCCACTAAACAATTAATTCACATATCGTTTTAATAAAGTCCAACAAGAACTAAATTAATATTATTAGGATTCGACGTCCGAGAATAGCTATGCTATATTAGGAGGCACGTCGGGGACCATGGACTAATAATCAGTGGCTCCGATAAATCAAATAAATAATTATAGAATAATTATATTCGATAAATCAATCACAGGAATATGCCACCATAATCCCGTGACTGCACTCCTCCGATTATGAGATTATATTTATCTCCTCACGAGAATGATAATAAGCGTCCATTGATATAATCATTACATATGGATTAATCCTCCATAGATTGTTCATTCTAAATCGGGAAGTTACCGTTAACCCTTTTTAGAACCTCTTATCCTTATTTACCATTAACCCCCTAGTGATCAATTAATTCATACAACTCACTGGTAGCTAATCAGTGTAATATGAACTCCAGTGGATCGATCGTTTCTAGGATTAACAAATAAAGGAATCATTCATATACTTCCATAAATGGAAGGAATGGATTCCGTATATCTGTGATAACACGGACTACTCATTCAATCCAAATTACAATGCCAAGATGGGGTAATTCGGACCACAGACTCGGTGTAATCCTTAACCGTCAAGTCAAACTTGCATACTGATTCAAGCAGTTGACTGTGATCACCTCAGGATTAAGATATATCCATAAATATGATCATCCATTGATTCGATAAGAATTCTCAATTACGGAATTATATCGTGAACTCTAATCAAATTGGTCCAGCCCTATATGATATATCTGTCATATATAAATGCCCCATTAGGTTCTCTTAACCGAAAGTTCGGATAAGACGATCACACCTATTGTGTTCTGGGCGCATTAATAGCACGTTAAAGGAGAGACCCGATACTCTCGATTAACTTCACTACGGGCTAATTGTATTTTAAGTACATCTTCACTAACTCAATCCTCCCGTGTATATACCATACACTGAGTTAAGTGATTACATAAACGATATACTTTAGGGTTTTCTGTAGTGTAAATACTATTGTCACATCGGTGATTATGAGAATAATAAATATGAATAACAATATCATTTCATTTATTAAATAAAACAATTACAAAATTGTCTTTCGGGCATCACACCTAACACCGGCAGCTTTTGCCCCGAGCACCATGGACTACCACTTCTCGGAGGATATTGAGCAGGCTATCACACAAATCGTGGTGGAGGATGCATCGTCATCTGACGAGGAGACGGCTGAGGCTGAGGCGGCTGAGACCGGAGCTCCCACTGATGCTCCTTTAGACAGTGCCACCACTGCTGGTGATGATGTAGCACCCGGCCGGACGTGATTTTCTTTGTTTTATGCTGTTCCTTTTATCGTCTGCGCCCGGTGTTCGGTTTGTTTAGGAGCTGTTGAGCCTTTTTGATACATTTGTATGTTATTTGATGCTACTGTCAAACTTGATTTGCTACGTTTATGATGGGTTTTGTAAGCCTTAAGGCACATTCGTACTTGTGTTTGGATTTTGGTACACATTGTGGATCATTTTTACATGTCAAACCTCTGTGGTTTTATCTTTTACGCGTAGATGTTCTGTGCTTTCACCCGTTTGGGTCATTTATCCATCTATAGCAATCCACTGTGAGATTTACACCTGTATATCGAGTTTTCTGACGTGACAGGGCCGTTTTCTTGTTATTTCCCCTTCCTACCCAATATTTTGGCACGTGGACCATGTCCCGTGCATGCTTTGCTGTGGTTGTTTTTGTTTGGTATAGGGATTGGGGTCGTGTTTTCTCACGGCTGTTACGGGATTCGATAGCGCCTTTCTGCCGGGTCTAAAGCTAAGTCTTCTTTTCTATCTCATTCAAACACTGAGGACAATGCTTCATTCGAAGTTGGGGGGGGGGGGTGGATACAACTTAGCTTTATTGTTTCGATTGATAAATATGCCATTAATTGTGATATGCTTAGTTAATGTCCGTTGAAGTCGATTCGTGGCTTAAAATTTTAAAACTTTTCATGATTTGACACCGCGTTATATGCATGTTTCTCAAGATGGATTTGGTAGATGTCTTAGTAGATGAGTAATGTATGCCGGGCGATTTTATTTTGTCACGATCTGAAACCCTTTTAATGCACGTAGACCTTGGTTATACTTTAGTCTGGCTGCTATACACACTCATACCACTAGTTTTGGCGAAATAGAAAGGTTGACCTAGGCCGGATACGGGATGAGAGTTATGGCGCTTCTTTGACTTAGCCAGAGCCAAATAAGCCAAAATCCCAACATTTTCCCTCGTAACCCCTCTAAGCCTTGATAGGACGGTCTGACCACCGTCTGAAATAAGCCATTTGGTTACTTAGCCTGTATTACCCTAACCCTAAGCTTTATTGGTCACGTTTCCTTTGATCACCCTGCGAGTGGACTTAGTCGTTGCTTTAGACACACTTGCTGAAGCAAGTGTGGGGTGGGAGTTGATGCGTGCTTCGAGAGGAGTTAGTGAGTGTGAGCTAGTATATGAAGGGGAGGAGCTCGAGGAATGTATTGTGAGGCTTGTGGTTCGAAAAAAAAAGAAAAAAAAAGAGAAGAAAAAAAAATGAAAGGCAATGAAAAAGAGAAGAAAGAAGAATTTTGAATAAAGTTGAAAAAGAAAGAGTCAAAGAAGGATGTTTGAATACATAAGAGTATGATGTTAAGGTTGTGGTTGTTTATAAATGAGTACAGAAAGAATTGAAAGAATTTATGCGTGGTTTGGTATGGTTTCAAAGCAAGAATACTTGAAATGATTAGGTTCACTCGTGTTTTTCTCTTTCTCCAGTCCCAAAATTTCCTTTCGATTAACCCGTCGAGAGCGACATTATAACCCTTCAAGTCCTACTTGGACCGTATTTAGCCTCGGTTGCCTCGATTAGTGGAGATTCTAGCCCGGTATGAGCTGTGTAGTCATTTGGCCGGTATTCAAAGACGGTGATCATTTTGAGTGTAATCCTCGGTCTATATCACACACGCACTTCGTTTTCGTGGTACGATAGAGTCAAGCGGTGTACGTTCATTGTCTACTTTACTTTTGACTTGATGTCGTTAGCGCTATGCATGTGTCGTAAAGTTGATCCCATGGTCTGTTTTAGAGCGCCTAACTTACTCGAGGACGAGCAAAGGCTAAGTGTGGGGTGGTTGATGGGAGTCAACTTTACTGTACTTTGGTGTGTGATTTAACCCTATTTATCACCGTATTGGCATGTTTTGGGTAGATATAGGCCGTTTCGAGAGTAATATCGAGAATTATATACACGGGGAGTCAAACTGTCTTATCGATGGTAAAATCCACCTTTTTAGCGATATTTCACTCTTTTCAGAGTGCTTTTGTCTTGCGGAATTATGCGTGGTGTTTGTTTGTCTATGTTATTGCAGGGCTTAGGTGACTCGAGGACCCGGAAGGTGATGTTTTGGACTATGAGACGTGATCGTGGCCCGAATGTAGCATAAAAAGTGAAGAAAAGCCAATTTTGGGATGAGGACAAGCCAGACAGGTGTTTGATATACCTCAGACGGGCGTCTGAGGGAAGGCCACATCAGACGGGCGTTTGCTCATTCCAGACGGGCGTCCACAGCATTGGCACTCATTCAGAAAGTTATGTTTTTGGCTGGACGGGCGTCCAAAAGACCCCCAGACGGGCGTTTGGGTAGGCTCAGCCCGATTCACGAAGCTCATTTAACCCAGACGGTCGTCTAGGTTTACAGACGAGCATCCAGGGGTCGAAAGCCTCAAGTCATAAGTTACCAGACGGGCGTCCAAAGGAATGCGACGCCCGTCCAATGAAGACGAAGCCCTAATATCTTCATATTTTCCAGCGGACGGGCGTCGACATGGACCAGACAGGCGTCTGGGACCGGCAATGAGCAGATTTCGACCTAATCTATAAATCATGACTCATTCAGCCCCTACTCATGTTTTGCCGACTTTAGACTTTTCTTAGGCGATTTAGGGGCGATTTTAGCATAGATTAAACACCCTTTGATCCCTTGATTCCTAGATAATTTCCTTTGATTCTACACATCTTTCATAGCTTAGTTTTGCATTACAAGATGAAAGATTCAACTTTTTGGGTGCTGTTTGTTGGTTCATACTTTACGGATCAGATTTTCAATGATTATATGGTAATGATGTTTCTTTTATTTATTGATTTTAGTTCAATTTCCATTCTTTATTCTGTTATTAGCATAATTATTAGTAGCTAAATTCATGTGTAGTCGAATTATGTGAAAGCGAGCGAAAACCCTAAGGGGGATGAGATAGGGAGTTGTGTAGTGCGTAAATTATTGTTTAAACGATTAATCCACGTCCTAAAACTTGTTTTAACGTCTTTGAATTAGATTGATCACCTAGTTCACTGTCACACACATCAAACTTATAGATGTATTTTGCGGTGATCATAGTTCGACTATACCCTTTAATACTTAGAAGTAAACCCATTAGTATAATCTTTACTTTTGCACTAGTATAATATCTCTCTACCACTATTTTGACCTGAACTAAGTTCTAAGTCGACTTTGGTACTTAGACATTACTCCCTGTGGATTCGACCTTGAGACCACTATACTACCGTTGACCTGATACTCTGTCGGTTAAGGTTAGCGGTCAGTTATTTTGCTATCAGTAGGCCGAAAATTTAGGACCTTTTCATGAAGTTCCTCAAACATAATAGTCATGTCACGGGCTTGAATAGCACGTTCTATATCGGAAAATTCAGGTCCGATATTGGCAAAAACAATGTCAAAAATCATCGTGATCCATTGGTGATCCGAGGAGTGCGAGTTCATCGGCTTTGTGCTTCAAGGTATATAGATATTGATGAACAGATAGATTACCTCGGAGATGAGCCTTCATGTTGTTGTTTTAGGGGCTTGAGACTTGATCACCAAGCTTCCAATGCCTTTAATATTCTGCAAAATCGAAAAGCGGATCCTCTCGGTTTCGCAACAAGTTCTTTGTCCTTCTTAAATTTATTCGTCCCCTTATTTGTCCGGAGTATCACGAATAATCTAAGTGAGATATAAACAGAGAGTTATTGCCTTTTTGTGCAGGACAAATAGATCAAAAGATAATTTAGAAGTGTTTGTATGTATGTAACTTTTCAAGGATGCTTGCTTGTGTTGTATATCTGTTCAACTAAACAAAAACACCTTTTAAAGGCACTTGGATTGAAGAAAATCAGTTGCTAGTTCGTTTACTAAGGTTACAACCTAAGTGAAGAGGTATCACTTGGTTATAACCACTTAAAAAGACCAAGAGGTACCTAAAAATCAGTTTTGGACCCAAAGCGGCGCTGTGGTCGACTGAAAACAGAAAATCGTCAAGCATTGAGAATCAATTTTAGGCATAACACGAAACCACACAGTGGCGCTAGACCCATAGGCGGGCGCTGTGCCCCTGATGCTCCAAAACTTAGTTTTTAGTCCTTTAACTGGATTTACGGTCCTTTAAGTGACTTTCTCGAACTACGCTAGCTTATTTCTATCCAGTATACTCATATACACTTAACATAAGCATGCACTCCGCACCTCCAAGCTTATAAATAAGTGTTACGAGTATATCCATCCTTGTACTAAACCCGATTACCTCAACGGCTCGTGATACACTTAAATCACTAACATTCCTCCCCCATTTAAGTGTAATCATTGGTTTAGCAAAACAAAACAGATCACAAACAAACCAACTCATGATTCAATGAAAATGTCACAAAGATTGAATTTCCATCTAGTATTATTACACGCATAAATATTCGAGTATTGGGGTGTGTCTAAGCATTGAACCCCTTTACACATTTTGAATACATGTACATAACAATACACATGAATTGAAACTACTTCCAAAGTATTATACTTGACACTAATTAAACAGGCCTTGTGTCCATATCCGTTCATGAGTATATAGAAAGTCAACCCCACTTTCTTGAAGCGGCCAAACTTCATACTCATATAGGTGAATCTTTCTAATCATGTACCTAAAACACTTTTCCAAAAGATATCACCTACACAACAGGTAATGCACATACTTTTGGGACTATTCATGTGCCAAATCTTCGAGAATGGGCCTTCCACATTGAATTCTGCCTATGGCGTTGTACCATAAGGGAATTGGGTATCCCACCCCAAAGATTTAATGGGTTCTACACATCCCGATAACAAACTTTTTACCAAGTTTCAAGTCAATCTATATTTGGCCAAACAAGATTGACTCAATCAAGAGTACTCTTTGAACAACCACCATCTTCCTTTGAGTTATAAACTCACAATCCAACTTTTCTTTAATACATTGGTGTCTAGATCACCATTGTAACATTTGACAATTTTCCAACCAAACACATTGGATAACTAGGATGAACTTGGTTATTAATTGCAAGGGAATTCCGAACTTCTAAGTCATCAACAAAGAAATCCAACTCCATAGTCCAAACATAAATTTATGCACTTAGAAGCTCATAAATGAAACTTCATCCTAGCACAAATTACTAGTTAACCGAGGATTCTTCTAAACCGAAGGAACCCATATAACTTTACTATAGAGTTTAAACCTCCCCCATGACTGTAGTTTAAAGCCTTGATGACAATACCGTCCAATTATGAACAACATGATTTGGTTAATACCAAAATCAACATGTCAACAATGTAAACTACTACATCATCTTATATTCCAAGGCAAATCCAATCTTTGTAGATCGAGCATGTTTCACTTTTAGTATCATGAATAGATACTAAACCAAAGCAAAACACCAAACATGTATTCAACATACATCAAAAGACAAAGTCATTTCCTTAGACATCAAACATATATAAGACATATAATGTGTAAAACATATGTAAGATTTGAATAGATAAGAACAAGGTATAATAAAGAACTTTAAATTAAACTAATCTTTAAGCTAAGATGTCTATCAAGTTTAATTTAGCACCTTGAACCAAAAAAGCATATACACTCCTTATGTTAACTTCAACATAACAAAACCCTCCAGTTGTTTCAAATACAATGCCCATTCCAATCTCCATTCTAAAACCGAAGTTTTTACCATCCATTTAATGGATTACAAAATTGTTTAACGATTGCTAAAACAAACAACAACAATTTATCGAGGAGATTTCATTAACCGGTGCCAAGGTATCAAAATAACGATTACTAAAACCGTACAAAACCTTACATTTTAATCAGGATTTATACATGTTGACTTACATCAACTTTCATCTTTCATTGAAAGATTCATCGCACCATTTCCTCTCATTGAGCTTTACCGGCATATTTAGAAAACAACTTTATTGTTTTCCTTCACTCCAACACTAGTAGGAGTTTCATACTTCAAACTTTGTACAACATTATAAATGTCCAAAGATGACATACCATGATTCAACAAAAGATTAAACTGTACTAGAATTAACATAGTTTCAATGCCTCTTTTACTCAAGGAATTAACCTTAACCTCAGAAAGTCACAAGACCTCCTCACACCTCCAAACCTCAAGTTTGGATTTCATTATACCAAAAAGGAATTAACCTTAACCTCAGAAAGTCACAAGACCTCCTCACACCTCCAAACCTCAAGTTTGGATTTTATTATACCAAAGTTCAAGTAATTTATCAAACAAACAACTGTTAGAGGCTTGGGATTATAAACAAAAGCTTAAAACTTATGCTTAAATACTTTCCAATTAAACTCATTAAAACATACACTCTTTTCATTTACCTTTTGGAGGACATGATAGTTATTTACTACCATTTTCATACCATCACTTGTATTACTACAAAGTAACGCAAATAAACGATGTATCTATTAACAAAAGAGTTACAACTTTTCCAGCCAAGGATTCATCATCTTCTAAACCGAAGAACTACAACTCTTACAACCAAGAGTTACAACTTTCTATATCGGAAAGTCTCAACTTTTCAAAATAAAAATTTCTTCCTTCCGAACCGAAGAATCACAACTTTTCAAAACAAGTCACAACTTTTAAACCAAGAGTTGTAACCTTAAAGCTGAAAAGTTACTACCTTTAAACGATAAGTTATAACTGTTCAAAAGAATACAAACTCTAATGAATTGTATTCTTTCCCCAAACCGATACATTCTTTAACAAATCAATAACATGATTTTTCCTCCAAAACATTCACTTAAAATCAAAGCGAAAATCCATGATACTAATCATGTTTCTGAAAAGAATAAGTTCAAAACAAGTTAAAAACATATATTACATATATATATTACCAAATAACAAGTATAACACATGAAAACTAAATACATAAACATTTTAGTCATAGGACTAAAACGCAAAAGTATAAAAAAGCAATTATACTGAACCAAAGCACTCATATATAAGTCCTATTGCATAGCAACATATCTTATATACATATAAGTATCACTTAAGCATACCAATAAACATACATGTATAATTATTTCAAATCATACAAACCATGTACAACTAATGTTTAAACTATATACTTTCAAGAACCAAAGGATATACTTAAATCTCTTAACAATGACAACCTTGACTCCTTTTCATGAATGTCACGGATCAACAATCCACCGATTCAAAACTTCAAACCAAGTTGATCCTTACACTCACAATTTTCCAAACCGGAGTCAAAACTCAAAACAACATTTTATTAGTTGTTTCACCAAAACTTAGTTTACCGTCATTATTCTATCCTTTGTTTGATCTTACATACTAGGCATTCAACCTAGTAAAACAAGTTTTCGTAAATCCAAATTTCTTTAGATTTGCCAACTCTTCATTACAAGTGTTCTATCAAAGATAGACATTTAAAATCATTATCTCTTCAACATGATTTCCATCTATTTGTACCATTAGAAAACATCTAACTACAATAGACATAAAGTTTTCCAAGAGATAACACTTGATTCATCCCAAAATTAGTTATACACAAACACTTAAAATTTCTAAATATTAACATGATTTTATCACCAAGATCAATAAACATTAAACGTTAAACACGCAGCAAGTTTCATCATTGATTCAATCATGTCTAGAAATATCAAGCCAAACAACATATATGTATAATCAAATAACATCCAAGAACAAAACTAGACACTACAATCAAATTTTATCTCGATTGTAGTTATGATTCTTGGACACCACAAACTTTCATGAAATAATGTAAATAAACATACATACCATTCATCCGTAGTCATAGCAACATCACAACAATTTTTACAAAGTCATTCCAATGAACTTTTACTTACCAAAAGATTATAATCGACTTTGCATCAATCAAAAAACCGCAGTAACTTCTCAGAATTTCTGACAACTGTCAACATCTAAAAGACCGCAAACTTGATATCACTGCGATCCTCGTCTCGCCACGATTCTAACGGTATCTCGGATTTTCAAACCGATTCCGAATCAAGAGTTATGCCCAAAATACTAGGACACAACCTTTGATCAAGTCCGCCATCTTCTAAAGTTCACTCCTTGAACTCTTCCAGTTTCCCGAAATTATGCAGTCATTTCTTTGCATTCACCATTGTGATCAGAACAATAAATTTAAGAAGATTGTTGTTGTTTTAGGGGCTTGAGACTTGATCACCAATGCTTCCAATGCCTTTAATATTCCTGCAAAATCTGAAAAACGGATCCTCTCGGTTTCGCAACAAGTTGTTGTCCTTCTTAAATTTATTCGTCCCTTATTTGTCCGGAGTATCATGAATAATCTAAGTGAGATATAAACAGAGAGTTCTTGCCTTTTTGTCTAGGACAAATAGATCAAAAAGATAACTTAGAAGTGTTTGTATGTATGTAACTTTTCAAGGATGCTTGCTTGTGTTGTATATCTGTTCAACTAAACAAAAACACCTTTTAAAGGCACTTGGATTGAAGAAAATCAGTTGCTAGTTCGTTTACTAAGGTTACAACCTAAGTGAAGAGGTATCACTTGGTTATAACCACTTAAAAAGACCAAGAGGTACCTAAAAATCAGTTTTTGGACCACGTGGGGCGCGTGGTCACCTGTGAAACAGTAAAATCGCCCAAGCATTGAGTAATCAATTTTAGGCATAACTGAAACCACAAAGTGGCGCCTAGACCCATAGGCGGGCGCCTGTGCCCCTGATGCTCCAAAACTTAGTTTTTAGTCCTTTAACTGGATTTCTGGTCCTTTAAGTGACTTTCTCGAACTACGCTAGCTTATTTTCTATCCGTATACTCATATACACTTAACATAAGCGTGCACTCCGCACCTCCAAGCTTATAAATAAGTGTTACGAGTATATCCATCCTTGTACTAAACCCCGATTACCTCAACGGCTCGTGATACACTTAAATCACTAACATTCCTCCCCCATTTAAGTGTAATCCTTGGTTTAGCAAAACAAAACAAATCACAAACAAACCAACTCATGATTCAATGAAAATGTCACGAATATTGAATTTCCATCTAGTATTATTACGCATAAATATTCGAGTATTGGGGTGTGTCTAAGCATTGAACCCCTTTACACATTTTGAATACATGTACATAACAATACACATGAATTGAAACTACTTCCAAAGTATTATACTTGACACTAATTAAACAGGCCTTGTGTCCATATCCGTTCATGAGTATATAGAAAGTCAACCCCACTTTCTTGAAGCGGCCAAACTTCATACTCATATAGGTGAATCTTTCTAATCATGTACCTAAAACACTTTTCAAAAAGATATCACCTACACAACAGGTAATGCACATACTTTTGGGACTATTCATGTGCCAAATCTTCGAGAATGGGCCTTCCACATTGAATTATGCCTATGGCGTTGTACCATAAGGGAATTGGGTATCCCACCCCAAAGATTTAATGGGTTCTACACATCCCGATAACAAACTTTTTACCAAGTTTCAAGTCAATCTATATTTGGCCAAACAAGATTGACTCAATCAAGAGTACTCTTTGAACAACCACCATCATCCTTTGAGTTATAAACTCACAATCCAACTTTTCTTTAATACATTGGTGTCTACAGATCACCATTGTAACATTTGACAATTTTCCAACCAAACACATTGGATAACTAGGATGAACTTGGTTATTAATTGCAAGGGAATTCCGAACTTCTAAGTCATCAACAAAGAAATCCAACTCCATAGTCCAAACATAAATTTATGCACTTAGAAGCTCATAAATGAAACTTCATCCTAGCACAAATTACTAGTTAACCGAGGATTCTTCTAAACCGAAGGAACCCATATAACTTTACTATAGAGTTTAAACCTCCCCCATGACTGTAGTTTGTAGCCTTGATGACAATACCGTCCAATTATGAACAACATGATTTGGTTAATACCAAAATCAACATGTCAACAATGTAAACTACTACATCACCTTATATTCCATGGCAAATCCAATCTTTGTAGATCGAGCATGTTTCACTTTTAGTATCATGAATAGATACTAAACCAAAGCAAAACACCAAACATGTATTCAACATACATCAAAAGACAAAGTCATTTCCTTAGACATCAAACATATATAAGACATATAATGTGTAAAACATATGTAAGATTTGAATAGATAAGAACAAGGTATAATAAAGAACTTTAAATTAAACTAATCTTTAAGCTAAGATGTCTATCAAGTTTAATTTAGCACCTTGAACCAAAAAAGCATATACACTCCTTATGTTAACTTCAACATAACAAAACCCTCCAGTTGTTTCAAATACAATGCCCATTCCAATCTCCATTCTAAAACCGAAGTTTTTACCATCCATTTAATGGATTACAAAATTGTTTAACAGTTGCTAAAACAAACAACAACAATTTATCCGAGGAGATTTCATTGACCGGTGCCAAGGTATCAAAATAACCAATACCTAAAACCGTACAAAACCTTACATTTTAATCAGGATTTATACATGTTGACTTACATCAACTTTCATCTTTCATTGAAAGATTCATCGCACCATTTGCTCTCATTGAGCTTTACCGGCATATTTAGAAAACAACTTTATTGTTTTCCTTCACTCCAACACTAGTAGGAGTTTCATACTTCAAACTTTGTACAACATTATAAATGTCCAAAGATGACATACCATGATTCAACAACAGATTAAACTGTACTAGAATTAACATAGTTTCAATGCCTCTTTTACTCAAGGAATTAACCTTAACCTCAGAAAGTCACAAGACCTCCTTACACCTCCAAACCTCAAGTTTGGATTTCATTATACCAAAAAGGAATTAACCTTAACCTCAGAAAGTCACAAGACCTCCTCACACCTCCAAACCTCAAGTTTGGATTTCATTATACCAAAGTTCAAGTAATTTATCAAACAAACAACTGTTAGAGGCTTGGGATTATAAACAAAAGTTTAAAACTTATGCTTAAATACTTTCCAATTAAACTCATTAAAACATACACTCTTTTCATTTACCTTTTGGAGGACATGATAGTTATTTACTACCATTTTCATACCATCACTTGTATTACTACAAAGTAACGCAAATAAACGATGTATCTATTAACAAAAGAGTTACAACTTTTCGATTAAGGATTCATCATCTTTCTAAACCGAAGAACTACAACTCTTACAACCAAGAGTTACAACTTTCTATATCGGAAAGTCTCAACTTTTCAAAATAAAAATTTCTTCCTTCCGAACCGAAGAATCACAACTTTTCAAAACAAGTCACAACTTTTAAACCAAGAGTTGTAACCTTAAAGTGAAAAGTTACTACCTTTAAACGATAAGTTATAATCATTTCAAAAGAATACAAACTCTAATGAATTGTATTCTTTCACCAAACCGATACATTCTTTAACAAATCAATAACATTATTTTTCCTCCAAAACATTCACTTAAAATCAAGCGAAAATCCATGATACTAATCATGTTTCAGAAAAGAATAAGTTCAAAACAAGTTAAAAACATATATTACATATATATATATTACCAAATAACAAGTATAACACATGAAAACTAAATACATAAACATTTTAGTCATAGGACTAAACCGCAAAAGTATAAAAAAGCAATTATCTTTGAACCAAAGCACTCATATATAAGTCCTATTGCATAGCAACATATCTTATATACATATAAGTATCACTTAAGCATACCAATAAACATACATGTATAATTATTTCAAATCATACAAACCATGTACAACTAATGTTTAAACTATATACTTTCAAGAACCAAAGGATATACTTAAATCTCTTAACAATGACAACCTTGACTCCTTTTCATGAATGTCACGGATCAACAATCCACCGATTCAAAACTTCAAACCAAGTTGATCCTTACACTCACAATTTTCCAAACCGGAGTCAAAACTCAAAAAAACATTTTATTAGTTGTTTCACCAATACTTAGTTTACCGTCATTATTCTATCCTTTGTTTGATCTTACATACTAGGCATTCAACCTAGTAAAACAAGTTTTCCAGAAATCCAAATTTCTTTAGATTTGCCAACTCTTCATTACAAGTGTTCTATCAAAGATGGACATTTAAAATCATTATCTCTTCAACATGATTTCCATCTATTTGTACCATTAGAAAACATCTAACTACAATAGACATAAAGTTTTCCAAGAGATAACACTTGATTCATCCCAACATTAGTTATACACAAACACTTAAAATTTCTAAATATTAACATGATTTTATCACCAAGATCAATAAACATTAAACATTAAACACGCAGCATGTTTCATCATTGATTCAATCATGTCTAGAAATATCAAGCCAAACAACATATATGTATAATCAAATAACATCCAAGAACAAAACTAGACACTACAATCAAATTTTATATCGATTGTAGTTCTTCATTCTTGGACACCACAAAATTTCATGAAATAATGTAAATAAACATACATACCATTCATCCGTAGTCATAGCAACATCACAGCAATTTTTACAAAGTCATTCCAATGAACTTTTACTTACCAAAAGATTATAATCGACTTTGCATCAATCAAAAAACCGCAGTAACTTCTCAGAATTTCTGACAACTGTCAACATCGAAACAGACGGCAAACTTGATATCACTGTGATCCTCGTCTCGCCACGATTCTAACGGTATCTCCGGATTTTCAAACCGATTCCTGAATCAAGAGTTATGCCCAAAATACTAGGACACAACCTTTGATCAAGTCTGCCATCTTCTAAAGTTCACTCCCTCGAACTCTTCCAGGTTTCCGAAATTCGTGATCATTTCTTTGCATTCACCATTGTGATCGAACAATAAATTTAAGAAGATTGTTGTTGTTTTAGGGGCTTGAGACTTGATCACCAATGCTTCCAATGCCTTTAATATTCTGCAAAATCAAAACGGATCCTCTCGGTTTCGCAACAAGTTCTTTGTCCTTCTTAAATTTATTCGTCCCCTTATTTGTCCGGAGTATCACGAATAATCTAAGTGAGATATAAACAGAGAGAGTTCTTGCGTTTTGTCTAGGACAAATAGATCAAAAAGATAACTTAGAAGTGTTTGTATGTATGTAACTTTTCAAGGATGCTTGCTTGTGTTGTATATCTGTTCAACTAATCAAAAACACCTTTTAAAGGCACTTGGATTGATGAAAATCAGTTGCTAGTTCGTTTACTAAGGTTACAACCTAAGTGAAGAGGTATCACTTGGTTATAACCACTTAAAAAGACCAAGAGGTACCTAAAAATCAGTTTTGGACCACAGGGCGCGCTGTGGTCGACTGAAAACAGTAAAATCGCCCAAGCATTGAGAATCAATTTTAGGCATAACTCGAAACCACACAGTGCGCGCTAGACCCATAGGCGGCGCGCTGTGCCCTGATGCTCCAAAACTTAGTTTTAGTCCTTTAACTGGATTTACGGTCCTTTAAGTGACTTTCTCGAACTACGCTAGCTTATTTCTATCCGTATACTCATATACACTTAACATAAGCGTTCACTCCGCACCTCCAAGCTTATAAATAAGTGTTACGAGTATATCCATCCTTGTACTAAACCCCGATTACCTCAACGGCTCGTGATACACTTAAATCACTAACATTCCTCCCCCATTTAAGTGTAATACTTGGTTTAGCAAAACAAAACAGTCACAAACAAACCAACTCATGATTCAATGAAAATGTCAAGAAGATTGAATTTCCATCTAGTATTATTACACGCAAATATTCGATTGGGGTGTGTCTAAGAATTGAACCCTTTACACATTTTGAATACATGTACATAACAATACACATGAATTGAAACTACTTCAAAGTATTATACTTGACACTAATTAAGCAGGCCTTGTGTCCATATCCGTTCATGAGTATATAGAAAGTCAACCCCACTTTCTTGAAGCGGCCAAACTTCATACTCATATAGGTGAATCTTTCTAATCATGTACCTAAAACACTTTTTCAAAAGATATCACCTACACAATGGGTAATGCACATACTTTTGGGACTATTCATGTGCCAAATCTTGAGAATGGGCCTTCCACATTGAATTCTGCCTATGGCGTTGTACCATAAAGGAATTGGGTATCCCACCCCAAAGATTTAATGGGTTCTACACATCCCGATAACAAACTTTTACCAAGTTTCAAGTCAATCTATATTTGGCCAAACAAGATTGACTCAATCAAAGTACTCTTTGAACAACCACCATCATCCTTTGAGTTATAAACTCACAATCCAACTTTTCTTTAATACATTGGTGTCTAGATCACCATTGTAACATTTGACAATTTTCCAACCAAACACATTGGATAACTAGGATGAACTTGGTTATTAATTGCAAGGGAATTCCGAACTTCTAAGTCATCAACAAAGAAATCCAATTCCATAGTCCAAACAGAAATTTATGCACTTAGAAGCTCATAAATGAAACTTCATCCTAGCACAAATTACTAGTTAACCGAGGATTCTTCTAAACCGAAGGAACGCATATAACTTTACTATAGAGTTTAAACCTCCCCATGATTGTAGTTTAAAGCCTTGATGACAATACCGTCCAATTATGAACAACATGATTTGGTTAATACCAAAATCAACATGTCAACAATGTAAACTACTACATCACCTTATATTCCAAGGCAAATCCAATCTTTGTAGATCGAGCATGTTTCACTTTTAGTATCATGAATAGATACTAAACCAAAGCAAAACACCAAACATGTATTCAACATACATCAAAAGACAAAGTCATTTCGGCCTTAGACATCAAACATATATAAGACATATAATGTGTAAAACATATGTAAGATTTGAATAGATAAGAACAAGGTATAATAAAGAACTTTAAATTAAACTAATCTTTAAGCTAAGATGTCTATCAAGTTTAATTTAGCACCTTGAACTAAAAAAGCATATACACTCCTTATGTTAACTTCAACATAACAAAACCCTCCAGTTGTTTCAAATACAATGCCCATTCCAATCTCCATTCTAAAACCGAAGTTTTTACCATCCATTTAATGGATTACAAAATTGTTTAACAGTTGCTAAAACAAACAACAACAATTTATACGAGGAGATTTCATTAACCGGTGCCAAGGTATCAAAATAACCAATACCTAAAACCGTACAAAACCTTACATTTTAATAAGGATTTATACATGTTGACTTACATCAACTTTCATCTTTCATTGAAAGATTCATCGCACCATTTCCTCTCATTGAGCTTTACCGGCATATTTAGAAAACAACTTTATTTTTTTCCTTCACTCCAACACTAGTAGGAGTTTCATACTTCAAAATTTGTACAACATTATAAATGTCCAAAGATGACATACCATGATTCAACAACAGATTAAACTGTACTAGAATTAACATAGTTTCAATACCTCTTTTACTCAAGGAATTAACCTTAACCTCAGAAAGTCACAAGACCTCCTCACACCTCCAAACCTCAAGTTTGGATTTCATTATACCAAAAAGGAATTAACCTTAACCTCAGAAAGTCACAAGACCTCTCACACCTCCAAACCTCAAGTTTGGATTTCATTATACCAAAGTTCAAGTAATTTATCAAACAAACAAGCTGTTAGAGGCTTGGGATTATAAACAAAAGCTTAAAACTTATGCTTAAATACTTTCCAATTAAACTCATTAAAACATACACTCTTTTCATTTACCTTTTGGAGGACATGATAGTTATTTACTACCATTTTCATACCATCACTTGTATTACTACAAAGTAACGCAAATAAACGATGTATCTATTAACAAAAGAGTTACAACTTTTCGATAAGGATTCATCATCTTCTAAACCGAAGAACTACAACTCTTACAACCAAGAGTTACAACTTTCTATATCGGAAATTCTCAACTTTTCAAAATAAAAATTTCTTCCTTCCGAACCGAAGAATCACAACTTTTCAAAACAAGTCACAACTTTTAAACCAAGAGTTGTAACCTTAAAGCTGAAAAGTTACTACCTTTAAACGATAAGTTATAACTGTTCAAAAGAATACAAACTCTAATGAATTGTATTCTTTCACCAAACCGATACATTCTTTAACAAATCAATAACATTATTTTTCCTCCAAAACATTCACTTAAAATCAAAGCGAAAATCCATGATACTAATCATGTTTCTGAAAAGAATAAGTTCAAAACAAGTTAAAAACATATATTACATATATATATTACCAAATAACAAGTATAACACATGAAAACTAAATACATAAAAATTTTAGTCATAGGACTAAACCGCAAAAGTATAAAAAAGCAATTATACTGAACCAAAGCACTCATATATAAGTCCTATTGCATAGCAACATATCTTATATACATATAAGTATCACTTAAGCATACCAATAAACATACATGTATAATTATTTCAAATCATACAAACCATGTACAACTAATGTTTAAACTATATACTTTCAAGAACCAAAGGATATACTTAAATCTCTTAACAATGACAACCTTGACTCCTTTTCATGAATGTCACAGATCAACAATCCACCGATTCAAAACTTCAAACCAAGTTGATCCTTACACTCACAATTTTCCAAACCGGAGACAAAACTCAAAACAACATTTTATTAGTTGTTTCACCAAAACTTAGTTTACCGTCATTATTCTATCCTTTGTTTGATCTTACATACTAGGCATTCAACCTAGTAAAACAAGTTTTCCAGAAATCCAAATTTCTTTAGATTTGCCAACTCTTCATTACAAGTGTTCTATCAAAGATAGACATTTAAAATCATTATCTCTTCAACATGATTTCCATCTATTTGTACCATTAGAAAGCATCTAACTACAATAGACATAAAGTTTTCCAAGAGATAACACTTGATTCATCCCAACATTAGTTATACACAAACACTTAAAATTTCTAAATATTAACATGATTTTATCACCAAGATCAATAAACATTAAACATTAAACACGCAGCAAGTTTCATCATTGATTCAATCATGTCTAGAAATATCAAGCCAAACAACATATATGTATAATCAAATAACATCCAAGAACAAAACTAGACACTACAATCAAATTTTATACTGATTGTAGTTACTGTTCTTGGACACCATAAACTTTCATGAAATAATGTAAATAAACATACATACCATTCATCCGTAGTCATAGCAACATCACAACAATTTTTACAAAGTCATTCCAATGAACTTTTACTTACCAAAAGATTATAATCGACTTTGCATCAATCAAAAAACCGCAGTAACTTCTCAGAATTTCTGACAACTGTCAACATCGAAACAGACCGCAAACTTGATATCACTGTGATCCTCGTCTCGCCACGATTCTAACGGTATCTCCGGATTTTCAAACCGATTCCTGAATCAAGAGTTATGCCCAAAATACTAGGACACAACCTTTGATCAAGTCTGCCATCTTCTAAAGTTCACTCCCTCGAACTCTTCCAGTTTCCCGAAATTCGCAGTCATTTCTTTGCATTCACCATTGTGATCAGAACAATAAATTTAAGAAGATTGTTGTTGTTTTAGGGGCTTGAGACTTGATCACCAATGCTTCCAATGCCTTTAATATTCCTGCAAAATCTGAAAAACGGATCCTCTCGGTTTCGCAACAAGTTCTTTGTCCTTCTTAAATTTATTCGTCCCCTTATTTGTCCGGAGTATCACGAATAATCTAAGTGAGATATAAACAGAGAGTTCTTGCCTTTTTGTCTAGGACAAATAGATCAAAAAGATAACTTAGAAGTGTTTGTATGTATGTAACTTTTCAAGGATGCTTGCTTGTGTTGTATATCTGTTCAACTAAACAAAAACACCTTTTAAAGGCACTTGGATTGAAGAAAATCAGTTGCTAGTTCGTTTACTAAGGTTACAACCTAAGTGAAGAGGTATCACTTGGTTATAACCACTTAAAAAGACCAAGAGGTACCTAAAAATCAGTTTTTGGACCACAGGCGGGCGCCTGTGGTCAGCCTGTGAAAACAGAAAATCGTCCAAGCATTCAGAATCAATTTTAGGCATAACTTTGAAACCACAAAGCGGGCGCTAGACCCATAGGCGGGCGCTGTGCCTGATGCTCCAAAACTTAGTTTTAGTCCTTTAAGCTGGATTTACGGTCCTTTAAGTGACTTTCTCGAACTACGCTAGCTTATTTCCTATCCATATACTCATATACACTTAACATAAGCGTGCACTCCGCACCTCCAAGCTTATAAATAAGTGTTACGAGTATATCCATCCTTGTACTAAACCCCGATTACCTCAACGGCTCGTGATACACTTAAATCACTAACACTTCATTGATTCTTTAATCAGCCGGATATGGGCCCTGAATGGCGTTGCATAAACGTCGGACAGTGTCTTCCATGCTTGCGCCGCTGTCCGCTTGCCATAGAGGAGGGTGGCAGTGTCCGGCGTGAGGGAGGAGATTAGGAGATTCCTAATTATATGGTCCTGTCGATTCCAATGAACAAAATCAGGGTTGGGTTTGGTTTCACCATTGGCGGTGATGGTTGCCGGCGGAGCAGGCTTGGTGCCGTCGACATACCCCATGAGATCAAAACCGATAAGAAGGCTTTCAATTTGCATGTGCCATACATAATAATTCGTTGCATCAAGCTTTGTGTTGGCTTGTGCCGCGTTGTTGAAGGTGACAAGAGAAGAGTCTGCCATGATAGCCGGCGAGGGAGTGCTGCGAAATCACTATGCCGGAGAAGAGAAGGGGAGCGGCGAAAGAGAAGTGCCGATTTTAATTTTTAGGTTTTAGGATCAATAAGCTCTGATACCATAACATAGATTGTGGAAAATATTATTTCATGTATTAACAATTATGGGAAATAATACAAAAGTATTTATAGTAATACAAATGCTAAGGCTATGGTAGTAATTACACTTACACACTAATTACAGTAAATATAAGAATACACAAATATACATCTAATATGGAAGGGGATTTCTTTTGGCGATTGATTCAGTTCTGGAAATTAAAATTGGTATATGGCAAGAATAAGCAAGTAGTGTCTTTTCGGTGTGGTGATTTAATAGAATGTAGCTCTCTTTGGATATTCAGGTTGGGACAACATGGATATTTTGGCTGCTGTTTTGGCTGTTCAAATATGATCAAGATTTGCAGGTGTATTGGTATGGTTTTTGTACAGGTGTTAGGTATGTTCATTATGGAGTTTCCTAGGCTTTCTATTGTTGTCTGATCTTTTCTTTTTTGCAGTTCTTGTTGGCTGCACAAAGCTGTTGTATTTTTGCTGAATTTTCGAAACACTGTGTAACCTGATTTTAGCATCTCGGTGATAATAACATTAACTTTGCTGTTCAAAAAAAAAAAAAAAAAAGTGATTGCAGAAGGAAAACGGGAACATGGTATGATCATACCATTAAATTAAAGTGTGGCTGTTTGCAATGTGGAAGAAAAGATGGATTTTGCAGGCTTATTTCCTATTGATCCATCCTTAAAAAACTCTTTATTTCCTACTGGTTGAATAATATTTGACTTTTGTTTTCTTTATTATTTTAAATATTTATCTTCAAAATAAACCAAAATCTATCCTATATTAGCAAAAAAAAGTGGCGTGGCCACTATATGGGCAAAATTAGCAAAATCGTTCTCTAAGTTGGCCTACTATAGATTTTAATCATTCTACTGCTCCGGTGAGGAAAATGGTCATCTAAGTTGTATTTTTTTTTGAAAAATGGTCATATCCGCCGGATATTTATGACTGGGCATCGGAATCTTTTAAAATTACTGGCTGCCACGTGGGATCCTATATGGCTTGTGGGTCCCAACGGTAGGAGGGATTCGAACCGGCAACCTAATGGTAAAATAACATGCACTTTGCCATCCAAGCTATAACTTCAATATGTATATCATGACACAAGTTATTATTTATTCACAACAATAATCCTTCCAACATTGTATGTGCCTAATTTAAATAAACTAATTTACAAAATTCACTTAATTGTAGATGATATATATATGTCTAGGCATACCTATGTACAATGACTATTTGACCATTGATTAATGTTATGAAAAAAAGGGGTGCAAAATGACCCATAATAAACACTAAAGGAAGTTGATGCATAAATGACAAAATAGCCCCACCAGGAATTGGATTTTGATGTGTTGGTGTTCAACCAGACAGAGCGTAGACAATAGGGGGCGAGAGAAATTAAGAGCTCACGCATAATGTTTTTTTTTTATAGCTTTTTTTATATTTTTTATAACTTATTATTATTATTATTATTATTATTATTATTATTATTATATTAATGTAAGTCGACCTTACAATACCTGAAGAGTAATAATTATAATATTTTTCTTATCTTACTATTAATTTGTATATATTCGGTCAACTTTTTTAATTTTTCAATTATTACATTAATTAATGATAATCAAATCGTATATCAAACACTATAGTCTTTTTTGAGAACCAAACATTATAGTCTAATATATTTAATTACTGTGTTTCAAAAAAAAAATCACTTTATTAATGTATATGAAAATTCTAAATCCACTTACATTTAGGGACGTAGATAGTATTTTTATTTTATTTTAAAAAAGAACTACATCAAATTAACAAGGAAAATCAAGGCTTAAATCAACACATTTGACATTCTAAACCTTGAAATCATAAACATAAAAACATTTGTACGGGGGATCCAGTCAAGAACTTGAAATGCGAAATTCAACCAAAGGAAACCATATTGCTTATTATGCATAAGTAATAACTCGTGTCATAATATATACATTGAAGTTATAAGCACATGGCAAAGTGCTTGGTATTTTACAATTAGGTTGCGGTTTGAATCCTCTTGCATAATTTTTTTTTATTTTCAATAAATGGAGGAGAAATGGGACCCACAAGCCACATAGGATCCCACGTGGCAGCCTAGTGGAAGCCACGTCAACATTTTTAAAATATTCCGGTGCCCAGTCAGCAATATCCGGCGGATATTAGCATTTTTCAAAAAAAAAAATACAACTTAGAAGACCATTTTTCTCACCGAAGCAGGAGCATGACTAAAATCCATAATAGGCCAATTTAGAGGACCATTTTTCTAATTTTGCCCCACTATATGGGATGATTCAGAAAATAAGAAATTGGACAAGTTAGGTTTTGGGAGACGAAGGCTGCGGCTGATTCATGTCTGTCGCTACCCTTTTCTTTTGATTTCTTTTATGGATTCATCATCATATTTTGGATCATTCTATTTTACGGTGAGTTATTAATTTAATTTCTTTCTAGTTAAATTATTATTGAAGTTTCGATTGATGCAACTGTGAGATCGAATTGGGTTTTATTCATCGTTTTATATGTTGGTATTTATTCATCTTTTGATTCAATCGTCTCTATGATTAATTGTTAGATTGGTTATTTTCGAGAGATAATTATTTTAATCATTTTATCGACTGCTAGTTGGAATAGCGAATACGTAATTGTTCATGATTTTTATAATAGTAGCAAATGATATGATTTTGCTGGTTCTCAGCCCGTAGAATCCTCTATAATAAAGATGAATAATCTGAATTAAAATTAACCCGCGTGTGCGTTAATATTCATAACTTGGGTCTCTCAGATTGTAGTGCTGCCGGAACACCAAACTCCTATGACCGTGTCTAGGATTGTCTTTCGGTTATATGGTAAGTTGTGACCGTGTCCTGATTATCAACTGGAAAGCTGCTGTTATGAATGAGATTAATGCCTTGCAATCCAATAAAACCTGGATTCCTGTCATTAAACCACAAAATAGCAGGCCAGTAGGTTGTAAATGGGTGTTTAATGTCAAACACAACCCTGATGGTACTGTTGAAAGGTACAAGGCCCGTTTAGTGGCTAAGGGATTTTCTCAGACTTATGGAATCAACTATCATGAGACCTTTGACCCTGTGGAAAAATTCAATACAGTCAGAATCCTTATTTCTCTTATTGCTATTAAAGACTGGCCCTTGCATCAACTTGATGTCAAGAATGCCTCCATTAATGATGACCTCAAGGAAGATATCTACATGTATCCACCTCCTGGCTTTGAAAACATGATTGGCAAAGGGAAAATTTGCAAACTTCAAAAATCACTATATGGCCTCAAACAATCCCCTAGGGCTTGGTTTGAGAAATTTTCTAAAGTCATACAGAAAGATGGCTATAAACAGGCTAATTCAGACCATACTTTATTTATCAAACATACCACTGAAGGGGGAGTTACTTCCCTTGTAGTGTATGTTGATGATATGATCATTACTGGGAATGATGATGATGAGATTAAAAGGTTGAAAGCCTTCGTAAACTCTGAATTTCAGATTAAAGACTTAGGAATCTTGAGATACTTCATTGGCATGGAAGTAGCTAGATCTACTACTGGGATGCTTGTTACAAAGAAAATATACCCTTGATCTCCTAAAGATTTATGGCCTTCTTGGCTGTAAACCTATTGGAACCCCAGTTGATTACAACCAGAAATTGATAATGACCCTGAAAGTGAATTTGTCAACCAAGTGGCCTATCAAAGGCTTGTTGGTAGATTAATCTACTTAACACATACTAGACCTGATATTGCTTTTGCTGTTGGACAGGTCAGCCAGTTTATGCATATGCCTAGAAAGTTCACATGGAAGCTGCTTAAGGATACTCAAATACCTCAAGAATGATCTTGGACTTGGAATCTTATACAAAAGGGGAGGAACACTCACAGTTTTGTGGATGCTGATTGGGCTAGCTCTGTTGTTGACAGAAAATCCACTTCTGGATGGTGTATGTTTATAGGAGGCAACCTTGTATCATGTGGAAGAAAGAAACAAGTTATTGTTACTAGAAGTAATGCTGAAGCTGAATTCAGAGTTGTAGCACTTGGCATATGTGAGCTCATATGGATGAGAAGGGTCCTCACTAAACTTAGACAATCTATGGTTGGCCCCATCAAATTGTATTGTGATAGCAAGTCTGCAATCAACATTGCCAACAATCTTGTCCAACATGATAGGACCAAACATGTTGATATTGACAAACATTTCATCAAAGAAAAACTTGAAGATGGGGATATGTGTCTAATCTATGTTCCTACAAAGCTTCAAGTTGCAGATATCTTCACCAAAGGTCTACCTAAAGTTCAAACTCAGTTCTGCATCTTCAAGCTTGGTTTATTGAACATCTATAAACCAGCTTAAGGGGGAGTATTGTTACATATGTAATACATATATTATACTAATTATAAAGTATAATATTATGTCTTTATTATTCTGTTTTTTACCTGTTTAAATCCGCCGCATTACTACTCCAACCACCAGCTGTCTACACTTATTAGCCACATTTCTAGACATGGATACTGCTACATTAAATGTCTAGTCTCCTAGCTGTTAGTGTTCTATTCTTTGTAATCTATTTATACCACGTTCTTTCATTCAATCTAATAAGATAATTCATTTATTCTATCTTAGAAAGCTACACCCTCAACAGCTTGCTTGAGCATTTCAGGGGAGTGAAAAAAATAAGTGAAAAATGGTTCACACTTTTTCGTTCTCTTTGGATATTTTTGGACATAAATTCTAAAAATCGAATATTTTGTTCATGTAAAAAACGACAGATGAAAATGCAGTGACATATGAATTTTGTGGATTTAACAAATCTTGTTGAGAAATATTCACACCTATGGTATCCGATAGTACCTCAAATAATTAAGCTCTGAAAAATTGTCTGCCTCAAATGATTAAGCTCAAATAATTTTGATAGACGTTGGCTCACTTTTTCTAATCATAGTTGTTGGGTATTGTTGACTATTGAGATATGGGAGATATTATAAAAGCCAAGGTTAGTAAGGAATATTTATATATACATATAATTTTTTTGGTTCAAGTGGTCATTATATTATTCAGGGTGATGACGAAAGGTGGTTTGAATATTCAAAGCTTCATTGATAACATATAGTGAGGTGCAGGTGAAGAAAAAGAAAAAAGAGCAAGTGTTTTTGTGAGTCGAGGGGAATGGATGTTTTTGTGATATTTTCAATGGAGGCCATGAGTTGTTTTTCTGTTCAAGTATTTGAAGTATCAGTGTTTGCTTTAAGAATTTATTCTTTCATGAATCATAATGTAACTTATTCTTGTTGAAATTGATTAATTGCTGCTGTTTGTATCTTTAGTCTCTTTTATCATTCTATCACCTTAATAAGATATTTATTTTATGTTAATAAAATCTCTCATCAGATAGAGTGTATATTCACAGGCAAATACCAAAAACTACAGAAAAATATCCATTAATAATGCGGTTGCTTAGTAGTGGTCAGGTCTCTAATTAACTTTACATTTTGAGTTGTGAAATGTCCAAAATTATTATATATTAATTGATTGATTCTGTGCTCATTAGCATTCGTGTACTCATTAGGCTTATGTGCCTTACATTAATTCAGTTCTGATTTGTAATTTGAATCCCTACCTTGCTTAAAGCAGATAAACGGATTTCTTGATGAACCTGGACACTCTGATACCAGTTTGTTATAACGGATCGATCAAGAAGTGGTGGTGATTATGAGTAAAGATATAAGACTAACAAGTAAATAAACACAGAAACAAGAACACAGATTTAATGTGGTTTCCGGCAATATGCCGACTACTCCATGGATAAACGAGGATATTTTATTATCAACAGAAAGTTACATCAAGTTATAATTAATACAGATGGTATTTATAGCCTTGGGAGTCCAGCCCTAACCGACTTAACAACCAACCCAGTAAATGACTGAAATATCCCAGAAGTAACTCAAACAAACATGCATTAGACGTGTTCTGCAAGTCTGCTGAGCATCAGCAGACTTGTCTTCAGTAGACTTGCCATCAAGAGGTGATCAACCTCTTTGAACTTGCCCCAGGATGAACACGGACTTGAGAAGAAGATGCTTAATACATTCTTGACGAACATGTTTCCCATACTCTCTCTTTGAATGCCACACTCGTGAGACTGGACTCGATAGCATAGTTTAAGTCACCATTACATCATGAAACACAAAATGCAAAATGCACGATCATACATGTATGCAAAGTACCAAAAACACCCATAAACGTGACACACATCCAACCTTATGATTCAACTCGTGTGTCGTAACTCAAAACAAAGAGCAGTCAAACAACATATTCCACACACTAATGCTCATACAACTCACCTATCACATTAGTTCACAACTTTTAAATTTAATAAAGCCAAAGAAACCCCAACTTGTCCTCACGGGAAATCGCTCGAATAAAGTACCGGGACAATTCACTCACACTCAAAATCAACACAAGAAAGGTGTTACCATAGGCTTGCACATCAATCAAGTCTCCACCACTACAATATTGAATACCACACATTAATCAAGAGGTCTTTAACGGTTGTAACGGGGCTAGGGACATACAAAGGTGGAATAGAAAAGGATAAAATAAGGGCTAAGTGTTGAAGAGTTACATGAGTGACCACATTATTACAAACACACTACAAGCCACCATCTACTCGAAACATTTACTTCACCCAAATGATCCATACTTTCCACGAACTTCTCTTCTCCTTATAAACAGCTTATCAATACACATTGCTGTCCTTTTCTTTCACCATTTGTTTTTCCTTCTTTTTTTTTTCTTATGTTTTTGTTTTTGTTTTTTTTTTTTAAATGTTGTTGACCGAATTAACAGGAGCACAAATTTCACCTCAATGTTAACAAAAACTTATTAATCCATATATCCAATATGACAAGGCCATAACATCAACTACACATAGTGGTGGATCAAGAGCAGATAAACGGTAGGTCATCCATATACCTTTCATCACCAAAAAAGGTTAAACAAAAGAGCGGAAATAATGATCAAAATGGCTATTGGTTCAAATTTTTGAGCTTAAGAAAAGAAACAGTCAGGCCAGACGGGGCTAACTAGGGAAAAATCATTTGGGTAGGCTAACAAAAGTAGGCCAAAAGGGGTTAAACCTAGGTGCCTCTATCATCTTAATGCATAGACTCCGAACAAATGTGGTCTCGGTATGTATTTTAGTGCAAGTTCTAGAACAATCAATCCAAGTGTGATACCACTCAAGAGGAAAAGAAATATATATGAGCGAGTGCGCTCTTTAGGCCAAGTAAACCTCACATTTTAAGTGGCTTTCGTTAGGGCTTAAAGGATTTATCACTCAAAAATTCATAAACAAATGTTATAAAGTGAGTGTGCATCAACAGTGTGTGCATACATTGATTGCTTGCCGTTTGATTCTCATTACTTTACACAAGGTAGAAACGAAAAAGTTCGTAGGGAGTCAAGTATGTGTATTGTTAGTACAAGAAAGTCCTAAATGCAAATCTAAATAGTTTTTTTCAATGTTTTTTTTAAACACAACTCCCCCCACACTTGAATTTGACATTGTCCTCAATGTTCGAGTCAAATGGTAAGATGGTGCGATGGATGCAACTAGAAATCTTGAATGGTTGATATGCACAATATGTCCAAGAAAAAAAAGGAAAAAATAAAATAAAAAAATGGGGACTCCCTAAGACGACGGTAGAGGTGGTTGGTCGCTTTCTCGAGCCAGTAACTGTCGTACCATGTCCTGGAGACTAGCGTTATCTGACAAAATCCGCTCTTGTGTATGAGCTGTAGCATCTAGCTTCGTCTCCAAAATTTTCAAATGGTCTTGGACGGTCAAGATCTCCATGTCATCCTCACGTGATGCCTCGGTACTTGCAGTGTTAGTTTTCTCCCTAACAGACACTCCCGGAGGTTTAAACTCCAGAATTCCATTATTATCTTTCACTATATGGTAGTTAATGAGACAAGGAAGATCGATCCACTCAATAGGGCAAGCGACTCGCAAGTTCGAATTATTTAGATCAATTAAATTATAATGCACAGCTATACGAGTGATGAAAGACCCTAAAATTAAGCCTTTTACTTTCTTCGTTGACTTGTTTTCGGCCACGCTTTTGAATTGTGTGATGACCCAACGTGCAAAATTTGCTTTCTTATTGTGTTTCATGCACCACAAAAAACACAACTCCGCTTTGGTACACACATTAGACCCTTTATTCCTAGCGGAGAAACTATGTGCCAACAATTTATGGAGAATAAACATGAATGATAAAAGCATCATCACCCCCACACTTGAAACATACATTGTCCCCAATGTATGGCTAAATGTGGAAAGGAAATTAAATGAGACTCAACTAATATGATGTATGTATAATGCTAATGAGATAACTAATATGCATGCATTGAGAGCAGTAAGTAGAAGAGGACTTCCCTGAAATTGTGGTGAGATGCGGTACTCCATCCATTGTAAACGAGACATCAATCCCTTTCTCAATCTGTATGAAACAAGTCCGTGTATGGTCTATATTCTTATGGTTCCAGAAGAGCAAGTGTGATTATTTATTTATCTATGGTTCCAGTGTTCTTTGAGTCAAGAGGGAATGGATGTTTTTGCGATATAGATATATTATTTATTTTCAATGGAGGCCATGAGTTGTTTTGCTGTTCCAAGTATTTGAAGTATTTGTGTTTGCTTTAAGAAAATATTCGTTCATGATGTAACTTATTCTTGTTGAAATTGATTAATTGCTGCTGTTTGTATCTTTAGTCTCTTTTATCATTCTCACCTTAATAAGATATTTATTTTATGTTAATAAAATCTCTCATCAGATACAGTGTATATTCACAGGCAAATACCAAAAACTACAGAAAAATATCCATTAATAATGTTGTTGCTTAGTAGTGGTCAGGTCTCTAATTAACTTTACATTTTGAGTTGTGAAATTTCCAAAATTATTATATATTAACTCTCTACTTTATATTTTGATTGATTGATTTATTCTGTGCTCATTTGTTTCAGTTTTCGTGTGTTCATTAGGCTTCTGTACCTTACAATTCTGTTTTGATTTGTAATTTAGATCCCTTGAGTTGAGGGGTTACCATTATTTTATCATCAATATTGCTTATCATTACTTTTAAACAAACTGATCCACGGTTCATAGTAATTATTGTGTAAAGGCATACTCTGCAATAAATAGAATTCCCAACTACGTGCCGCAGCAATGGCAGCAGGATCAACCCGATTTCCACAGATGAGCGTATAATCCGTGATCCACATTGTTAAGTCTCACTGCCATGCGCATGCATCACCAACTTCAACTGTGTATCAATGGATATGCATCTAAGGAAAACTGGTAAGCGTATCAGAACTTCACACACACTCGCTATCAATTTCACGCAGCCATTTGCAGCAATCCAGCTCCACCGGTGTTCCTGAACTGTGGTGGTGGCCAGGTGACTATGCTGCCGCCTCATGTGGAAGAAAACGGAATGAGAGATTTCATCAACATAAAATAAATATCTTATTAAGGTGCTAGAATGATAAAAGAGACTAAGGATCCAAACAGCAGCCATTGAACTCTTCTGATACTTCTGACGACATAGTTCAAGAAGGAAAACTATAGAATGTTTCAATAAATCTTTATAAAAACGAAATAATAAAAAGAAAAGGAAAAACAGAATTTGACGTTAATCGCGAGCGCACACATGCTTGAATTTGTGATTCCAATGAGTCAGAAAAAGTGCGATAGCTAATTAGCGTAGACAACGCTTCAAGAGAAGAATCCACAAAAGTGCGAAGCAATTTTCACTCCCCTGAAATGCTCAAGCAAGCAGCTGAGGGAATTGTTTTTTTTTTTTTTTTTTTTCTTTTTTCTTTTTCTTCACCTGCACCTCACTATATGTTATCAATGAAGCTTTGAATATTCAAACCACCTTTCGTCATCACCCTGATTAATATAATGACCACTTGAACCAAAAAAAATTATATGTATATATAAATATTCCTTACTAACCTTGGCTTTTATAATATCTCCCATATCTCAATAGTCAACAATACCCAACAACTATGATTAGAAAAAATGAGCCAACGTCTATCAAAATTATTTGAGCTTAATCATTTGAGGCGGACAATTTTTCAGAGCTTAATTATTTGAGGTACTATCGGATACCATAGGTGTGAATATTTCCCAACAAGATTTGTTAAATCCACAAAATTCATATGTCACTGCATTTTCATCTGTCATTGTATCGCGTCGTTCTTTTTCTTCACCTGCACCTCACTATATGACAAAGAATCTAGAACAGATATTGCATTATAGATAATAATGTTTACACGGAAACATCACATAGATATATCCCAAGGTACTAACAGACTTTTGATCCAAGGGATATCACATAGTCACATGTTACAATCTAGACCATACATGTGTCAAAACACACAAGTATACACATGGCTAATTATCCAATTATCCTAACAACCCCCTCAAACTTGATGATGTTGGAACAACATTGAGTTTGGTCCTAAATAATTTGAAGTGTCTTTGCTATTGTGAGAGGTTTGGTGAGTGCATCTGCTATCTGGTCTGCAGTTGGAATATACTGAACTTTAAGCTACTTGGCAAGGACCTGATTCCGGACATAATGAATGTCAATCTCGATATGCTTGGTTCTTGCATAATACACGAGATTTAAGGCAAAGGAGCGAAGATGGTGTTGTCACACCAATCAACAGGGTTTTAACTAAGGACAAGCCAATTTCCTTGAGAAAATTTGGATCCACTTGCATTTTTGGCTGCTAGATTAGCAAGAGACTGTACTCGATTCACAAGCTGGATCTAGAAACAACATTTTGCTTCTTGCTGCTCCAAGAGACCAGTGATTCTCCAAAAAACACACAATATCCTGCAATGGACTTTCTATCATAAGAACTCACTACCCAAACTGCATCAGAAAACCCTACAAGGTCCAAGGCAGTTCCAGGTATAAATACCCCCTTCCATCGAATTTCATTAGATATTCTCCCCTCTCTTAGCTAACCCTCGCCCCTCTTTTGCTCGATTTTTGTAGTAGTTTAAAAACACTTTCTCTTAGCTTAGATTAGCTTAAACATAGTTAGATTATACTCTTTCCAAGCTCAAATCTCAATTCCAAACTCAAAGTCTTCACCTTATAATTACTTCTCTATTTTGTACTTTTTGGATCTCAACTCGAATTTCTCTCAATTAATGGTATATTTCTCTCCTCCCTTACTTATTATGTCTTTATTTTACTGTTTGATGCATGATTTAATCTTTATAAGGAGTAGCTAAACACCAACATTGTCGAATCATGTGAAATTTGGTGAAATCACACTTTGGGTGATGAAATTGGGAGTGGGTAGTGCTTTTATTGTTTAATCTTGCTTGTTTCATGTCTTAGAACTTATTTTAACATATTTGGGCTAGATTAGCTACCTAGGTCAAATTCACACGCATAAACATTATATGAGTTGTTCTGCGGGAAGATGTGGGATAAGTGTCGAAGGTTCTGCCCCAAATCTATCTCATCTAGAGGGTGTAGAGAAACATGTAGTAGTTGAAGGAAGCAATGAATAAAGAGTTCCTCGTAGTTCTGTCAAAATCTCATTGTCCTATGCATGAGATTGCTTCTACTGGCCATGGAAACAACAATTTGTGTAGTTTTAAGCATTCGCAATCTAAAGAAGACGTTGAGTTTTGAGAAAGCATAATGAAGCAGCATTATAGAGGATATGATTAAAATGGGTACCTAGGACTAAATCTGCGTAGAATTCACTAATTCCTAAAATGAGAGCCGAGGTAAGAGCTTTGAATAAATGGTATGGATAGATGTCGTTTCCTAGGTCTCACAACCAAGGGAAGGATATTAATCCGCAAAAGAACGAGCCCACCTCATATAGTGCTCAAGGGTCAACATCTGGCGATCCAAGAAGGATAACTGACAAGGATAATTTTTGGAAAGTCGAGCTGAGGACTTTAAACTCAGAACTACTTCTTTAAAACCCTTAGGATTTATTTTTTTAGGCTTCGTTTTCTTTGAGTCAAATAAGAGTAACGTGACATATGTTGAGGTTTTTTATTTTGCCGTGTTCTGATTGCCATTAGGCTAAGGATGTGCAAAAAAATTTTACTCAATATAGGCCACGTGAACTAGAGTTTAATAGGAGAGTCGAAAAATTGCTAATGAAAAGGAAATTTAGCAATCAACCTTAAGATGGAAGCATTAAGAGAGCCTGAGAATTATTGCAAATGTAACAGAGAATGATTGGTCCGAACAAGAACGCCTTTTGGTCAACTCCCAAAACTTTTTAGAATGGCGATCCGAGTGAAAATCCAAAGTTGTGTGCAATTCGTTCTGCAACTACCCTTATCCCTTCCTTTTATACCTTTTCACCCTTCAACCTTTTTGATCCTCTCACCAATCTGCCCCAACAGTTCACATTTCTAACCATTTTTTCATCCTCTCTCTTTCTTTCCATCTATTTCACTCTCCCACCTAACCCAATCCCTTAACCAATACCCACCCAAAACACAATTTCTTACCCACCCTTTATCTCTTCTTACCATTCTTACCAACATCTTTTTCTAAACCCATCATACTCTCAACCTCCATGTTGTTTACCAATTAACCTTTTGTTGTGGAATTAGAAATATTGCTAAGTTTTAATAATTATCTTTTATCATTTTGGTTTTCATGATCCTAGCTGGGGTACGTGTAGCTCTGAACCTAGCTAGATTTTAAAAGTTTTTGGCCGATCAAAATACAACTTCTCTTTCTACCGGAAGATTTCACTTTCACAATTTTTCTGACCCTTCCGGCACATATAGATGATGAGTTTTGTTCTAAGCTATCACACCGATCCGACCTTGTTGATGATGGTTATGACTGTTACGTGATACATTGGGTTATTAGTAATTTCGAGGAGAAGCTACATCTCCCTAAGTTGTTGATATCCAATCCAAACGTGAAGCGTCTGCGCCGAGTTTCTGATCCTATCTTTTACCAATTGGTCACATTGAATCTGTTATACCTTACCAAGTGTCTCTTTTACACGGGATTGAATACATGGTTAATCCTGTCAACCCCGTGTTTTCCCCCGTGGGGTAATGCTTTTTGATCTGTCTTCTCCACCCGGTTTTAAGCCTATTTAAGCGGTGGGGGTTATAGATGAAGACTACCATCTTTAGTTGATTGTTTATTTTTCTTTCTATTTAGTATTTTTACTTTTGAGTCTATATATATCCTTTTTTTTAGAATTCGTGTCTGAACGAGTCGTTTTAACTCTTTGGTTTTCCATGTCATTGGTTGTATGGAATAAAGTGGCTTAATTTGCTTTTGGATATTTTATATCTAATTACTGCCACATTATTTTATAACTTCAATTGACATGTTATTAACGGTTTCGTGGAGTTTCTGTTTGGTTTGCTTAAACAGGTTTTCACTTGCTTCTCCATGACGTGCTTGGACTACTCCGATGTTCTGCATCTACTTGATAGCCGTTTCTAGAGCTAAGTATTTTTCTTAAATTCTCATTTTTATTTGTCATTGGGGACAATGCCATGTTTAAGTGGGGGGTAGGAGACTTAGCTATGATATGTTATAATTAAAAATTGAATGAAACGGTGAAAAAAATTGAAAAAATTGAATAAATGCCATATTATTTATCTCGTACCCTTAGAATTGTGAGTTCCTAGCTAAGAATTGATAGGAAAGGAACCAAGTTGCATGAGTACGTGATCATTTTATACTTATGTGAATGTAAATTTAAGGATATTCATGCCAGTTGTTGCAAGTAGTTATTTATTATTCGATTACTCAATCTTTGAATCGAGTTTTACCGCACAAATTAGAATAACTGAAGAAATTATGTGTACATTGCGTAGATGATTGGTTATGTGAACTTAGTGTCGATATTTATCGACTGATGTATTTTTATCTTCTAGCCATGAAAGCGGAGTAATAAGCTTGAAATTTATCTATGTTTTAACGAAATGTTAGACACTGGGCTTGTAGTAATATAACCAAAGTAGCCACGCGCTTGTGGTAATATTCAATGTTATTGACCAATCCGTGAAAGGGGATTCTTGCAATGCATAATTTACTGTTAAAGCAAGTTTCTTTCTTGAGATGTGTTAATGCTTGAAAATATGAAAATGTGAAAGAAAAAAATTCAACTTTTAAGAGGCTTCGAGTATTTTTCTCGGTCTCCAAGTCCAAAAACCTTCTGGATAACGCTCTTGCTTATTGCACCATGTCTTTTCCCATGCGAGGCTTAAGAAGTAGGAATACTGATGTTGGTAGGTTGAGATTGCGAAGTTAGCATAAACTTTAATCTTGCCACGAATATATAAAACTGAATGCACATGCACACATCACTTCAATTCATAGCGAGTAGCGAATAATGGATACCTTATGAGCATGAATGGTATGAGTTGACTCGAGTTTCTTGTGTAAGTATAATTCGACCATGGAAAGTGTATTCTTGGGGAATGACTCATTGATGCTTTGTTCAGGACGATCAAAGTCTAATTGAGGGGCAGTTGATGACGGTCAAATTATACCCGTAAAAGTCATCAACATTATCCTTAAATCGAGATTAATAATATTTATTTTATATTAAATTACATGCTTATAATGATTATCTTCTATTGTGTAATTTAAAATATATAATTTGGTATTTATCCGTTTTTATTATTTAAATATGATTTATTATGGGATAAATATTTATTTTGTAGATTGAGATAATTTTGGAGGATAATTGCAAATGGACAAATTAAATTACAAGATAAATCCAAGTAAATCCGGATGTATTGAAGATAAAGATCGGATAAGCACGAAAAGAGGAGTAAGGCATGACAAGAGCCAGCGAGCCAATCCGAAGATCTCCAACTCATATGCGCGGCCCTATCTCTTGCTTGGGGCGCATTTTGCCTTTTGTCGGGAGATCGGCCGGGAGTTATCTCTAATTGTTTTGATATTTTGAAATATATCTTTTAATTAGCTTGAACCCCTATAAATAGAGCTTTACGAATTTCATTTAAAACACACCTCAGACACTTCTCTCAGTTTATAATAAAATCTTCAGTTTTGCTCAGAGCAGTTTTTTACAAGTTCTGCAATTATGTAAGTTCTTGTATTACTTTTCTCTAGGTTTTTTATAATTAATTCCCCAATTATTATTTATCGTTTGAGATTGTTATTTCTTAGTTAAATGATGTAGATTTAGGATTACGACGTGAGGCGGTACGGATTCCTCGTCTATAAGGATCCGCACGCCCACGTCTATGTCTCGTGATCTATATATGATTTTATTTTGATTAATAATCATGTTTTTAGTAGATCTATATAATTGCTTTATGAACTTCTATTTTATCCGATAAGCATAGAGAAACGCTAAGATTTAGTTGTTCGTCGCGTCAATCTAGCCATGTCTTTATGGTGTGATTGTCCACCTAAAATTTCTTATCTTAGTAGGTATGGCTACGGCTATGTTGCTCGTTTGTTTTAATTAGCGTATGATTAGAAAATACCAATATAGGGCTCCTAGGTCGGCTCATGAATTGATCTTCCGGGACTTTCAGCGAGATCTAGATCTGTTCTGTATTAAGGAATTGTGCACATCTAGTTATACGTAAATCGTAGATTAACATGATACCTAAAAAGTTAGTGTTAGTGGGACGGAGACTGATGCGATCGCTTAGGAAGTACGCCTAATCACAGGAATGTTGCCTAGGTGAGGAATACGGTTAATATCGGCATCCCTAGTTTAGTAAGCGTGCAAGTTATATGAGATGGAGGCCTAAAAATCGAAGTCACATAATGTAGCATAGTGATCTAGATGGCCTACCCGGAGCTAGATCTAGTTTAGGGGATGAATCCCGTAGCCAATATAAAAAAAATACGAATTGGATTAATAGTTGTCGAGTCTAGCTTAATTATATAGAATCTCTAGATCCAAACGATAACATAATAATTGGGGATGTTAATTACGTTGTGTTGTGTCGGGTCGTGTCCTTTACCTTTTCTTGTCTTTTGTTGGTCGTAGACCGCCTCTGTGTGCTTGACATGAATGATTAATTGTTTGTATATAAATGACCCACAATTGGTTCCCTGTGGGATCGACCTTGATTCGCTATAGCTTATACTACGATGGACCTAGTCCTCTTGCTAGTATTGGTTTATGGTGGTCAAGTATTTTATTATCACTTGATCTACGTCATCATCAAGGTGCAAAAATGAACCTAGGAAGAAGAAAAATGAAGAAAATGAGGGGAGAAGTGTTAGTATCTCAACCCATATGTTCTGTTCAGAAGCAATTTGACCTATTATGGAGGCCTTTTCTGGTCATGGATTCTTCATGAAAGTTGTAGATAATTGAAAGAGCTTTGCAACGCATTTTGAATCATTCAAATCGGAGTTCTACACGCAAAGATAACATGGTTTTACGGCAGCCATAAAACTGCATCATCTCAAACGCATGTTTCAACTCTCAAACGCGCGTTTCAAATTGCTAATTTTGGACTGATAGTACATGAAGCAAAACATGCGTTTGGGGACCTCCAAACTGGCGTTTGGAGTCATTTTTCTGCAGATTTTTGCCCCTATAAATACCCCCTTCCATCGAATTTCATTAGATATTCTCCCCTCTCTTAGCTAACCCTCGCCCCTCTTTTGCTCGATTTTTGTAGTAGTTTAAAAACACTTTCTCTTAGCTTAGATTAGCTTAAACATAGTTAGATTGTACTCTTTCCAAGCTCAAATCTCAATTCCAAACTCAAAGTCTTCACCTTTTAATTACTTCTCTATTTGTACTTTTTGGATCTCAACTCGAATTTCTCTCAATTAATGGTATATTTCTCTCCTCTCTTACTTATTATGTCTTTATTTTACTGTTTGATGCATTATTTAATCTTTATAATGAGTAGCTAAACACCAACATAGTCGAATCATGTGAAATTTGGTGAAATCACCCTTTGGGTGATGAAATTGGGAGTGGGTAGTGCTTTTTATTGTTTAATCTTGCTTGTTTCATGTCTTAGAACTTATTTTAACATATTTGGGCTAGATTAGCTACCTAGGTCAAAGTAACACATCAATCTTATATGAGTTGTTTTGCGGGAAGATGTGGGATAAGGGGTTCTAGGATCGTGGAGTAGACCCGTCTTAGTTGTTAAGCCCGGGCCAAAAGTGAGGTTACTCGTTTTAACGTTTAAGCGGCTCTAGTGCGTATCATGTCTTGTTAGTGAATCTTCTAAAGGGAAGGGTAATTAACATGGCATATGGTGTTAAAGGAGAGTTGTTCAGATCTTAGCACCAGAATTAGGAGCACGCACCCGTGAGATCGTTTGCAAGAGTTCGTTTGTTTTAATGCACACTCCCGGTTTTGTCTATCCTTAGGGTTGAAACTAGCTAGATGGATCATGGTTCGGCTTTGTCCCTCTCCATTAGTTAAACTTCGTTACTAATCGCTTTAATGTCGTTGTAGTTGTATAAACCTTTTCAACCATCGATTTTCCTAGAATAAATTTGAAGTTTGATTTGGTATTCATAACCATATTCCTTTGGGTTCGACATCGTACTCATGTAGCTATGCTAGCAATCGACCCGGTACACTGCCGGTTAGAGAGTTAGTTTGCCCACGGTTTTGAGTCTTTATAAATTGTTTTTGAAGGGTGAATTTTAGCTCAATCACCAGCTAATCAAGGAAGAGCCAAGAAATGTAGTAGGCTCCAATAGGACGGCGATCATCAGAGTCTACAGCCCAGTCAGCATCAGTGAAAGCATGAAGAGAAAGGTAGGAGGCCCGAGTGAGATGAAGGCCATCATAGATAGTGTGCTTAAGGTAACGCAGAATACTGTTGGTTAAAATTATCAATCTAGCATGCTGTTTAACACAAAATTCAAACAAAAACGAAAACATAAAATAGGACAGAAAACTTATTGACTGAGGCGAGTGTAGCACTCTGTCCTTAAGATGATTTTCCCCCAATTATGTGCGCACGGTAATGACAATCGTCTCTCAAGATACAACAGTCATACCTTCCTCGGATTGTTGCACTTCAATGAGAAGAAGATGACGAACCGATCATGTTCTGCAAATCTCTTCTTTACTCAAAAATTAGGCGAAGTATTTGGATGAGTATTTTAAAGCAACTGGCCAGAATTTTTTCTAAGGAATTTCATATGAAAATCTGCATTTTTTTTTCATTGTAATGTTGGAATTATATAGGAGAAAGGTGTCCGATCATTTAAAGGTTGCAACCTTTAACCGAAAGGATACAATTCGAGTGAAGATGCAGTAAGAGGGCTAGGACATCTATCTCCTTTAGTCCAGATTTCCTCACTTGTATGGTGGAGGATGATCCGAAGACATATGTTGAGGCTATGTCTAGTCTAGAAGATCCATTCTGGAAAGAGGATCATTTGATAACTCTTGACCGGATGTTAAGGTGTTTGAAGTTTACAAATGAACCTCGAATACAAAGTATGCAAGATATCCAGTGATATTGGAAGGATCTTGTGATGCAAGCTGGATATCCGATCAGAAGACTCAAAACCCACTAGTGGATATGTATTCACTATTGGTGGTGGTGCAAATGTCTCGAAATCCTCAAAGCAAACATGCCATAACTCAATCTACTATAGAATCGAGTTTAAACATATCATGTTCTGTAAATATCTTCTTTACTGTAAAATTTTGCAAAGTATTTGGATGAGTATTTGAAAGCAGTTGGCCAGAATTTTGTCTAAAGAAACCATATAAAATCAGCATCTTTTTTCATTGTAATGTTGGGAATATGTAGAAGAAATGTGTCCGATCATTTTCCCAAATTTGCCTACGTATCCAATGTGTGTAACTGGAATCAAGTCTCTCGTAGTTCCTTAAGGATCGTTTATATAGAGGACGTCTAGTCCATTTTCTTGTCCAACAAGGATTCGGTATTCTAATCCTTAAGGATTTATGTCAATCCCGTTGACTTAGGGATAGTTATAAATACGTTTAAATGACAGGATCAGTGTCATTATACCATGAGATTCTTTCCGGGTTTATCTGAGCATATAGGAACACGTTTAAATATTAGATAAGGAAAGCTCTAGCCGACCTGCGTCTGAGCTCCTCAGGTCATCCCGACCCGAGCTGCACAACCCGGACTCTGATATGACCGAGCTGACCTATGGTGGTCTGATCGGGAGAACGGGGTAGACCTCCCACATGGGGTTTCTGGCTAGATCTACAACTTGATATTGGGCTCTTGGCCTTTAATGTTGTTACTTTTCTCTTTCTTCATTCATTGTGTAGTCATTCCTTGAATAATACGTGGCAAGGGCTAGTCCGACCCTCGTCAAACAATCTTATGAAACATAATTAATGATAAAATAAACATTGGAATTTCATTTTTCACCTTCATATAACATCGAGCATGTAACGCCCTGCTCCCGGATACCGAGCCCTTATCCGGAAGAGAAACGTTCGGCGCGTATAGCATTAAATAAATCTAATATTATATGCAAGCCTCTACGTTGTCGTATCAAATAACAGCAAACGGAAGCTAAAAAGACTCGGGTAAAAACATAAATGCTACTATGAATAGAAATCAACCATACTAAAGATAGATAGTTAAGATTACAACGATTAAAAACCCAAAGACTTATACAATACGATGCCTTAAAAGTAGAAGTACAACAAATCTAAGAGAAGAAATACAACCAGTCTAATACAACCTTTACAAAGAAAATAATCTAGAAGCTCCGTCAAGACTTTAAGTCTTCAAAAGCCGTCGTCTACACTTGATCAACCTGCTCGTCTTCTCACCCCACAATGCATACAAAAGAAAATGCAAAGGAGGTAAGTACAAAGTACTTAGTAAAAGTGAGAAGCTATGACAACAATTATAATTCATAAAGAAAAGATATTTAATCGCTTAGTTATTTATGTGTGACCGACTAATCTGGGGTTCATTTCATGTCCATCAACATGAACTCGACTAAACGTTCTACCTAACTTATCTATGTTACAACCGCACTCAAGGGCACTACGCGCATCCACCTTTGGGACACTCTTTTGCAACATATTAGTGGATCACACCAATATCCACGAAGTCTAGAAAAGGTAGACTCGATAGTACGCACATCTCAATGTGAGTCCCTCCGCATTTTAGTTTTTTTGACCTACGGAGTTCTTCCATCTTCAGAGGTAGGCATACATCGCGATTTAGCCTGGTGCCTAGCCAAGAGAGACATGTTGTTTAATCTTTTACTAGTCAAGTACGTATTCATTAGGATGATTAACTAGCCACCTAAGTGTTTTCAATTAATCTCCCTCACATTAACTACTCTCTTCCTAGACCACTAGACACGGACAAGGCCTAGCAATTACACAGACATTGATGAATACTAATTCATCAAAGCACAAGCCTATTATGCTCTTCCGACGGATCCGAACTTCAACTCCCTTTAAGAGTACATTCGGTGTTTTAACTGAACGAATCAGAAGCTCAATTCAGGCTTGTTTATGTTTATTCAATGTTAATATATCATGTTTAAGGGTTTAAAACAGTAAACACATGAGTATAAAACCTGAATCTAAGCTGAAACGATAAAAACAGTGAAAACAAATAAAACAGGTCAAACGCCCGTTTGAAAAGCCTAAACGCCCGTCTAATCCCGAACGCCCGTTTAAAACCCTATGGACGCCCGTCCGAAACCGAACGCCCGTTCACTTACCTCAAACGCCCGTCCGTCAAAAAGGGCTACATCCTGAATCAAAATCTAACCTCATACGCCCGTCTGCCTAATGCAAACGCCCGTCTGGGCTACTAGGATCTCGGACGCCCGTCTGCCTAAGTCAGACGCCCGTCCGCCTGGGTTTTGCCAGAACCCTAAAATCTTCAAAACACGATTCCCAATCCGTTTCTAACCTAATTAACATCAAATTAAGTACAGTAAAACATAGAAAAACATATCTAATCATACCTTAACATCTGTGATCATTGATCAACGAAAAGACACATCTTTCTTGCATCTAAACATCTTAAAACTTGATCTAAACCTTATAAACGATAATTGGAACCATAGGAAGAGCCTCTTACCTTATTTGCCAGCCAAAACCGCAAGCAAAACACCAAGCAGCTGCAACAACTGTTGATCCTCAACCCCAAAACCTATGTGATCAACAAGAAACCCTAAAATCCTATTTCTTTGCAGAAAAATGAAACTGAAAAAGGTGCAATAAACTGTAGATTACCTGGATTTATTGCTGTCAAACTAATTTTAGATTATTCTACGCTCCGAGACGATCGTTTCGACTACTCACGGCTGCGAAACAGAGCTACGGATTAAAAGATACGAATTTTCCAAGAATCGAACTCTACGAATACCAAAAACTAGGGCTACACCGAAAACTTACGGAATCGAGAGATGTTATTTTCCAAAGTTGCGTCTCCTCGCGCTGATCACTTTTCTCTCTTGCGGCATCTTGATCAGATGAACGGATTGATAACACGGTTCTTCCTTTTATTTCGCTTTCTTCTGCGTTGCTTTCTTCCTTCAGCGCCGTTCTCCCCTTTTCTTTTTCAGAAATATGCGTGTGTCAATTGTGGGGAAATAATTGGGATTATTTCTTTTTATAGCCATTTAATCAAATTCATTAATTAAATAACTAAATCCTTTAATTAATTCCTTTTCACTTAAATAAATGGGACAAATAATAATTAGGTCGTAGTAAATACACCCAATGACTATTTTACCCTTTTACGAAAAGTCGGGATGTTACATTCCATCCCCCTTAAGAGGAGTTTCGTCCTCGAAACTCGAATGTAACCGAGAGGTACTTGAACTCTGGACTTTGCGAAGCGTTTCGTCTCCTAACTCTTCTACAATCTTCATCTTCTTCCATCTTCCCAACTCTTTTGCTTGTAATGAGCCAACTTGAGGTTGTGACGATCCACCTCGATCTTCTCGTTGGCTTGCTGTATCAACTCTCGGGTCGCGTGATTCTGTCGCTCCACTTCATCCTAGAAACTCGTGTTCTTCTATCTCTATCTTCATGAAAGATCTCCAGCAGTACTGTTCCAATTCTTGTACTTCTTGGTCGCTCCGAGAGGAACTGCAATTATCATCTCGAGGTTTTCATTCTTCATTGTCCTTCCCAATCTTCCGCAATCAGAATCCCAAAGCTGATTCCGCTACCAACGGTTGTCATCTTCATCAAACTCGTGACCAAAGGCTGGTCGGTTCTGACCACTCACTTGTAATCAAAACCATTGGATCTTCATCTTTTTTCTTCGCGAACTCATCAACTGCCTCGAATCTTGCAATCATCGGTTTACCACACTTTGCTTGCTCCTGCAGACCTATGTCCTGAGTGCTTGAGCTTCCCAACTGACTGACAGCTTCCTGGCATACTTGACTTCCTTCGATCTCAACTTCCCTCATAGCACCACAAGCTTGCTGAAGAACTGCAAGGATCCCGGGTGAAAGGCTTCTGAGACTTCTTGGGGATGGGGAACATGCATTTACCATACTTTCTCTCTGACAGGTCTGATTTAATCCTTATGCCAATTAGGGTTATCTTGGAAAATAAAGGAAGTTGAAAAGTGACAAGTTGAGTACCAGGGTGGTACGTCAACTAGGTAAGCCAATGTAGGGTACAATGCACTTGAAATAAGGAAGGTTGCTTGGGTTACAAGCAGAACAAATGATTCCGTGTTGAAGAAAGTTAGAGTTGGTTCCAAAATGAAGAATGAGGCATTGTATCGTAATACAAAAGATAGCCACCAGAAGGAAAACAAAAGAACACCTTGCAGATGAAGTTCTTTTAAGAGAGTGGAATTCTGCGAGATACGGTGGTCTACAAAGACTTCAGAGGCAACTTGGAAGAATGGTAATAGGCTTTCATATAAACCTTTTGAAAGTGGAGACGTTAGAACATCACCAGATTGACTTGAAAGTATTCTCAATGTATGAAAAGAGATCACCGAGCTTGAGAACATTAAGAAAGTGACCTTGATTGTTAATCATTTGGTTAACAAAGATGGATGTTGGCGAATTAGAAAAATCTTCAGTTCACATGAGTTTTGTAAGGGAAACATCACATAACAGAAAAGCAAGGTAAAGGTGCAAGGTCGAGCACCAGAAGGACTGGAAAGATGGAAATCAAAAGAGAGCAAGAATCTCATCATGAAGGAGCCATGGAGACAAAACGAGTACACCAAAAGGTCTCAGAATAAGATAAACACTTGTCAATAAGTGTCCAGGTTTGCAATAGTCAAAGAGGGGTTATTTCAAGATTTAAGGGAAATTAGAAATTTTTTTTCCCAGGAAATTGTAAGGGAATATCAAAGGTTTGGATAAGTAAGCGGCAAGAAAAATTTTGAGTGAAGAGGAAATGACACTTTAGAATTGTCGGGTAAGGTTTGATTTCAAAGAATTAATTCAAACCTTCAACGGAAGTTTAAACGTTCTTAACAGATTCAAATCAAAGGTTCAAGGTTGCACTACTCGAGAGGAATAGTACACTGCCAAGGAATAAATGCTCGAGGTTATTCCCCGTGTGGAAATGAAACGGTTAAAATAAAATAGACTTTCAACCGGTGTAACAAAATTGTAGTAGAAGCGCCAAAACAGAAAGTGGAAAGTCAGAATGATGTATATGGCGGTTCATGGCTCTAAATGGCCTGAAATAGATTTAAAACTGAAGCGTACAAGGTGTAATAACCTGAAATGGAGATCAAAGGTTTAGGAACTCAAAAGTCGGTTGGCTAGTTGGGTTCGTACGGCATCTTGAAAAAAAAAATTCTGCCTTCTGCTTGAAACTGGTTTAGCATAAATTGCTAGAAGGTTAAAGATAGGTAACTGAAAAGGAATGTCATGGTAGGCTTAAAAATTGACCAACAAAAGAAGATATGCATACCTTAAAGGGACAGGTAGCATTAGGTGAAATAGTTACAATATCGACACTACCCTTAGGAGGGAGCTGAGAATAAACACAAGAAAAAGAATGTTCTGGCATCAGAAGGCTTAGTCAAATTTAAATTTGAAATGAATGATGGGAGTGCAACACTGCAGAGAGGATTTGTTGAGTTTAAAGATCTCAAATGAGGGATTACATGAGAAACAAATTACCATAAAAGGTATATTTACAAAAGGCATGAAAAGGGTCTGAAAATCAAACATGGCATGCTGGAGGATAGCATCTTGGTTCTCGTTTAACACTGCAAAAGAAACTATAACGTTAGCTTTACAAGCATCCTACTAAAAGATTTAACTAAGGAAGAGATCAGACTTCAGGGAACTCCTAAACATAACAGTCGTAACTTACTACCCTCTTAGCCCTAACCCCAAGTCAAAGAGGTGAAAATTCCTTTTAGGTTGCTGTGTAAGATTTTTACTCCGGATCTGACATTATCAATTTTTACAGAACAAACGAAGAGGAATTTGAGCACGATCCAAAGAGAAAAGATTTAGATACTGGAGTTTCCCAGGTGATATAAAAATATTAGAATTTTTGAATGAAGATAAGTTGGTCAAAAACGGTTATTTCTGACGATTGCACAAGCTGCCAGAATTTCCAGATTATTAAACACTGTGTTGAATTGCAAATCGAGATCAAACGAAAAATAATATGAACTTGATTCCAAAATAAAGTCCGTAGATAAAATTGTTGTCTGCAACATATCAAAATTTCAGGTCATTTGAAGATGTTTAACCTGTTCAAAACAGAAGAAGAAGTGAAGGTGCTGCTGCAGATTTTCTGGACAGAGTGTCCGGTATAAACATGAATTTTCTGAATAATCCATAATGATTGACGAGTTGATGTAAAAAGAGAAATTGTAGATAAGACAGTAATCTACTTTGCTGAAAATTTGCAGAATTTTTAGAGTAGGGGAAGACAGTCTTATGTTAGAGGGAAAACACGGAAAGGAAAACACGGAAACAAAAACATTCACACATGTTGGGTAAATCCAAACACAAGGACAATGAAAAGTATGTGCCAAAGTAAGAGACCTTTAACAATATGAGTTGAAACGACTGAGGAGTACTTGGAAAGAATAGAATTGCACATGGAGTTCGTGTAGAACCATCTCAAGCAAAGCAAAGGTCTAAGAATGTTGATAAACTCAGACCAAGCGACGGTGAAAAGAGAAAGTGGTGGATTTGTAGAGTTGGATCAAATATCATTCTCTACAAAGTTAGGCCAAAATAAAAGTAAACTTTGATATTCATGTGTAGAGAAGGTGAAGAGATTTCAATAGGGGAAGTTAAGGAAATCAACCAAGAGGACCTCGACTTTAAGGTGTAGGCATAAGACTCCGATCCCAAAGCTTTACTTAAAGGGGTTTCACTTAACCCTATGTGACAAGCCACGGGTTGGAACTTCAAAAGAAGAAAGAGTTTCTACTAAGGATCCTAGAAGGGACAAAACCTGAGGTGATCACATGAAAGATGTGAACTGAGAACTCAACCTGACCTTCGTCTAAGACGATTCTTCACTTAGTCCTAGTGGAACTTAACCACGGTTTAAGGATTCTTAGTCATACGAGGATTACCACCAAGCTCAAGTTCAAAAAGGTCTAAAGGAATCTTATCTTAAAGGAAGAGAAGCCTAGGACAGAAAGACGCTTCTCTCTGATACCAACTGTAACGCCCCGCTCCTGGATACCGAGCCCTTATCCGGAAGAGAAACGTTCGGATCGTATAGCATTAAATAAATCTAATATTATACGCAAGCCTCTACGTCGTCGTATCAAATAACAGCAAACGGAAGCTAAAAAGACTCGGGTAAAAACATAAATGCTACTATGAATAGAAATCAACCATACTAAAGATAGATAGTTAAGATTACAACGATTAAAAACCCAAAGACTTATACAATACGATGCCTTAAAAGTAGAAGTACAACAAATCTAAGAGAAGAAATACAACCAGTCTAATACAACCTTTACAAAGAAAATAATCTAGAAGCTCCATCAAGACTTTAAGTCTTCAAAAGCCGTCGTCTACACTTGATCAACCTGTTCGTCTTCTCACCCCACAATGCATACAAAAGAAAATACAAAGGAGGTAAGTACAAAGTACTTAGTAAAAGTGAGAAGCTATGACAACAATTATAATTCATAAAGAAAAGATATTTAATCGCTTAGTTATTTATGTGTGACCGACTCAATCTGGGGTTCATTTCATGTCCATCAACATGAACTGACTAAACGTTTCTACCTAACTTATCTATGTTACAACCGCACTCAAGGGCACTACGCGCATCCACCTTTGGGACACTCTTTTGCAACATATTAGTGGATCACACCAATATCCACGAAGTCTAGAATAGGTAGACTCCGATAGTACGCACATCTCAGCGGAGTCCCTCCGTACTTAGGGTTTTTTTGACCTACGGAGTTCTTCCACCTTCAGAGGTAGGCATACATCGCGATTTAGCCTGGTGCCTAGCCAAGAGAGACATGTTGTTTAATCTTTTACTAGTCAAGTACGTATTCATTAGGATGATTAACTAGCCACCTAAGTGTTTTCAATTAATCTCCCTCACATTAACTACTCTCTTCCTAGACCACTAGACACAGACAAGGCCTAGCAATTACACAGACATTGATGAATACTAATTCATCAAAGCACAAGCCTATTATGCTCTTCCGACGGATCCGAACTTCAACTCCCTTTAAGAGTACATACAGTGTTTTAACTGAACGAATCAGAAGCTCAATTCAGGCTTGTTTATGTTTATTCAATGTTAATATATCATGTTTAAGGGTTTAAAACAGTAAACACATGAGTATAGAACCTGAATCTAAGCCGAACGATAAAAACAAAGTGAAAACAAATAAAACAGTCAAACGCCCGTTTGAAAAGCCTAAACGCCCCGTCTAACCCGAACGCCCGTTTAAAACCCTATGGGCGCCCGTCATTCAAACCGAACGCCCGTTCACTAACCTCAAACGCCCGTCCGTCAAAAGGGCTACATCACGAATCAAAATCTAACCTCAGACGCCCGCGTCGCTTAATGCAAACGCCTGCCCGTGCAGGCTATTAGATCTCGGACGCCCGCCTCGCTAAGTCGACGCCGCCCGCTGGTTTGCCAGAACCCTAAAATCTTCAAAACACGATTCCCAATCCATTTCTAACCTAATTAACATCAAATTAAGTACAGTAAAACATAGAAAAACATATCTAATCATACCTTAACATCTGTGATCATTGATCAACGAAAAGACACATCTTTCTTGCATCTAAACATCTTAAAACTTGATCTAAACCTTATAAACGATAATTGGAACCATAGGAAGAGCCTCTTACCTTATTTGCCAGCCAAAACCGCAAGCAAAACACCAAGCAGCTGCAACAACTGTTGATCCTCAACCCCAAAACCTATGTGATCAACAAGAAACCCTAAAATCCTATTTCTTTGCAGAAAAACGAAACTGAAAAAGGTGCAATAAACTGCAGATTACCTGGATTTATTGCTGTCAAACTAATTTTAGATTATTCTACGCTTCGAGACGATCGTTTCAACTACTCACGGCTGCGAAACAGAGCTACGGATTAAAAAATACGAATTTTCCAAGAATCGAACTCTACGAATACCAAAAACTAGGGCTACACCGAAAACTTACGGAATCGAGAGATGTTATTTTCCAAAGTTGCGTCTCCTCGCGCTGATCACTTTTCTCTCTTGCGGCATCTTGATCAGATGAACGGATTGATAACACGGTTCTTCCTTTTATTTCGCTTTCTTCTGCGTTGCTTTCTTCCTTCAGCGCCGTTCTCCCCTTTTCTTTTTCAGAAATATGCGTGTGTCAATTGTGGGGAAATAATTGGGATTATTTCTTTTTATATCCATTTAATCAAATTCATTAATTAAATAACTAAATCCTTTAATTAATTCCTTTTCACTTAAATAAATGGGACAAATAATAATTAGGTCGTAGTAAATACACCCAATGACTATTTTACCCTTTTACGAAAAGTCAGGATGTTACAGAGCAACTAAATTATATGCTAATTTAACTAGAAACATATATAATATTGTCATGCGATATTTAGCATAATTGATAGATGTGCAAAGATTAAAACATGACACCAATTAAGTATATATATCTCTATCTCTATCTCTACTATATTAAAAGTGTGAGTGTGTTTTCCTCAAAAGGTATTTCTCCCCAAAAAGTGTTTCTCCCTAATTTAAATAATTAATCAATTAGTTTTAAATAAAAATATAAAAAATAATATCATGTAATTACAAGTAGAAACACGAAATACAAAATATAACAACAAAAATCATCAAAATCCTTGATTGATTAGCCTGTAATTAATCATCAATAATTACTTAAAATAGAAAAAAAAATGAAATTACAAATATAATAAAAACGAAAATATGAATAAATCCTTGATTTAATAAAAAAATATAAAAACATAAATCATCAAAATCATCAAAACCCTTGATTGATTATTCATTAATTAATTAAAATAGAAAAAAACGAAATTACAAATATAAAAACGAAAATATGAATAAATCCTTGATTTAATTAAAAATATAAACATAAATCATCAAAATCATTGATTGATCATTCATTAATTAATCATCATTAATTACTTAAAATAGAAAAACGAAATTACAAATATAAAAACAATAAACCAAGTCGTAACAATCAATAAACAAGTAGTAATAAAGCCCGTAAAACAAGTAGTAGTTGTAGGCATAAATGTAGTAATGAATGTACCAATACACAAGAAGAATGCACTATAAACAAGTAGTAGTAAATCAAAAAAAGTGTGAGTGTGTTTCCCCCAAAAAGTGTTTCTCCATAATTTAAATAGTTTTAAATAAAAATATAAAAAATAAGTATCATGTAATTACATGTAGAAACACAAAATAAAAAATAAAACAACAAAAATCATCAAAATCCTTGATTGATTAGTCATTAATTAATCATCAATAATTACTTAAAATATAAAAAAAATGAAATTTCAAATATAATAAAAACGAAAATATGAATAAATCCATGATTTAATTAAAAATATAAAAACATAAATCATCAAAATCATCAAAATCCTTGATTGATTATTCATTAATTAATTAAAATAGAAAAAACGATATTACAAATATAAAAACGAAAAAAATGAAAAAATCATTGATTTAATTTAAAATATAGAACATAAATCATCAAAATCCTTGATTGATTATTCATTAATTAATCTTCATTAATTACTTAAAATAGAAAAATGAAATTACAAAAATATAAAAACAAAAAATATGAATAAATCCTTGATTTAATTAAAAATAAAAATTAAATAAAAATATATATATATATATATATATATATATATATATATATATATATATATATATATATATATATATATATATATATATATATATATATATATATATATAGTAAAAAAACCCGTGCATAATGCACGGGCAATATAAAATATCTATTGCAATTAGAACACATATGATATTGTTCATAATTAATTAGACGATTAGATTATATAAAATAAGAAGAAAATTGGCCATACAACAACACAATAAAATCGAGATGTAAAAAAATGCGCGACATATTGAAATCATTAAACGATTATATGAAAAACAAAAATAATTTTAACTATATCACATTTTGCTTGTATGCACAATAAAACATACGTGAAAATAGTGCGTCATATTACAATCAATAAGAAACAATGTAAATTTTATTGATGTTCGAACAAATATAAAATTAAAAACAATGTAAGAAGATCAAGTGTTTTATGTTGGGAATTGTTGTCGAACCATTCAAATTAATTCAGCACATCAAATTAATAGTTGAAGAATCGTAAGTTAAAAAAAACGATATCAAATCAATAACAAACATTATATAAAAATATAACTTATTACGTTTTGCACGTTTTTTTCTTGCATGCACTTGAAAACATAAGCACATGCCACACCCCAATCTACTTTCAGCACAAATGCCGCTTTCGGTGGTTCTATAGAATATGACGTTAATGGAGCATGTAGAACAAACGTGTGTGAAGATCCCAACAATGTTTGTATGCGTTGCTCAAAACGCCGACGTCCGGCATCCTATAGTATTCCGTATTTTTTTTTTTTATTCTTCCAAATCTTTTATTATTTTAGAGGTAGAGATCATAAAATATAATGGCATATTAATGGTATTTGTAACGGTAATTCTTTGAAATATTGATTCCGTATTTTTGCCCAAAAAACTTCAATATTTTGGGAGGAAAAATTATGTATTTAAAAAGATTTTCTTGTGTTACACTTTAATTTTAAAAGATATTGGTGTGTTACACTCGATTCCGTGTTTTTATTTTTTTACTCTTCCAAATCTTTTTTATGTTAGAGATCATAAAATATAAATGGTATGTATAGTATTGGGGGGGGAGGGGATTATTTGCAAAAAAATCTGTATTTAAAAATTAGTATTCCCTATTTTTATGCTTACAAATATTTTTATTATTTTAGAGATCATAAACTATAATTGCATATTAATGGTATTTGGAACGGTAATCACAGAAAATATTGATTCCATATTTTTTTGCCCAAAAGAATTCCATATTTCGGGGGGGGGGGGGGGGGGGATTCCGTATTAAAAAAATTATTCTATTGTATTATATTTTAAAAAAGATCTTAGTGTGCTACACTCGATTCCGTGTTTTATTTTTTCATTCTTCCTTATCTTTTTTTATTATGTTAGATGTCATAAAATATAAATGGAATTTATGGTATTGGGGAAAAATTATTCGCAAACAAATTTCGTATTTAAAGTTGATTCCGTATTTATTTTGTTTAGCAAAGTGTTTTCTGATTCCGTATTTATTATGTTTTTTTTTTCTTTTTTAGCGGGTATGAAGTGGGTCATTGTACGGGCTTGGGTAAAAATTAGTAATTGGGTTAAACCAACTCTTTTTTATATTATTCCGTCTTTTTTGTCGAAAAAAAATTAGTATTAAAAAAAATATATTATTGTGTTATAGTGATTCCTCACTTTTTTTTTCCTACCAAATTACTGGTAATTGGTTAAAAAAATATTATTGTGTTATACTGATTCCTTATATATGTTTTTTTATTCTTCCAAATTTTGCTAATTATGTTAGCGATGATGATAAAATATAAATGGTATATTAATGGTGTTATTATGGAGATTCTGTATTTATGAAATATTATTTTTTTCGGATTTTTTTGTACTTAAAAATGATATAAATGGTGTATTATTGGTCTTTGTAACTAAAAAAATTCCGTATTGAAAACATATTTTCTTCATTATTATTCATCTGCATTTTTTTAGTACTTTTTTTTTTCTTGGAAGAATATTGATATGCACTGGTTATCCTCGAGAAAGAAGCATTGGTTATCCTCGAGAAAGAAGCATAAAATATTAGATATTTTAAAACAAAGAACGTGTAAAATAAAGCAGCATAGTGTTGGAATATTTGATAAAGAATTTGTTGCGATTATCTAATGTAAATAGTAAAAAAAAAAATTAAAATAGAACAACCATTACGTTTTTTTATATAAAAAAAACACAAAAATTGTTTTGACTGATAGTACAAAACAATAATATTAGAATTAAATAAAGAAATAAAACAAAATATTGCAACAATGTTTTAGTGTGAAATAATATATTATTTATCTTTCGGGTTGCACTTAATAACAATTCTCGTTCGTAAGCAGTATGCCTACAGTAAAGACATCAAAATATACCACTATTAAATTCGTAATCATAAAAAATATATAATTAATTTAAAAAAATTCAATACCTTAGTCGGACTAAAAAAATCACAGTATATGTACATTGTATTGGAATTGTGCATTTAAAAATGATTCTGTATTTATTTCCATACTTTAAAAGTGTTTTTTATTGGAAAAAAAATCATATTTATTGCCAAAAATTTCACATTTAAATTCCGTATTTATTGCAAAAAAAATCCGTATTTAATGCAAATTCCGTATTTATTACGTGTGTCGAATTTTTTTATTATGTTTTGCATTTTATTGTATAGCTGTTTTTTTAGTGGATATATATGAAGGCAATAGAAAATTTTCGTATTTATAGGAAAAAAAATCGTATTTATTTCAAAAAAATCGCATTTAAAGCTGATTCCGTATTTATTGCAAAAACAAATTCCGTATAACAATTGCAAAAAAAAATCATTTTTTTATTTTTTTATTCTTCCAAATCTTTTTTTATTATTCTACACAAACCATACATGGAGTATAATATAGAAAACAATTTTTTAGTGTTAAAAAATATATTATTTACCTTTTCGTGTAGCGTGTTGCCCTTAATAACAATTCTCATTCGTAAGTAGCGTGCCTGCAGGAAAGACATAAAAATAATATCACTATTAAATTCGTAATCATCCTTTCAAAAAAGAAAAAAATTCGTAATCATAAGAAATATATAATTAAATAAAAAAATTCGCATTTAATTCACGTATTTATTGCACAAAAATAATTTTAAAATAATTTTCATATTTATTGCACAAAAAATCGCATTTAAAGGCGTTCCTAGTTATTGCCAAAAAAGTTTGTAGCTATTTTTTTAATGGGTATGTAGGCAATAGAAAATTTTGCATGTATTGAAAAATATTAAGTATTTAAAAAGTTGATTCTGTATTTATTTCAAAAAAAAATCCTTATAACAATTGCAAAAAGTTTGTTTTTATTTTTTATTCTTCCAATTTTTTTATTATTCAACACAAACCATAGATGGAGTATAATCTAGACAACAATTTTTTAGTGTCAAAGAATATATATTATTTACCTTTTCATGTAGCGTTTTGCGGTAATAACAATTTTCGTTCGTAAGTAGCATACCTGCAGGAAAGACATAATAATAATATCACTATTAAATTCAGTAATCATCCCTTCAAAATAGAAAAAATTAGTAATCATAAAAATATATAATTAATTAAAAAAAATTTCAACACCTTTTTTCTCACCACCTTTGATCCGATGATGAATGGATTCGTCTCATGAAGCCCAACGAAAAAATTCAAAGCAGATAAAACGTCAATAACATTCTTGTTAACTCATGGCAAAAATAATCGGGAATAAATCACAATCTTGTGAACTCATGGCAAAAAATAATCGGGAATAAATCACAAAGGAAGAAAAATTCGAACAAAAAATGACGGTGTATTTTTCTCACCACCTTTGATCCGATGATGAATGGATTCGTCTCATGAAGCCTAGCGAAAATAATTCAAAGCAGTTAAAGCGTCAATAACATTCTTGTGAACTCATGGCAAAAATAATCGGGAATAAATCACAATCTTGTGAACTCATGGCAAAAAATAATCGGGAATAAATCACAAAGGAAGAAAAATTCGGACAAAAAATGACAAGTGTATGTGGATTGTATTGGAGTTGTGCAAATGAATGATATCATGTTAATGTGTATATATAGCCGTATAAGTAGCGGTTGAGTAGTTTCAAAACAATATAATATTCCGTATTTAAAAAAATTATTTATTGCAAAAAAATCGCATTTAAAGCTGATTCCGTATTTATTTTCGTATTTTAATACTGATTTGGCGTTAAATTTTTTTTCGTATTTATTGCAAAAAAATTTGCATTTAAAGGTGTTCCTAGTTATTGCCAAAAAAGTTCGTAGCAATTTTTTTAGTGGGTATGTAGGCAATAGAAAATTTCACATTTATTGAGACAAAATTACGTATTTAAAAGTGATTCCGTATTTATTGCAAAAATTCCGTATAAAATTGCAAAAAAAGTTCGTTGTTCTATTTTTTTATTCTTCCAAATCTTTTTTATTCAACACAAACCATATGTGGAGTATAATCTAGACAACAATTTTTTAGTGTCAAAAAATATATTATTACCTTTTCGTATAGTGTGTTGCGCTTAATAGCAATTCTCGTTCGTAAGTAGCATGCCTGCAGGAAAGACATAAAAATAATACCACTATTAAATTCGTAATAATCCTTTCAAAAAAGAAAGAAATACGTAATCATAAAAAATATATAATTAATTAAAATATATAGCTATGCTACCATTCGTCTCATGAAGCCTAGCGTAAACAATTCAAAACAGATAAAACGTCAATAGCTTTCTTGTGAACTCATGGCAAAAAATAATTGAGGAATAAATCACAATCTTGTGAACTCATGGCAAAAAATAACCGAGGAATAAATCACAATGGAAGGAAAATTCGGACAAAAAAATGACAGTGTATGTGGATTGTATTGGAATTGTGCAAATGAATGATATCATGTGTGTGTATATATAGCCGTATAAGTAGTGGTTGAGTAGTTTCAAAACAATATAATATTCTATATTTTAAAAAAAATACGTATTTATTGCAAAAAAATTCCGAATTTAAAAAAATACGTTTTTTTAGTGGGTATGTAGGCAATAGAAATTTCACACTTATTGGAAAAAAAATTCCGTAATTAAAGCTGATTCCGTATTTTTTGTAAATGTATTTCAAGATGTATTTTATTGTATATTGGGAAAAAAATCGCATTTTTAAAGATGATTCCGTTATTGCAAAAAAACAATCGTAGCTATTTTTTTTTAGTGGGTATGAAGGCAATTGAAAATTTCGTATTTATTGAAAAGAATTTTCATATTTAAAGCTGATTCCAAATTTATTGCAAATGTATTTAAAGATGTTTTTTTTAATTGTATAGCTGTTTTTTTTTAAAGGGTCTGAGGCGGGTCAAAGTGTGGGTTTGGGTCAAATTTGCGGGTAATTGGGTTAAATTCACTCCTCCATATATTATATATAGATATATATATACAAAAAACCGTCACGGTTCTTGGTTGATTACTTGATTAAATAATCATTATAAATTAATTAAAAATAGAAATATGGTAAAAATATAAAAAATTGTCGTTAAATACCTTGATTATTGATTTTTTTTCTCAAAAAAAAGATTATTGATAATTTGTTAAAAGCCGAAAATAATTATTAATACGAAACACTCTCAATAGCTATTGAAAATCCGGAAGCATAAGAACGCTTTGATGAAAGAGACGTCATCCACCAAAGCTAAAGGTAACACATTATGTCTCATTTCGACCAATATCTGTGATGTGTAATTTTTTTTTTTAATTTTACAATAAAGATAAGCACAATATGAAATTTGCATCATACACAAGAGGAATGAAAAATATGTTATTATTTTATATTATCATCTTCATTATCATCGCTTCCATCGGTATATTGAGAAGGTTTTTTTGTGAAGGTAAAGAAGACAATGTGAACAGACTAGAAGTTAAAATAAGATTCTTAACTTAACAACGATGAACGAAGCAATAAGATTAGAAGTATTGAGGAAACTAGAAGAAAAAGAGAAGGTGAATTGATAATGCTCTAAATTGCAATGGTATGTGAAGATTTCTTGTAAATATGGCTAAACATTTTTAGTTCATATAAAAATACATACATATAACACAAAGTAGAACATATGACATTCTCATCACCCATTTAAATGGGAGATCAACGCAAGTAATGATTGATGGTGTCATTACACACCAGTCAAAGACTTGAGCAAAAGAACAAAACAACAAGAATAATAAGAAAAATAAAAAAAATATAGAAATAAAACAAGCATGTCAAATGCAATAATCTCATCGCTTTTATCAACATCAGCTACATAAACATTCATGTGAGTCAATTATATTATGTTATTTCACCAATTTCAAAGAAGATGCAGAGAAAAGAGGTTTATTAGAATCCGACCAGAGCATCGCAGAATGCTTAAATGAAGTTATTGTCATTCAAATTCCCAAGCATTAAGAAAATTGTTTGCAACTCTATTAATCTACTGTTAACCAACAAATATTCAACAACTATATGATACATATTGCGAATTAATGTCGGAAGATTTCATGCGAGTTCGTACAAAGTCAGTTAAATCAATTAAGGCCAAAACTTTGAAATCCATAAATTATTTTCCAGAAAGCATGGGTAAAGACTTGACATCTTACGACTTGCCAAGTATACATGAAGACTGCAACAACAATGTATAATATATACTAAGAGTGATTCGTGATGAATTGTCTATAGAGATTCCCCAAGAAGATTGCATTTTAGAAGAAATGCTTAATCATGAACAACAAAGTATACTAAAAAAAATTATCTATAAGGTTTATAATGGCCACAATACGTGCTAAGTTCTTTGTCAATGGGTCAGGTGGCATAGAGAAAACATATTTATATAAGGCTCTGTTAGAAAATCTAAGAATGAGACAATAAATAGCTATAGAAATATCCACATCAGGAGTTTCAGTTGAAATTATGCTCAGTGGCCTTATTCACATTTTAAAATTCCAAGTGCGCATGAAAAAAATATGTGCAAATATTTCAAAGAAGAGTGGAAATGTAGAATTACTATGAAAAGTAAGTCTAATGAAAATTGAGACGCTTGACAAAAGCTTAAAGGACATCATGAGAAATTCTAACGTACTTAGAAGATAGATTGTTGTATTTGGAGGTGATTTCAGACAAGCTTGGTGAAGTCATATTTGTGGCCAGTGATGGAAACATCATATCTTTCTAGAAATATGAGAGGAAGAGGAGATATACATTTCAGTCAATATTTATTAAGGATGAGTTGTGGAGAATAACCGGAAAAAAACTAAAGGAGACATAGAGTTACCAAATGAAATGATCATTGAATATGATGAAAACGATGATGAGGTTTCTGAAAATCATTTAATCAGTTCTATCTTTCCGTATATATAGGAGAACACTTTCACAACAGAATAAATTACAAGCAGAGCAATACTGGCCACATCTAATGACATGTTGATAAGTTGAATGAAAAATTGATATCAACCTTTCCAGATGATGCATATTGTTTCATAGCTTTGATAAGGCTATTGAAGATAATAATGATTATTATCAAGAAGAATTTCTCGACACTTTGACACCAAATGAATTGCCTCCTCACAAAGATAATGTTTCTGAGGAACTTAGATCTAGAAAAAGGATTATGCAATGGTACAAGGATGATATGTAAATGGTTCAAGGGAAACATGATTTATGTTGAAATCACAATTGGGAAACATTATGGAAAGCATGTTTCAATCCCACATTCCATTCTCACAGGCAGAAAATGAATGATACCCTTTTCATTTTACATGAAAGCAATAACCTATACGTCTTTTCTTAGCAATTACGATCAACAAAGCACAAAGACAAAAAAAACTATTTGCAGGAGTTTAATTGCCTCGGACGGTATTCTCATGGACGACTATATGTTGCACTTTCAAGGGGAACTTCAATATCAACAACTAAGGTGTTGATCAAACTCAAAGATCAACTAGACAACATCCACAGATGTACAAAAAGTATAGTATACAAAAAAGTTCTATAGTCTGGTACATAAATATTATATTCCTTTATTATCATTATTCCATTATTTTCATTAAATAATTCATACTTACTCTTATGAGCTCTTACAAAAAAACGACCCTTATTAATGAATAATGAAAGCACACAAAGTTTTTACACTTATTAATGACCCAATTTATGCTATGAAAGTGGAGGACACGTGGAGAATGAAAGAGCACAATAACGACAACTGCATCATTAAGCATTAAGTTCCATAGTGGGATTTTGTATTTCTATAAATTTTTATTGTTTAATTTTATATATATTCAACTTCTTAGCATTTTATGTGTATCCTGAAATGCACAATAATATCAATCGATGTCTGAAATCGTCAAAATTGGATCATTAGGCGGGTAATTAGCATTTGTAAGGATAATCCAATTACTTGACTGGGGGATTTTGTGATGAATTATAGTTGAACCAATGTGATTGAATGCCTATGTACCCAGAGGATTTGAGATCAAGCTATTAATAAAGTTCTGAATTTGTGAAGAGTGAATCATATTTATATGATCCTCTTTCCGGAGAATATGCCTTGGAGCACATGATTGGGGACATGACTGAAATCGTAGGACAATTTACAGCTCGTGCCATAATAGAGTGGGAATCATAGAGGCATTATTGTGGCAGTTATAGTATGCTAAATGACCTGACCGGTCATCTAAAAAACCTAAAGTCGTCGATGATGATATGTTCGAGCTGAGACATTTCATATCGCATCTTCATCAAATTTATCTAAAGTTTGAGGCCCTAAATTGGGCAGAGCTTATGTGGCCTATATGGTAAAATGATCTGATGTCACCCATTAGGTGCCACGTGTATGACGTCGGGTCATACCCACCGTCAAAATCCCCACAGAATTGAGCTAGAACGGAGGTCATTGGTTAGGTCCGACTGGATATGATGTGGCACTTTTTAAGAGGTGGGAACCCAAAGGTCTCTGATATGAATGTGTTTTCCAGCTATCTTTTGAAATTCAAATCTTCAATATCAAATTTTGAGATCCAGATTCACTTGCACCTTAGTATATTTTGAGATCGGTACTATTTTGGTCGTTACCGAGTCGGATGCACTATAGTAGCGAGCAAGGTCGTATCCCGCGAGGAATCAATCGAGTACCAAAGTCATTTTCATACTTAGTTTAGATCAATCAAGTGTGTTCAAGTTCTGATTATGCTAAAACGATATTTAAACGAGAGATAAAGAGAGAAAGAGACATAGCCAAATCACGATCGAATTGAATACTTTCACCCCTCTAATCGATTATTTAGGAATGGAAACTACCAACCAACCATCCTAATGCTTATATCGACTCGTTCATGGGTGCAAACTCCTAAGATAGTACTAGATGCCATGCAACAACCTAATACCCTTTGCCCGGTTCAACAGTCTGCCTTTAAGGATTTAATTGACCGAAACAAGATTAAGAACTAGAGCTGCTCAATTTATACCGACAAACCTCGTTACCCAATCGATCTAAACAACTCAGTCAATTGTAAATAACTATCTTAAAACCCCTTTTCCCACACCCCTTCACAACATACATTTATAAAAGTGGTGTGTGTGGTCATGAACTAGGTGATCAAGCTAATTCAAGCTCTAAGAACAAGTTTTAGGACATGAATTCATCGATATAACAACAATTAAACACTATTCATTCCCAATTTCATCAATTAGAGGAAGATTTCTTCAATTTTCACATGATTTAGCTATGATAGAAATTAGATAATCAGTATAATGAAAGAAACAAGAATCACACATGAAATTAAAGCCATCAAACTGAAAAGGAGCTTGAATTAAGTACCAAAATGCAGGAAATCTGAAGTTGCATCAATCTTCATCCAAACCCATGTCACTTTGGGGACACGAACATAAAATGCAAAATCCAAGAGAGTTAAGCAAGAATCTAAGCTATATTAAGTCTAATCTAAGAGAAGTTAAAGTTAAAAAGAGTGTAGAGGAGCTAAAAGAGAAGGGGTCGAGCTATACTAGTTGTTAGGGTTCTTTGGAGGATGAATCATGCTGAAAAATCTGTGTAAAAATGTATATATAACGTCTGAATGCGTACATATTCAATCGAATACGTACGCATTGCTCGAAATGCCCCAAATCCGCACATTCTGCTCCAGCAATGCGTACACATTCGATTGAATGCGTGCACATTGCCCTGTCAGCATTGACGGCCTTCAGTAATTTGGCAATAACTTTGCGTGTAGAGCTCCGATTTGAGTGATTCAAAGTGAGTTACAAATCTCATTCAATTGTGTACAACTTTCATGTAGACCACAAGTCCAGAAAATGCATGTATCTGGGATAAAATTGCTGATGAAGTGAACGTATGGTGAAAGCAACAACTATTTTTGATCAATTTCCAATCCCGGGCTTCGGTTTCATCTTTCGAAGCCTTGTGCCTTAACTTCCAGGCTCATAAATCACCTAGATCCTGCATCACAACATTCAAACACATACCGAGCATAACTCCGCAAGATAACTAGGGCTCGAAAAGGGTCAAAATACCGTAAAATGGTGAGGTTTTCCATCTATGTGACGGTTCACCTAAAAGTGAGTGTTCAATGCAATTTTGCCCTATAAATAGTCTAAAACTACCCAAAATAAGCCGAAAGTGTCGTAAACGGAGGCTAAAACATGCACCGGAGCATAGTAAAGTTGACTCTCATCAACCACTCCCCACTAAGCGTTTGCTCGCCCTCGAGCACAATGAGCGTTTTAAAGAAACCAAAGAGTCAATGTAACACGCGTAGGTCGATCCAATCACACATCAAGGATAACCGAAAAGTAAAAGAATGAATGCTTGTAACTTAACTCTACCTTATCAAGCGAACGGGATGTGTGTGTGTGTGTGTGAATAGCTTCTCCTACATTTACCACAGTTTACCGGTTTGGATTATGGATGCTAGGTCATTGAGACTATACCATAGGCTCATACTTTATAAGCATCTCCACTAATCGGGGCCAACCGAGGCTAAGCAAGGTCGAGTAAGACTTGCACGGTTGTAACGTTAGGCTAGGGACGGGACTAACCGAAGGGAATTTCTGGGGAATAAACAAGAAAGCGACAAAACGAGCAAGCTTAATCACGGGGTGAACAATACAAAACGTAGCTAGCTCTACCCTTCTCTAGCTCAAAATGAAACTAGAAACATGATCCACGAAATAAAATGCCATATCGCACTTTGTCTCAAGTGTAACGAGGCAAAAATGTATAAGAATCATGTTTCTACACTAAGGACTCACCCCAACACCAACATCACATAACAAATCAATACATGAGTCCTATACACTTGGCTTTCTTTGACTCAACCTTTTATTTACTTTTCATAACTTTTTTTTGTAACTTCTTTGATTTTCTTTTTTTTCTTTTTGAATTGAAATTGAATTTTTATTAGGTTTGAGACAAAGGCCATCACATATACATAATATGAAAAACGAGTTCCTACCCTCCAAATCGTGACATAGCTCATAATACCAACTCCTATCAAGAATACAAACAACTCTACCACCCCACACTTGCCTAAGCAAGTGTGATAAAATAAAAATGATTAAGCTCAACTCGTAGGGTGTTCAAGGATATGTAGACCACAAATAAGGCTTGGGGGTCAGGAAATTATGGGCTAAATATGAATGGCTAAGTGTCGGATAAGGGTCTAACCATCCTACCAAGGCTTAGAGAGGTTACTATGGAATATGTCATGGGATGGCTATTTGGCTCTGGTTAGGTCAAATAAATGCCATAACTGTCGTCCCAAACTCTACCAAAGTCGGCCTTTATATTTCGTTTCGAAGTTAAAGGTATGAGTTCTAGGTAGCTGAATTGTGCCTAAGTCTACCATAATCGGTCACTAGTTACCACGGTTCATGAAATCGAAGCTATACGTGCGTGAAAATCCCGTCTCCAAGATAAGGTATTAAGCCAAGTAACATGCATTCAAACATTCACTAAACCGTTTATCCTATCAACGTGAAGGCTCAACATACGAATGCAACGTCAATACCATGGAAAATTTTAAAAAATGCTCATTTTTTACTAAAGTGGTGACCAAACGATAAGCATACAACAGAATGGCTACAATCAACAATGAAACACATATCATAGCTAAGCCTACCACCCCCCACTTTAAATGCAATACTGTCCTCAGTGTGTGAATGATAAAGGAGAAAGAGGGCTTAGCTTAACCCGGCAGAGAGGCGCAAACCATGTACATGACTTATCCACGAAAGCTCCACTCAAATACTTAAAGCCATATGACAAAAACACCAAGAAAACGCATGCACGGGGAACAGCCACCGTGTCAAAAGCAAGCAATAGATATCGAGATATAATCAAAAAGTGCAAAGTCATAAACACGATCGTATGAAAGCAAAAGGGGAACCGACTCGGGGCGCATGCGATGCAAAGACAATCAAACACGTAAAACAACATCCATGCATAAAGATACGAGCCAACAACGGACCGAAGAAGAACAACTCAAAAACGGTACCAAGATCCCCCAAAGTATCACCCTAGACCACTCCTAGCACCAAAAACTAAAGCAAAAACATAGAAACGGTGGGTTGCCTCCCCCGAGCGCCTTGTTTAACGTCATTACATAGAGTACCGACCATAATAGTAACGACCAACCTTAACCGGCAGAGTACCGGGTCGGAAGTACTATAGAGGTGAGCAAGGTCGTATCCCACGAGGAATTTATCGAATACCAAAGTCGTTTTCGGATTTAGTTTAGGTTAACCAAAGATACTTCAAGTATTCAATTATGCCAAAACGATATTTAAACGAGAAATAAAGAGAGAAAGAGACATAGCCAAACCATGATCCAACTGATTACTTTCGCCCCTCTAATCAATTATTCGGGGATGGGATTAACCAACCTACCAACCTAACACTTATACCGACTCATTCATGGGTGCAAACTCCTAAGCTAGTGTAAGACGCCATGCAACAATCAAACACCCTTTGCCCGGTTCAACAGTCCGCCTTTAAGGATTTAACTGACCGAAACAAGATTAACGCACTAGAGTTGTTCGATTTCACAACCGAATGAACCTCACTCCTTAATCAATCCAAACAACTCAGTTGATTATAAGAAATGATCTTAAAACCCATTTTCCCACACCCCTTCGCAACATACATTTATAAAAGTGGTGTGTGTTCATGAACTAGGTGTACAGTCTAATTCAAGCATTAATAACAAGTTTTAAGACATGAATTCGTCGATATAACAACAATTAAACAATACCCATTCCCATTTCATCAATTAGAGGGTGATTTCTTCAATTTTCACATGATTTGACTATGAAATGTTTTGCTATTCATATCTAAAACAAGAAATAACAATCAAAACGAGAATTAAAGCCATGAAACAAGAAAGGAAACTAAATTGATTACCAAAATCGAAGAGGTTGATGTTTCTTCAATCTCCATACAAACCCATGTCACTTGGTGAAGAAGAAGATCCAAAAATGCAAAAATAAAGTAAGAGGAGCTATAATCTAAGCTAGATTGAGCTTAATCTAAGTAAATTAGGTGTAGAAATTAATCTAAAGGGAAGAGGGGTGGAATTTCGACCTAGAGTATGTGTTTCTAAGGTTTTGGGTCTAAGAGAATGAGGATAAATATGAAAAAGAGCTATTTATAGGTCCAAAAAAAGTGCAGGAAAAGTGATTTTGGCGTGCCCCAAAACTGACTCTGTGATTCTGGGAGGTCTCTGTTCTACTTTGGCGCGCCCCAAAGTTTTCAGCGCGCGCCAAAAATCTGGACTGATACACCTTCAGTAATCTGGTAATATCTTTGCGTGTAGAGCTCCAATTTGAGTGATTCAAAGTGCGTTGGAAATATCATGCAATTATCTACAACTTTTATGAAGACCACAAGTCCAGAAAATGCCTTTAAAATTGCTCAAAGTGCAGATAAAGTGAATATAAGGCAAACACATCAACTATTTTTGATCCGTTTCCATCCCCGGGCTTTGGTTTCGTCTTTCTAGACCTCATGCCTTGTCTTCTAGGTTTACGAGTCACCAATTTCCTGTATTTCCATAGAACAATATACCGAGCATAATTCTGCAAGATAAAAAGGGCTCGAAATGGGCCAAAAACACCGTAAAGTGATGAGGTTTACCATCTATTTGACGGTTTACCTCAAAGTGAGTGCTCAATGTGATTTTTCCCTATATATGGTCTAAAACTACCCAATATAAGCCAAAAGTGTCGTAAATGATGGTTAAAACGTGCACCGAAGCATAGTAAAGTTGACTCTCATCAGACGTCTCTCAGACTTCACCATTATAAAATAAAATTCCTTAGATCTGAATTTTTCTTCGATTTTCCATTCTAATCAAAGTCCTTTGTTTTTCAGAGTATGCGTATTATCAACAAAGTCATTCATATCTTCTTCTGAAACTGAAATCCTCCTTGAAATCTAAATGGCCTCTCAATCACAAAAGTTTTGGGTTCATTTGAAAGTCCTCAACCCGTTCAAAAGAAAGGTACAAACTCATTAAGGTTATGGTCATACTTCTTGGTGTGGAGGATATTCGATCCTCCATTACCGTCAACACTGCCATGGAGGAGATTTTCCGGACATAGGATATCGACCTGAAAATATTCATTGCTCACCTCCCGTCATATGATGTGAGGGCCAATAAACCCCCTGAAGGTTTAATGACCATTTACAAAGAAACAATTGGTGGAGGTCACCGATTGCCTTTGAATCCAGCCCTCATACATGTCCAGAGATTTGTCCGGTCCAAAGATTTTTTAGGTATCTATTCTTTTATGATTCAGGTTGTTTATTTTGTTCTAACAATAGATGTGTTCATAATGTTATGTTGTTTAGATTCTGTTTGTATTGATGTTTATTCCACATTTGAATTTACAATTGAAACAATCAACTCATACAAGGTTATCATTGTACACTATATAATTATTTTATAGTTAAACACATACTTAACAATGTACAACGTCTTCGCAAACAAAAAAAACAATGTATAATGTTAAATTATGTTGTCTTCATATAAATATATTGATTTAACCAACACCGACACGTGCAATGCACGTGTATTTTGCTAGTATATACATAATCATAATCATAATCATAATCATAACTATATTAAAAGAGTCAGTTGTTTCCCACGTAAATGTTTCCCTTAAAAAGTGTTTCTCCATAATTTAATTTCATATTTTCAGTAAATAAAATAAATCATCAATAAATAAGCACGTCTAAAAATAAATCATACTCACATTTATTAAATTCAATAAATACAAATAAATCATATTATAATAAATACCCACGAAAATTGAATCCAAGATAAACCTGGATGAATCTTACAAAGATAGATAACCATGATTTGGTTTTTAGTCATTCCCAAAACCGCATATCATCGCCATCTTCATTATTAATAGAAAAATAAAATTATAATAATAATTTATTACAAAGAGCATAAACATCAGCATCAACATTTAAAAAAAATACGTTAACATGTAGGAAACCAAATTTGTATCATGATAGAAAAATAAAAACCGAAAGTGAAACAGAAAAAATAGTAATATACTATTATTAATACACTTCATAAAATAATATATGACAAAACATAATATAGTTTCCCTTAAAGAAAAACATAATATAGTTTCACATAAACTACTTTATCATTCCCGACAAAATTCGGTGCAATAATTCATCAAAAAGTCACCAGCAATAATTCATCCCAAAAACAAATCATAAAACTATGACATTATTCATCATACAGTAATAAACTGGTATTCGGAGCAAAAAATTTATACAAAATAAAGAAAATAAACATATATCAACAACCAAAATTAACATGAATATTATGTCTTTAATTTTTGGGTAATTATTTAAACCCTACCATTTCCATAGAATCGATCTTATGAAAGTCGATAATGGAGCCAAAAACCAACTTTCCGTACAATCCATTATGAATATATCTTATAGCCTACATGTATATCTTATGTGTATCATTAGACACATATTCATATTTTACTTTTTGAAGCCTATATTTCTTTCAACTTTTCAATAATAATTTACAAAGAAATTGTTCCGGTTATTTGTACACGGCTACTTATATAAGATGTTTGAAAAAAAAAAAAGAAATTGTAATATTATTACACAGTCAATATGATTGAAAGAAATGAAAGATCAATAGTATACTTTCGAAGTCTTGCCTATACTTTCAAAGTCTTACCGAAAGATATCATTTACAGGTGGTGTTCTATGTTGGGTCATATGACATAAGTTGTTCAATTCTTTATTTTTTCTTGCTTTTGTATTCGTTAAAATATCACAGCGAATCTACTTTTTTGGGGCAACACGCTAAATATTCAATCTTTGAAAATCAATTTAAACTTTACATTCGATTTTACATAGCTCATATGTCAATTTCGGCATCTATAAAATCGAATCTAGAAGTTTGATGTTATAATGATTCGTTGTGCTATCTTTAACAAACATTTTTTTCCGATAACCTTTTACTCAATTTTAATTGGTAATGTTAATTGTATCTAGAATATATATAAGATGAAGCACAAGTGCAATGTTAACATTGCAACTTCAGTTTTCTTGATTTACAAACATTCAACTGCAATAATTTTTTTGCTTAGCTCCATGTTTTGTTTTGGATCAATTTTACACCTTTTCAGCTAAGCCTAACACCACATTCAAATATTCGAGTTCCCAATAGTAACATAAAATAAGATATTACACAAAATCGATAATCCACCGTCACAAATCCATCAATACTAAAAACACATACTCGGCACGCGTCTACACTAATTACAACACATCATGCACATTGAGCCCAAATTTTTGCATAATTTAAATCGTTATTAAAAAACACATTACTGTTTTTCTGGACAACACGCTAAACAATGTTTACCTTTATACAACTCCAAATAAACTTTTAATGTCTCAACATGTAATGTACTACCTCCGTCCCAAAAAGTAAGTCTATTTAGGTTTTTTTTTTTGTGTCCCATAATGTAAATCCATTTAGATAACTAATGCAACATTTATTATATTTTTCTTTTTTTACCCCTCATTAATTATTTTCACACTCACTTTTCACTACTTTCTTTAATAACAGTTAAAGTTTATTTTAGAGTTTATCATCAAAATTAACGACTCATAACCAACTTTCTTAATATGTGTGAAAAACTCTCAACGGACTTACATTTTAGGACGGAGGTAGTAAGATTTGATTTTAATATAAAAATATGGTGAACACTCGATGCATAAGAGTTATGTACGGAAGATTGGGTTTATTGTGATACTCCTTGAGCATTAAGTCAGTGGTGAAATTGACTAAAGTTTGGGATCTTACCGTCAAACAACCATTAATATGCATTAGAAAACTTGGAATGCGACCGTCTTGTCCAGGCCGTTGATGTTTGACATCTTAGTGGCTGCACTTATTGTGATGTGATCACGTAAGATGACAATTAGTGGATTTAATGATCTTGTAGTGTGTCCTTGATGAGATAATATAATTGAATCATAAGACGACAATTAGTGGATTTAATCTTAATCCTAATGCGAATATAGACTTATTCCCTTCCGGGGGTGTTGCTTGATGTGGCAATAAAGCTAGCTCTGAGAAACATACCCCATCCCGTCCACGTCAGTTAGGAATGTGAATCACAAAGATGAAGTACGCTCCTTCTTTCAGGAGAGAAAAGAGACGGTTTTATCGATTCTTACAATACATTCATATATGAATCGTAAAAAGAGGACAAGATGTTATGAAGAGGTTGTACCAACAATGTCTTGATTCATACGCAAATCGTCCATGGAGGGGTATCCATAGGTAATTGTAATAATAGTGGGCGGTCGGCGATTATAAGCATAGAGTAAGGCGTCAATATCCGAATAATGCATCTTGGATCCATGGTGATGGGACACCAAAACTAATAAGCCGGTTGATTCAATGCGAGTTTGGTTGATCACTCGATTTATTATAATTTACGGTTATAGATTTATGGGTCTCGATTTGGTTCTTAATATATGCGTTGGAATTTGATCTTGATAATGTACCGATTAAATGGGAGAAATATTTTTCCGTTTAATGATTGAAGCAATTGATTTTGCACGTGATAGATAAAATATATAAATAGAATTTTTTTTAATATATGTAAAACTATTATAAAATTGAACATTATGTTTTCTATTTAATAATTAGAGGATTATATATAAGATAAATGATATATAAATGAAAAGTAGTTTTCATATTTTATGTTGACACTGAGAGGCGAGACAAGTTGTATCAGAATTAGAGAATATTGATTCTTTAATTGTAAAACTTATATTTAATTGGATTTAATAATTAACGGGGTGATACTGAAAGATGATCTAGAATATCGCTTTTGTTAAGCCCTAAATTTTCCTATAAAAGTAAAGCTTAAATAATTCCCTAAACCCTAATCTCACTAGGCACCCTACCTCTCCTCTCAAATAAGGAAAATACCTTAATTAGTACTAAGGTGGTATTTTTTTTTGAGTGGAATACTAAGGTATTACTAAGCATTATTTAATTAATATGATTACTTGATTCGTATCTTAACTTTCTCAATCATTTTCTCTATTTTTAATCTTGATCGAAGATGTGATGATCTGAAACGAAACCCTAGACTCCTCTATATTTGTTGCTGGCACAGTCCCGATAGAGATATGGTGCTAAGGCAGGGGCTTGAACCGAGGGTTTTGAGGTTTTTTTTCCATAATCCATGACTTCCGAAAAATATATATTTAAACATTTTAATTAAATATTATTCATGAAACCAATAAATAAACATGCTAAAAACCCTACTAAATAAATATAATACTTAATAATCAAATCAATTTTACAGTAAGTATTCAGCAACAACAACAAAAACAAACACACACACACACAGTAAAATTCCACTAAAAAAATCAATCAATCAACTAAAATGATTTTCGATCAAATCAAAAAGTTAAAAAGCCTTTTGTATTATGAAATTCCAGAATTTTTGTACAGAAATGCATACAAAAATATTGGATGTATAAGGAAAAAAATTCCGTGATTGGCTGAATAAAGGGTGCAACTCCATCAGAAGGAGAATGTATTATCTTAGATTGCTAATAAATAATGTTAGAGGACCAACATTATTTGATGATTTACTGCAGGTAAACCACAATAATTACACCAGTTTCAAAAAAGCTGCACAGAAAAGAGGTTCATTAGAATCCGACTAGAGCATCTCGGAATGCTTCAATGAAGCTATTGCCTTTCAAAAACGCCTAATGCATTAAGAAGATTGCTTACAAATCTATTTGTTTATTGTCAACCAACAAATATTCAACAATTATGAGATACATATTGGGAACCAATGTCAGAAGATTTCATGCGAGATCGTACATAGTCAGTCAAATCAATTATTGCCAAAACTTTGGAATCCATAAATTATTTTCTAAAAAACATTGGTAAAGACTTGACATCTTAGGACTTGACAGGTATACAAGAAGACTGCAACAACATTGTAAAAAATATACAAAGAGAAGTTCAAGATGAATTGTCTATAGAGATTCTCCAAGAAGATTATATATTAGAAGAAATGTATAATCCCGAACAACCAAGTATCTTCCAAAATATTCTCTATAAGGTTGATAATGGCCAAAATAATATTGATGGCCCTGGTGGCACTGGAAAAATTATTTATATAGCCTCTGCTAGCAAATCTAAGGAGACAATAGATAGATATAGCAACAAGCATATTAGGAGTTGCAACTGAAATTATGCCCAGATGTCGAATTGCTCATTCGCGTTTTAAAATTCCAATTAATGCGCTTGAAACAAGTATGTGCAATATTCTAACGTGGAGTGTAAATGAAAAATTTCTACGAAAAGCAAGTCTAATTATATGGGATGATGTACCAATGGTAAAGAAATGGGCAATTGAGACACTTGACAGAAGCTTAAAGGACATCGTGAGAAATTCTTACGGATTTGGAGGAAAGATTGTTGACAAGTGCTTCATGTTTTACCAAAATGCACGATACTACAAACAACAGAGACAAGCTTGGTGAAGCCATATATGTGGTCAATGATGAAAAAATTATACTTTTCCGAAAAATGAGAGAAAGAAGAGATCTACACTTCAATCAAATTTTATTAAGGGTTGGTTGTGGAGAAGAACCAACAAACACTAAAGGAGAGATAGAGTTACCAAAAGAAATGGTCATTGAATAAGATGACAACGATGATGAGATTTCGAAAATTCATTTAATTTATTCCATCTTTCAATCTATACATGAGAACTCATTCTCAACATAATAATACTGGCCACGACTAAAGAACATGTTGATAAGTTAATGAAAATTTGATATCAGCCTTTCCATGTGAAGAATATTGTTTCAACAGCTTTGATAAGGCTAAGCCTATTGATGATACTAATGATTATTATCAAGAATAATCGCTCAACACTTTGATACCAAATGGATCGCCTCCTCACAAATTAGTGTTGCAAAAGTATTCACTGAAAATGTTGTTAAAGAACTTTGATCCAACATGAGGATTGTGTAATGATACAAGGATGATATGTAAAGTGTTCAAAATAAAATATGATTCATGCTGAAATCATACTTGGGCAACATTGTGGAAATCATGTTTTAATCCTACGTTTTCCACTCTCAACGGCAGAAAGTGAAAAATACATGTTTCATCTTACAAGAAAGCAATATCCTATTCATCTTTGCTTAGCAATGACGATCAATAAAGCACAAGGAGAAACAAACTATTTGTAGGAGTTAATTTGCCTTGACCGATGTTCTCTCATAGACAACTAACCATTTGTAGGAGTTTGGTTATGTATGAAAAGTAATGGGAAGTGGCTCCTGAATCTAGGATCCCATGAACCAAGGCGCCATTGACATCTTTCCGCCCGACATTGGAACCACCTGCTATTACCTTTGAATTGCATTGGTTTGTAGAAGGCTCGCATGTTCTGTATGAGAGAAAGGAGATGTTCATATTGAGATTGAGATAAAAATCAAGGGGAACTTCAATATCAACAACTAAGGTGTTGATCAAAACCAAGGATCGGCTTAGACAACACCAACATATGTACAATAAATATAGTTTTACGATGATCGATCGTAAATATTATATTTCTTTATTAGCATTATTCCTTTTTTTCATTATATAATGCATACCTACTGTTATGAGTTCTTACAATTTTTAATAATCCAGTTTATGCTATGGAAAAGGATGACCCTTCTTAATGAAGAATGAAAGCACACAATGTTTTTGTACTTATTAATGACCCGGTTTATGCTATGGAAGAGGACGGCACATGAAAAATGAAATAACACGGTATCGACACCTACATCATTAAGCATTGTGTTCCAAAGTGACATTTTTTTATTTGTATAAACTTCTATTGTTTTACCTTTTTACCTTTTGGAGTTGCATCTCCCACTTTTTACCTTTGGGAGTTAGATATGCTTTTTTCTTATTATTCCAATGTATGGAGTCTCACACTATTTCTCTAGCACCCGGTTTTCCCCTCAATAGGTTTTTCGGACTAGGGTTTTAAGGAGTTGGGAGAAGTACATTAAGGACACATGTACTTTCGGGGGAGGCTGGGAGGGCCCAAAACCTTGTACATTTTTCCTTCTTTTTAATAAAAATTGCAAGGTTTGTAGGAAAAAACTATTATTGTTTTATATATATATATATATATATATATATATATATATATATATATATATATATATATATATATATATATATATATATATATTCCACTTTTATGTTTATCTTGAAATCCACAATAGTACCCAGGTGATGTCTGAAATCCTCAGCTGATGAAAGCTGGATCTTTATACGGGTGATTAGGCCGTAAGGAAAAATCAATTACTTGGTGGTGGATTTTGTGATGCATTATAGCTAAGTCAATGTGATTTACTACCTACATACCCATATGATTTGGGATCAAGCTATTAATGTAGTTCTGAATTTATGATGAGTGAATCATTTTTATATGATCCCTTTCTTCGGAGAAGATGCCTTAGAGCACATGATTAGGGACATGAATGAGATTATGGGACGACTTACGATTCGTGCCATAATGGAGCTGGAATCATAGAGCCATTATTGTGACAGTTATAGTCAGCTAAATGACTTGACCGCTCATCTTAGAAACCTGAAGTCGGTGATGATGATTTGCCCTAAGCTTAGAGTTCAAGACCGAGGTGATCTTGCACCATGTCGCTATAACGAGGATTGGGAGGCACTGCTTATTGGGCTGAGACATTCATGAAAGTTATCTAGAGTATGAGGCCTCAAACTGGTTGGACTTCTGTGGCCCATATGTTAAGATGATCTGATGTATCCCATTAAGTGCCACGTGTATGACAACGGGTCATACACACTTCAAAAGCCCCAAAGACCTGATCTAGAACGGAGGTCATGAGGTTAGGTTTGAAGGGAGATGGCGTGACACTTCTTAAAATTAAAATCTCAGTATCAAATTTTGAGATCCCGATTGACTGCACCTTCCATTTAAATCTTTCAATTTAACCAACACGTGCAACGCATGTGCATTTTGCTAGTATACATATATATATATATATATATATATATATATATATATATATATATATATATATATATATATATATATATATATATATATATATATATATATATATATAGAGAGGAGTTCTCAATGGATGTGTTGAAAAAGGTTTAAATTACTTTGGTTAAACTTTATGCCATCAAAACAATGTAAAACTGGAAAACTGGATTTCATTAGAATGAGCAAAAACTGGAATAGTTACATTTAGTCCAAACAACCGAGATTAAAGACTAAGCTTCTTCTTAACTGAAATAAACTTCTTTTCCTTGTCATACTGATGATATTCATTTTCTATCTTAGAGTCTTACTTTGAAAATGTCTTGTTGTAGTCCACTTGACTTCCTTCTTTCCATTTTCTCCATAGAAGTAGCTTTGGTAAGTCTGATTCTTTCAAGTAGTATTTTTCAAATTTGACTACATCAGCTTTCATTTGTTCAGTCTTGTCTTTAATCTTCAGTTTGTCATCAATCCTCTGATTCTTCTTGTATTGTGCCATTTTCTGCTTTGAGAATATATCAGATAAAAAGTAGTTCAAGGATTCTTCAAATGTCCTATCCTTGTACTTGGCTTTAATAGAATTGTGATCGTTGATAAACTTCATCCACAGATCCTTTGTAAGAGTAGCTCTCTTTTCTCCAGGTTGACTGTATTTCTCAATGAGCTGCTCATCAGTTAGTTCTTTCCTTAAGAACTTAGGATCTGATTTGTATCTTTGCAATTCATCTTCAAGTCGCTTCATTTCTTTAAGTAACTTCAGCTTTTCTTCTTTAGCTTCCCCCTTTTGGCATCACATAGTTGATCTACCAAAGCATGGGTTGCCTGTTGGTCGGCTGATATACGTTGCTGAGAAGTAATTACTTCCTTAAGCTGAGTTTCTAACCCGTAGATATGCTGATTCATATGCCAATAAGCTTGAGCATGAGTTTCCCGATCTACAGTGGTTGAATCTTCTAGTTTCTGTTTTAGTAACAGAATTTCTGAAGCAGAACTTGAACTGGATTTGTGGATCATCTCTAATCTTGCATGAACTGAGACGTCAGTTCTGGTTCTATAATCGAGATATCCAGAAATATTTGATAGAAGGCCATTTTGTGCATCCTTGTGACTGAGCACAATCTTCAAATTTTCATGAACTTTGGCCAACTCATCCTTAGTTAGGATGTCATAAGGATCATATGTTGTTTCAGGTTGATCATTGGGCTGGGTGATGTCTTCAATAATCATTAGTTGTTGATTATCGACTTCATCACCGCTTCTTCGAGTGTCGCTTTATCGATTTCCAACTGGCAACTCTTCTTGCTGACTTACAGTTTGCGTAGCTAGCGGTTGAGGTTGAATATCTGAAGGCAAAACTGTAGTCACATTAGCTTCTTTTCTTGTATGATCATCATCATCATCATCCTTATTCTTTGAACTGTCTTTGGGAGCAGATGATGTGGCTGATTCTCTCCTTTGAGCTAGTTCAGTAAACCTTTTGAAATAGTTTTCAAGAAACTCTGATATAGGAAATAGAGCATATAGATCTCAGATTTCCAATTTTTCCAAGAGTAATTTTTCTTCAGTCTGTAGACTAGCATCACGAGAGTCCTCTGGTTTAAGCTTCATTTTCATTAGTCTGACAATTTTATCAGCTTCAAAAACTGGGGCTGATTGCTGAACTGACTGATGTTGTAATTGAGAAGTATTTATCAGCAAGAGTGTTTTTCCTTGTATCTTCAGTTGTCAGTTGTTGTTGTTGTTCCCCCTCAGTTGGTGCTGTCTTACTTGAGGTTGCTAGATATAAACATCTTACAACTGATCTTCCTTCTGTTGAGTCAGTCTTTCGCTTGACTCCTCTGTGTTCAGCTTCCTGTTGAGACACAGTTTTCTTACTGGCTTCAGGTTAGGAAGTTGGTCCTGTTTTTGCTGTGATTTCCTTTGCAGTTTCATCTTGCCTTGTTTGCTTCCCTTCCTTGAGTCTTTCCAGGTAGAATTGAATGATTCCACTGAGTGTTTTCTTCAGTTGAAATCTTCCAACGGTTGCCTGACCTTCAGCTTGAGCTCTCTGTACACTGTCTAATTCGGCTAAATGTTGCTTCTTTATCTGATTGACTACATAACCTGCCCAATTGAATTCTATTTCTTCCCAGATAATGTTCATCAGATAAATGTTTTCTTCAGATAGTGTACTGATTCCTTTGGATTTTCCAATGACATGCTTGCTGAGCCATCTGCTGAGGTGTCCAAATTCTGGCTTGATTTTTTCAACATGAATACCAACTTCGATTGGTACCGTAGAAAAAGTTAGCTTCTTTAGAAATGTAGTCCTATCCAGTGGTAGAGTAGATAAATCTGTTGAAGTTACAGATGAATTTGCTAAGCCAAAAAGTGATCTCATGACTCTTTCATTGATAGCAATGCGATCTCCATGAACTGTTGTCATTAAAGAGTCTCTTACCAAACGCATATTTTGCCAAAATTGCAAAATACCTTCCAAATCACATTTCTCTTTGAATGTAACTTCCAGAATATTTCTTAATCCTGGTTGTTTTTCGATCTTTGCACAGATGTGACTTGCTAACAGAGTGTTTTGACACATAGCTTCATATATTTCGAATGAAAGTTCATCTAGCTCTGTTATTAGCCTTTCTTGTTTGGATTTGTCTGAAGTGGCCATTTCTGGGTGTGAACACAAAAATGATTTTTGAGAGGACAGAAATGCGAAGAGTATGATTCTGTTTTTATGAGAGAGACAAGGAATTTGAAATTTTATTGAAAGTAATGTGAACGAGGGATGAATAAATAGGTATGATATTCTGGCGGTTGAGTAGTACAACTTTTCAAATTCCATGATGGTTTGGGTAACCAATGTATGCACTGTTCTGACAATCGTGGGGAGTACACGCAATATTCTGACAAAAGTAAACTGCCGTAATTAAATACGATATAACCGCTGTCGTTTTTATCTTGTCAACCTTTGACTTGAGTTGACTGGAATAGAAACTGAGATTGAAGTCAGTTTGTAGATATAACTTTCGATTTGATAAAAAGTCCATCGATTTGATTTTAGTTGATCGATTTGAAATTGTTGATGTCAATGACTAATCTGTTAAGTGAGCGCACCCGACATAACAAAGATTAATCCCTTGAGCGAATTTACGGCTTAGCGATTTAAAGCGACTTTGATTATCCCCAATTCAGTTCTCAGTTTGGCAAATCTGTCTTTGTCCAATGGCTTTGTAAAGATATCTGCCAACTAATCTTTAGTATGATATCATTTTTCTCTGCATGATCTCTTATGAAGTGGTGACGCACATCAATGTGCTTTGTCCTTGAGTGTAAAACTGGATTATCTGTGATTGCAATTGCACTTGTGTTATCACACATTATGGGAATCATTCCTTCTTCTATCCCATAATCTCTTAATTGCTGTCTAATCCATAAAACTTGAGCACAACAACTTCCAGCTGCTATGTATTCACAAATTTGTAGAAGTTGAGATTGAGTTTTGCTTTTGCTAAACCATGACACAAGTCTATTTCTAATGGCTGACATGTGCTTGATGTGTTTTTCTATCCACTTTACATCCAGCAAAATCTGAATAAGATATTAGCTTGAATTCTACTTCTTTTGAATACCAAATTCCAACTCCATCTGTGTCTTTCAGATATTTCAATGTTCTTTTCACAACTGTGAGATGACTTTCTTTTGGTTTTGACTGAAATCTTGCACATACACCAACAGTAAATGATATATCTGGCCTACTTGCTGTAAGATAGAGTAAGCTTCCAATCATTCTTCTGTAAAGTGTTTGATCAACATCTTTCCCTTATTTTTCTTCATCTAATCTGATGTTGGTCCCCATTGGTGTAGAAATTCCAGTTGACTTTTCCATGCCAAACTTTTTGATAAGTTCTCTTGTATACTTGGTTTGGTGAATGAATATTCCATCATCTAATTGTTTAACTTGTAATCCAAGAAAGTAATTCAATTCTCCCATCATACTCATTTGGAACTTGCTTTTCATCAAACTTGCAAATTTTTCACAAAATTGTTCATCTTCTGATCCAAAGATGATGTCATCAACATAAATTTGAACAAGTAGAGTATTTTCACCATTTTTCATTCTGAACAATGTCTTGTCTATAGTTCCTTTGTTAAATCCATTGTCCACTAGAAACTGAGATAGAGTTTCATACCAAGCTCTTGGTGCCTGTTTAAGTCCATATAGAGCTTTCCTTAGTCTGAAAACTTTGTCAGCTTGATCTTTGATTTCAAATCCAGGTGGTTGTTGAACATATACTTCTTCTTCAAGAATTCCATTTAAAAATGCACTTTTAAAATCCATCTAGTAAACTTTGAACTTCTTATGAGCTGCAAAGGCAAGAAATAGTCTGATTGCTTCTAATCTTGCAACTAGTGCGTAGGTTTCATCAAAGTCTATGCCTTCTTCTTGAGAGTATCCCTTAGCTACAAGTCTAGCTTTGTTTCTGATGATATTCCCATCTTCATCAAGTTTGTTTCTGAAAACACATTTGGTTCCAATGATATTCACATGAGCCGGTCTTTCTACCAATTCCCATACTTGATTTCTTTCGAACTCATTCAGTTCTTCTTGCATAGCTAGAATCCAATCTGGATCCTTTAAAGCTTCTTCAATTTCCTTAGGTTCAGATTGTGATAGAAAACATGCAATCATTGCATCTAGTTGATGTCTTGTTCGAACGCTTGATTTGAGTATCACCAATTACTTGTTCTTCAGGGTGATCTCTCATCCATTGATATTTGGGTGTTTGCATCAAGGGATCTAAATCTTGTTCGACTGGTTCTTCAGGGGTTGGTTCTTGAATTTCTTTAGTTGGATCAGAAACATGTTGTTCAGGTATGGTTTGTTGAGTAGTTGGAAACTGAGATTGATCTGGCTCTAAACATTCTGAAATTTGTAGTTTCCCAATGTCAACAAAAACTGGTTCTGGCAAGGTTGGTAGCGAGGCTATGAAGCGGAGTTACGGTTTGTCTTGATTGTTTCACCAGGGAAGTTTGGTTCATCAAATACCACGTGAATTGATTCTTCATGCTTGAGTGTCCTTTTGTTGAGTACTCTAAAAGCTTTGCTGATACTTGAATATCCTAGAAAAATTCCTTCATCTGCTTTAGGCTGAAAAACATGAAGTTGATCTTTCCCATTGTTGTGTATGAAACATTTGCTTCCAAAAGCGTGAAAATAGGAAACATTTGGTTTTCTTCCATTCCATATTTCATAAGGGGTCTTCTTATGTCTTTTGTTCATAAGAGCTCTGTTCTGTGTATAACAAGCTGTGTTAACTGCTTCTGCCCAATATCTTTCAGGCAATTTTGCTTCACAGATCATAGTCCTCTCTGCTACTTTGAGTGTTCTGTTTCTTCTTTCAGCTACACCATTCTGTTGAGGTGTTCCTATGGCAGCCAATTGGTGTAAGACACCATTCTCTTCATAGTACTCAATAATTACGCTGTTGAGGAATTTAGTTCCCTTATCAGATCTTATTTTCACAACTGATAATCCTTTCTGATTCTGAAGTCTCTTGAGTAGTTCAGTAAGTCTTTTCTTGGTTTCACTTTTCTTGGTTAAGAAAATTACCCAAATGTATCTTGAAAAATCATCTACTACCACCAATGTATACTTTTTTCCACTGATACTTATTGGTGTAATAGGACCAAATAAATCCATGTGTAATAACTCCAGATGTCTGGTTGTTGAATGCTGAGATTTGATCTTGAAACTTGCTTTTGTTTGCTTTCCTTGTTGACAAGCATCACATAAGATGTCCTTTTTATATGATACTTCCGGTAGTCCAATGACTAATTGTTTCTTAACAAGTGTGTTGATGTCATCAAAGTTGAGATGACTCAGTTTCTTGTGCCATAGCCAACTGATTTCTGATTTAGTATGCACAAGCAAACAAGATTCAGCAACGGCTGTTGTCCAGTCTACTACATACATATTTTCTTTTCTTCTTCCGGCTAAGACAACTTGATAAGCTGATTCGCTGATGACAACGCAGAAATCTTTGTCAAAAGTAAATTTGTATCCCATGTCACAGAATTGACTGGTGCTGAGTAGATTATAGTGTAATCCTTCTACATAAGATACATTCTTGATTGTAAGACCATTCCTGATTAAGGTACCATATCCTTTGGTGTATCCAGGTTTGTCTTTACTTCCAAAATTAACCTTTGGTCCATCTTTTGCAATAAAATAACTGAGACAGTCTTTGCTCTTTGTCATGTGCCTAGAGCAACCACTGTCAAAGTACCAAATATCCTACAATAAAAATTAAATAATTTTAGGTACCCAACTCAGTTTGGGTCCATAGGGGTCAGTTGTCAGTACAACTCTGGGAATATATCCTTTAGGTATTCTTCGGATATTGTTGCACATGTTTTCATATATATATATGCCACACTCCCATAGTGTCTATGTTTGGATTGTGTCTTATTTATATGATCTCTCAGATCTTTTGGCTGAAATTTATTTTCATCATGCTTTCTATTAAAACTTGAATAATAACCATCATTCCTTTTGTACCGAGTGCAGGGACGGACAATGCTGGGGCTTTCTTGAGAAGGCGAGATTAGCTCTCTGTGAGTTTTGGGTGAAACTTGTGATAAGTTTTTTGTCTGGAATGATTGTTATTATCAGTTTTATTAGTAGATGCAGTAAAATTCCAATCATCATCAGTGGGATATAATCTTCCTTTCCCCCTAAATGTGTGAATCTTTGAATGATTGACATTCTTGGATTTACTTTGATTGTAATTTTTCTGGTTCTTGACTTGATTGGTTTTTGTGGACCTGGTAGTTGATTTCCCAGTTCGGTTTTCTTGAGATACAGCTGATTTACCATTTGGTCTACCTTTGTTGGTAAATCTAGTTCTTGGAAAACTGATTTATCCTATGTGATACTGGCTTTACTGGTTCAGCAATTTTCTTAGTTTGAGGAAGTTGTTCAGCTACAAACTTAATACCAGTTTTGGTACTAGGTTTGGCAGCTTTGCTGGTTCCATTCTTAGATGATTGATGTGCATCAAATCCTAAACCAGTTTTGTCTCCATATGGTTTTCTGATTTGAATCCGATGAATCGAACTTGATTGAGCAAATGATTCGATTCTTGTCAGCGAGCGATGATGAGGTGATGCTAAATCTTTTCTTTATCAGTTTTAGTCAGTTTCAACATTTTTAGTTTAGACTTCAATCTTTCAACTTCAAGAATTAGATTCTCTTTTTCAGCTTTAATTGATTCATAACCAGCTTGAATAGTTACTAGCTGATTCATCAATTCGTCAAGAGTTTCTTCTAATTCTAGATTTTTTGGATTGGAGTCAGCAGTCGAAGAACATGCATTTTGCATGGAAATTTGAGCAGAGGAATATTTAGAATTGGATTCACATACCTGTTCTCGGTGAAATTTATGGTTTTTATCGCATTATTAGAGAACAATATCTTTCGTATTTTAGTAATTTTTAGAGAAAATTATATGTTTAAAGTGTGAATTTGAATAATGGGGTTAGAAGTGTCAAAAGTGTAATTTGGGCGCTTTTATGTGTTAAATTTATTGAATTATTATTATTTGGGGATGACTACATGTTTTCCATGTTTTATCTATTATGTAGATGCTTAATTTCGAGTGCATAAAGAGGATAAATGAGGCTCAATTCGAATTACAAGAGATAAATATGGAATTGGCTTGAAGAAGAATGGATAACTATGAAGAAATCCGATCCTCTCGCATATTGGGGGCGTCCACCGATCGAGCAGCGTCCAGAGTGAATCAAGCGTCTATGAAGGCGTCGAGTCATATTTACATCTGAGTCTCCGGGCGTAAGGTGAGCAGCGTCTGAATCTCCGTCAAATAAATGAGCAGCGTCCATGACCTTGGGCGGGCGTCGAAAGGCCGACTTAACCCTAGCCGACCTAAAATCCTATAAATAGTAGCGTGTATTAAACCCTGGGGACATCTCATACACATTATTCTCTCATAACAAACCCTAGCACCGCATCATTCAAGGAGGAGAGTCAAAGATGAATCCTTCCATCCCAATGATTATGTCTAACAACATGATTGTTGGCTAAGCATAGCGATGGAACAACCGGAGGATATCACATCAACGTCATCACAACCATGATTCGTTAGTTTATCTTTAGTTATGAATTTGAATACATTTGTTTTATTTATCGTTTGGATCTTGATTTATTGGTTAAGAGTTTAGTTAGATGGGAATGTCAATGAACCTCATGTTGTTTGAATTTTTATGGAAATATAATTCAACAATAGTTTTTAATTCAATCGATACAATTGATGATGTTTTGAGGAATCATATATCGTTAGTTGGTGTGTTGCGGTTTGGGAGCGAATTGTTGATCTTGTTATGAATGTTATTTGTTTTTCTTGGAAAAGTAAACAAACCTTAGAAATTGATCTAAAGGAATTTAGTCGGTTTCGCGATTGATCATACCAATAAAGCGTATTCGGATCATAAAGCTGGTTGTATGATTATTATGTGATTGAATCTTTGGTCATTTCCAATTTGTCTTCTCTTTATTATCTGTTAATCAAAATCGTTCTTAATTGCCCTAGTTTAAGTTTGGTTTTAGAACCTAGTTCTGCAACTTTTACGCCTATTTTACATTTCGATCGTATCAGGACGCTTTCGTTCATTTAATTGAGCGTTAGTCCATTGCTCTAATTTGGGTACGCTCGTTCACTATAGTGAACGTTCGTCCAACCTTCCTGTCTTTCTGTTTTTCTGCTTATTTTTAGTTGCTGTTTTATTTTCTTTCCTTTAGTTTGTAGTTTATTTCTTAGGTTTAGTTTATAGTTAGATTAATCTTAGTTTTAAGTAATTAGTGACATAACCAACTTAGGAGTTATACCTCAATCTGATAACTATACGATTCCTTTAGGACGACTCGGCAACACCTTACACTACGTACCTTATACTTGGGGTGTTCCGATAATATAAATTTAAAACACGTTTTTACCGAACAAGTTTTTGGCGCCGTTGCCGGGGAATCGATAACGGTTGTCAGATTCTTCGTAGGTATAGTTTCTCTAGTTAGTAACTTTCTTAGGTTTTAGATTAGTTCTATTTTCCTGTTGCTTGTCTGCTCTGATCCTCGTTTTTCAGCTTTTGAACGAACGTCCAATCATCTGAGGCGCCGTCCATTCTCGAAAAATTTCCTTTTATACATTTATTGGTCAAGCGGCGTCTGGTCATCCAAACGCCCGTTTGTTTAGTACATACGCCTCTGAACTGCTTTTAGTACACCAGACGAGCGTCTAGTACCAGACGCCCGTCCAAGATCTTCCACTGAGCAGGCGCTCGTTCACGATTACGCGCCCGTCCGTCTATCTTTCTTGTTCTTCTCCTTTCTTCTCTTAGCTTGTATTCCAAGGTTAACTCTTACATCAACAACGACTTTTAGTCGGTGTTGACCTCTCTGGTTGTCCTCTAGTTTATGCAAACCCGAAGCAAGAAGGACCTCTCCTTTTTGATCCAGGCGGGCGGTCCATCCTAAGAAGAAGGCTTTTTCCCGATCTAGACATCATGGTGACCCGGTTCAAAATCCGAATCTAGTTCCTCCTAATCCAGCCCTCCCAAATCAAAATCCAGACCTCAAGCTCAATTTGAATCGGCTCCTTCAACAAATACAGATTGTTACAACAACAATGAGAATCAACAAGGTGGCCTACAAAACCAATTGCAACAACTCCATCAAGCCCAAAGAAGCCCGGCTAAATCAAGACCCCTATGCCCCTTATCTTAACCAAGACTTCTGGAGGGGCATAGACCTATTCGACCTCCGAGATATGGGGCAAGTACATTTCGATCCGAAGAATGGAGTGGTTGGGTGGTCCAAAATAGCTCCTTTCATGGCACTTTGCTCAAGAAGATCCTCATGACTTCTTGTCCACTTTTGTTCAAATTTTTGAAGCGAGCCATTATCCGGTGTTGATTACGAGATTGTTAAGTGAAACTTTTCCCGTTTGCTTTAAAAGGAGAAGCAAGCAGATGGTTCAAATCTTTACCCCATCACTCTCTCCATACCTGGGCCGATGTTAAAAGAGCCTTCGCTCTCAAATTCGTTTTTCTGAAGCGATAATGGGCCTTAAAGCGTGATATAGCTAATTTTGAGCAATTAGAAGGAGAAAGCGTAGGAAAGGCACAGGAAAGGTTGAATTTGTTAATGAGGAAATGCCCTAACCATGGATACACTCGACATGAGCTCTAGAATTATTCTATCGGTGTTACTCAACCCAATAGAGATTATCTAGATTCCACGACTCATGGATCTTTTCTCGGGCGGAGGAGATGATGCGCCTATAGGGTAGTTGAAACAATTGCCAAGAACAACATGTGGTCAACCTCAGGAAGACCCATGTTGAGGAAGATAAGAGGAAATCTGCATTGCAAGCGATCTGTGACACGAAGTTGGTTGCTCAAGTGGAAATGATAAACCAACGGATGGCTAATTTACAAATGCGACTTGAAGGGATCGGCGGATATGAATCTTACGGGAACGCAGCGAGCAATGAGAGCGAAGATGAAGTAAATGCGATAGGCAACGAGAATCAAACTTTTCGTAATTTCAATCAAAATTACGGTCAATCAAGCTATAATCCAAACCGTAACTTTTCGGAAATCCATGAAAAGCAGTTATTATCGCCACTGGCGCATCCAATTCAACAGTCCTTCAACTCCAACAATCAAAGGCCCCAAGGCAATTGGGCTCAAACACAAAATCCACAAACCCACCTCTATCTCTCAAAAGAAATTCGATGAGCTAGTAGATATGGTGCAAGCACTAGCCACCGGTCAAAAGGCGATAGAGGCAGATTGGCGAGATGGGTGATCAACAAAGCAGCGAGGCCCCAAGGAAGACCCGCCTAGTTATACATATAAAAATCCTAAAGGCGAAGTCGGTGCTGTAATGCCATCACACCATGAGTGGAATTATGGACAAGAGGAGAGTTGAATGCGATTACACTTAGAAGCGGAAAGAGAGTTGGACCGAGAAGGCTGCCGGGAAGCAGAGTAGCCCCCACGACACCATGAGTTCGGGAGGGGATAAGCAGCAGAACAAATACCGAAGAAAGTGACGGTGGCGAGAGTGGATGATAATGATTCTTCGGGGAAAGTGATGAGGATGTTGAAAGAGTAGTCGGATGGCGAACCCACGACTAAAAGAAAGTGAAAAGTTTGTCGGATGGAAGGATAAGGAGGATGAAGCCATTAAAAATCAAATTCCAATCAATCATCCGAAAACCCTTCCTTATCCAAAGAAAGAAAAGCGAGAATACTTTGAACTCGATAAAACTTACGATGGAGTGAAGAAGGCGCTTAGAGAAACCATGGTGACTATGCCTCTTCTTTGAAGTGGTAATCGAGATGCCTAAATGCTCCAAGTTTCTTAAGGACGCGCTGTGGAAGTAAGAAGAAGCTGAAAGGAATGGCGGATGAAGTGCTAAGCGAAGAATGCTCGGCAATTTCTCGAGCATTGCAATAAAGCGTGGTGACCCGGACGACCTTCCATCTCTTGCATGATCGAAGGCGCACGTTCCACAATGTCTTATGCGACTCTGGTGCCTCTGTTAATGTGATGCCTTTGAACATACGCAAAAGTCTCGGGTTGGACAAAAGGCTAAGGGAGCGCCTGTCTCTCTCGGTTGGTGGACAAATCTAGCCGTTTAGCGGCCGGTTGCGTTAACAATGTCCTTACCCATGTTAAACAATTGGTGTTTCCAACCGACCGGGTTATATTGGACTACCAATCGACAAGGAAATGCCACGATCCTAGGCCGGCCTTTCTTGGACACTGGCCGCTGCCACCATTGACTTCACACCGGCCAAATTACCTTGAGAATAGGAGACACTTCCATTTCCATCGAGCAAGGTAAAAGTTCGAAGAATCCCCAATTCAGGGAATTTCATTCATTGAAGCAATTTATGGGGATGAATCGACTCGATGAAGAGCTCATGAGAGACGAAGCCCTGGATGTCATAAATCACGAACAAGAAGAAAACAAATGTTCAAGAGCTGTAGTCACTGTAGAGCTGTCTCAACAACTTGCGCATACTGAGCCTATAAGTGAACAGAAAATTTGGGACATTCCAGGAATGAGCAAGTAGTGATGCGAAGGAGCTCAATCAGTGGACTTTAACCTTGCGAAGAGGAAGTTTTAATGGGAAGTTGGGATGAAATCGAATTACGGAGAAGCTACCCATTGGGAGATGGATGATTGGGAGCGACTTGCCGATGAACTTGAAGAAGAAGAGCTTAAGAAGATGATTGCACATCGCAAAGAAAAAACAGAAGCGGACAGGGAGATTCCTTTTGATGACGTGATTCAATACCTTTCTGGGATTACACCCCAGGAGGATGAAGTGTTTTTCAGTCAACTGGTCCTAACTCAAAAAGAAAGTGGTGGTCCCTTAAAATCTAGCATCGAGCAACCACCTGTTGACTTAGAGTTGAAACCGCTACCGCAGCATCTAAAATACATCTTTCTTAAAGACGGTGATAAGTTGCCTCTAATCATCTCATCTAAACTCGAGCCTGAGCAAGAGGCGAGAATTAATCAAAGTCTTTGGAGAAACATATGCTCGCGTTCGGATGGCGGTGGGCGATATCGGAGAGAATCGGCCCGGATGTATGCATGCATAAGATCCGAGCGGAGGAAGGAGCGAAAAGGTCGAGACAACCGCAAAGAAGGTGAATCCGCATATGCAGGAGGTTGTCAAAAAGGAGATCATCAAATGGCTTGATATGGGGATTATTTATGCCATCGCCGACAGTGAGTGGGTTAGCCCTACTCAAGTTGTGCCAAAGAAGGGGGGTATTACCGTAGAAAAAAATGAAAAAGGGGAGGAAATTGCTTTACGCCTTGTGATTTGGTTATAAGTGCATTGATTATCGCAGATTGAGCGAAGTCCGCTGCAAAAGATCATTTCCTTACCCCTTCATTGACCGGCTAATCGAAAGGCGAGTGGTCACAAATATTATTGTTTTCTCGATGGATATTCGGATACTTCGGATAGCCATCGATCCTAATGACGAGGAAAGACCACGTTTACGTGTCCATCCAGTACTTTTAGCACCAGCAGAATGCCATTCGGCCTATGCAATGCACCCGCGACTTTTCAGCGGTGCATGTTAGCCATTTTTGACGGACTTGTAGAGCAATGCATGGAGGTCTTTATGGATGACTTCTCGGTCTATGGCGGCGGCTTTGATGAGATCTTAAGGAATCTAGATATGGTACTCCAAATGATGTGTTGAGAAAAATTTGGTGCTTAAGCGGGAGAAATGCCATTTTCTAGTTGTGAAGGGATTGTTTTTGGGACACAAGTTGTCAGTGAAGGTATTCAGGTGGATAGGGCTAAAGTAGAGGCCATTGAGAAAATGTCATATCCAAAGACAGATTAAGGAGGTACGAGGATTCTGGGACATGTAGGCTTCTATCGGCGTTTTATTAAAGATTTTTCGACTATAGCAAAGCCGCTTATCCAACTCTTGAAAGAGGAAGTAGAGTTCGTTTTTTTTATGATGCGTGTAAAAAGCTTTCAAATGCTTAAAGGATAAGTTAACCGGTGCCCCCATTTTGATCGCGCCCATTTGGACTAAACCTTTCGAACTCATGTGTGATGCCTCTAACTACGCTATAGGCGCAGTTTTAGGGCAAAGGATTGATAAAAGTTGAGACCAATCTACTATGCGAGCCGAACTTTGAACCCGGCTCGGTGTAACTACACTACTACTGAGAGAAAGAATTCTAGCGATCGTTTTCGCTATGGATAAGTTTGAAGTTACCTTCTTGGGTCTCGAGTTGTGGTTTGGACAGATCACGTGACATTACGCTACCTTATGGAAAAAGCAGATGCTAAACCAAGGTTATTGAGATGGATTACGATACTACACAGAATTTGACCTTGAAATTAAGGATAAGAAAGGTAGCGAAAATGTTGTAGGTGATCACTTATCTCGCTTAGTGAGCGAGGGTGACGAAAACACTAAGGAAATAGGCATTGACTTTCCGGTGAGCAATTAATGAGGCTAGAGAATGTGAGGCCGTGGTATCTTGATTACGTCAATTACTTAGCAACTGGACATCTCGAAGAGATGACGATCGAGAAAAGAAGAAGTTTTCAGGTGACTTGAAGTATCTCGTATGGGAGGATCCACATTTGTTTAAAGTCCGCAAAGGCGGGTTGCTTAGAAGGTGTGTTCGGAACATGAGCAATCGGATATCTTAGAGCAATGTCATAGTGGTCCCGCTTTGGTGGACACTACGGAGCACCAAAAGGCATTGCGAAAATCCTTCAAGCTGGATTTTACTGGCCCACTCTGTTCAAAGACGCTGAAACCTTTTGCAAAGGCTATGACAGATGTCAAAGAGTAGGGAGGCTCAGTAATAGGATGGAGATGCCTTTGAGGCCTATCTTGGAATGTGAAGTCTTCGACGTGTGGGGCATCGATTTCATGGGACCCTTCCCATCATCGTGCGGCAATAAATATATCCTAGTCTGCGTTGACTATGTTTCCAAATGGGTAGAGGCTATAGCCACCCAAACCATTGATCATAAAGTTGTAAAGAAATTCTTGCAAAAGCATATCTTTACTAGATTTGGCTGTCCTAGAGCCCTTATCAGTGATGAAGGTTCGCACTTCTGTAATGCACCACTAGATAAAATTCTTGAAAGATATGGTGTCAAGCATAAGATTGGTACACCATACCACCCCCAAACCAAGTGGCCAAGTCGAGGTGAGCAGAAGTCTAAAGCGGATTTTGAGAAAGCGGTGAATTCTAATAGATCAATTGGAGTCCGAAGTTGGACGACGACTCTGGGCTTATCGTACTGCGTTCAAGACCCCTATGGGTACGTCGCCCTTTCAAATGGTTTACGGCAAGGCATGCCACCTACCAGTCGAGCTGGAGCACAGAGCTTACTGGGCTATTAAATACTTGAACTTCGATAGCCGACTCTGTGGCGAGAAAAGATCTCTTTGAATCGCATGAGCTCGATGAATTCGGACTCGGGGCCTACGAGAATGCCAAGCTGAGCAAGGAAAGAACGAAAGCGCTCCATGATGCTAAAATAAAGGACAGAGATTTCAAGGTAGGAGAGATGGCTTTACTTTACAACACCAGATTACATCTGTTTGCTGGTAAGCTTAAGTCGAGATGGTCCGGACCCTTTGAAATTGTCGAAGTTCATCCGGGAGGAGCGATTTCATTGAAAGGGTACAGCGGTCAACCTTTTAAAGTGAACGGTCATAGATTGAAAAAGTATTTTGGCCAACCTTATGAAGTACCGAGGTCATATACTTTCAAAAGTTGGTTGGCGTGCTGATGTCTTTGAATTGTGATGAGATTCCATCCGATTTCTTTGCTTCGAATGATGACATTCTCACCCTTAAAGAAGCTTCTACCACGATTCCTGCACCTATCATTCGGCCGGTACCACATGTAAAAGAAGTTGAGACGCCGACGAAAGTCAGTGCTGTATGGAAATCCAGGTTAAAGAACTTGGTAGGGCATTTCACTTGTGGAGGTTGTGGTCAAACCTCGGTCCTTCACTCTGATTCTGATGATGAGGTGGCCGCGTTTAAACCAAAGTGGCCCGACCCGGGTTGACTTTGAAGAGTATGTCAAGCTAATGACATAAAAAGAGCGCTTCTAGGAGGCAACCTAGCTTTGTTTCTTTTCTCTTTAAGTAAGCTATTTCTGTTTCAGTTGTAGGAGTAGTACCTTGGTTGTTGATGACGGTCAAATTATACCCGTAAAAGTCATCAACGTTGACCTTAAATCGAGATTAATAATATATATTTCATATTAAATCACTTGTTTATATTTATTATTTAATGTTAAGTGATTATTAATATGATATTTGGTATTTAGCCGTTTTCATTATTAAAAGCCGATTTATTGTGCGATAAATGCTGATTTTGTAGATCACGACAAATCGAGAGGATAAATGTCATTCAATCAATGGATCTCAAGATAATAAGGAAGAAAATCGGAGCATTAATCAAGAGATAAATTAGAGAAATCAGATCAACATGCAAGCGTGGAGTGGGGAACAAGATAGACGAAGAAAGCGTGTTAAATATGCCAAGTTTAGGTTCGGTCGGCCGAGCACGATGCTTGATCGACCGAGTGTCACCTCTCGGTTGACCGAGCCTCGGGTTTGGGTCGGTTTTCGGCTTTAATCGTGTTTATCTTCTAGAATCACCCTAAGTCGGCAAAAACTCCTATATAGCAAAGCGACTTGAGAGAAATTGTAATTCATATTCATATTCATTCAATAATACCATACAATTCTACTTTGATATTTTAATACAATGTAGCATAAGTAGATTGAAGGTTTCGACAATTTAAAGGCTGCGATTATGTAAGCCTTTATTTTTACATTTCTTTCTTTTAAGTAATTAATCCCTCCCAATTATGCTTTATCGTTTGAGTTAGTTAATCATAGCTAGATGATGTAGATCTAGAGCTATGACGATAGGGATGTGGCGACTCCTTGTCTATGGGGATCCCATAACCTACGTCATACACTTAGTATTTATTCATGAATCTGCATTGTTTAATTAATGAGTATCTATGTTAGTTTATATGATTGCTTTACGATTCATTGTTTAACATTACGTATGATGAAATTTGAGAGATATGTTCGAGGGATGTAATCTGGGACGAAATTGATTTGGGTGACCGAATGAGTTCACTCGGTCGACCGAGCCCACCTATTCGGTCGGCCGAGCCTGTTTTATCCGTTAAATAGCCACGTCTTTATGGTTAGGTTAACTTAATAGAATTTATTATCTCGGTAGGTATGGCTATAAGCTCGTTACTCGCTTAGTTTAATTAAAATGTGTAAAAAGGAAATACCAATATAAAACTCTTAGGTAGGCTTATGAATTGATCTTCGGACGTTCAGCGTTATCTAGGTAGGTTTATATTTGGGGATTGCTAGCTTTTTGATTATACATACGTCGTAGATTAGCATGAGACTATAACTTGGTAATTGCTAGTTGGGCGAGAGCTTGAGTAATCGTCTCAGAAATACGCCTAACCAAAGGAATGTTGCCCGGACGAGGTGTATGGTCAATATCGGCATCCTTAGAGTAGTAGCGTGTGAGTTATATGAGATGGAGGCACCAAAGGCGAAAGTCACGTAACAATACCACAGTTGATATAGTGACTATCGGTGCTACATCAAGCTTAGAGGATGACTCCCGTAGCCAATCTAAGATAGATACAAGCGGATTGTGATTAATAAGTTCGAGTTTATTATATAAATTATCTAGGTCCAAGCGATAAAGACTATAATTGGGGAGGTTAATTACGTTGTGTCGAGTCGTGTCTTTACTTTTCTTGTCTTATGTTGGTCGTAGACGCCTCTATGTCCTTGACATGTTTAATTAATTGTTTATATATGGAATGACCCACAATTGGTTCCTGTGGGATCGACCTTGATTCACTATAGCTATACTACGATGGGCCTAGTCCTCTTGCTAGTATTGGTTTATGGTGGTCAAGTATATTATAAACTGATTGACCACGTCATCAAGTTTTTGGTGCCGTTGCCGGGAACCAACGGTCAATTTCATATATAAATAATTTTCTTATTCATGTCAAGTTTTACATTTTTGAGTCTGTTTTACGTTTTTGAGTCCCTCTCGTTTGTCTCGCTCGTCTCGAAAATTCCAGATTCTTAAAATAAAAAAATAAAAAAATAAATAAAATAAAAAAAAAAATTTATTCGGTCGACCGAGAGACCTCATTCGGTCGGCGAGAATTTAGAAATTTTGTTTTGTTTTGTTTTGTTTTGTTTTGTTCTTGTTACGCTCGCTTTACGGTTTCGATTTGTGTTTTAGTGCGGAATTTGGCGTGTCTGTTTATCCCCGTATGTTTAATCCGTAAGTCCGATAGCAGCATGGGAGACCATGTTAAAATCGATCACGGTCTGTTTGTTTTTGTTTTCTTACATTTGCGAAACCAGGAAGCAATAATCTGAGTCGATAATTTTCAAGCGCCGAGAAAATAACCCAAACAACATGTGGAATTACTACTCTACGATGGGAAAAGCGATGGAAGCAATACCATTAAAGCACCAAGATGGCTCGGAAAAATATATATTTTAAGGCTTAAATTCTTTAGTGGTACAATGTTGAAAGGCAAGGTACTACCTTTTTTGCTTATGTTTTACTACCTTTTGTTTTTTTGAGCATAAGTTAGCCTATACATGAACCTTAGTATGAATCTTAGCCCGGAGTTGGTTTGTAAGAATAATTTTATTAGTGTCGAAGGTTTTGCCCCATATCTGTCTCATCTAGAGGGTGTAGGGAAACATGTAGTAGTTGAAGGAAGCGGTGAATAAAGAGTTCCTCGTAGTTCTGTTAAAATCTCATGGTCCTATGCATGAGATTGCTTCTCACCAGCCATGGGAGCAACAAATTGTGTAGTTTAAGCATTCACAATCTAAAGAAGACGTTGAGTTTTGAGAGAACACCATCTTTTGCTTTCGTTGAGTTTTATGGTGATGGCTTCTCGGTGAACCCACCTTAAACAAAAACGAGATTACGCTTTGGGTGACAATTTAGAAATCGAAGAATCTTTGTACATAGGTTCGAAAATGGTCTAACCATGGTTGGGCGAGTTCAACCGAGCTTCGGCTCAATTTACTCCCCTCGCGTGTGATATGCGTTGCTAGATTCGACAAGACTTAGCATAGCCGATAAGCCTTCGGGCTAAACGGGGCTTATCTTGACGGATTGGCCTGAACTGTCACATATGTTCCAACGAATAAGACGGCATAGGCTTGCCTACATAACCGGCCTTATTCGGAGTACTTTGATTCGTTGTTTCTTATTGTCAAGGCCAAAACCGTAATTAGTAACCGTAATTTGACCGAGTTTCTTAGAATTCACTAATTCCTAAAACGAGAGCCGAGGTAAGAGCTTTGTATAAATGGTATGGATAAATGTCGTTTCCTAGGTCTCACAACCAAAGGAAAGGTATTAATCCCTCATATAATGCTCAGAGGGTCAAAGTCTGGCGATCCAAGAATGATAACTGACAAGGATAATCTTTGGAAAGTCGAGCTGAGGACTTTAAACTCAGAACTACTTCTTTAAAAACCCTTAGGATTTCTTTTAAGGATTATAGGTTTTGTTTTCCTTGAGTCAAATAAAAGTAACGTGACATATGTTGAGGTTTTTTATTTTGCCGTGTTCCGATGGCCATTGGGCTAAGGATGTGCAAAACTTTTTTACTCAATATAGGCCACGTGAATTAGAGTTCCGTAGGAGAGTCGAGAAATTGCTGAATAAAAGGAAATTTAGCAATCAACCTTAAGATGGAAGCATTAAGAGAGCTTGAGAATTATTGAAAATGTAACAGAGAATGATTGGTGCGAACAAGAGCAATTTTGGTCAACTTCCAAAATCTTTTAGAATGGTGATCCAAGTGAAAATTCAAAGTAGTGTGCAATTCATTCTGCAATTATCCTTATCTTTCCCTTTACACTTTTTCACCTTCAAACTTTTCGATCCTCTCACCAATCTGCCCCAACAGTTCACATTTCTAACCATTCTTTCATCGCCTCTCTTACTTTCCATCCGTTTCACTCTCCCACCCAATCCCATTCCTTTAAACAATTTTCAACCCACCCATAAACACAATTTCTTACCCGTCCTTTATCTTTTCTTCCCACCCTTATGTGTATCTTTTTCAAAACCCATCATACTCTCAACCTCCATTTTGTTTACACAATACCTATGTGTTGCGGAATTTGAAATATTGCTCAGCTTTAATGATTATCTTTTATCATTTTGATTTTCATGATACTAGCTGGGGTAAGTGTAGCTCTGACCCTAGCTAGATTTTAAGAGTTTTTGGTTCGATCAAAGTACAACTTATCTTTCTACCGGAAGTTTTAAATTTCACACTTTTCCGACTATTCCGGCATTTCTAGATGATAAGTTTTGTTCTGAACTATCACACCGATCCGACCTTGTTGATGACGGTTATGACTTTTACGTGATACATTGGGTTATTAGTAATTTGAGGAGTAGCTACATCTCCTAAGTTGTTGATATCCAATGCAAGCGAGAAGTTTCACGCTCGATATTTGATTTTATCTTTAGCCAATAGGTCGCATTGCATCCGTTTCTACCTTACCAAGTTTCTCTTTTATCTTTGGACCATACATAGTGAGCAGTCCACCTCGTGTTTTCCCACATGGGGTTATGCTTTTTGATCTTTGTCTTATCCACCCGGTTTTTAGATGAAGACTACCATCTTTAGTTGCTTGTTTATTTTTCTTTCTATTTAGTATTTTTCTTTTTGGTTTCCCTTGTCATTGGTTGTATAAAATAAAGTGGCTTAAACTGTTTTTAGGTATTTATACCTCATTACTGCCACATTATTTTATAACATCCATAGACATGGTATTTTACGGTTTCGTGGAGTTTGTTTGCTTATACAGGATGTGTCTATCTCTCCACGACGTGCTGAAATTTACTCCGATCTTTTTCCTTTACTTGAGAGCCGTTTCCAGAGCTAAGTCTTTTTCTTAAATTCTCATCTATTTTTGTCATTGAGGACAATGCCATGTTTAAGTGGGGGGTAGGAGACTTAGCCATGTTATAATTGAAAATTTGAATGAAACGGCACATGATTGAAAAAATTGAATAAATACCATATTACGTATCTCGTACCCTTAGAATTGTGAGTTCCTAGCTAAGAATTGATAGGGAAGGAACCAAGTTTCATGAGTGCGTGATCATATTATACTTATGTTAAGTAAATTTAAGAATATTCATGCCCGTTTTTGCGAGTAGTTATTTATTATTCAATTACTCAACCTGTGAATCGAGTATACCGCGCAAATCATAATAACTGAAGAAAGTATGTGTACATTGTATAGATGATTGGTTATGTAAACTTAGTGTCAATATCTATCTGCTGATGTATTCTTATCTTCTTGCCAACAAAAGCGGAGTAATAAGCTTGAGACGTACCTGTGTTTTAGCAAAATGTTAGACACTGGGCTTGTAGTAACATTACCAAAGTAGCCCCGCGCTTGTGGTAATATTCAATGCTATATTTGATCTAAGATAGGGGGATACTCTAAAATGTTTTCTTCCTTGAGATTTATAGTATTTGAAAAATATGAAGATATGAAAAGAATATTCAACTCTTTAAGAGGCTTTGAGTAGTACTCGGTCTCCAAGTCCAAAAACCCTATAGATACGCTCTTGCTTATTGCTCTAGTGCTTCAAAAATTTAAAGGCTTGAGAAATATGAATGCTGAGGTTGGTAGGTTGAGATTACGAAGTCTGCATAAACTCTAATCTTGCGACGAATATATAAAACTAAATGCACATGCACACATCACTTCGATTCATAGTGAGTAGTGAATAATGGATATCTTATAAGCATGACTAGCATGAGTTGACTTGAGCTTCTTGCGTAAGTATGATTTGACCATTGAAAATGTTGTCTTGGGAAATGACTTATTGATGCTTTGTTCGGGACGATCAAAGTCTAAGTGGGGGGTAGTTGATGACGGTCAAATTATACCCGTAAAAGTCATCAACGTTGACCTTAAATCGAGATTAATAATATATATTTCATATTAAATCACTTGTTTATATTTATTATTTAATGTTAAGTGATTATTAATATGATATTTGGTATTTAGCCGTTTTCATTATTAAAAGCCGATTTATTGTGCGATAAATGCTGATTTTGTAGATCACGACAAATCGAGAGGATAAATGTCATTCAATCAATGGATCTCAAGATAATAAGGAAGAAAATCGGAGCATTAATCAAGAGATAAATTAGAGAAATCAGATCAACATGCAAGCGTGGAGTGGGGAACAAGATAGACGAAGAAAACGTGTTAAATACGCCAAGTTTAGGTTCGGTCGACCGAGCCTGATGCTTCGGTCGACCGAGTGTCACCTCTCGGTTGACCGAGCCTCGGGTTTGGGTCGGTTTTCGGCTTTAATCGTGTTTATCTTCTAGAATCACCCTAAGTCGGCAAAAACTCCTATATAAGCAGCAGCTTCGAGAAATTGTAATTCATATTCATATTCATTCAATAATACCATACAATTCTACTTTGATATTTTAATACAATGTAGCATAAGTAGATTGAAGGTTTCCAGCAATTTAAAGGCTGCGATTATGTAAGCCTTTATTTTCTGTTTCTTTCTTTTAAGTAATTAATCCCTCCCAATTATGCTTTATCGTTTGAGTTAGTTAATCATAGCTAGATGATGTAGATCTAGGCTATGACGATAGGGATGTGGCGACTCCTTGTCTATGGGGATCCCATAACCTACGTCATACACTTAGTATTTATTCATGAATCTGCATTGTTTAATTAATGAGTATCTATGTTAGTTTATATGATTGCTTTACGAGTTCTATATTTAACTGCTCGTATGATGAAAGCCGAGAGATATGTTCGGGGATGTAATCTGGGGACGAAATTGATTCAGTGACCGAATGAGTTCACTCGGTCGACCCGAGCCCACCTATTCGGTCGACCGAGGCCTGTTTTATCCGTTAAATAGCCACGTCTTTATGGTTAGGTTAACTTAATAGAATTTATTATCTCAGTAGGTATGGCTATGGCTACGTTACTCCCCTTAGTTTAATTAAATGTGTAAAAAGGAAATACCAATATAAAACTCTTAGGTAGGCTTATGAATTGATCTTCGGACGTTCAGCGTTATCTAGGTAGGTTTATATTTGGGGATTGCTAGCACCTGATTATACATACGTCGTAGATTAGCATGAGACTATAACTTGGTAATTGCTAGTTGGACGAGAGCTTGAGTAATCGTCTAGGAAGTACGCCTAACCAAAGGAATGTTGCCCGGACGAGGTGTACGGTCAATATCGGCATCCTTAGAGTAGTAAGCGTGTGAGTTATATGAGATGGAGGCACCAAAAGGTGAAGTCACGTAACAATACCACAGTGATATAGTGACCTATCGGGTGCTACATCAAGCTTAGAGGATGACTCCGTAGCCAATCTAAGATAGATACAAACGGATTGACAGTTAATAAGTTCAGTTTATTATATAAATTATCTAGGTCCAAACGATAAAGACTATAATTGGGGAGGTTAATTACGTTGTGTCGAGTCGTGTCTTTACTTTTCTTGTCTTATGTTGGTCGTAGACCGCCTCTATGTCCTTGACATGTTTAATTAATTGTTTATATATGGAATGACCCACAATTGGTTCCCTGTGGGATCGACCTTGATTCACTATAGCTATACTACGATGGGCCTAGTCCTCTTGCTAGTATTGGTTTATGGTGGTCAAGTATATTATAACCTGATTGACCACGTCATCAGTTGTTTGAGTGAGATGTCGTGTCCTACGAGTTGTTGAATGTTTCGTTTATGTTTATTCATATACCCCTTGTCCCCCGAGATTATATGTATGTCGAGTGCTGCAGATACCTTAGAGCAGGTTCGAGCTATTCTATCCAATGTTGTCAATTCGAGTTGCAGTGGTACGTTCATGCTCCGGCCTGACCTCTGCCAACTTTCATCCGACATCCACTGTTGAAACCAGCTAAGTTTTCTTTTCTTTTATTTGCACATTCTGAGGACATAATGTGATTTAAGTGTGGGGGGGGGGGGGGGTAAATTGGGTATGTTTTCATGTTATATCCTTTGAATTATGAGTGAAATTTAAATTTCAAGCAAATTTAAAATTTTGTGAATCTCGAGCATGTGATTGCAACTAAATGCTTGCTAGTTGTAGTTTTCTAACGATGATAGTATGTGACTTAGTGGGATAATTATAGCTTGTCTTTACTGTTATGGAGATAGTATTCCTTTTACACTCACGGAAGCCTTTGATTTTGAAGCAAGATTTTTGAAGTATATCCTTTCATTATGTTAATGGTTTATCTTGGGAAGGTCAGTATAGTAACACCTTAGTTAGACCATGTACTGTGAATATCATAAAGTTTGAATGTGATAAGTGAGATGTAACTTATGTCTTTTAAAGGAAAAAGTGAATAAATAAATAAGTAGTGAATTATTAATAAATACGTTTGTCGGAAGCTGGTTAATGATTTGAGTGAGGTAGGGTATACCACGTATGTCCTATACCACTATGATGACCAAAAGCTCACGACAGTCAGTTTATAGCTACCTTATGATTTGAGTAGGTAGGGGATTATCACGAAATGTCCTATTCTACTATGACGGGTAAGAGCTTATTCTGATATGCGTCAAATTTGGAAATTTTGAACAATGATGAATAAGAACAAAAAAAATAGAGTGAAGTCTTTGTTATCATGGATCTTATACCCAGTAGAACCGCATGATATGCTGTAAGGATTATCCTACTGAGTGCGTGGGAAGGCTTTGAGTGGAGCTATTACTGTCTGTACCTAGGATAGTCATTGAAATTTTTGAGAGGATATTCCTTTGAAAGGCTTGTTAAATTTGAGAAGGGCTTGTCACACATACACTGAATCTATCTCTGTGATGGTATTGTTTTCTATAGTTGTTACATCTTTTGTTACGTGAGTTGGAGATCTATGTGGAGTGCATGAAAGTTGAGCTATAGTTTTGATTGTTTTGCTCGGGACGAACAAAAGTTCAAGTGTGGGGGAGTTGTTCTCGGTGAAATTTATGGTTTTTATCGCATTATTAGAGAACAATATCTTTCGTATTTTAGTAATTTTTAGAGAAAATTATATGTTTAAAGTGTGAATTTGAATAATGGGGTTAGAAGTGTCAAAAGTGTAATTTGGGCGCTTTTATGTGTTAAATTTATTGAATTATTATTATTTGGGGATGACTACATGTTTTCCATGTTTTATCTATTATGTAGATGCTTAATTTCGAGTGCATAAAGAGGATAAATGAGGCTCAATTCGAATTACAAGAGATAAATATGGAATTGGCTTGAAGAAGAATGGATAACTATGAAGAAATCCGATCCTCAGCATATTGGACGGGCGTCCATCGATCCGCAGCAGCGCCCAGAGTGAATCGGCGTCTATGAAGCGCGTCAGAGTCATATTTTACATACTGAGTCTCCAGACGTAAATTTGAACGAGCGCCTCGAATCTCCGCCCAAATAAATGAACAGCGCCCATGACCTTGGACGGGCGCCCAAATGCCGACTTAACCCTAGCCGACCTAAAATCCTATAAATAGTAGCGTGTATTAAACCCTAGGGGACATCATACACATTATTCTCTCTTAACAAACCCTAGCAGCCCTGCATCATTCAAGGAGGAGAGTCAAAGATGAATCCTTCCATCCCAATGATTATGTCTAACAACATGATTGTTGGCTAAACGCATAGCAGTGGAACAACCGGAGGATATCACATCAACGTCATCACAACCATGATTCGTTAGTTTATCTTTAGTTTTGAACTTGAATACGCTGTTTTATTTATCGTTTGGATCTTGATTTATTGGTTAAGAGTTTCGTTAGATGGGAATGTCAATGAACCTCTATGTTGTTTGAATTTTTATGGAAATATAATTCAACAATAGTTTTTAATTCAATTGATACAATTGATGATGTTTTGAGGAATCATATATCGTTAGTTGGGTGTTGCAGTTTGGGAACGAATTGTTGATCTTGTTATGAATGTTATTTGTTTTTCTTGGAAAAGTAAACAAACCTTAGAAATTGATCTAAAGGAATTTAGTCGGTTTCGCGATTGATCATACCAATAAAAGCGTATTCGGATCATAAATCGGTTGTGTATGATTATTATGTGATTGAATCTTGGCTGTTCCACTGTCTTCTCTTTATTATCTGTTAATCAAAATCGTTCTTAATTGCCCTAGTTTAAGTTTGGTTTTTAGAACCCTAGTTCCTGCAACTTTTCTGCCTATTTTTCATTTACGATCGTTATCAGACGCTCGTTCATTTAATTGAACGTCATTCATTGCTTTCTAATTTGGGACGCCGTTCACTATAGTGAACGTTCGTCCAACCTTCCTGTCTTTCTGTTTTTTTTCCTGCTTATTTTTAGTTGCTGTTTTATTTTCTTTCCTTTAGTTTGTAGTTTATTTCTTAGGTTTAGTTTATAGTTAGATTAATCTTAGTTTTAAGTAATTAGTGACATAACCAACTTAGGAGTTATACCTCAATCTGATAACTATACGATTCCTTTAGGACGACTCGGCAACACCTTACACTACGTACCTTATACTTGGGGTGTTCCGATAATATAAATTTAAAACACGTTTTTACCGAACAATACCTCATTTGGATTTTCCATGTGTGCCATTAAAGCTGTGTCATCTGATAGTCTTTCAGTACCAGCTTCATAATCTGATTCATCTCCAGCAAGGAGTGCTCTTCTACCAATTCTTCTTGGTGGAGTCTTCTTGGTCAGTTCTGGACATTCAGCTTTATAATGTCCAGGTTTCTTGCAGTTGAAACAAAGGTATTCGTCATCTTTTCTTTTCTCAGGAGTCCTCTTGATGAACTTCTGGGTGACAGGGTGTCCACTCTTCATTCTTCGAATTCTGTTCATCATTAGAGACATTTGTTCTTCCATTTCATCCAATTCATGAAGATTGCTTGATGAGTTTTCTTGAATGTCATTTGATGCTGCTGCAAGTGCTGTGGTCTTTGGTTCCTCCAGAGCTTTGATTATTGCAGCTGTACTTGTAAAATCTTCACTGAATTCATAAGCTTTCAGGTCTAAGAAAATTTTCAAATGAATCCTCTATGTCAAGTCTTCTAGATTCTTAAATAGCAGTGACTTTCATTTTCCAGCATATTGGTAATGCCTTCAATATTCTTGTGTTGATAACTTTCTTTGAGTATTCAATCTTGAGTAGATCTAATTCATCCATGATAGCACTGAATCTTGTTTCCATTTGATCAATGGTTTCTCCAGATTTCATCTTGAAGTTCTCAAATTTTTGTTTTGCAACAGAAATCTTGTTTTCCTTGATTGAATCTGTTCCTTCACAAACAAGTTGTAGTTTGTCCCACATTTCCTTGGCAGTTGTGCATTAAGTACATGTTGCTGTCAAGAGTTCTGAAGATAAAATCCATAGCAACATTGTTGAGATTGTTTCGCTTGCGATCATCACTAGTCTATTCGGATTTGGGCTTTGCAACTCGAACTTGCTGTCCACCAATAGTTTGCATGTGAGTGATCTGAATTGGTCCATCAGTGAGTACATCCATCATTTCATCATGAATAGCTGCTAGGAAAGCCTGCATACGACGCTTATATTCGTCAAATCTGTCCATGTTGCACATAAGCATCTTTCTCGCATATTGATTGTTATCCATTGTGAGTGAGTGAAGACTGATAGTGAATTAACTGGAACTGAGCTTTCAAATAAGAACAACTAGAGGAGATATAGAGAAAATGATATCTTGTCAAAGAAACACTGCTCCGATACCAATTGTTGGTCCCTTGGAAAGGCTAACACAAGTTTAGAGGGGGGTGAATAAACTTGTCACTAAAAACTTTTCTGAATCGAATTGCCCAGAATCGAAGTTTCTCGAAACTCAAAGCGATGCTTAGTTCGCTTTTGTTCATCCCCTTTACTTGTGTGGAGTTAAGCTGACTAAGCTGAGTTTAAGTCAAACTGACTTAATCAAGAACTGAGTCAACTGGCAGCGGATATAATTCTAGCCTTTTTCTTGATCTTGTTATTCTTTTATGAAAGCAGAGTGTCGTAAACTGAATTCTGATGAATGACAGTTTGTGAGCTGAGAAATGTATATCAATCAATTATCAAAATATTGTAAGTAGATGTTGAGTAAATAAATAAATGCGTAAAGTAAATAAGGCAAATATTATAGAGTTTCCGGGTGGTGTAATCCTGTACGTCCTCTCTTCCCCTGTGGTGCGGAGGAAAATTCCACTAGAACTTCTTGAGGTGAACTGTTACAAAAAGTCCTAAACAATAGTCCTTGGCAAATCCCTAGCGTCACTATCTAAACAGTTGTAGAACAGGTAGAATTGCTACTCTTCAATTGCTTGAAAACTGGTCCTTAGAGGGTTGAATTGCCTCTTCACCACTACTACACACACAAACATCTGCCTGATTGATCGTCAGAATAACTGTCCTTGACAAAACCTTCCCGGTTTGCTTCATGGTTCTTCAAAGTGTCTGATTCTTGATAAATTCTTGGTAGCTTGAACACTTGAAGAAATTCTAGATATGATCTTGTTATAGCGCAAAGATGATAGCAATTCGAATGACTAATGCACACGTTAATTCGTGGTAAATCTTAGAATACATTCTATTTTAATCCTTGGTGCAAAGTCCTCTATTTATAGTGTGAGGTCCAACGTTCATCTGGATTGAATTTGAATTGTATCAACGTCTATTTTCTAACGGATATAATTTCTGACCATTCGGCTGTGTCAGTATTTCATCCAATAAAATCGCTTCCTTTACAACGTTCAACTGTACTATCAGTTTGTTGGATGACTCACATATAAAACTGAGTTTCCTTATCTGTTTTATACTGAGAATGTTACTTGTCAGTTTCTTGACTGACTTGGAGTATTAACTGAGATTTTATTCTTCTTTAAATATCAGTACTCCAGTTTTTCATCTGATTATAATTGATTTAATCAGAGTACACCATGACTCATTGTCTTCTAAGAATTCATTGTCCTTATGATTCTTAGGTCTTCATACAAAATCCATAAAGTTAGTTCAGGTCACCACAATCTTGCCTGAAGTCTAACTTTACAGTCTCGACGTAGTCTTCAAAACAGAGTTTGAACCCTCAGTTCTTCAACTTCAATAACTGAGTCTGTGACCCTCAGTTCTTCAACTTCCAGATAAGCCAACTGAGTCTGTGTCCCTCAGCGAACATATCTTCTTCAGTTTCATCTAGGTGTATTCTGAGTCAGTTTGTTTATCTTGATGATTTCCAGTTTTCAGAATGATTTCCAGTTTTCAGTTTTACGACACACTAACTATTACAGTGGTTGTCTGATGTAACCTATACAAATATCAGACTCTAGTAAAACCTAAACATTTAGTTCTAGACATCTTTTGGCTTTTCACTATAACAGCTAGCTTCAGCTTCATCAATGAGGTTAAAATAATACTTTGAATAAATATAATGAATTATCATCAAAACATGAATTTTATTTCCAACAACACCGCTACGACGTCGGCCGGAATTTGGTCGGCACTCCAAGAATCGTTCGCATCGCAGAGTCGTGCCAAATCAGTGCACACCGAATTGGCTTCTACCCGCAAACACGACCTCTATGTAGCCGATTATTACTTCAAAATCAAAAAATTGGCGGATGAACTATCGATGGCCGGTCACCCCTTACCCACCGATGACCATATTGCATACTCGCCGGACTCGGACCCGAATACGACGCCGTTGTGACCATGATCTCAGCTCGCACCTCCATCTCCCTGGATGAAGTTTACGCCCTTCTCCTTACCACTGAATCAAGGCTGCTTCACCATAAGCCTGTTGTGTTGAACACCACCTTGCCGGCGTCTACTCCACCTTCGGCCAACTTTGCAAATTCGTCCGGTTCCGTTTCTCAGCATAGCATGGGACGTGGTTCATACAATAACAGAGGTAAGGGGCGACATGGCCGTGGCTCCCATCGGGCCCCCATATCCAAATAATCATACTCCAAATAATTATAATGGTGGCAGACAGATGGAAAATAATTATAATGGTGACTCAACCCCTCAATGTCAAATATGTGCTAAATTTGGCCACTCGGCTAAGGATTGTTATTATTGTTATGAATACTCACATCCACCGGCTCCTCGACCTCCTGCACCCCACCCTCCACAAGCTTTTTCCGCCTATCTGTATTCTCATTCGGCCTCTGATTGGATCCCCGATACCGGTGCCTCTCACCACCTCACCAATGATTTCCGCAATCTCAACTTATCCTCTGAAACTTATGATGGTACTGAAAAAGTTCTAGTACGAGTCGGTACAGGTTTGACTATTTCTATTATGGCGCCTCCTCTATAAATTCTCCCTCCCAGGCCTTTTATTTATCTGATGTTCTTGTTACCCCATCCCTTACTAAGAATCTCTTATATGTTCATAAGTTGCCTCTGATAACTCTGTTTATTTTGAGTTTCATGGTTCGTATTTTCTTGTGAAGGATTACTCCGGCCACGTCCATCTTAGGGGTCATGTCAATGATAGACTCTACCACTTCTCCACCTCGTTCCACCGCCCTTCTGCTCAAGCTCTAGCCACCTCCCCTATCTCCTCCACCACGTGGCATCAACGTCTTGGCCATTGCTCGTATTCCATGCTTCGTCATGCTTTAGGAATTCGTTCTATTTCTTTTTCAAATAAAGCACCACATGTTGTGTGTACACAATATCAATTAGCTAAGAGTCATTGTTTTCCTTTATATACTTCTGAATTTACATCTGCTGCACCTTTAGACTTGATATATTCTGATGTTTGGGGTCCTTGTTCTGAATCCTCGATTTATGGCTCGCGTTATTATGTTATCTTTCTGGATGATTTTACAAAATATTTGTGGTTTTACCACTTGAAAAATAAATCTGATGTTGAATCCATTTTTCCCGACTTCCTTGCTATGATCGAACGCTAGTTTAATACAAAATTAAAATCTATTCAAACTGATTGGGGTGGTGAGTACCGTCGTGTTTCCACCTTTCTTAATTCCCTTGGTATTAGGAATCGCCTTTCTTGTCCCCATACCCATGAACAAGTTGGGGCTATTGAACGCCGTCACCGCCAAATTGTCGAAGTTGGTCTCTCCTTCTTGCCTGGTCCAACCTTAATCTTCCTATTGGGAAGATGCCTTCACTCTCGCCACTTACATCATTAACCGCCTTCCTACCCGTGTCCTACGTGACAAGTCTCCTTTTGAAATCGTCCACTGTCGGCTCCCTGATTATAATCTCCTTCGCGTTTTTGGTTGTGTGTGTTGGCCTTATCTCCGTCCCTATAACTCTCACAAAACTGATTTTCGTTCCAAAACTTGCATTTTTCTTGGGTACAGTCCATCTCACCATGGCTATAAGTGCCTCGACCTTGCCTCTGGTTGTATCTACATTGTGCGCCACGTGGTGTTCGACGAATTCGTCTTCCCCTATAATTCCGCTACCTCTCCACCTACCCTTGAAACTATCACTGTACCTCTTCCTATCTCCATACCCGCACCTACCCCCACATATCCGCCCTCATCTTAATCTCTTCCTGAAGTCTCTTCTTCGGCCAGCCCTGTGGCCCCTTCTCTTACGTCATCTCCATCCTTGTCTTCAGCCTCCAACTCCCCTGAGTCCCCTCCGAGCCCTCCTGCTCCTACCAACACCATGGTTACCCGCACTAAAACCTGTTAGGTGTAATGCCCGAAAGACAATTTTGTAATTGTTTTTTAATAAATGAAATGATATTATTATTCATATTTATTATTCTCATATTCACCGATGTGACAATAGTATTTACACTACAGAAAACCCTAAAGTATATCGTTTATGTAATCACTTAACTTAGTGTATGGGATATACACGGGAGGATTGAGTACAATTAGCCCGTAGTGAAGTTAATCGAGAGTATCGGGTCTCTCCTTTAACGTGCTATTAATGCGCCCAGAACACAATAGGTGTGATTGTCTTATCCGGACTTTCGGTTAAGAGAACCTAGTGGGGCATTTATATATGATAGATATATCATATAGAAATTTGGACCGATTTGATAAGAGTTCACGATATAATTCCGTAATCGAGAAGTCTTATCGAATCAATCGATGATCATATTTATTGATATATCTTAATCTCGAGGTGATCACGGTCCAACCGCTTGAATCAATATGAGGTTTGACTTGACGGTTAAGGATTACACCGAGTCGTGATCCGAATTACCCAATCTTGGCATTGTCTTTGGATTAAGTGAGTAGTCGTGTTATCACGATACGGAATCCATTCCTTCCATTTATGGAAGTAGATGACGATTCCATTATTTGTTAATCCTAGAAAGCGATCGATCATACGAGTTCATATTACACTGATTAGCTACCAGTGAGTTGTATGAATTAATTGATCACTAGGGGGTTAATGGTAAATAAGGATAAGAGGTTCTGTAAAGGGTTAACGGTAACTTCCCGATTTAGAATGAGCGATCTATGGATGATTAATCCATATTTAATGATTATATCAATTGACGCTTATTATCATTCTCGTGAGGAGATAAATATAATCTCATAATCGGAGGAGTGCGATCACGGGATTAGGGTGGCATATTCTGTGATTGATTTATCGAATATAATTATTACATTCGTAAGATAATTATTTATTTGATTTATCGGAGCCGCTGATTATTAGTCCATGGTCCCCGACGTGCCTCCAATATAGCATAGCTATTCTCGGACGTCGAATCCTAATAATATTAATTTAATTCTTATTAGAATTTAATTAAAACGATATGTGAATTAATTATTTAGTGGACTATTAAATTAGTTGGGCTAAATAATTAAATATGTGAAAAAGACATTTTTCATAATCTTGGCCTAATTAGTGTGTATGGTCGAAATTATTGTGACTAGGTCACAAGCAAGGAATTTTCGGCCACAAGAGATGTTTTATGGAACAAGAAATTGTTTTCTTGTGTATTAATAAGACATGTGCACAAAATATTTATTAGATAAATATTTATGGTAAGAAATAAAGATAAAGATTATTCTAGATTTGTTCTAGAATATTTTGGGATTATCTTTTATTTATTGGATTTATTTATTTATTTGCAAAATAAAAATCCTTGGAGGACAAGGATTACTCTCCTATATAAAGAGAGTTCTCCTAAGCCTAAAAATACACACATAATTCGACTTCTACCTCTTAGAGAGAAGAAGTAAAAAATTCGGCCAAGGGGAGTTGGAGGGAAAATCTTGGAGGTTTTTCCGGGTAGCATATCGGGAGGATTCGAGTCGAGGATTTCCTTCCACCGGGAGTTGCTTGGATCACACGTGCGGAAGATTGTGGTGCTCTTCACACCATCCTTTGTTCTTTCTATTGCGGTTCTTCTACTTGGATTTTGAGATCCAAGAGGTATGATCTACAACCCCCTTGTAGAGTAGATCTAGTTGTTTTATTACGTGTAATTTATAGATCTAGATCCTTAAATCGCTTCCGCTGCGGATGATATTACTAACAGTGGTATCGGAGCCTGGTGATCTATATTTATACGTATAAAATATTAGATCTAGGAGTGGAAAACATATAGATTTTTTTTGTCCCAATTTTTTTTATAGGGGCCGAAATTTATATATTTTTTTATGTTGCGATTGTTGTGGTTTGTAGAGATGGATTGGGGTTGGTACTGTTTACTCGTTAGATCTATTGTAAGCCCTCTCGATTTAGATCGTTTGAGCATAGGATTCATGTAAAAATTGTTGTTTTTTATTTCTTTATTTTTCGGTTATTTTTTTTTGTAATTCCGGAAAAACGACGAAGAACGATGATGAACATAAGATGAAGACGGAACTCGAGGTATGAATAGGAGTCGGGGCTGAAAATTTTTTGTTCATAATTTTCCTAACTAAGTTAGGTTTTGGATTTTATTAAAAATCAAATTTTTTTTTACTTATAATCGGTTGTTATTAAAAAAAATTATTTTTTCTGAAATAATAAAACAACAGGATTTTTATAAATAAAAAAAATTATTTATTTTATTTATAAAATAAAGGCCCCTTCTCCTTTTTGGGTTCGCGGTTCGTGGTTCAAGGTTCGAAGATCGAAGACATGAAGACGACAAGATTGTAATTTACTTTTTCCTAGGATAGATTAGATACGGGGGTACCAACGATCCATCTCGGTGTTTATTTTTCCGCAATTTATTTTTTATGTGTTTGATCATAAAATAGATATAAAATCGGAATTGGCATGACATGCATCATATAATAAATCCACTCCATGCATACATGTAGAATTTTAATTTTGGTAATTAAAATAGGCATGTATACAAACTCGCGTAATTAGTTGAAATTTAATTAATACGTGGTAATTAATTAATTTAGTAACTAATTAAAGATCCGAGGACGGGTTATGAAATCGTTAAGCCTTTTCGGTGTGTGTTCTCGGTGAACGGCCTTAAAAGCCCAAACGAGATCACGTTTTCAATTCGTAGTGTCTACGAGATTGAATGATGGTAAAAGAACAATAAATCTTGGATAAAAACGGTTCGCCTATAGGTTGGGTGGTCAACTGAGCTTCGCTCAACCGACTTAACCCTCCTAGTGTGATGTATGCACGGGGGTCCGGCAAGACTAAGCTACACCGAGAGCGGATGGGGTGATTCCTTCTTATCTCAATAGAAATTTTGTCTTGACCCGATTTCATCCGATCGTCACATATGTTCCAACGAATAAGACGGGTAGGCTTGGCCTACGTTACCGACACCATTCGAATCCTTGATTTGATGTGCTTTTATGTTAACATCAAAAGACGAGTTAGTTAACCCACCACCACTTCAAAAATATTGAGTGAGAGCAGGGAGGCGCGACACCAACCCCACGGCCTCTTACTATAGATACAAGTAAGTGAGAGAAGGTGGCGCCTCGCGGGCGCTTTGATTTCATCCCTACGGATGGTGTTCACCCCTATCAACATTCATGGCTTGGTCTCCGAAAGGATAGGATTTTCGGTACTCGTCGGGTCACCGACCTATCCTACGACGGCACACTCGGGCGTACTAAGAGATCCGATATAGTAGGTCACACTCAAAGAAAGGTATTTTTGATAATATCTAGGCTAAAAAAGGAAGGTAGTCAATGACTAAAGGGATGTTCGATTCTCGTGGGATGTTGATTCTCACAAGTTATTCATTGATGAGATTGTCTCGATTTAACCGTCATCTCTTTGACCTACCTTACGGCGGCACTGAGATGCGAGGTTAAAACCTTGGAATGGTAGAGTAGACTTACTTATAGTTTATGATTCCTAAAATAAAATAATATAGTAATGTTAAACTTGAATTAATATATGTCATATTATTTACAGCATTATATCCCTTACTAAATTGCTTAAAATTTATAATTGACTAGTGTTGACATCGTTAAAAAGTGGAAAGTAACTAGGACGTTGAACTAGTTAATCGAAAATGCAATTATTTTTCGAAAGAGATATTTTCTCTTAAACCTTTTAAAAACCAGAGATACATATAGGTATGTCACTAGTGTCATTCGTGTCAAACGGAAGACAAACTTAGTTTGATCAAAGGTGATTTCGGACTTTGAAATTCTTCTAGTGAATTTTGAGTGTGTAGTGATTACACGAATAATTTTCTAATTGAAAAATCGGAAAATCATGAAGTGTTACTAGTTGGACGATATTTGGAATCGATGAACTAGTGGGAGCTTTATGATTTGTTGTTTTTCTAGAACATTAGAAAAGTGTAACTGACCACACACGTAACCGTTCTAATTGAAAGACCGGAAAGTCTTGAAATGTCGCTAGTTGGACGATATTTGGAATCGATGAACTAGTGGGAGTTCTATGATTTGTTGTTTTTTTGGAAACATTGGAAATATGTACGAAAGATTTTCTAATCGAAAAAATCGGAAAATCATAAAAAATAAAGCATTGCTCGTTAGACGGTATTTGGAACCGATAAACTAGTGGGAGCTTTAGGTAATTATACTAATTATTGGTTCTTCTCCACAACTCATTCATGATAAGAATTCGATGAATTGTATATCTCTCCTTGCTATCATGTTTTTAGTTGGTGACAGTTTTTCCATTATCGGTCACAAGTATGACTTCACCAAATTTGCCTCTATTATCTGTAGTATTGCCTAAAATCACCTCCAAATACAATCGTCTTTCATCCAAATACAACATGAAGCACTTGCCTAAAATCACCTCCAAATACAACCATCTTTCCTCCAAATACGGCATAACGTTTCATGATATCCTTACAACTTCTGAAATATGTATATAAAACACATCTTAAGAACTATTAAAAGCAATTAGTTTCTTTATTTAGATAAACGCTTCTTCATATTCCATAGTTAGTGCATAGTCCCTAAAAGACAAGACAAGAGGCGGCTTAGGGTGATTCCTTTCTCCCGATCCCGGTTATATTGTCTCAAGGTTCAATGACTAAGTTTCCTTTCAATCGGGAAAGGATAATGGTTATAAAGAAGTAACATAGCTTGTTCATGACGACCTTCGGGGTCTGATAAAAGATACAAGCTAGTAGGAGCTCCTGAGTAGTGACTTCTTGTCTGATAACTATTCAAACACTCCGGAAAGTTTATCCAAAATATTTTGAGGTTTATCTGGTTTCAACAGAGATAGAGTATTCTATACTCGGAATAGGCCATTCATAGTCCTCGAGACTGATGCTCAGCCTGCCTCATTTTGACATGTTCTCACTAAGTGAGAAACCGTTAAATTGCCTTATATAGTTTTAGATGTGCTACAATACACTGCTTAACTCAATAAAGATATTAGAAGCAAAATAACGGTATACATTGAAATGTAAGACCGAGAAGTCTACCTAGAATATGCTTTGGAATTTACGGATAATGTGTGGATTCGGGTCACCCCACTTCCGTAAATATAAGCATTTAGCACACGGTGCTTGAAGGTAAGGCGGGAATTTCGCAAGATACGTTCGGTCAATGACCATTCGTGATATATCTTTTAACCTATTGTGTATAAAGGTTAGATATAGGATTCTTGAAATCGGGAAGGAAAGTTATCTTTGTTGCATCCTTTCTGATAGAGTCCATGAACAGCAAAACCTTGAACCTTGAAGCACGTTTACTCAAGGTAGTTACTAACTGATTAAAATCAGACCACATCCAACATCGGGTGTTGGTGATAACACTAAAACACTACTAAACTAGATCGAATTTGATCCACCCGGTAAGTATTGGGAGTATGGTTTATCCATTACCCATTACGGGTTTCATGGACTTTGTAGTCCGAGGATCGTTTGATGACCCATGGCTCTTTTGTGAGCAATATAGGATTTCGATAATAGAGGTTGGTTTAATAGCAATAACCCTCGTGAATGGAGTTCGGTACTCGATTCTGTTCATACTCTTGTAGAACCACCGAGCGTCTCGAGGCCCAAGTGGGAGTAATTGGATCTACACGGAAAAGAGTAGAATTAATAGGAAATTTTATCTTTGAGCAAAGCTTGAGTGGTCTAGGGTAATTCCTAAGAAGTAGAGAGTTAATCAGACCTTGGACTCTCTTACCACTTAGTATTGCATGATTTCTTTCAAAATCGAGAAAATAGGGGTGATTCCGAGAGATTTTTTTGCCAAACAAACGGAGTCTGGATTCATTCGAAACATAAGGGTATTGCCTTATGAACTTATGACAGGATGGCTGTCAAGGCTTATGTCCTTTATGGATAAAAAGAAAACCTCTCGGTCACTGGAAGTCATATATTTCTACAATATGTGGATTTGACGAGAATATTGATAAGTCTTTTGTAGACTGGATATCAATTTCAAGATCTGAGTGAATATATACATATATTAGTGTTTGTGAAGGATAACCTTTGCACCAGTTGGAATCAACATGGGTGTGTTATCGTAAGTCGAGAATCGACAATGCCACAATTATTTTAAGCAGAGATTTGGACAACATCCTAAAGAGTTTGACTCGGTCGAATTCATTAGAATCAGTCACTGGTTTCCCATCCATCTTATTGGTTAAGATAATGCATCTGTGTATGCAACATTCAACGAGGAAATTCTACCCTATGCCTCAGGAATGACTCTCTAAATCTTTGGATCAAGAGAAATGGGATAGATTCTCTTTCTAGTAAGAGATGGTCAGGTTATTGAACGTCAACTTTGATCGAATCTTAGATTCGGCGGTTAACAAAGCAAGTTTAGTATGTCCTTTAGTATTTTGAGAGAACGAGGAATAATATGCGGACATATTCATGTGTGAACTTGGAAATGTGTGATACACTGATTTTGATTTTAAGTCAGATTGAGGATGATCGTTAAGTCGATCTCGGGCTCAGTGTTTACTCTTGTGTTAAAGCTATTGCCTGGAGGAATCCAGCAACGCCAACTCAACTTTAACTAGTTGGGTGATTAGCGGCTTTTGTAGTTGCTAGAGAGTCGATATAGCTTAAGGATTTCCTTTTCATATCTGGAGTGATTCTAGATTTGGAAGCCGATACCACATCATTGTGCAAACGATGAAGGGGTAGCTTATAAGGTTTTTTCGAAATCACTAGAGGTCAAAAGCATATTGGGAAAGTACCACATGATTAGATTGACCGGTAACGTTTCGATTCTATGAATCGTCTCGACCCGACAACCTAACTGATCATTAAGACTCATGACATTCAGATATAGGTGCTCCCCGAGTCACTGACTTATCCTAAAGCCGGCATACTCGGAGTATACTTTGGAATCTGAAATGGTTATGATATGCTTAGTGGGTACTAGAATATGGGATGGATCTCCATTGCTTTAGAGCAAGTGGGAGAGGTAGTTTGTTGTAGTTTAAATAATAGGGTGTGCTCTAAAATAATTAATCACATGCTTTCGTGCAAGTGGGAGATTGTTAGGTGTAATGCCCGAAAGACAATTTTGTAATTGTTTTATTTAATAAATGAAATGATATTATTATTCATATTTATTATTCTCCTATTCACCGATGTGACAATAGTATTTACACTACGTGAAAACCCTAAAGTATATCGTTTATGTAATCACTTAACTCAAAAGATTGTATGGGATATACACGGGAGGATTGAGTTAGTGAAGATGTACTTAAAATACAATTATCCCGTAGTGAAGTTAATCGAGAGTATCGGGCCTCTCCTTTAACGTGCTATTAATGCGCCTGAGAACACAATAGGTGTGATTGTCTTATCCGGACTTCGGTTAAGAGAACCTAGTGGGGCATTTATATATGATAGATATATCATATAGAAATTTGGACCGATTTGATTAGAGTTCACGATATAATTCCGTAATCGAGAAGTCTTATCGACTCAATCGATGATCATATTTATGGATATATCTTAATCCACGAGGTGATCACGATCAACCGCTTGAATCGGTATGAGGTTTGACTTGACGGTTAAGGATTACACCGAGTCTGTGATCCGAATTACCCCATCTTGGCATTGTCTTTGGATTGAGTGAGTAGTACGTGTTATCACAGATACGGAATCCATTCCTTCCATTTATGGAAGTAGATGACAGCTGATTCCCTTTATTTGTTAATCCTAGAAAGCGATCGATCGCACGAGTTCATATTACACCGATTAGCTACCCGGTGAGTTGTATAAATTAATTGATCACTAGGGGTTAATGGTAAATAAGGATAAGAGGTTACGAAAAGGGTTAACGGTAACTTCTCGATTTAGAATGAACGACTATGGAGGATTAATCCATATGTAATGATTATATCAATGGACGCTTATTATCATTCTCGTGAGAGATAAATATAATCTCATAATCGGAGGAGTGCGATCACGGGATTATGGTGGCATATTCTCTCGATTGATTTATCGAATATAATTATTCTATTAAGTAAGATAATTATTTATTTGATTTATCGGAGCCGCTGATTATTAGTCCATGGTCCCCGACGTGCCTCCAATATAGCATAGCTATTCTCGGACGTCGAATCCTAATAATATTAATTTAATTCTTATTAGAATTTAATTAAAATGATATGTGAATTAATTGTTTAGTGGACTATTAAATTAGTTGGCCTAAATAATTAAATATGTGAAAAAGACATTTTTCATAATCTTGGCCCAATTAGTGTGTATGGTCGAAATTATTGTGACTAGGTCACAAGCAAGGAATTTTCGGCCACAAGAGATGTTTTATGGAACAAGAAATTGTTTTCTTGTTTATTAATAAGAAATGTGCACAAAATATTTATTAGATAAATATTTATGGTAAGAAATAAAGATAAAGATTATTCTAGATTTGGTCTAGAATATTTTGGGATTATATTTTATTTATTGGATTTATTTATTTGCAAAATAAAAATCTTTGGAGGACAAGGATTACTCTCCTATATAAAGAGATTTCTCCCAAGCCTAAAAATACACACATAATTCGACTTCTACCTCTTAGAGAGAAGAAGTAAAAAATTCGGCCAAGGGGAGTTAGAGGGAAAATCTTGGAGGTTTTTCCGGGTAGCATATCGGGAGGATTCGAGTCGAGGATTTCCTTCCACCGGGAGTTGCTTGGATCACACGTGCGGAAGATTGTGGTGCTCTTCACACCATCCTTTGTTCTTTCTATTGCGGTTCTTCTACTTTGATTTTGAGATCCAAGAGGTATGATCTACAACCCCCTTGTAGAGTAGATCTAGTTGTTTTATTACGTGTAATTTATAGATCTAAATCCTTAAATCGCTTCCACTGCGGATGATATTACTAACAAAACCGACACTCTCAAACCCATATCCCGACCTGATTTCATCCGTTATCTGCTTCCCAAAGCTCTTGTTACCTCTGCTGATTCCTTGGACCCCACCTCTTACACCGAAGCCTCTAAACATCCCCATTGGCGTAATGCTATAAGAGAGGAAATTGATGTGTTACTGCGCAATCACACCTGGGATCTTGTCCCAGCTACTTCCCGTATGAATATTGTTGGCAATAAATGGGTCTACCGCACTCACAAAACGTCATGCAGTTGGTCGTTTTGAGCATCACAAGGCTCGCCTTGTGGCCAAGGGTTTTCATTAGGGTGAAGGCATTGATTTCACTGATACTTTTAGTCCGGTTGTCAAACCGGTCACTGTTCGTGTTTTGCTTTCTCTTGCAGTTTCACAAGGTTGGTCTTTTCGACCAGTGGATATTCAGAATGCTTTCCTCCATGGGCACTTATTTGAGCCTGTTTACATGCAACAGCCCCAGGGTTTTGTGCACCCTGACTTTCCGGATTATGTTTGTCGTCTCAGACGCAGTCTTTACGGCCTCCGTCAGGCCCCTCGTGCCTGGTTTTCTCGGTTTACTGATGTCCTCTCTCAGTTTGGCTTTGTTGGCTCTAAGGCCGACACATCTTTATATGTCTACTCTCGTGATGGTGCTCGTGTTTTTATTCTTATTTATTTCGATGACATTATTATTACTGGCACTTCGTCTTCTCTTGTTGAGCTGGTTAATTATTACTTATCTTGGTCAGCACTTTCCGGTTAAGGACCTTGGTACTCTATCCTATTTTCTTGGTATTGAGGTGCTTCCCACCTCAGATGGCTTATTTCTCAACCAACGGAAGTATATTTTCCAGCTACGGGCCAGCTTCTCGACGGACAAGGCCAAGCCTTGTCGGACTCTATGTCCGCCTCTACTCAGCTCACACTTGATGATGGCCCTCCATGTGCTGACCCGTCTCTTTATCGAACGATCATTGGTGGTTTGCAATATCTGAGCTTTACTCGGCCCGACATCGCCTTCGCGGTTCACAAAGTTAGTAAGTATATGCATTCGACCACCGAGGCTCATTGGGTTACTGTTAAACGCATCCTTCGCTACCTCAAGCACACTATCTCCGACGGTCTCTTTTTCTCTCGCCGGTCAACTATTTCTATTCAGGCTTATTCTGACTCTGATTGGGCTGCCGACAGTGATAATCGCCGCTCTGTTGTGGCGTATTGTGTATACCTTGGGGATAACTTAATTAGCTGGCGTACCAAGAAACATTTGATTGTTTCCAAGAGTAGTACCGAGGCCGAGTATAAAACACTCTCTAATACCGCTGCGGAAATTCAATGGCTTTGTAGTCTTTTTCGCGACATGCAGGTTCTTTTGTCGTCCGCACCTACTCTCTGGTGTGATAATATTGGAGCTACCTACCTTGCTCACAATCCTGTTTTCCACACCCGTACAAAGCACATTGAAATCGACTTCCACCATGTTCGTGAATTAGTCGCTGCCCGCAAACTCGGCATCTCATTCATCACGTCCAAGGACCAGTTAGCTGACCTTCTCACCAAACCCTTGGCTCAACCTCGTTTTACCATCTTGAAGACCAATCTCCGTGTTCAGCCACTTTCCACGGGATTGAGGGGGCGTGTCGAGGATAATTTAGGAATTATCTAAAATAATATTATTTGTGTATTTATTTATTGTGTGACTTGTTGGCCAAGTTGAACAAGGCCTATATATTTGTACCACCACTACACCATTGAATCAATAAAACACAATTATGTTAATTATGTTATTATTGGAGACAATGTTAATGTGTAATGAATTCATGCTATAAAACTTTATAAAATAATCATGTATCTATGGTGGTGAAAAGATTTATAGACAAATATTTCTAACGTGATGATTTGACGCAACAATGGATCTTTGATTGTGAATGCTCTAAGGTTCACAATAAACGGCAGTTGAAGTATGACTTAAGTATAAAATCTTTACACATAAAACCACCGACTATACTTCTCGGATGCTTTCAAAGATAATAATGTTATTAAGGTAAGGTAACTTTCACAATGTGCAACGATCTACCATAAATTTAAGGCAATCAATTTGAGGCAGATACGTTAATTTGTAAATTATGCATACTTATCATTTGTAAACGAATGATATATATATATATATATATATATATATATATATATATATATATATATATATATATATATATATATATATATATATATATATGGATCTCACAATTTGATATTGGAGATTTTAATTTTAAGAAGTGTCACGCCATCTCCTTCAAACCTAACCTCATGACCTCCGTTCTAGATCAGGTCTTTGGGCTTTTTGAAGTGTGTATGACCCGTTGTCATACACGTGGCACTTAATGGGATACATCAGATCATCTTAACATATGGGCCATGAAGTCCAACGGTTTGAGGCCTCATACTTTAGATAATTTTCATGAATGTCTCAGCCCAATAAGCAGTGCCTCCCAATCCTCGTTCTAGCGACATGGTGAAAGATCACCTCGGTCCTGAACTCTAAGCTTGGGGCAAATCATCATCGCCGACTTCAGGTTTCTAAGATGAGCGGTCAAGTCATTTAGCTGACTATAAGTGCCACAATAATGGCTCTATGATTCCAGCTCCATTATGGCACGAATCGTAAGTCGTCCCATAATCTCATTCATGTCCCTAATCATGTGCTCTAAGGCATCTTCTCCAGAAAAGGGATCATATAAAAATGATTCACTCATCAAAAATTCAGAACTACATTAATAGCTTGATCCCAAATCATATGGGTATGTAGGTAGTAAATCACATTGACTTAGCTATAATGCATCACAAAATCCACCAGTCAAGTAATTGATTTTTCCTTACGAAGCCTAATCACCCGTATAAAGATCCAGTTTCATCAAGTGATTGATTTTGAGACATCACTGGTACTATTGTGGATTTCAAGATAAACATAAAAGTGGAATATATATATATATATATATATATATATATATATATATATATATAACAATAATTTTTTTTTCCTACAAACCTTGCAATTTTTATTAAAAAGAAGGAAAAATGTACAAGGTTTTGGGCCCTCCCAGCCTCCCCCGAAAGTACATGTGTCCTTAATGTACTTCTCCCAACTCCTTAAAACCCTAGTCCGAAAAACCTATTGAGGGGAAAACCGGGTGCTAGAGAAATAGTGTGAGACTCCATATATTGGAATAATAAGAAAAAAGCATATCTAACTCCCAAAGGTAAAAAGTGGGAGATGCAACTCCAAAAGGTAAAAAGGTAAAACAATAGAAGTTTACACAAATACAAAATGTCACTTTGGAACACAATGCTTAATGATGTAGGTGTCGATACCGTGTTCTTTCATTTTTCATGTGCCGTCCTCTTCCATAGCATAAACGGGGTCATTAATAAGTACAAAAACTTTGTGTGCTTTCATTCTTCATTAAGAAGGGTCATCCTTTTCCATAGCATAAACTGGATTATTAAAAATTGTAAGAACTCATAACAGTAGGTATGCATTATATAATGAAAATAAAGGAATAATGCTAATAAAGAAATATAATATTTACGTATCAGACTGTAGAAACTATATTTATTGTACATATGTTGGTGTTGTCTAAGCTGATCCTTGGGTTTGATCAACACCTTAGTTGTTGATATTGAAGTTCCCCTTGATTTTTATCTCAATCTCAATATGAACATCTCCTTTCTCTCATACAGAACTTGCAGCCTTCTACAAACCAATGCAATTCAGTGGTAATAGCAGGTGGTTCCAATGTCGAAGGGAAAGATGTCAATGGCAGCTTGGTTCATGGGATCCTAGATTCAGGAGCCACTTCCCCATTACTTTTTCATACATAACCAAACTCCTACAAATGGTTAGTTGTCTATGAGAGAACATCGGTCAAGGAAAATTAACTCCTACAAATGGTTTTGTTTCTCCTTGTGCTTTATTGATTGTCATTGCTAAGCAAAGATGAATAGGATATTGCTTTCTTGTAAGATGAAACATGTATTTTTCATTTTCTGCCGTTGAGAGTGGAAAACGTAGGATTAAAACATGATTTCCACAATGTTGCCCAAGTGTGATTTCAGCATGAATCATATTTTCTTTTGAACACTTTACATATCATCCTTGTATCATTGCACAATCCTCATGTTGGATCTAAGTTCCTTAACAACATTTTCAGTGAATACTTTTGCAACACTAATTTGTGAGGAGGCGATCCATTTGGTATCAAAGTGTTGAGCAATTCTTCTTGATAATAATCATTAGTATCATCAATAGGCTTAGCCTTATCAAAGCTGTTGAAACAATATTCTTCACATGGAAAGGCTGATATCAAATTTTCATTAACTTCTCAACATGTTCTTTAGTCGTGGCCAGTATTATTATGTTGAGAATGAGTTCTCCTGTATAGATTTAAAGATGGAATAAATTAAATGAATTTTCGAAATCTCATCATCGTTTTCATCTTATTCAATGACCATTTCTTTTGGTAACTCTATCTCTCCTTTAGTGTTTATTGGTTCTTCTCCACAACCAACCCTTAATAAAATTTGATTGAAGTGTAGATCTCTTCTTTCTCTCATTTTTCGGAAAAGTATAATTTTTTCATCATTGACCACATAAATGGCTTCACCAAGCTTGTCTCTTCTGTTGTTTGTAGTATCGTGCATTTTGGTAAAACAGGAAGCACTTGTCAACAATCTTTCCTCCAAATCCGTAAGAATTTCTCACGATGTCCTTTAAGCTTCTGTCAAGTGTCTCAATTGCCCATTTCTTTACCGTTGGTACATCATCCTATATAATTAGACTTGCTTTTCGTAGAAATTTTGCATTTACACTCCGCGTTAGAATATTGCACATACTTGTTTCAAGCGCATTAATTAGAATTTTAAAACGCGAATGAGCAATTCGACATCTGGGCATAATTTCAGTTGCAACTCCTAATATGCCTGTTCTTTATATCTATCTATTGTCTCCTTAGATTTCTAGCAGAGGCCTATATAAATAATTTTTCCAGTGCCACTGGGCCATCAATATTATTGTGGCCATTATCAGCCTTATAGAGAATATTTTGGAAGATACTTTGTTGTTCGGGATTATACATTTCTTCTAATATATAATCTTCTTGGAGAATCTCTATAGACAATTCATTTTGAACTTCTCTTTGTATATTTTTTACAATGTTGTTGCAGTCTTCTTGTATACTTCTCAAGTCGTAAGATGTCAAGTCTTTACCAATGTTTTTTAGAAAATAATTATGGATTCCAAAGTTTTGGCAATAATTGATTTGACTGACTATGTACGATCTCGCATGAAATCTTCCGACATTGGTTCCCAATATGTATCTCATAATTGTTGAATATTTGTTGGTTGACAAAAAACAAATAGATTTGTAAGCAATCTTCTTAATGCATTAGGCGTTTTGAAAGGCAATAGCTTCATTGAAGCATTCGAGATGCTCTAGTCGGATTCTAATGAACCCTCTTTTGCGCAAACTTCTTTGAAACCTGGGTAATTATTGTGGTTTACTGCGGTAAATCATCAAATAATGTTTGTCCTCTAACACTATTTATTAGCAATCTAAGATAATACATTCTCCTTCCGATGGAGTTGCACCTTTATTCATTTAATCACGGAATTTTTTCCTTATACATCCAATATTTTTGGATGCATTTTGCACAAAAATTCGGAATTTCATAATACAAAAGGCTTTTTAGCTTTTTGATTTGATCGAAAATCATTTTAGTTGATTGATTGATTTTTTTAGTGGAATATTACTGTGTGTGTGTTTGTTTTTGTTGTTGTTGCTGAATACTTACTGTAAAATTGATTTTATTATTAAGTATTATATTTATTTAGTAGGGTTTTTAGCATTTTTATTTATTGGTTTCATGAATAATATTTAATTAAAATGTTTAAATATATATTTTTCGGAAGTCATGGATTGTGGGAAAAAAAACCTCAAAACCCTCGGTTCAAGCCCCTGCCTTAGCACCATATCTCTATCGGGACTGTGCCAGCAACAAATATAGAGGAGTCTAGGGTTTCGTTTCAGATCATCACATCTTCGATCAAGATTAAAAATAGAGAAAATGATTGAGAAAGTTAAGATACGAATCAAGCAATCATATTAATTAAATAATGCTTAGTAAAACCTTAGTATTCCACTCAAAAAAAATACCACCTTAGTACTAATTAAGGTATTTTCCTTATTTGAGAGGAGAGGTAGGGTGCCTAGTGAGATTAGGGTTTAGGGAATTATTTAAGCTTTACTTTTATAGGCAAATTTAGAGCTTAACAAAAGCGATATTCTAGATCATCATTCAGTATCACCCCGTTAATTATTAAATCCAATTAAATATAAGTTTTACAATTAAAGAATCAATATTCTCTAATTCTGATACAACTTGTCACGCCTCTCAGTGTCAACATAAAATATGAAAACTACTTTTCATTTATATATCATTTATCTTATATATAATCCTCTAATTATTAAATAGAAAACATAATGTTCAATTTTATAATAGTTTTGCATATATTAAAAAAATTCTATTTATATATTTTATCTATCACGTGCAAAATCAATTGCTTCAATCATTAAACGGAAAAATATTTCTCCTATTTAATCGGTACATTATCAAGATCAAATTCCAACGCATATATTAAGAACAAAATCGGAGACCATAAATCTATAACCAGAAATTATAATAAATCGAGTGATCAACCAAACTCAGCAGTTGAATCAACTGGCTTATTAGTTTTGGTGTCCCATCACCATAGATCCAAGATGCATTATTCCGGATATTGACGTCTTACTCTATGCTTATAACTGCCGACCACCCACTATTATTACAATTACCTATGGATACCGCTCCATGGACGATTTGCGTATGAATCAAGACATTGTTGGTACAACCTCTTCATTACATCTTGTCCTCTTTTTACGATTGACGTGGCCTTTTCTAGTGCTAATACCAGTCCTTAACCGACAGTGTATCGGGTCAAACTGTAGTGCTAGTATGGTGAGTCAGAGTATCGTATCCTCAGGGAACTTAGTAATTCTTCTAAGTGTGGTTAAACACCAAAGAGCTGTTATTAACTCGATCTAAATCTCAGTTTTATAACACAGATCACTACTATTTTACTTAACATAAAATAAATGCATAATTTAAAATTTATTCTAATATAATAGGTATAGATATATAAATATATATAGATATGCATAAGTTGCAGAATATATATATAGATATAAATATACAGATACCAAATATATTATTTAGAGAACTAGCCAAAGTTTATATAATTGATTTATACGATCTTTTCAGTGAATGGAATGTGCTCGATCTTTTTATATTAGGTTCAATTGAGTAAATGAAACGGTGCACTCCTGAGGTTAACAATTCCTCCTCACATAAGCGTCATTTAAATTGTCATATGTCCATTGTCATCACCCAAGATCCACAGCTCATACGGTTTTTACGAGCAGGTCCCGAGTACGATTCTACCTTTGAATAAAAAGGAGTCATTCCGTTCGTCAAACGGTCAATTTTATTTAAAGGCTCCGGTTGTCAAGGCCGGGCGATTCAACTTTCCGGTTTAAGTTTCAATTAAACTGATGATTTAACATTATTACGATCTCGAGTACAAATTTCAATAAGATTCATCTTTTAGGACAAACCGCCTCGGTAGAAAGCGGGTTCCGTTGTCACGTTATTCACTCGGCCAATTTTACCCTCCGGTTTTTCTATTAACGAGTTCATAACCTAACTCTATCGAGCGTCAATTCATAATTAGATTATGAATTCTTTCGAATCAAACTTTATCAATAGAAAAGATTCAATTAACTCAATTTTAGTCAATTTTACTTAGACAACATTCCTTTACCGAAAAGATCGAAATAAAACGATTACATAACTTTGGCTAGTTATTAGATTTAGCCTACTAACATTATACGAAAATAAAAACAAACATAACAAACATAAATACTTTAGAAATTTTACCCGATTACAACAATTGAATCAGAAGCTGTATTCTTCCGGATGCTACAACGACTTCAACAACATTGATCTTCTGATAATTTCTCGAGCATTATAACGATACTACTTTATTTATGGCATAAGGCCTATATACATACCTACTACTACTAATAAAAAAGGGTGAAGAAAATATATTTGGCACCCTCTATGTGCCTGCAATGCTGCTCTATTTATAGGCAGTTTTTCCCAAGCCGGATCGATCCGAGAAAGGGCCGGATCGATCCGGGAATAAAAAATATTATCCCAGGATATTCTCTGCAGGGCCACATGCTGGTTAAATCATGATGTTTCCTCGGATCGATCCGAGGTAAATCCGGATCGATCCGGATAGATTTTTTTCCAAACTTGATCTGAAACTTGATAAAATCATAACTTGAGCTCTGGATCTCCAAATGACATAATTCAAGATGCGTTGGAAAGCTCTTGAGAAGATCTACAACTTCCATGAAGGACTTTTCTTCAGAAAATGCCTTTTTGATGGGCCATTTGTTCGTTGAAAATATAACTTGATACGGTGTCACGAACCATTGATCCACTTGAACTTTAAAACTCGTGGCACTTCCTTAATTCCTTCAAAAGATATGATTTTACTCCAAAAAAAGTGTCGTCACTGGGTCTTGGTTTACCTAAGATCCGTAAATAAAATACCAAAAATACCCACGTGAATCGACACGATATTCGGTTATTAACCCGGTACAAAATTTATAACTTTTATCATTTTTACTTGATTTTTATAGTATTTAGATTTATTCATAACTATTAATATTTTATAAGATTATCGTTATAATTACTTATATTTTATATAAAAAGAGTCGATAATGTATATAAAACATCGTAATTTTTATCATATAAATGTTATACATCAACTACTCCCCACTTAGCTCTTTGATCGTCCTCGAGCAAAATAAGCGTAATATATATAAAATGACGATAAAATAATATACGTGGTAGATTATAGTTCAAATTAGTAAAATATCATTTCAATATTATAACCATATTAATTATATCTTTCTTAGAAATTAACAAGATAAAAAGTGTAGATAACTTTGATAAATTATTTATCAACTATTATTCAAATGAAATTTCACAAAATCTACTCAATAAATATAATTAAAATTCTAGAATTATTTTCCTATCTCAACTTGTATGAAATATTTGGAATCAAAGACTAAGTCAAGTAATTGACAAAATGGCTTATACTTTTAGGATGGGACATTGGTTAATCGAAAAGATAGAAAAGGAAATCAAAAAGAGAAAGAGGCAAGTCGCATTTACTTTTACACCTTCACGTTTGATCAAAAACGATCTCGATTAATAATATCCTCTTATTCCAACTATTTTTCAGATTTTTCTCTTCTTTTCAATATTAAGAACTAAAAGCGTGAGTGTGTGTAGAAAAATCAAATTTACAAGCATTGCTTCATCAAGATTGATCGGAGTAATACTCTTTCGATCTAAAATTACGAGTCCGGTTTCCTTAAACTCGTAATCATTCTTGAGATCTTATGATTCGAATTTTTATCGGGAGCTTTATACCTTATAGTGATATAGGACGTTTAGATAACACCCTCGCACTCAAATCATTGGAAGTTGCTACCGATTTTTGTCGATCAAAGATAAGGAAGATACCTGGTATCGATTAATTTCTGTGTAAATATGGTGCTTCGTTCTTATATATATCTCTTTTTTTTTTTTTTTTTTTTTTTTTTCACCTCAGCATACACCATTCTTAGCTTCTGTTCCATCATCTCCTTTCATAAATGCATTACAAACTCAAATGCGATTTTTAGAAATGTAAACCAAAATAAACCAAGGGTCGGTTATAATCAAAAATGGCTATTTTGAGTGAGGTCTTAATCACTCTAATCAAGGCTGAGGTAATTTTTGTGATGTCAAAAATCTCATCATTCCTAATCCGATTCCATATTCATATTTCGTTATGCAAAGAAAATTATTCTAAAAAAATTCATTATAAATATAAGTATTTTCGTTAAATTTCATATGAAATTTACTTGATAATATTTACGTATAGTTACATATACTTAAAATCCTTAAAAATCTAAAATTGACATATATAATATAATTATAATATATGAAATTTACTTTACTTAATTAAAATCTATTCTTACCAAATTATACTATTTTTATTCATATTAATTATATATTATCTAGTTATTTTGATCCAAGACAAATTAAACTAAGTATTAAGCAATTAAGTATAACTTTATATAAGAAAATTTTAATTTTTATAAACTAACTTACCTCTACTCCCCACTTACGAAATGGCATCGTCCCGATGTTCAGTGAGTAAATAAAAGTAGTTCGAAAATAAAATTAAAATTTTACATGATTTTGATTTTTTTTTATTATTTTATATTATTTTATTTATTATTATTATTATTTTTTTTTTAACAAACATATATTATTTTGATTAAAGTAAATGACATATATATTAAACATTAAGGAAACTATTACAAACTAAAAAAAACGATTAAACGATCAACTTAAACGACTATCACATAAAAACATAAACTTCTAACTGATTATCAAACCGTAGATGAACATCCGGGAGTATCCACCGGAAGTAATCCTGGCGAGAATCACGAGATGGAAAAATCTCGCCAAGATTAAACTCAGGCACGTGATTCGGGTTGGACACAAAGATTAGAGATAACCAGGCAAACGGTAACGGTCTTCTATTACGTCTCTCTACCGCAAAATTAATTGCGGTTTAAACATCAAAACTCCCCAATCAATGTATGCTCCGATGGTTAGTGCATACAACAAAGACATTTCATCATCCGTAACCCCATAAAAATCTCTAGTTGGATAGATCCGAGAATTAATGAAAGCGTTTCCACGCGCCTTAAATGAGGGGTAAGGCCGAGTTGAAGAATCATAGTTATGATCAAACAACGGAAATATCGAATCGAAAGGCTTCTGCAGATCGATTTACAACATTATACGCATCTCCAAGTTCCCAAAGAAACTCGAAGTGTGGGTTTCGATCAAAAGTACATGGTGGGATTTGATAGATTTGATTTATGATGACTGGTGAAAATGAAATAACGATTCCCCTAACTGTAATAAGTTGAGACGAGGCTACTGACGTTATCTCAGTGAGAGACGCATAAAAATCTCTGACAATCGAAATGTTTATTCTACCTCTGGGAGTCCTAATCAACTTTTTCCACCCGCAACCTCGGATTAGATTTCGTCCCCACTGATCAATTTTTTCTGTGTTTAAGCCTTTCTCCATCAGAATAGGAGAACGGACGAAATTTAGATGTCTCGGGACGTTATTATGAAAACAAGAGGCATGCCCTTCAGGAACCACACCATCAGGCGTATGTGGTTCGTAACTATTAACCGAGGGAGAGGAGCGGTTAGACATTTCTGACACAGAGATTTAAACTAAGCTAGATAGAAGGAAAGAAAGAATGAGCAAAGTTCAAGGCTGTTGCTCTTTCCTTTTATAGAAATATATCTATCAAGCAAAAGTAGAAAAGATCTCTTTTCTGCGCGTTTTTGTACTTGCCGGATCGATCCGAGAAAGGGCCGGATCGATCCGGCCTCTGAACTAAGTAAATGTTGTCGTCGTCGGTACTTCAGTCGGATCGATCCGGTAAAAGGTCGGATCGATCCGAACACTCACCGTTCACGGAGACGGGTTGATTTTGCTTGTAAAATGTCTAGATTTTTCTGGATGACACGTTTTCTCCCTATCTTTGGTTCATTTTCATTGTGTTATAACCATAAATTTTACTACACGATCGTAATACCATAATATGTAACGAAAACATGAAGATCGTATTAAAATAAAATCCAACCGTAATCAAAATAACCTAAAATTTTACTTAAAACGAAATTGTACGAAAAATAAAATGTTTCAATGTCAAAAATCATAGAATGTTTAAAATTACTCCTCTTCATCACTCATCTCTACGTGGCTTGAACTTGGCATAGCTTGATAACGGGTCGATTCTTGGGATGGATCTTGAAAATAAGTTGACATCCGTACCGAGCTATCTAGTCCCACCGAGCTCACTTCTCTCGTAATATCGAAAAAGTGCTTCCCCATCCCGCCGTGGTATGGCCAAATGATCCAGATCCAGCCCATTCGGATGTTTGCACCGTCGTCGTAGTACTGGCCGAAAAATCCCTTACACCACTAGTTTGAAATCCAAAAGAATGTGGCATTTGTTGGAAGTCCGAGCGAGGTGGCATCGGTGGAATGAAATCGGGCAAGGTATAAGGCGGGGTTTGGCAACGCGGAATATCCATCTCGGCATAGGTAGGGTTTTGCAAGAAATTCATTTGATATAAACCTCGCATGCCTTGACGTAAATCTTCAGACCATAATCTATTCCTTTCCGCAAAAACAGCCATATTGGCATTAGCACGATGAACATCATAGGCCATGGATTGAAACATGTCGTAAGTGATGGTATTCGGAAGTTGAGTTTGAGTTTGATTGGATGAAGGAGGGACAAAGAGTGGATGGGGTAAGCCGAGGTCGTCGACTGTTAGGGTCCGGAAAATCTATTCTTTCCCGCCGGCCTAAGTGGTAAACTAGGACCTATAAGTGTGTCATCTACCATCATCAAATTATCACTTGGGAGCTCACGGACACCTATCTGGCGACACAGGGAAGAAATAAAACATGGAAAAGGCATGTGACTGCCGGGTCTAGCAGTCAGGGCAAATTCCTTGGCCCTTCTACACATTACTCTGCCTACATCCACAGGTATATTATTAACTATAGCCCAAGCAATACACAAATCCTCTTTACCAAAAGATGTAAAATGTCGAGTAGGGTAAAAAGTGTGACTAATAAAACGTTTAATGGCTCTCATATCCCGTATACATTTTCCATAAGAAAACCTGTTTTCATGCCAGACGGCAGTGGGATCTAACTCATTCTGGGCTAGTGAAACAATATAATCAAAGTCTGCAGGCTCATCCAAATTCCATACAGTATAATAATCCTCACTTTCTGGTATATCAGGGATACCATAAATAGCATTTATAACCTGAGGATTAAACGGTACTGTCCTAGTTCTTAGGTTGACAGAAGTTAACTCACCACCTTCTGTAGTATTGTGAGTTGCTACCAGAGAATAAAATTCAGCTACTAAGGTTGTGTTAATTTCACCCGACCTTAAACTAGCTAACTCCAACCACTGTCGTCTTTCAAAAATTTCTTTTACCTCCCTTCCCAAATCTTTGAAATCTAAGCCCCTCTCTATTGCAACTAAACACTTTCCAAATTTATTTTTCAATGCTTTCTTAGCTGCAGCAGACGCGGTTCTTTTAAAACTAACTGCCAATTCTTCTTCTGTTAAAGGCCTAGTTTCTATGACTGGAATTTGGGTAGGGATATGCGGCTTACGTTTTTTACTAGCTTTTGATGATTCGGCCATTCTACGATAGTGACACAATAACAAAACAATAACAAAACAACAAAAGAAACAACCAAAACAACACGAATGAGTAACAAATTAAATAAAAAGTTGCTTTAGAAAAAAAAAACGAAATTAACAAAATACTTGACTACAATGTTACCTTCTAATGCTTAAAAGGTTGAAAATTGGCCGGAAAAGATGAAAATTCGCCGGAATAAAAGTTGAAGCTACCCTTGAAAAATTCTTCAATTTAAATGAAAATTTGAAGAGAGGAGTGGAAAATGAGAAAAGTTTAAAGATTGGGGTAGTTAATGGTGATGTTGTGTGATGATTTGAAGAAAAAATTCGAATTGGGGGGAAGAGGGGAGGGGCGGCTGTTTTGAGAAAAAGAAAAGAAGAAGAAGAAGGAGGGACCCCGTCCCTTTTTTTAGGTTTTTCAGGTTCCGGATCGATCCGGGGTTAGGTCGGATCGATCCGACCACTTTTTTTTTTTTTTTTTTTTTTTTTTTTTTTTTAAACTTAATAAAACTTCTACAAAATTTAAATTTTTATTTTTTTTATAAAAACTTTATAAAACTTTTAAGTAATTTCATAAAGATCCTATTTATAAAATTTCCAAAAGTTATATAAAAATTTTATAAATATTACAAAATTCACAAGGGTCCTAATTCCAATACTTCTAAATCTTCCAGAGTTCTGACGTAACGTTCTATCAACCTAACCTTAAGAAATGAGGCGTTCGAATTTTCCCTTTGATCTCCATCGGGATTTTCGGATAACCACCTAATCGTTCCCTTCTTAACAACATTCAAACACTCATCCCAGGATTTGGTTGTGCTTTCCTACATTTCCCTTCATGCTCACTTTTTCCACAGATTTCGCAGATCTCCTTAAAAACTTTGCCCTTCTCTTTATCGAACTTCTCGACTTTCCATTACATACTTCTCTCAACTGATCTCTCTCAACAATTGCTCGTTTTTCTCAAAACCGAAGCTTCTATTTTAAACGCGACATCTTTATCCAAGCCTAATTTCAAAAGCAACATAAAAATTCCTATTCTATCTAAAAAAGACATCCGGTTCTTTTACGTCTATCCGTAAAAACGAAACTAATTTAAACATAAATAAAAACACAGAAAAGTAGAGTAAAGATAGATAGCACTGGTATTCGGGCTGAATTTAGTTCCTCTACTTTTCGGTTTCTTGATTTCTTTGCTTTTTACTTTGTCGGAGGATCGATTAGTAGCATTATTTCTTCTTTCGGTCGCGGTTCCTTCTCCTTCCACAAATAACTTTACTCTATGGCCATTGGCTATAAAAGTTGTATTTCCATCGATTAGTTCAACAACTCCATTTGTAAACCCTTGTTACTTTAAATGGACTCGTCCATCTTGATTTAAGCTTTCCGGAAATAACTTTAAACGTGAATTGTACAAGAGTACTCGATCACCTACATGGAACTCACGCCTATAGATTCTCTTATCGTGAAAAGATTTCGATGCGTTCCTTGTAGATTCGGCGTTTTCATAAGAATCGAGACGGAATTCTTTCTAGTTCTCATCAATTGAAGCAATCTATGATCACCGGATGACCTTAGGATCGAAATTGAAATTTAATAGCCTGGAAGGCTCGGTGTTCTAACTCAACTGGAGATGACAAGACTTACCAAAAACTAACTTATAGGAGAACAACCAATTGGTGTTTTAAAAGTCATTCTATATGCCCATAATGCATCGTCTCAGCTTAATCGCTTGCTTTTTTTTCGATTTGAATCACTTTGTCTTTTCTACAATTCTTTTGATCTCTATTAGACACCTCTACCCGACCACCGGTTTATGGATGATAGGCGTTCTAACTTATGCGTTACACCATATTTTTCAATTATCTTGGTAAATGGTCTATTACAAAAGTGTGAACCTCTATCACTAATGATAGCCCTCGGAATGCCATAACGTGTAAATATATTCTTTTAAGGAATCGTATGACAACTTTGGTATCATTAGTGGGAAGAGCTTCACTTTTCACCCATTTCAAACATAATCTACCATTACTAGAATAAATCTTTTTCCAAAAGATATAGGAATGGTCCCATGAAATCTATACCCCAAACATCAAATAACTCACATTCTAAAATAGGTTGCATAGGCATTTCATGTTTTTAGATACATTTCCCCATTTTTGACAAGACTCACAAGATTTAACATACTTATAAGCATCTCTATATAGTGTAGGCCAATAAAAACCACATTGTAAAACTTTAAAAGCAGTTTTCCAACCTCCATGATGACCTCCTCGCCTCACGATCATGACAAAATGATAAAATACTTAAAATTTCATTATCAGCACACACTTTACGATTATCCCATCCGAACATTTACGGAAAAGGTCTGGTTCCTCCCAAGTAATAAAATTTTAAGTCATAAAAGAATTTCTTCTTCACGCCAAGTCCAATGAGACGGAATATAATCACAGTTAAGTAATTAATGATATCTCCAAACCAGGGTGATATTTTCTTAGAAGGAATTCTATTCTTTAACAACCTGCATGGTCGAAGGAGTATCTATTCTAAGCAGCTTGTTCATCAGAAATGAATCTTTAATTTCTATTCCTTTCTCAACATCATTTTCCATTCTACTTAGATGATCCGCTACTACATTCTCACTTCCTTTTATCTTTAATTTCAATATCAAATTCTTGAAGTAAGAGAATCCATCTAAGAAGACGTGGTTTCGCATCCTTCTTACTTAGTAAATACTTCAAAGCTGAATGGTCTGTATAAATTATTACCTTAGAACCAACAATATACGATCTGAACTTATCTAAGGCAAAAATTACAGCCAACAGTTCTTTTTCTGTAGTTGTATAGTTCGGTTGAGTCATAGTTAATGTATGAGATGCATAGTAAATAGCTTTGAGAATTTTGTTATATCTTTGACCTAAAAGCGCTCCTACAACTAAATCACCTGGCATCACACATAATCTCAAATGGCAAATTCCAATCTGGTGCTACAAGCACCGTGCGAGAGTCAATCTCGCTTTTAAGGTCTGAAAAGCTTCCTTACATTTACCATCAAAGTTAAAAGGTACTTCCTTTTCAAGCAAATGACTTAGAGGCTTTGCTATCTTTGAAAAATCGGCAATAAATCTCCTATAAAATCCTGCATGTCCAAGAAATCCTCTTAGAGTCCTTAGATTAACTGGTGGTGGTAATTTTTCAATCACTTCCACCTTGGCTTTATCAACTTCAATTCCTATTTCAGAGATTCTATGGCCTAGGACAATTCCTTCTGATACCATTAAATGACATTTTTCCCAATTTAAAACTAAATTGGTATCCTCACAGCGTTGTAACACTTTTTCTAAGTGCGACAAACATTTACCAAAAGAATCTCCGTAAACACTAAAGTCGTCCATAAAAATTTCTAAGAATTTCTCAACCATATCGGAAAATATAGCCATCATGCATCTTTGAAACGTAGCAGGAGCATTACATAAACCAAACGGCATTCTTTTATACGCAAAAGTTCCATAAGGACAAGTGAAAGTAGTCTTTTCCCTATCTCCTGCTGCAATGAAAATCTGTAAATAACCTGAATAACCATCTAAGAAACAGTAATATTTATGACCACTTAAACGTTCCAACATTTGAACTATGAATGGAAGTGGATGATGATCTTTCTTAGTATGATCATTCAGTTTCCTAAAATCAATGCACATTCGATAACTGTAATTTCTCTTGTTGGAATCCATTCATTCCTATCATTCTCTTTCACTTTGTGAAACCTCCTTTCTTTGGTACCACTTGAGTTGGACTTACCCATTCACTATCGATATGGGAAAATTATTCCCATTTCTAATAGCTTAATAACCTCTTTCTTAACAATTAAGCGCAAATTTGGGTTGGCGGCGTTGTGGTTGAATACAAGGCTTAGCATCTTCCTTCGTAATTATCTTATGAACGCAAATCTCAGGGCTAATACCTCGAATATCGGCAATTTGTCCATCCAAAAGCTTTCTTATGCTTTTTCAACATTCTAAGCGATTGATCTTCTTGTTGCTCGATTAAAGTCGATGAAATAATAATCGGTAATAGATTATCGTTTCAAGAAAAGCATATTTCAGATTTAAAGGTAACGGTTTCAATTCCAGGTTCTTTGGAGGATCTTCTATTGACGATTTAAGAATTGGTCCTTCTAGTTCTAATTCCAAATATTTATGCCATGGTGGCTTAAAGGTAAAACTTTCTGTATCTAAAGAAAGAATTATCTCTTTCATTTCAATGTCTTCCTCATCTTCTTTATAGATAGACAGAGTCAAGCATTCTTCTAATCTGTCTTCAAAAGTTGGTAAATCGATTATCGTGAGCGAGAATGAATATCTTCTATAAAAGAACACGATTCTGATGATGGATGATTCATAGCTTTGAAAATATTGAAAGCAACTTCATCTTCATTGACTCTCAAAATTAATTCTCCTTTCTGAACATCGATTAAAGTTCTTCCTGTAGCTAGAAATGGACGACCTAGAATAAGAGGTCTTTGAATAACCATCTTCCATTTCCATAACTACAAAGTCTCTTTGGAAAATAGAATTTGTCTATTTTAACCAATACGTCCTTAATAATTCCTTTAGGGTACTTAATCGATCTATCGCCATTTGCGAGAGTCATTTCGATCTTAGTAAGCTTTCCTATGCCTAGCTTTTTATAATCCTCATAAGACATTAGATTTATACTCACTCCTAGATCACATAAGACCTTCTAAAGCAGAAATCCTCCAATTTCACACGGAATGGTAAAACTACCAGGATCTTTTCGGTTTAGGTGGTAACTTATCTTTGTAGAATTGCAGAACATTCTTCATTTAGGCATATATTCTCATATTCCTCTAATTTTTCTTGTTTGATGTAATTTCTTTCAGTAAATTTTCCATAGGCGAGTATATTAATCAGAGCTTCAATAATGAGGATATTAACTTGAATATGATTTAAAAGTGTCAAGGAAACGAGCATACTTCTTATCAGTTTTGCCTTTTTTGATTTGATCTTTAGGAGAGGGTAAGGTAAAGATTCTAAATCTATGACCTTTGGCTCCTTTGTCAGTTTCTCTTTTCCTTTTCCTTAAACCTTCGAGTATTACTCGGTTGCCATGTTTTGAGTTCTTGAATTTTTCTTTTAAATTGTTCCCCTGAATCAATCTCTACTTTAGATTCCTTGATTCTTCCTGTTTTCATCCTTGTTTTCATTATATTCCATTCTAACATGTTCCTTAAATAAAATCCTTAAATCTTTATCCACGGGATCTTTCAGAATCCTAGGATTTTTACCCAATTTTCCCTTTCACTTTCAGGTTCGAACTTTTATTTCTTTTCAAGAAATTTTCTATAATTTCTTCTTCCTCATCTCAAATTCAAGTTCATCTTTAGTTTTATCATTCTTCCCATCTAAGTCATCTTCTACTTCATTATTCCCAAAGTTTTCAACTCCATTACTTCCATCGAGCTTCCTACTTCTCGTAACTACAACATTTACCTCTCTTGGGTTCCTTTCGGTGTTACTTGGTAATCCTCCCGGGGTCTCTGTTTGTTATTACGCTCACCTTCCCTACTCAAATGATCTTCCATATTCCTTAATGAGGCTTCTATCGTTCTCATCCTGGTATCATGTCCACTCATAGATGTTTTCATTGAACTCATGTCCTTAGTGATCTGTACTCAATAGAAGTCACCATCGTTTCTATATTTTTAGCTTGAGTAGATACTACACCCATCATATTTTCCATTAGTTTTTCCCATTTTTCAACTCCTTCGCAGCCGAGTTGAACTTTGAGTCTTGGTATACTTTGAGTGGTATGTTGAGGATAGGATCTAGGTAATGATTGTAAATTCGATTAGACGTGTTTTCTTGATAAACTTGATTATTATTCATGTTCCTATATGGAGCTGATACGGCGGTTGTCCTTGCTTACTAGGGTTTTCAGGACCATCGATAAGTAGGGTGATCTCTTCTAATAGCATTAAACGAGTTTGAGTAAGCATTGTTTAAATTCCTATCTTGTCTTGAAGAAAACTCACCTCCTCTCTTGAGTATCCTGTTGGTTCTTCGATCCTTAGTGGCATTTTATCCTGAATTGAGTATTCGGCCATGGCGTACTATTTTACGAACTTTGGTTTTTGCTCGATTGTAGGTCATCAAATTTCCTACTTAAATTTTCTAAATGTGCTAGAACTTCAGATTAGACGTACATTCTCCTGCAAAAGCTACTTTTTCGGTGCTAGAACCGGTTTCCCACATTCTCGTTATTTTTGGAAATCTTTTCTATAGCATCGTAAACTAATTGAGCTTCACTCATCATTAAAGAACCACCACATGCATGATCTACATCAAGACGTGAATCTTTTCTTAATTTACGACAAAAAGTTGAATTTGCATATCTAAGGAATAACCATGGTCGGGACAAGCTCTTAACAATTTTTAAATCTTTCCTGTGCATTCCCGAGCGTTTCTTGGATCCTTGTCTAAAGTTAGCAACCTCGACTTTTAATTCCAAATTCCGCCCAGAGTGAAATATTGTTTTGTAAATTCAGTTTGAATCTCCTCCCAACTTGTAAGTGAATGATGTGGAAGAGACATAAACCAATCTCGGCTCGTCCCTTTTAGAGAAAAGGAAACATAGTCATCCTTGTTAATTCCTTGTGAGCACCTTGACTTTTGGTTTGATTACGATTCTTCAAAAGATAGAGATGATGATGCGGATCTTCATCATCTTCTCCTAGAATTGGGCTCTTGCGTCAATTAAACCAAAAGATGAGATTTAATCTCAAATTATTCGCTCCTTCATTAGGTAAAAGTATGGGATTATTAGTCCGATTTCTTCTTATGGTTTGGTCACAGATAGGCCTTGGGTTTACTGGGTTGTTACGATTATTCTGGTTCCGATTTTGATTATTTCTATTATTATTATTATTTTGATTATTAAGGTTTACAGGGTTTTGTCCATGCCCTAGAGCATGTTCCGACCACTTGTTCAGGTGTTTCATCACCGATTTGACCATTCTCGTATTTGTTTGAAGATGATTCGTCAGATTTCACGACTAGTATGACCACGTTTTCTCTCTACTCTTAATCGCCTTTCGTAAGTGTTTATGTCGGGCTTATAAGGAGTGAGTGGGGCCTTACCACCATACGGTCATCAACTAACGAAAATAGAAAATAACACTAAATTAATAGTAGTAAAAAATGGTAACTTACCTATAAGGTAAGTACCGATTTAAAATAAAAATAGAAATGAGATAAGAAAAGTGTTGACTTATTCTCTAGAATTTTGAGCTAATACAAGTAGTAACCATAAACACAAAAAGAAGTTAGCTGTTCCTCGGCAACGGGCGCCGAGAAAAGTCGACGTGGCCTTTTCAAGTGCTAATACCAATCCTTAACCGACAATTGTATCGGGTCAAATCAGAGTGCTAGTATGGTGAGTCGAGTATCGTATCCTCGGGGAACTTAGTAATTCTTCTAAGTGTGGTTAAACACCAAAGAGTCTGTTATTAACTCGATCTAAATCTCGCTTTTATAACACAGATCACTACTATTTTACTTAACATAAAATAAATGCATAATTTAAAATTTATTCTAATATAATAGGTATAGATATATAAATATATATAGATATGCATAAGTTGCAGAATATATATATAGATATAAATATCTGAGATACCAAATATATTATTTAGAGAACTAGCCAAAGTTTATATAATTGATTTATACGATCTTTTCAATTGAATGGAATGTGCTCGATCTTTCCTTTTATATTAGGTTCAATTGAGTAAATGAAACGGTGCACTCTCGAGGTTAACAATTCCTCCTCACATAAGCGCATTTAAATTGTCATTTGTCCATTGTCATCACCCAAGATCCACAATCTGTTACGGTTTTTACGAACAGGTCCCGAGTAACGATTCTACCTTTGAATAAAAGGAGTCATTCCGTTCACAAACGGTCAATTTTATTTAAAGGCTCCGGTTGTCAAGGCCGGGCGATTCAACTTTCCGGTTTAAGTTTCAATTAAAGCGATGATTTAACATTATTACGATCTCGAGTACAAATTTCAATAAGATTCATCTTTTAGGACAAATCGCTTCGGTAGAAATCGGGTTCCGTTGTCACGTTATTCACTCGCCAATTTTACCCTCCGGTTTTTCTATTAACGAGTTCATAACCTAACTACTGAGCGTCAATTCATAATTAGATTATGAATTCTTTCGAATCAAACTTTATCAATAGAAAAAGATTCAATTAACTCAATTTTAGTCAATTTTACTTAGACAACATTCCTTTACCGAAAAGATCGAAATAAAACGATTACATAACTTTGGCTAGTTATTAGATTTAGCCTACTAACATTATACGAAAATAAAAACAAACATAACAAACATAAATACTTTAGAAATTTTACCCGATTACAACAATTGAATCAGAAGCTGTATTCTTCCGGATGCTACAACGACTTCAACAACATTGATCTTCCGATAATTTCTCGAGCATTATAACGATACTACTTTATTTATGGCATAAGGCCTATATACATACCTACTACTACTAATAAAAAAGGGTGAAGAAAATATATTTGGCACCTCTATGTGCCTCGCAATCTTCGCTCTATTTATATGCGCTTTTTCCCAAGCCGGATCGATCCGAAAGGGCCGGATCGATCCGGGAATAAAAATATTATCCCAGGATATTCTCTCGCAGGGCCACATCTTTGGTTAAATCATGATGTTTCCTCGGTTCGATCCGAGGTAAATCGGATCGATCCGGATAGATTTTTTCCAAACTTGATCTGAAACTTGATAAAATCATAACTTGAGCTCTAGATCTCCAAATGACATAATTCAAGATGCTTTGGAAAGCTCTTGAGAAGATCTACAACTTCCATGAAGGACTTTTCTTCAGAAAATGCCTTTTTGATGGGCCATTTGTTTGTTGAAAATATAACTTGATACGGTGTCACGAACCATTGATCCACTTGAACTTTAAAACTCGTGGCACTTCCTTAATTCCATCAAAAGATATGATTTTACTCCAAAAAGTGTCGTCACTCGGGGTCTTGGTTTACCTAAGATCTGTAAATAAAATACCAAAAATACCCACGTGAATCTGACACGATATTCCGGTTATTAACCCGGTACAAAATTTATAACTTTTTATCATTTTTACTTGATTTTTATAGTATTTAGATTTATTCATAACTATTAATATTTTATAAGATTATCGTTATAATTACTTATATTTTATATAAAAAGAGTCGATAATGTATATAAAACATCGTAATTTTTATCATATAAATGTTATACATCAACGATTCATATATGAATGTATTGTAAGAATCGATAAAACCGTCTCTTTTCTCTCCCGAAAGAAGGAGCGTACTTCATCTTTGTGATTCACATTCCTGACTGACGTGGACGGGATGGGGTATGTTTCTCAGAGCTAGCTTTATTGCCACATCAAGCAACACCCCCGGAAGGGAATAAGTCTATATTCGCATTAGGATTAAGATTAAATCCACTAATTGTCGTCTTATGATTCAATTATATTATCTCGTCAAGGACACACTACAAGATCATTAAATCCACTAATTGTCATCTTACGTGATCACATCACAATAAGTGCAGCCACTAAGATGTCAAACATCAACGGCCAAGACGGTCGCATTCCAAGTTTTCTAATGCATATTAATGGTTGTTTGACTGTAAGATCCCGAACTTTAGTCAATTTCACCACGGACTTAATGCTCAAGGAGTATCACCATAAACCCAATCTTCCGTACATAACTCTTATGCATCGAGTGTTCACCATATTTTGATATTAAAATCAAATCTTACTACCTCCGTCCTAAAATGTAAGTCCGTTGGGAATTTTTCACACAGATTAAGAAAATTGGTTATGAGTCGTTAATTTTGATGAAAAAGTCTAAAATAAACTTTAACTGTTATTAAAGAAAGTAGTGAAAAGTGAATGTGTAAATAATTAATGAGGAGTAAAAAAAGAAAAATATAATAAATGTTGCATTAGTTATCTAAATGGATTTACATTATGGGACACCAAAAAAAACCTAAATAGACTTACTTTTTGGGACAGAGGTAGTACATTACATGTTGAGACATTAAAAGTTTATTTGGAGTTGTATAAAGGTAAACATTGTTTGGCGTGTTGTCCAGAAAAACAGTAATGTGTTTTTTTAATAACGATTTAAATTATGCAAAAAATTTGGGCTCAATGTGCATGATGTGTTGTAATTAGTGTAGACGTCGTCGAGTATGTGTTTTTTAGTATGGATGGATTTGTGACGGTGGATTATCGATTTTGTGTAATATCTTATTTTATGTTACTATTGGGAACTGAATATTTGAATGTGGTGTTAGGCTTAGCTGAAAAGGTGTAAAATTGATCCAAAAACAAAACATGGAGCTAAGCAAAAAAAAAAATTGCAGTTGAATGTTTGTAAATCAAGAAAACTGAAGTTGCAATGTTAACATTGCACTTGTGCTTCATCTTATATATATGCTAGATACAATTAACATTACCAATTAAAATTGAGTAAAAGGTTATCGGAAAAAAAAATGTTTGTTAAAGATAGCACAACGAATCTGTCATAACATCAAACTTCTAGATTCGATTCTATAGAGGCCGAAATTGACATATGAGCTATGTAAAATCGAATGTAAAGTTTAAATTCGATTTTCAAAGATTGAATATTTAGCTTGTTGCCCCAAAAGTAGATTCGTCGTGATATTTAACGAATACAAAAGCAAGAAAAAATAAAGAATTGAACAACTTATGTCATATGACCCAACATAGAACACCACCTGTAAATGATATCTTTCGGTAAGACTTTGAAAGTATAGGTAAGACTTCGAAAGTATACTATTGATCTTTCATTTCTTTCAATCATATTGACTGTGTAATAATATTACAATTTCTTTTTTTTCAAACATCTTATATAAGTAGCCGTGTACAAATAACCGGAATAGTTTCTTTGTAAATTATTATTGAAAAGTTGAAAGAAATATAGGCTTCAAAAAGTGAAATTAATATGAATATGTGTCTAATGATACACATAAGATATACATGTAGGCTATAAGATATATTCATAATGGATTGTGCGGAAAGTCGGTTTTTGGCTCCATTATCGACTTTCATAAGATCGATTCTATGGAAATGGTAGGGTTTAAATAATTACCCAAAAATAAAAGACATAATATTCATGTTAATTTTGGTTGTTGATAAATGTTTATTTTCTTTATTTTGTATAAATTTTTGCTCCAAATACCAGTTTATTACTGTATGATGAATAATGTCATAGTTTTATGATTTGTTTTTGGGATGAATTATTGCTGGTGACTTTTTGATGAATTATTGCACCGAATTTTGTCGGGAATGATAAAGTAGTTTATGTGAAACTATATTATGTTTTTTTTTAAGGGAAACTATATTATGTTTTGTCATATATTATTTTATGGAGGGTATTAATAATAGTATATTACTATTTTTTGTCTATTTCACTTTCGGTTTTTATTTTTCTATCATGATACAAATTTGGTTTCCTACATGTTAACGTATTTTTTTTAAATGTTGATGCTGATGTTTATGCTCTTTGTAATAAATTATTATTATAATTTTATTTTTCTATTAATAATGAAGATGGCGATGATATGCGGTTTTGGGAATGACTAAAAATCAAATCATGGTTATCTATCTTTGTAAGATTCATCCAGGTTTATCTTGGATTCATTTTCGTGGGTATTTATTATAATATGATTTATTTGTATTTATTGAATTTAATAAATGTGAGTATGATTTATTTTTAGACGTGCTTATTTATTGATGATTTATTTTATTTACTGAAAATATGAAATTAAATTATGGAGAAACACTTTTTAAGGGAAACACTTACGTGGGAAACAACTGACTCTTTTAATATAGTTATGATTATGATATGATTATGATTATAATTATGATTATGATTATGATATATAAATTTATATATATATATATATATATATGTGTGTGTGTGTGTGGATCACAACAGACAAGCTCTCTCTATACCTAAACCGTGCCTGAACTTGTTGAACAATGCGTGAAAGAAGTGTAAGAACGATGCGTGAAAGTTTGATTGAAAAACCTCGTATTATATTCCTCGAAGTCAATATATGAACTAATAAGTGGGGCAAAAACCAAAGAACGCAAGGCACTCCACTGTGGTTGGTCCTACGGAATAAAGAAGAAAGCCAGAAGAAGCCCTCATAGCGCAATGAGTCGAAGGTGCCAATCGGCGCTTAGTTACCCGTTTAGCTTCTGAACCCGAAACCTACCAACGATTCGACCTTCCTCAAAGGCTGGGAAAAACCTCTTCCCTAATTCAGCTGCTACCCTAATAAGGTAAACATCGAAGTCACTCTTAGTATGTGAGAGGATTTAATGCTCGGCAGAGGAAGGCCTCCGAAAGTCACTCCACTACCTAAAGAGATGGTATCGATAAAATAGTAACTAAGGAAGAGCTATAAGGAGAACCTCTTTGGTAGGTATGATATATATATATATATATATATATATATATATATATATATATATATACTAGTGGTGAAGTCCGTACTCCGCGCGGACAAGCCCTCCGGCTGTATTAGTATTCCAAATTTTGAAAGACTTCGATATATGATCGACCACACAAAAATTTGGTGTTATGTTATGAGGGGAAACATTTCATAGGTTCACCGTTTATGATATACATATTATTTTCTTTTGGCAGGAGCAAAAGGTTTCAAAAGTTCCTGCTTACATAGCATTGGGTACAACATTCAGTCTGGTACAGGTTAGGTTTAAAGCACATTTCACATGTATGTGTGTGCAGGTGCAAAACATAAGTCTACTTGGAATTTAGGTTTTCCTGGAAAATATACATTGATTTGTCCAAAAGGTTGTGCTGGTCTACTTGTATGCCTACTTCATGTCCTTTTACCGTTGGTATTGATCAGTTGTCATTGACCTTCATCTTCTTCAAGGGGCTTATCGGTGCTGCTGGTGTTGCCGGGTTGGCGTGTTCTTGGGCCTTGTCAGCCTCTTTCATTGGTGCGCGCTTTCCGTTGTTTCCTTTCTCTTCAACGGTTGTCAGATTTGCCTGTTTGGCTGTTGAGGTACCTGCTCAATGCACATAGTAAATACTTGTTATTTATGTTGTATCCACGGTGTTAGCGTGTATTGTCGTGGATTTGTTATGCACTGTGTTTCTCGCCGATCGCCTCGCCACGGTCTGTTCTATTGTTGACGTTTTCCTCATTTGTGTCGAAAGTGTACCGCTTGATAGTGAACCTGGTAATACCGCTGCCGAATATTTTCCTCTGCGTGCTCGAGGTGAGCCAGGAAGGTTTGGTTCTCAGAGGCGTATGTTTGTGGTCTTCAATAAATCATGAATCTCCTGCGCAGCGTAAGTGATGCGATGCACGCCCAAAGAAAGGGAGCAAACAAACACGAGAACGTCAATCAAAGCTTTGGTCTTTAGAAAATAAGAATTGAAGCTTCCAAAACAGAATGGCAAACTCAAGAAATAAGTCGTCTAAGTTCTTTAATTAAAAGAAGACTCAAACATTCAGAATGTAAGTAAATGAGAGAAGCAAAATAGAACACATGTAGAAAGTGTGACATAAACTATACATCAGACAGTGTCTTATTGGGGTTTCATGTTTGCAGAATACCATTTTCTATCAGCATACCTGTGCGGTCATTTCGGATAGTTCAGGGATTTTCCTTTGCAACAGTTGTTCTGCCACTCTGTCAAACACCGTAACTTTCACTGTGTCCGAAGCGTCGGTGATTGTTGCGTTCAGTTTGCACCTGTAAAGTTATTCGATTAGCGTAGTGAGCAGCATATGTGGTGTGTTTTAAAGTGTGTCCATGTGAATGTGTGGCGTACTTGAGTGTGGCTATTTGATTGCATTTGCATGTGAAGCAGTAATAGTTCTCCTCTGGTTTCGCAGTGATCATGTACATGCATTTTGGGCAGGCAGTGTATGTTAGCTGCTGCCTTGTCCTATCAATTGTCATCTGTATTTTTACCCATGGATTCTGTTTTTTTGGGCATAGCAGTCAGTGCATTTTGTTAAATACATGTTTTTAGCAAATGAGTTTTTCGATAACGTTGTGGTGTGTGAGAACTAAATAGAGTTACCTTTGTATCGTGGACGATGTCCAAATTCGACTACGCTCTCGCAGGTGTGTGTAGCAAGAGGTTCGGAATACGTCGCGAGTAGGATGTGCTCGGTGTTCTTTATAATGGTCATGTTCTCCGATATCCTGAAATTTGAACAATTGTCAGTTCTGCTAGTATGGATTTACTATTGCTCAGCCTCATGCATAGAAACGAAGCATAAAGTAACATAAGTGAAGCAATGAAAGTGTATGCAGTTAATTGTTTGTTCTCATGCTTTTCCTAAATGTCTGGGCGATGGTGATGTGTGGGGATATAATTTAGGAAGCACACGCTTCATTCGGCAATGGCAAACACTTTGCTGATTATAGATCCTGGTTATGTACAATCGCTGCACTAACTCGAGAGTTTTCGATGGGGCCAGTTTAGTCCGAACTGAATCAAACTGTTGTCTGGGTTAACCGAGGGTTTCTGGATATCTGGAATGCGATCGTGTATGTATGACAAAAAGGGCATGATTTATTTGAAGCTGTAAATTATCTGCGACGTACCAGTTGCGGAAATCAGCTGCCTGGGGAATGTCTGGATCCACTGCAATGAGGCTTGTGGGAGTTGTTGCCACAGCGAGGCCTGTCATTTAGGTTAATGTATGTTGTTGTAACAGATTTTTATTTACGTGTATTGAAAGAGGCAACCGTTTGTTGGCAACGGCACTTACCAAAGTGAAAGTGGAACCAATCGGAGTTTCTGGCTAGGATGACCGGGTATATTTTCCTCTTTTCCAGAAGCTCAACTCCTTGTATATCCATGAAGTTTCCCCACAAAGTTAGCACCATGGGACGCAGCCTGCATTTCCGAGGTATGTTGTTACTTAGAGATTTTCGGAGGCAAAATTTCAATCAATCAAAGAGTTACTTACTCCTGCTGCATGTTTGTGCATTCCTGGAGCAATGTGGCCTTTCCTTGAACTTGTTTTTCACCTGGAGGCTTCACGTCGAGAACCACAGCAAACATATCTGGAGAACAGCCAAGCAGAAGCATTTAATAAGATGTTGTGACTGTACCGGAGTATTTTCTCCTTGTTTCAACGGGTGATGTCCTTACCGATTCTTTTGTCAGTGCCAACTGAGGCTATAATCTCTGTGCAGCTCATGTAGGGGATCTTCGGATAGGGTATGCTTTCTTCGGTGTCATTTACGGGCCGGATATAGGTTGGCCTTCCCATTGTCCATTGGAGTGTCATTCCAGGGCTATTTTTCAGATATTCGTCTTTGATTGGACTGACTGTTGCTCCTCCGACATAGTAGGTCTTGAACAAAGAGAGGCTTGTCCGGAATAGGTCCGTACACCCATCCCACAATACGCCCAAAACCTTGTTTCCCTGCAGGCATAGCTTGTTATGTAGGGTACGAAGCACACATCGGAATAACAAATGCAGTGTGAAATGAATATTTGAACTTCAAACATGGCCTAGATTTATTGATATCATGTGATTGAATCTCAGTTTCTTGGTGTGTAACAGATGAATAAAGTGAGCAGCAGGACTTTAGTTTATATAATTTGACTATTCGTTTGGAAGCTAGGGCATATGACCATTGCACATTATTTTTAGAATGCTGTGGAGTCAGGATAAGTAAGACAACATACCTCTTTGTCCATAAGTACCATCTTCTGAATTCGCTTATTGTTCTTTGTCTTTGTGATATTTCCTTTTTCAAGTACAAGTACCTTGCAGCGCCACTCCGTGTCTCGTGGGTGTATATCTACAATCAACATTTCTGGTGCCATTTCCTGCCAATCATAGGGTGATTAAGTTTGTTATGTGGTGGCTGTGAGCAAAACAAAAGTAAAAGACATGGAAGAAACAGTTTTGAAAACAATTTCAAATAATTTATTTCAACATATTATTTCATGGACACGACAATCGTCACCTTATAAAATCGAAGCATGTTCATGTACACGTGACGGGAAGCTAACTGTCGCAATGCGGGAAGGTTGAGCATATTCATTCAGCAGAAGATTAATGTATTACAACAGTTATTGCTGTTGTACTATCTCTCGAAACACTATATTTTGTGTTTTGTTCATGTATGATTGCTCTTCTATGTCCGGCGGGACAATAAGCACTCTTACGGAGCTGGATTTTCTCGCTCTGGACAGTGCGACGTAGAGTTGGCCGTGCAAGAAAACCGGTTCTCTCAGGTAGATTCCAACCCAATCCAGGGTTTGGCCTTGTGCCTTGTTTATGGTCATCACGAAGCACGCAAGCATTGGATCGTAGCGCTTGAATGGGATTCGGATCTCTTGTCTTCGTTCGACGCCTCCAACGGTATTTTGTGAAGTATCGTTGCCTCCCCGATATTCGGCCCGCTTGCTATCTCAGCCACGATTGTTTGAGAGTTTAGCTCTTTGCACAACAGCCGTGTCCCATTGCAGAGTCCAGATGTTGGATTTATATTGCGTAAAGGTGATGATGTGAGTATTGACCTTTAGCTCTAGTTTGTGTGGTGGTAGGCTACTTGGATTTAAGGTGTTTAAGAAATCTTCGCAGATCTCCTTGTCTGTTTGAGTGTCCAATGCAACGTCGGTCGGTGCTGCAGTAAATTTTCATTTGACCTGGCATTTTTGCAAGCATGGCTGCATTTATGTCGTCGACGCATGTGTTTGTCGGTGCAAGCAATGCACGATTTACGACACCTGCTGGACTATCCCTGAAAACATCCATATCTGGGTACACAAAGTGTATCAATTTTGCTAAAGATTCCTCAAATTCAGTGAAAGGTATAACCATTGTGGGTGGTAAAGTTATGTAACCGTCTTCATCCTCGATCTCTGTTCCGTTGCCTACCCTAAGGAGGTAGGCCGTAAAATCCGGGTCAGTTAGAGCTCGCATATTTTTGGAAAACTGTATTCACTGGAAAGAATGCCATTGAGGGGAGCTAATGAGACAGGCATCGATTTGTTGCATTCTAGTTGAGTTTGTAACAACCGGAAGAACCTGACGAAAGTCTCCACCAAATACTACCACCTTGTTCCCGAATGGCTTTTCGACGTTAGTCACATCTCGCAACATATCGGCAAAAGCTTCCATGGATTTCCTGTGAGCCATAGGAGCCTCATCCCAGATTATAATCTTCGCCTCCCGTATTAGCCGTGCAAGGGCAGATTGCTTGCTGACACTTGCAACCTGATTCTCGTCAGTGTGTAGGGGTAATTTGAACCGCGAATGTGTTGTGCGGCCTCCTGGCAGTACAGAGGCAGCTATCCCGGATGTGGCCGTGGCAATGGCCACATGGTTTTGTGCCCTTAATGTAGCGAGAATGGTCTTGTACAAGAATGTCTTGCCTGTACCACCAGGACCGTCAACGAAAAATATAGTAGGTTCGTTAGCCAGCACCTTTGCCATTATTGCATTGTATGCACGAAGCTGTTGGGCATTGAGCCTCCTAACATTGATCAGGTCATTCTCATCCACAGGAATACTCCTTTCATGTTCCACTTCTCTGGACATGTCCATATTCCGCACACATAGTCCGCTTCCGGTCCCAAGTCATATTGATTAAGTTTCTTACCCATATCATCCAAAGATGTAGGCAATATCGAGAGAGTTCTCTGCGAGAGCATTGAGAAATACTTTCATCGTCTCACGGTTGCAACTCTCATATAATCCTGACACAGAGAGTCTGAGTACTTGTCCCATAGCTGTTTAGGATTAGACGGTGAGCAGTAAACCAAAATTGAAGCAAACAAACTTCGTAACTGCCTTGGCATTTGGTAGGTCACTACCTCATCCAAACATCTGTGCAAATCTAAATCTGTATTTAGTAGTCCGCGTTGGAGGGCTGACTCGCGGAAAGTAGGGTACATGCACCCGTCTACGGTGAGTAGGTCGTCAAAGGATTCGGGGCCATTCACATGGTTAAAGAGCAAACGTAGGTAATATCTTTCTCCCTCTGATGGTGGGACAGAGACCACTCGTCCCACAACCTTTCCTTTTTTACGCTCACTCCATAACCTCTTACCACCATTCCATATAAAGTGTTTCGGGAAATCTTTGTACAAACATTTCAAGGAAGCAGCACGGTCATTGTGTCTATTCATATCGAAGAACTGTGTCAGCATGGTCCTTGACAGGAACGTGTTGGTGACAACGTCCGCAAGATCTGCGTCTGCACGAAACGAGAGGCTGTAGTTATTAGGGAGGTGTATTTGCATAGTCACAACAACAGGGTGTATCTCAAACAATGGGAAGGAGTAAAGACGCCAGGCCGCCTCCGGTGGAGAAACCCACCTTCCTTTTTGGTAGTCATGAATTTCATCGTTCGAGCGGGCAGTGGATAGCTGAAATGCTACTCTATCTGGACCCTTGTAGATGTACTTGTACAGGTACTTGACAAGCTTAATCGTAGAGCATATCTCCACATTCATATGACAATCATACCTTTTTAGGAGGTATGGGTTGTATGGTACAACCCACCTATTGTCTACAATGTGACGTCTAACCCGTGCTGAAACCCCAGTGTCCCGCCTCCGGTAGCAAGGGTAGCTATCCTCTCCATGGGTTGTATGATTCAGAAAAACTCTAGGATACTTGTTTTTGCACATTCTATTGCGCATGCAAGGGCAATGCATGTTCAGCACCCCGCACGGGCCATGAATCATATGCCTTGTGACGAGGGAAAACAATTCCGGATCCTTGACGGGATCCGGGAGCTCAGCACTAATGTATTTGTCGTATGCCTGAGGGTTAAGCGGCTTTGAATATCTATCAAGTATAATCAGCAAGTGGACATGTGGCAAACCACGTTTCTGAAATTAAATGGAGTACACGGATGCAATTGGAACTCCAAGGACGTGGTCTTTTAACAGCCTTTTTAGCATCTCTAACTTTGCTTTAAATACTCTCGAAAGTAGATCAGGTCCGTTTCGAGGCAACCGACCAGGAAGAAGGTGTTTTGTAATCTCATCCCACGCTGGGTTACATGTCATCGTTATAAAGAAGTCTGGCTTGCCAAATTGTTGAACCAAAGCCATGGCGTCTAAGTAACGTCTTCTCATGTCTCTTGGACCACCCATGAACGAAGAAGGGAGAATAGCTTTACGCCCAACCAATGCTCCGGAAGTGGTACCGTTACTGATGCTATCAATCACTCCTTGCAAATATTCGGTCCTAATTTCCTTTTGTTGCTTCCTAATGTAATCAAGCCTGCATGATTCCACCTTGACAAACATGTCCACGATGTACTGCTGGAGCAAACGGCCACCATGCAACAGACCCGATTCATCCGCATCTCTCATTTGCAACTTGTAGCAGAGAGACGCTTGCACACGTAAACAATGTTCCTCTTACGTTGTCCACGGACCAAGCCTGTCGAAGCAAAGGATTTAGAGTAACTGAAATCATGGATTTTACGCAGTTCAAACACGTTGCGGGAACCAGCCAATGTAAATCTCACCTGATTCCTCTGCCTCAACCAATGCCTGTGCATTTACCGCAGTCTGCGGAGCAACTCCGTTGCAGGAGTTATATTTGTATATCCTCTTTCTTAGGTTAGGGGGCAATTTTTCAACGCCAAAGTGCCATCCGCTTTCTCCCTTAGCGAAGAACAGCGGATATTGCAACGCATCAAAAGAAGCAAAGTTGTGTGAGATTTTGTAAGGCATAGCATCCTTCGCATAGATTTGGACATGGCATTGAGGGTAGCACTCTGTCTCATCGTCTAGAGACAGAATGGCTGCCACGTCATTCGTTGTAGGCTCATTGTAAACTCGCTGGTCAAGAATAGGAGTGTTAACGAGGCAGATTTTCCGATCCTCAAGAGTATCCATGTCTTTTAGTTGTCTAAGGAATGCAACATACGGGTTCCCTCACAAAATTTCAAGCAAGCTGGCAAGTATGCCTCGATCCAACCGAGTCGACAGTGTTAGCCGCTGATCCAGCTCGGCCTCGCCGTCGTATAGATACAGCTGAAGATTTCTTGGAGGGTCCGATGAGGATTGCAAGGGAGGGAGTTTATGATAAACCTTACCCTGTACAGTAAAGGTGTATATTCCCTTACTGTTTTTTATAAGTTCAGTATTTGTCTTGGCCCCAAACGTTGTGAACCCAAGGTGGTTATTGTAGGTCCGCACATACCGGCGAAACTGCACTGCGTCTGGTTCGTCCGCGGTGAACATGCGTAATAGTTCCTGAGGCATACGGGTTGGCACAAGCCTAACCTCTCCTTCGGATCAGCAAAACGAAGGCGGCTCATGGTAAAAGCGCTTGGCTGCACAGTACTCACAATTGGGCACCTCAGGGAGAAGCGAGTGGGTCAAAGGTTCGGTGGGAGGCGTTCCTCGGGAACCCGTAGGCATAGGAACCGGGAAGGCATCTGCATTGACCCTTTGCGGGAATATGGTAGCATCTATATGAGCACACGTGCGCTTGTTTGTCCGGCAACGTGTATGCATACCCGCCGGAGGAGTACCCAAAACAACAGCATCGGTAGACCTCCTTACATTGGATGGCCCAGACGAATACTCGCCGAATTCAAACGAAGACTGTACCGTAGAGACGAGTGAGGTAGGTAATGGAAATCTCGACGCCCGGGAGACCGCATATTGTATCCGCCTACGCTTAAGCAGCTCGGCCTTCCTGTCAGGTGCCATATCAGCATAGGTCTTTCTCCGCCTCTCACTCTGCTTGGCTTTGCCAGTATTCCCCATTAACCCTACGGCAACAGACACGCAAGACGTATAAGGTATGACTAAGTAGCGAAACATAAGCCGGAAAGAGAAGTAACGCCACACACACAGTGTGTAAAGGAGCTGAGCTGCGCACAACGGTACGCAGACCAATTCGAATAATGAATTCCAAACACACTGCTAGGAACGATGGCCCCGATGCGTGACGGAGTACAGGGCCAGATGCAAAGACACAAGGGCGTATACTCATCCTGTGCAATGAACAGAAATGGAATCCGAGACAAAAACCGAGGTGAAACCGGTCAGCGAAAGGAATTGCACTACAGGACGAAACATTTAATTTGAATTAAATGAGGACAGATAATCTGAATCGGTTTGTCATCACCAAGGTCAAAGGCACACCACCAAATGGCCTGAGCAGAAGTAAATGCACAGACCACTACAAAAAACTGGACTTTTTGCGACGGAAGGTTACCGTCGCAAACTAAACTTATTCCGTCGCAAACCCTAATTTGCGACGGATTTGCGACGGTTTTTATTTGTCGCATTTTTAGTCGCAAAACGAGTTTTTGCGACGGTTTATCCGTCGCAAATTATTTGCGCATTTAATGTTGCGACGGATAATAACGTATTTTATTTTTTAAATATAATTTCCGTCGCAAGAAAATGTATAATCCGTCGCAAACAATTGTATAATCCGTCGCAAAAATATATAATCCGTCGCAAAAATTTTATAATCCGTCGCACAAATTGTATAATCCGTCGCAAAAATTGTATAATCCGTCATAAATATTTTTTATTAAATAATTTATTTATTTTAGATCTTACATATCCGTCGCAAATACACTTTTTCCGTCATAGAATACAACTTTGCGACGGAATATTTCCGTCGCAAAATTAAATTAATCGAGAAAATTATGGTCGTTTTGCGGCCATTGCCAAACCACCGCCGCAAAAAGCGGCCATAATTTTCCCGTAGCATTACAATTGCTACCGCTATCAACAACAACAATATAAAAAGGGATACGATACCAAAATAAATAAAACGATATGTCAAAGGGGATATGTCAAAGAGGATATGTCAAAGGGATATGTCAAAGAGGATATGTCAAAGGGATAAAACGATATGTCAAAGGGATACGATAAGCCAAAATAAATAAAAATGTATAAAGCAATATGTCACCAGTCGGACCGGTGTACTACCTAAACCCATGTCACCTCCTCCAGTCCGTGATCGATCGGTCATCATGTCTTCGCCTCGTACCGGGTTGCATCCCTCCGGAGGGATGCCGCTTAACTACCGTTGGTAATCCACTCATCCATCTCAAGCGCTTAGTCTGTCTTCCTGGCGCGACTCGTCTCTCTCTAGCTCCTCCAACCTCGCTTTGTGTTTTGCGTGATTAATCTGTCTTTCTCTCGCCATCTCCTGGGTGAGACGGGTGAGTATGCCCGGAGAGTATGTCTCGGCGGATGAGTGTCGAGCGAAGAGAGAACTGTCGTCAGTAGTACATGGAGGCGGTGACCCCATGCCAAAAACTCTCCCTTCTTGTCGTAAACCACCAATAAGCCAGTAATAAAAGACGCGACTGACAAATCGGCTGAGGGTGTCAGTCGCGTCTCTGGCTTTCGCTTTCTTCGAGGTGAAGACGCGTCCGCAAAGTATGATATAAATTTGTTAGTAACAATAATTACATGATATATATAATGTATATATAATATTTAGAATACATAACGCATCAAGATTTTCTCAAACTTCCTCGAGACGAAGTTGCCCGACTTCTTCTTCTTCGAACTAGTCACCAGATCTCCGATCGATAGGGCACTTCTCTATTGTCCTCCATGGCCCGAGCGAAATCGATAACGCGCGTCTCGCCCATAGCATGTGTCCTGTGGATCTTCCTTCCTCACCGGATCCGAAGCTCGGTTTATCTTCTTTTTCGCAGATGTTTCCTTGAATGCCTATTCGACATAAGATAAACAAGTTAGTACATACATATATATATATAAAACACAAGTATTATTAATTAAATATTGAATAATTGCTTACGGGACTCCCTAATCCACTCCTCGAATCGACGGAGAATATCCGGGTCATCCAAAGCCGAGCACGGGGTTTGTTTGAGCCCGATACATATAATCACGGACCTCGTTGATAGCATACCGCTCAAAAGCTTCCCCTAACCAGCGCTCCTGGCGTAACTCGAAAATTGAAATGACCTCGCAACATAGTTATATATATGTTATATGTATAGTTATAATTATAGTTATATTTATATATAGTTATATTTATATGAACAGCGTACCCTAAATGCGTGCCACCACCTATCCTCGCCGCTCCTGGTCGGGCATTATGCCACGTGGTGGCAAAAGTGTTGAAGCCGCCGATTATGGCGGTCTTGGCCATTTTCTTGACATAGTTGTCGGTAACTCCGTCATATTGAAAACAATAAGTTGTTAATATATTTGGTTAATCAAAATATAAATAAAAATACAAACAAATTAAAGCAAGATATGTATTAACTTACCATCTCCCTCGGGATCCAAAGCGGCAATCCAAGGTCACCATTGACAATGACACCCAAATCCTCCTCGGTCATCTGGTGTATCTCATCATCCAAACCGTGAGTTCGTGTGGAGGAAGGCGCTCCGGGGAGGGGAACTACCCCTACCGCGCCTACCTCTACCTCTACCTCTACCCGACATCTATTTGACACGTAAAATGACATTTATACTAATCTAAATGCAATTATAATAAAAAGGCGTTTATACTAATTAATAATAAATTACAATGTTTAATACATTATTATTTACTATAATGACAAAATAAAATATTTAATACATTATTATTCACTATCACTACTAGAATGGAAGAGTTCTTCCTCCTCATCTTCATCAGTATCTAGATCATCAACCGATTCTTCTTCCTCTCCATCTTCATTCTCGGATTCAACATCCACTTCTTGTTGAATGAAATCCGCCATCTCATCATCATCCAAGTCATTATCCCCAACATCGGAGTCAACATCGACATCAAGATCTTGGTGGACAATGTTAAGAGGATCAGATAATCGGGAAACATCATTGATCACTTGTTCTTGGAAAACGGTTTCCTCGACGGGAGCATCGATAGTCGATCTTGACTTTGTTTTGAAAACAACCGACCATTGATCTTTGTCTTTTTTCAAACTTGGATATGGAGCATAGTAGACTTGCTCGACTTGATAAGCCAGAACAAATGGATCATAAGCGCCATATTTCCTACCACGATGAACTTCAACTATCTTATAATCTTTATGCACATTCATGCCCGCTCGTAATTATCAAACCAATCACATTTGAACAATACGGCTTTGTAGAAATCGAATGTCCATAATACACCAACTCAATGATTTCATTTAAAGTGCCATAATAGTCGGCACCTTCCGTGGAACTGACACAAACTCCGTTGTTGACTGAAGATTTACCAATATCAGTTGCCCGGTTGAATGTCCGAAAGTTGTAGCCGTTAATCGAATAACGTTTCCAAGTTTTGACTTGACGAAGGACCACTTGCCAAAGCTTTTAGCAAATCATCATTCAACAATGATGCTTGTTGTGCAAACCATTTGGTAAATTCATTTTCATGTTTATTCCAAATATCCGCCGAGGTCATTTGAGGTGTTGAACACGAATAAATTGCTCGAACAATCTAAGAATGAATCATTTTGTCGGTTAATGTATATTTGTTCGAAAAAATCGTTAAGCATTGTATATATGTAGTAATGAGGTACTTACAGTTCATACGGTTTCATGATTTCAGATTAGACAATACGTATTTGTGCACAAAGTCATATTCTTTATTATCCAAGAACCTCGTCTTGCACTTCCGAGTTGTTGTACCATTATGATCACGGAATAACTCAGGTAAATCGAAACGATTGTCGATGCGAAGTCTCACCAAAAGCAAGATTCTTTGCTTTTGTTTCAATATGATCATCGTAATACATAGAACGTAAGTTTGAAATCTCTTCCAACAAATACGCATTGCATATTGATCCTCTACGAAAGCTTTGTTACCAATCTTTTGTTTTAAGTGATTCAAAACCTTTCGAATGGATACATCCATCGATATTGCACGGACCACCAACTCGACCTCATACGGCAAGTGTACGGTAAATGCTCCATCGAGTTAAAAACGCCTGAGGCAAAATCTTCTCTAACTTGCAAATAATCTCAAGAATGTTATTCTCTAAACGAATCACGCGTCTTCTATTTTCGTGGTAGCAAAGACACAAGTCTCGAAAGAATTGACTTATCTCACCAATGCATTCCACTCATTTTTCGGAATCAATTCTCGAAGGGCAACTGGCAACAAACGTTCCATAAAAACGTGACAATCATGGCTTTTCAAACCACGTAGAATGTATTGATCATGATCTACGCACCTACTCAGGTCTGAAGCATAACCGTCAGGGAATTTCAACTTGGTGACCCATTCACACAACACTTTTCTTTTCTGCTTGTCAAGAACAAGTGTACAATCGGGGCGCTTTCTGCAAAGCTCTTTCAAATCTTTAGCAGATTTTGGACCACAAGCAGTTTTGCCTTTAACGTCCATAACCGTGTCAATCAGTTTTTCAAAGAAGTTTTTCTCAATATGCATCACATCCAGGCAATGTCGAAGCAGCAATGTTTTCCAATACGGAAGATCCCAAAAAATGCTTCTTTTCCACCAACCATTCTTGGAGTTTTTAAGCCGTTTCAAGTCTGAATCTGAGCAATCAATGATGCTTGGTAGGTGTTGTACAAATTCCCATACCTCCTCACCACTCAATCTACGGGTGGAGTCGCGTGTTCATCTTGTTTGGACTTCAAAAAACCTTTATCGGTCTGCGAAAAATATGGTCTTGAGGAGAAATCGCCGATGACAATCAAACCAAGTGCATTTACCACTATGTTTGAGCCGTAAGCGACTTGTTTCCATCACCACAATAGGGACAAGCTTTCACACCGGCCGTAGTCCACCCGGATAACATGCCATACGCAGGAAAATCATTGATAGTCCACATTAGTGCGGCCCTCATATGAAAATTCTGTTTTGTGGATACATCGTAAGTAAACAACCCTGTTTCCCACAAATTTGCTTCAACACCTTAATCAATGGTTGCAAATAAACATCGAGGTTTCCTTTCGATTTTTCGCCCTGGTACAAGCATCGATAAGAATATAAACTGTCTTTTCATGCACAACCAGTGGCGGAAGATTGTATGGTGTAACCATGATCGCCAAAGACAAGTAGTTCTTCCCAAAATTACCAAAAGGTGCAAAACCGCCTCGTGCAAAGTCCTAACCGCACATTTCTAGGCTCCTTAGCAAACTCAGGTGCATTTGGTCAAAATGCTTCCAAGCTTCAAATCACTTGGGTGGGCCATTATACCGCTTGTCTGGGGTTTTCGCGTGCCACCTCATTTCCTTGCCTATATGTTTCGTGGCGCACAACCTTTGGAGTCCAGGTCCAATCGGGAAATAAGTCATCACTTTGTTAGGCACACGTTGACCTCTTTGCGTTCGCTGGTTTATATCGATCATGGTCACACTTCCGACACTTGTCCGGATTCGCGTCCTCCTCCCAAAATAACATACACCCCACGGGACACACGTGTATTTTCTCATGGGGTAGCTCTAATGCCTTTAACAACTTTTTGGTTTGATAGAAGTTCGAGGTCATTAAGTTATTCTTCGGAAGAATATCTCCTATCAAACCGTAACCCCGTCAATGCATTTGTGAGAGAGGTTGTGATCACATTTCAAAGTGAGCAACCTAGAAGCCGCTGCGAAGACGGAGACACTACTTCCATCACATACAGTTCCTGCGCTTTTCAAAGATTTCAAAAACGATGCAACTTCGTGGTTTGGTGTCTCATTGTTCTCCTCTTGGTTAAGAAATTCTTCTCTTACGTGATCAATCCTATCACGTAATCGTCGTCATTAACCATGTCACGATAAGGGTTCACATTCCGTTCTTCTTTGAACGTTGATCGGAATGGGAAACTCTTCACCATGACACACCCAATCATAGTAGTTTGCGCAAAACCCATATTTAGTTAAATGTAATCTCACGTCATGTTCGATCGAAAATTTAGTGTTCTTACACTTAATACATGGACACTTCATCATTCCATTATTTGCCCGAAACGAATCTAACTGCTTTGCATGTTTTATGAATTCCTCCACACCATTCACAAAAATACCGGGTTAAATTTCTTGTTAGCATCCAACCTCTCGTACATCCAACTACGTTCTATTCTCTTCATTTTCAATCCTACACATCATATCATACAAAATATGAGACTAACAATAGTCTTTGAAGGTTGTCTCAACACTTTTGCAAACTCGAGTTTTACTCAACTTACTATGAAACTAACAACACTTTAACCTAAATTTTCAATTCATGGTCAAAGGTTCGACGTCAAAATAATGCGGAGGCTTTGCCGGATAACAAAGTAAGCCCCAGTACCATTTTCCAAACGGGTAGGAACAAAGACCCTTTGAGGACCTTATGTATGTTTCGCTTATCATGTAAGCACATGCTTATCATCATTTCAATCCAAATTCAACAAACCAATTCAACCAACATCCGGTTTCTAAACTAATATACATATCTATCCCAATTTCAATATCAGGCAATATCAAGAATATCTCAACAAACCATATCAACCATTTCAATAATGTAAGCATTTTCCTAACTTATAATTACTACACATATATATCTATAAATATATACTACATATGATACACTATATATATATATATATATATATATATATATATATATATATATATATATATATTTATTTATAACAAAAGGAAAAAAATAAATTGAAAAAAAAAAAAAAAAAAATATACTACAATATATATATACATATACATACATACACATATATATATATAAAACGGAAAAAATATATATATACATATATATATACGCAGTGGGGAGGGGAGGGGAATCGGGTCCTGGGAGAGAGGGTGGGAGGGGAGGGAAGAGGTTACTGTGGGTGGGCTGGCGGTGGTGGAAGGAGGTGGCGCCGGAAGAACAAACTTCACATGGGGGGGCGGCGGAGAGAAGAGGGGAGAAGAAGAGAAATGAGGAAGAAAAGGGATTAGTCGATCGATATCCGCCGCTTTTGCGACGGAATTTAATGTCCGTCGCAAACTAACCCTAATCATCGTAAAAATCTAAATTCAAAATAATAAAATAATTTTATAAAATTTTATTAAATATTCCTTCGCAAAATAATAAAAATTCCGTCGCAAAATGTCCTGCCAAGTGGAAAAATTGGTACCAAACTGTCCCGCCAAATGTCCCGTCGCAAACAATAAAACATCCGTCGCAAACGTAAATTTGCGACGGAAATAAAGTCCGTCGCGAAAATTCCGTCGCAAAACTGCTGTTTTTTTGTAGTGGACCTAACCAACATAGGGAGCAGGAAAACTTGATGGCAAGAGCAATAAATGTACTGATTAAGGACGAGAGAAAGTAGATACAAAGACATTGTTTGAGGCCACCTAACAAAGCAGGGAAGGCCTATAAAAGGCACAACATCAAACCCCAACCTTCACACCACAGAAAAACCATTTCATAGCGAAGCCGCTAAATGTGACAAAGAACACATCTGGAACTCAAATGGAATTCCAGAACGTGTACCCAGCATTGCTTTACGAGGTTGCGGAGAATCAGTACGAAGCATATGCGCCCCCTATACCAGCCAAGGATGATGATTCTTCCATAGAGGCGGGAGGAAGTTCCAAAGATTGGTTCTATCCGGACCATGCGGTGAAGAGCATTGCAAGGCAAAGGGACCGAATCGAGAAGAGCCTGCGCATACTCAAGGGAAGAGCTTAAAAAGCAGAGAATCCACAGCAAGGAGCAAGAGAGGCTTGCGGACATGTGGAAAAAGAAGTACATGCTAGCAAACGCAGCTCGAGCGAGACTAGAGGCAAGCACGCCGGGTGAAGGCAATACAGAGACAGAGAGCACAGATTCGGATGACAACCTCAGAAACGGAGCAATGGATTAAACAGAAAACCAGGGAGAAGGCATACCGCCGAAACGCAGAGCCAAGAGTAAGGTAGTGGTATTCGATACACATGTATCCAGAATCTAATGTAATGATAGGCTAGCCTATAGTAGTACGAAGGCAACACAAGGTACCTGGCCCTAACACCGGCTCTGTTAATTTAAATAAAAATCTCACTCAGCCTGAATCTTCGAACAAAACACAACAACACTGCAATGCATACATCATTCTTTTTACGTCTAGCCACAAGCCAACCCAGCATCAGAGTGGGCTAAAACACTACAAAGGCACAACTAACCACCTAGGCCTAAAATCTGATTTGTTATGTCAAAATAAAAATTTAATAATAACATGGCAAATCACCAATCTACTAATAACAAGGCGCGATGGCGTTACATATTACCTAAAGCAAAACACACAACTAAAAGCATGCAACACCAGGCCATAAACAAATAAAAAAAGAGCAGTCTAATGTATCTACACAAAGCATACGAGAACAATACAGCACGGAAAACGTTAAAATACCTACTGAACCTCATAAATAAACCCAACCCGACAATAAAACCCCAGAATAGGGAAAAACCACATAACCGAGCAGCCTAAACGAGATACAACAACAACGGACTACAAGAAGGCACACATGCAACCATCTAAGAACATAGAAAACAGCATTTCAAACCGATTGGCATCAGATGTAACGATTCAAAGAACAGAAACGAAGCTGACCTCGGTAGAAGGCGAAGACGAAGCCACAGAATGGAGAGAAGACGAACCAGAATATCACAACACTGCAATAACGGGAAGAAAACAGACAATGTAACTCATTTGAAGAACACAGACACGAAATCATAGCAGCGATGACATCAGGTCCAGAAACCACACATGCAACAGCAAAAACAACAACGAATCAAGGCGAAAGTTCAGAAATTTACAATTGACGCATGCAAACGAAAAACAGAGAGTAATAAAGAAGAGAGAAAAAGCGATAGAACCCCAATTACTCACTGGAGCGAAACAATTCCGATTAGGAAGCACCGCGAAGCCACAAATAATGAAGAAATAGAGCAGGCCGGGCGAAGGTAACCAAACCCATCGAATCCTTCAATGCTCAATTTATAGGCAGGAGAGATCAGGGCGGTGGTGAAGGCCATTCTCTCCAACAACGAATCACGCTTGAAGAAATCCGGCGAGTGGAACGGCAAACATCTGATTGGGCTAGCCCTTCAATATTACAGATGAATAATACCAAAACGGCGTCGTTTAATATTATCAAGGGCAGAAAAAAAAAAAAAAAAAAAAAAAAAACAGAAAATTTCGATTGCAGATAAAGACAAAATTGTCAACATTAAATGCGTAATTAATATATTGCAGAGGAGAGTGAAGATATATATATATATTATTAAGCATTATTTATATTATTAAGTATGTGTTTACTTCATTTAATACGAATCTATTGAATCATGATATGAGATTCATATTAAATGAAGTAAACACATACTTAATAATATAAATAATGGTTAATTCTATTGTCTGTGTTTTAATTTTTTATTCAAGCGACACATATGAAAATACACTTGCATTTTGCTAGTATATAATAGGGTCATTAAGAGGTATTCTAAATGGTGTTATATTAAGAAACAAAAAAAAAAAAAAAAAAAAAAATGGATTTATACGGGTATTGCCTCCCTTGTGAAGTCTCCTCTAATTTTCATTGACTTTTGGCTCTCTTTTTCTAATCACAATTATTGGGTATTGAGATATGTTAAATGCAAAGCCAAGGTTAGTAAGGAATATTTTTTGTTCCAGTGGTCATTAGTTTAGTGAGGATGATGAAGAAAAAAAACCATGTGTTCATTCCCTCAGCTGCTTGCTTGAGCATTTGCTGTTGAAGCGCTGTCGACGTTAAAAATGGTTCGAACTTTTGTGGATTCTGCTCTTAAAGATCTGTCGACGTTAGTTAGCCATCCCACATTTGCTGACTCTTTGAAAGCACAAATTCAAGCTTTCCAAGTTGACCTCAGATTTCTTCAAATGTTCCTGCGTTGCCTCATCACTTTGGACCCAGTCCCAGATAATGATATTGAACGTATGTTAATATCTAGTATGTATTCTTCCGTTGAAGGCATATGGGACAGTTCTGGAAAGGGCCTTTATAATGCTGGGCGTCAAGCAATGAAAAAGAACTTCAAAGCTTGGAATAATCAGTTATCCAATTTGGGCGACAATATCCAACGGTGTAAGCCAGAAATCAAGAAACATTGCATGCAATTTATGTCCAGCTCATTTCAGTCCAAGCCTTTCCCGGGTGATCAGATACTGGAATTCATTGATGAAATCCTCAACATTTCCAACAATCTCCCTGCTGCGGGATATCAACAATTCCAAAAGCTCAGAGAGAAACTATTATCATTAAGGCACATAGTAGATTTTGCTGCTAGGAGATGCCCAGATGATGTCAAGGAGTTGAGAGATTTCATGATCCATGCTCATACATGGGCTAATAAGGCAGCTTGTCTGGCATGTCTTTACTGGGCAGCTGGGGCAGGTGATGTGGAAGATGAGGGAAGAATGAAGCTTTGGATTGCTGATCTGCTGCTCAATGTCAACCCTTGCACTCCTGAGTTCATAGAGATGTGTTATGCAGCCATGAAGTCGTCACGTGTTGATGATAAATTCCTATACAGCGAATTTGTTATAAGTTTTTCTGATTTTCTGGTAGAGACTGTGGCTTTGAAGGATGACAATGAAACCCTTCGTGAGGGGTTGATATTCCTCTTAAGCTACTTAACTGTTCCACCTGCTGCAGAACATCATGCATTGACTTTGCATCCTGCAGACGATTATGCATTGACTTTCCATCCTGCAGAGGCTCTTCTTCTTGGTGACGCTTCCCTTTGCTTGTTTAATAAAACCCAAGAAGGGGACTTGATAGCAGACAAGGAGATTCAACTTGATTTTTTAAGCAAGATTCGCAATTTCAGGGGACTCGAAGAGCATCGTGTCCGGATTCCAGATTTCATCCTGCCTACGACAGACAGACTCGGCTTTGTTGAACGTCTCTTAGGCAAGATTGAACATCTGACGACGATGGAATGCAACCCAAAGATTGCCCCTTTTGCCAAATATCTTTTTAGAGTTGAGGAGGAATTAACTTCTCTAAGTCGGTCAATCCATGTAATTTGGCACCGCGAAGAGCTTAAAGATCTATTGGACCGAATGATCAATGTAGCATACCAGGCAGAACTCGCTGTCAATTCATCTTTTACCATTGATCATCCTATATGGTACCATTTGTCTTGTCTGTCTTACGTCCTAGAAAAAATTAAGGATATTCAAAATGAGTTTGATGTTTCCAAACAGCCTTCTGTATACATGCATCCAATTTTAGAGTTTGATGAAACTGTGGTGGGTTTTGCTGATGCAGAACAAGAACTATGTAACCAAATCACAGGGGGATCGGAACATCTTGACATTGTCCCTATTGTGGGCATGGGCGGGCTTGGTAAGACTACTCTTGCCAGGAAGCTCTTTAATAAACCTCTTGTTAGACATCATTTTCATAAACATGCATTCTGTTACGTTGGTCAAGACCATAATACTAGGCGCTTATTGCTTGAGATTTTAAGAGAAATCATTGTGATTCATGATGATGACATTCGTGTCAAGACTAAAGAAGATTTAGCAGTTAAATTGTACCGATGCCTGAAAGGATTTAAGTATCTTATTATTATGGATGACATTTGGGATGTCGGTGCATGGGAAGATGTAAAGAATGCATTACCAGATGACCACAATGGAAGTAGAATTGTATTCACTACTCGGACAAGTGATGTCCCTCGACTAGTAAAATCAAATTGTACGCCTCATTATCTTCGTTTATTCTCGGATTACGAAAGTTGGGAGTTGTTACAAGCAAAAGTATTCCGCAAGCATCCTTGCCCTTCACATCTTCAGAAGGTAGGATTATCGATCGCGGAAAAATGCAAAGGTCTACCTCTGGCTGTTGTGGTAATAGCAGGTCTTCTTGCAAGAAAACCTGAAAGCTGGTCTTCATGGAGTGAGATAGCAGATGACCTTAGTTCTCATGCCTCTACCGAAGGCTGTATGTACATTCTAGAATTGAGTTACAAGCATTTACCTGAGGCTTTAAAGTCATGCTTGCTTTATTTTGGAGCATTTTTAAAGAAGAGAAATATCAGTGCCAAAAGATTAATGCTGTTGTGGGCTGCGGAAAGATTTGTACCTAAGTCTTTTGAGAGTAGAAACTTTCTTATCATGGCAAAGCAATATTTGAATGATCACAGTTAATCAGTAGCCTAGTGTTTGTCCATCAAAGAAGTTCCACGGGTGGTATTAAACGTTGTGAGGTTCATGATCTAGTACGTGAGTTATGCCGAATCAAAGCCCGAGAGGAGAATTTTTTCCACTTCATTGAAACATCAAACGGCTCAAACATATTCTCAATGCGTGAAATTTATAAACAATATCGTCTCTGCATTCATGTTAATTTGGGCGAAGATAATGAAGAAGCAAGAAGAGGCCACTCTCATTGCACACACTCTAATTTATTATTATCCCGATTCCCCTTGCTCTGTGGATGCCTTACCTTTCAGCAATATTAAACTTGTACAAGTGTTGGATGTTAAGGCCGAGTGTGATACTTTCCCAGAGGAAGTAACAATGTTAGTCAATCTTAGATACTTGACACTCAAGACCCACACATTAAGCTCCGTTTCAATTCCATCAATAATAGCCAGCCTTTGGAACCTAGAAACGTTCGTTCTAAACTGCTTCTCCGATGGAAAAATATATTTGCCGGAAACAATTTGGAAGATGAAAAGACTGAAGCATGTTGATGTGGGACGAGAAGCTGTTGTTGAATTGGATAATGACGTAGGGAAGGATACATCCAAACTTCCTAATATTGAAAGCTTTTCTTCGGTGACTATTAATTATGGAGAATCTGGAGTAGAGTTACTGAGACGGCTATCAAACGTTCGGAAGTTGAGCTGCTATTACTATACTTGTTTGGATTGGCAAAAAAAGTTCCAACAATTGCCAAAGTTGGATGAATATCTTACTAAGCTCGAATCGTTGAATGTAGTTTCTGATGGAGCTTTTTACCCCTGTGTACCGAGCTTCCCCATAACACTCAAGAAATTGAGTTTAGAGGGTGTCGATCTACCTTGGAGTAAATTTTTCGCAATTGCAAAGCTACCTAGTCTTGAGGTTCTGAAGCTGATGACGAAAGCATTCAGGGGGAGTAGATGGGATGTAGCGAATGAGGAAAACATTCCCTGGGAATTTCCAAACCTGAAGTTCTTGAAACTGTACGGATTAGATGTCGCAGAATGGATTGCATCAGAAGAAACTTTCCCTAGGCTAGAGCAGATGGTTGTGAAATCCTGCTATAATCTCGAGGAGATCCCTGCGTCTTTCGCAGGTGTTCCAACTTTGACACTCATTGAAGTTTACGATTGCAAAGAAGGAGTAGGAGAGGCAGCATATCAAATTCAAAAAGAGCAGCTGGAGATGGGAAACATGATCCAAGTTCAAGTCATTGAACAATAATTGTGTGCGCTCAAGGTACTAATGAGTAACATCAAACCCTGATTTTCTTTTTTCTTTTTTCGATTTTATAAAATGTATTGCAAGTTGCAACATCGTTTTTTTTTTTCCTTCTTGAACTTATATATATTGTCCAAGTATCAGAGTTCAATTTCTGTTTCGAGAGCAAGTGCGATAGATCGAGAGTACGTTGTAAGATTTGATTTTTCTTATAGATCTCTTCTGTTGTGCTCAGTACTGCAGGTAAAAAAAAATGTTCTAAGGCCGCGCATCTCCATTCAAAAGTATGAGGCACTTGCTAGAGACTGCTGATCTTCCCATGCACAAAGGGCTTGCAGAATTCCGGTAACCGTAATGCTACATACGATAAGATTCCCACAAAGACAAAATACTACTATTATTTATCTATGGTTCCGGCCAGTGTTCTCTGAGTCCAGAGTGGAATGGTTGTTTTTCAACTTTGGTTGTTGTTAACTTGTTATGCTTGAAGTATTTGTTGTATTTGTTGCTGCGCTGATGTATTTGAAGTATATGTGTTGCTTTAATAAATGTTGCTTTCGTGCATGATGTAAATTATTCTTGTTCAAATTGATTGCTGCTGTTTGGATCTTGAAAAACTATCCTTGTAGGATTTTGTACCAATTCCAAGTGATTATTTTTCGTCATTCTTGTTTGCAGCATGCAGTGCGTTAGTCTCTTCCATCTATAGATATTTATTTTATGTTAATAGATCCTTTATTATTATTATTATTATAGATTTTTGTCCAGAAGGACAAAATTATCAAAAAATCAGGATAGAAAGAAACTGTAATTTAATCAGGACAAAAGTAACAATTAGGAAGTAACAAATGTGTAATAGAGTAATATGAAGTAAAAATTGTGAAACACAAAGTAACATTAACACGTGAAGTAACAATTTTAAAGTAACAATTGTGATTTTTGTCCTTTATAATCATGAAAATGTTACTTTTGTCCTTCCAGACCTATTTATTAATTTTTTTGTCCTTGTGGCCCCTTCCCCTTATTATTATTATTATTATTAAACGAGATCGGTTTTATATATAATTTTGGGACGAAGCTTTGGTGACAAACATCTATTTCACAAAATCCTTAATGATTGATGTGAAAACATATAAATATAAAATAACATATGAAAATAAATGTATTTATGGATTTCTAATATTTATTTTTTCGAGCATAACGAGTTGTTCGAGTTTGAGTTCAATTTGAAAAATGCATGAAATTTTTCATGAACATAGTCGAACTGAACTCGAGCATTGCTAGGACTAATTCGAGCATTGCTAGGACTAGTTCGTCCCTTTAAATGAATTCAAAAATAGACAAAGTTTTGGGCGTAATTTTTGGAGGGAAACTTTAAAGGGACGACAATATCATCCCAATAAATAAAATATTAACCCCACCGTGCCAGCTAGGATTTCCACGTGGACATGACTATTTGAAGGGACAACATTGTCGTCCCATTAAAGTTTCTTCCAGAAAATAATATGTGACATAAAAGAAATTATACAATTTGGGTTTGTAAGGACGACATGTGTCGTCCCTTTAAAGAAAATTAATTTTTTTTTTTATTATAAAACTTTGTGTTAATAAATAAGATTCTGTTTTTAATAAAATTCGCGTTTAAAGGGACGACTCTGTGTCCCATTAAATGTTTTTCAGAAAATAATATGTTATATAGAAGAAATTATAAAATTTGGGTTTGTAGGGACGACAATTGTCGTCCCTTTAAAAGAAATTAAATTTTTTTTATAGGAAAATGTCGTAGAGGACGGGTTTACATCTTATTTGTATAAAAAGGACAAGAAAATAATACAATGGTTGTAAAGGACAAAAAGTAATGTATATCCAAAAATACCCTTTATAATTATAACTACTCTCATTCCACCATTATCCGACTCATTCATCCATTATCCCAAAATCTAGAAACTCTAACATCCATCCTCTTCTCTGCAAATCCCCTATTTCCCCTTTGTATTAACTGCAAATTCCATGAGGCGATGCTCCATCTGCAAATTGTGAGAGGTGGTGCTCCATCTACTTGCCTATTCCGTTTGATATCGAGCAATGAATTCTCGATTTGGTGATGATTTGCAATGAATTCTCGTTTGCATCTGAAATCGCTAATATCACTACTTGCACAAGAGAGGTATGGCCAAGGATTCAATAGAAGCAAGCGTAGCAGGTCCAGGTAATAATAACTGCATCTGTTTCCTTTGATCATCAATATTGGTGCAGAAAGTGGAATAATCACTTCCTCTGATGATTGATTTAATCTACACGAAGCAAGAGAGCAATAAACAACCGTAACCGTAATCGTCTCCGTCGAATTCGGAACTCGGAAGTCGGAACTCGGAACTCGGAATTGCTCCATCCGAATTGGTTTTTGTTGATACACCAAGTGCATTCCGCATGTGATAATTACGAGCAAATCGAAGTTTAAATCGACTGCATTTAATCAGGTCGTATCCTTTTCGATTTAATGTTAATATCGTATCTTTTATATATTCTGATTTTAGAACGGTAATCTGCCTGATTTTGTGCTATTGTGTCTATATGAAGGTTGAATATGAAAGGTTTGACCTTTCATCTGATTTGGTGAATGATACGAGCCATTTGTGCTACTGTGTCTACGTTTTGTGAATGAAAATCTGCCTGATTTGTGCTACTGTGTCTACGTTATTACAGATTCAATGCTCCGATTTGGTTAACTCTTTCCATTCATCTTGATTTACTTTTCAATTTCTTTTCTGAATCGTATTTTTGTATAACCGTTGTTTTGATTACAGTGAGTCAAGGCTATGAGCTGAGAAAGGCAAGAAGAACCGGGGATTTGATCTCCCTGATTCTCCGGTGACAATTTAATGCCTAAAGATGCCTACTTTCAGAGTTTAGAGGCAAGATTAGTTGCAGCAAATAAAGAGAGGGAAAAAATAAGGATTGGTTCTACTATTTAGTTTAAATCACCGACTAGATTTGCTCTGAGGATAGCACAAGCGAGCATTTTAATGATGTTGTGATACTCAAATTAGAAGCGAGGCAAGCGACCCTATCAAAAGAAGGCAAAGGAACTTGTATATATCATGCTATTTTTTACAAAATGAAGACCATTTGATGTATATGTAGTAACACCATCATTTTTGGCAAGCAGCCTTATTTTTTCTTCCATCTTCATTTGATGTATATGTAGTAACACCATCATTCAAAAACCGATCAATATTATTGACACATAATAATAGTCATGTAGTAACATGAACTTTCTCTGTAGTAACACTTGTTGCAACACATGCCCTTTTCATCATGTAGTAACACCACTATGCACACTCCATACAAAGAATGTAGTTTGTTGGGGAGATTTTGCAAAACTATACTACCATGCAAAACTACCTCCTAACCGGCCGAATACCGGGTAGTTGCTAGTAAAGTTGGATAAGTAGCAAATTTAATAGAAAATTTATAAAACCTATACTACCATGCAAAACTACCTCCTAACCGGCCGAATACCGGGTAGTTGCTAGTAAAGTTGGATAAATGCACGGGTATCGATCCTCGGGAATTGGGTACATCGAATCTAACTTATTAATTCTTCTTTATTAACCTAAACCTAAACTAAAGCGGAAAAGTAAAGCTGGGCGAGAGGATTGTTAATCCAAAGCCAGGAAGGATAATTGTGATCAACATAAAATAAATCTAAACTACAACAATAAATCTATCTAACGAACATGATAATGGTAAGCGATCAAACATGGAGCGAACCATAATCCACCATCCGCAACCCTTAATTTCTTCCCTAGATTATCTTATAGTGATTTAATTCAAGTTGTGGTTTCACCTATCAAAGCGTATGAATTCTACTTTAGTAGATGAATTCGCCTATCAATCTCTATCTTTCGATTTACGGAGATTAACGCATCATAAAATAAACCAAGGTGCAAGATTTTCTAGATCTAACAACCTAGACATTCAACCTATCAACTTTCGTTTGATATAGATCAAAACGTCTATTCTTTCCTATGGTGATCTCGCGTTTACACCGACTTTCGTCCTACGGTAAACATCAAACATGCACATCTTTCGATATAAATGCAATACACAAATAAACATAGGAAAAATACAATCTTTAAATTAAACTCATCCATAAAATATCCAAAGAAAGGAAATAAGAGAAAGCTGAAAAATCTCACATGGCTGCTCCGGTTTGATCATCTTCAAGCCAACACCATGATCGAACCAAAGAAGAGAAGAAAGCGACATAAAATAAACACTAATCTAACCCGGATCACCCGAGCACAAGGCTCGGGTGATCGCCTTATAACTCGAGCGAAAGCTGTTGCATGCGTGTAATTTTCGTATGAAAAATCTGATGTAATTAGGGTTGGAATCGCAGCTGCTTTTATAGAAAAATCAAGTCGGTTGCTACAGTAAAGGTGCCGGACGCCCGTCCACTATTTTCAGCAACATCATCCAAACTTGTAACGCTCATATCTTGGGCCTTGTAAGTCGGAATGGAGTGATTCAAAATCCTGTAGAATCCTATCTTCAAGCTCTACAACTCTTCTCTTGAGGTCCAGAGTCAAATCGGTTGTTATCATATCGAGAACTGCATCGGAAGTCGGGACTACCCGGAATCCTGATTTCCCAACATTCATCTTGATTGATTTCTTTCCTTATATCTTTCAATCTTCCATAACTTTGATTGATCCTTTCCAATCACGAATTTAGCTCTCTAAAATCCTCTCTCCCATCATCAATGAGTATCTACAACAATAGGAAAACATACCAAAGCGTAACGTATTTCCAAAATAACATAAAATCATCAATTACGCACATAAATCGTTACGTTTTGAGATTTAACTATTAAAAACATCATTTACTCAATATTTCCATATAAACACTTGATTCTTATGCAAATTATATAAATACGGGGAAATCATTATAAAATATATCAATATAAAGCGTACAAAATCACCCTTAACAACTCCCCACACTTATCTTTTGCTCGTCCGAGCAAAGCAAAACAAAAGAAAGGCTCGGAAAGAATATAGACACCTCAACACATATACCACATAGTCAATAAATTAGAAGTTCACCATCGTGTGTGTGCATAGCCATAGAAAACTTCCACTAAATCCAAACTTGAAAAACTCAAAGCAAAACTAGCTAATACCCCCTCGTGGACTACAATAAATGACACTTATAAGGTGCACCCTACAAGCGTGACATATCCCGAAAAATATGATCGAATGAATCTAGGGCCTTTCGAAATACTCGAGAGGATAATCCCTACATCATATCTTTCGAGTTTCTACCGGGGATAAGATAGAGCGATAACTTAGTCTTATATTCATTTCACATCAATTGTTAAGTTGATCTAACCATTTCACTTTAAACACACATTAGAAGAAGCTATTGCCCTCATAGTGAGAATAGGACATTTCGAGATAATACCCTACCTTACTCCAATCATAAGGCGACTTTTCCTAAGCGCCGTGAGCTCTTAGTCATCATAGTGGAATAGGACATACGTGGTATACCCTACCTCACTCAAATCATCGACTAGCTTCCGACACACCCTTTTTAATCAACTATTAACTTATCCTTTTAATTGACATTAGCCCCGTGTTACTTATCACATTCAAACTTCCAGATATTCACAGTATGTCATACTCGGAGCTAAATACAGACTATCATAAATCTCAAGATATATACGTAGCACTAAGCACATGACTTATAAGGAAATCAAAAACCACTAATCCAAAACGGGGTATAACTTTACAAATTAGCTCATCATTCACTATGGCTCGTGGAAAATAATATCGGGTGAAACAACTAACTTACGGAACATATGGCATACAACATCAATGAATATAACAAACCGAACAAAAACATGCATTGCTCACTCGAGACAAAACAAAAAATTTTAAAATAATTTAGCTCATTTTTGCATAAAAATAAAATCATGTAAGCAAATGTATAGATACATATCGACTTATCCCCTCCCCCACACTTAAATTACAGCATGTCCTCATGGTGTGCAAAAATAAAAAGAAACAGAAAACTTGGTGATTCGTTGTTGAAAGGAGCTATGCGGAAGTGGGTCGACCTCACCTTGAAATGCTCAACGAATCGATGGTCGTGGACCATCCACCGGAAAATGAAATCGTCTAAAGCTCACAATCGCTATCGAAAATATCCTGCACACTTGACAAACATGAAATACCTCGGGGATAGGGGGAAGATAACATATAAAGCACAGGAAAGGAAGTCTAGAGAATTTTTAGATTAAGCTCATATAAAGATGGACATATACATGGAATATTACAAAATAGTAGGGCTATGTGCAACTATATGAAAATGCATTACAATGCAATCTACGTGAAAAATCCTAAAAATAAAATAAAAACGAGGTAGTATTACGGAAACCGACAGTTAACTACACTCAAAAAGAAAAATAAACTAGGTGGTATTACGAAAACCGACAGTGACCACACTTAAGAAAAATAAAAGGAAAAATAGAAAAACAATGCAACTATATGAAATGCATTTAAATGATATGCAAAAAGAAAATAAAATAAAAGAAAGAAAACTAGCCCACTATATGCAACACGACATATATATAAACGTCTACCACATAATGACAGGTTACGAAAAACGACAGTGCTGTCACTAGTGCCGACGCGCCTTAAGACTTATCGAAAGTGATAGACTTATGGAAACCAACATTCATCTATCTAAACAGGTATAACTCATATGGAGAAAGGACGTAGCATACGGAAAACCGACAGTAGCTACCCATATGAACTATAAAAACAAAGGAAGCATGTAAGTCTTAAAAGCTAACAAGATTCATCACAACGGTATGTAGCATACGGAAACCGACATTAGCTACTAATTAACCATAAGAACAGTTATAGCTTACGAGAACCGACAGTCACTATAACATGCCTAGATGAATCATATATAAGGATTTGATCAATTATCTAACATGGATTCATAGATGGAAAGGTAAAAACATATAAGTTCAGGGCATCTATGTAAAAATCAATTAGCCACAGAAGCTCTAATGACAGCAATCCATACTAAATAAAAGCATTAAAAACAAGATCAAGAAAAACACGGGGAACTCGGCGGCGTTCAAGACAAATGACAGGCGTTCAATGGAAATTGTAGCCCTGGACGGCGTTCAACAAACAAGCGCTCGTTTGCCCTTGAAAACACACTGGGACGGGCGTTCGAATATCGAGCGCCCGTCGATTCCTCAAAATCGGATCAGATTGAAAATTTCGAAGCGGACGAACGTCCAACAATTCCAAGCGCTTCGTTTACGCACGTTAGAGTGCGGGCGGGCGTTCACGTACCATGGGCGCTTCGTCCACACAACAAATATGCACGCAGGCAGCGGGAAAAACACAGCAAAACCCTAAATACTTATGAACACAACACAAAGAACACGAGATCACAAAGACAATGACCTTATCAAATTAAGCACGCAGGGGTTAGACTAGGTAACACATAAACATATAAACTTCACGTAAAACAAGTTGAGTAAAAACTTTTGCACATTCTTAACCTAACGGTCATCGAAACACGGCAAAATAAAAACTCTCAACTTGGTATACGCTACTTTTATTAAAAACAAAAATAAATAAAACGTAACAAAATAGAAAAATTAACTTAACTAGATTCAACATGACACCTATTCCCCGGCAACGGCGCCACTTTTGTTGGGGAGATTTTGCATCATTAAAACAAAAGAAAATTTATAAAACCTATACTACCATGCAAAACTACCTCTAACCGGCCGAATACCGGGTAGTTGCTAGTAAAGTTGGATAATCACGGTATCGATCCTCAGGGAATTGGGCTGTCGAATCTAACTTATTAATTCTTCTTTATTAACCTAAACCTAAACTAAAACGGAAAAGTAAACTGGACAGAGGATTGTTAATCCAAAGCCAGGAAGGATAATTGTGATCAACATAAAATAAATCTAAACTACAACAATAAATCTATCTAACGAACATGATAATGACTGAAGCGATCAAACATGGAACGAACCATAATCCACCATCCCGCAACCCTTAATTTCTTCCCTAGATTATCTTATAGTGATTTAATTCAAGTTGTGGTTTCACCTATCAAACGTATGAATTCCTACTTTCGTAGATGAATTCGCCTATCAATCTCTATCTTTCGATTTACGGAGATTAACGCATCATAAAATAAACCAAGGTGCAAGATTTTCTAGATCTAACAACCTAGACATTCAACCTATCAACTTTCGTTTGATATAGATCAAAACGTCTATTCTTTCCTATGGTGATCTCGCGTTTACACCGACTTTCGTCCTACGGTAAACATCAAACATGCACATCTTTCGATATAAATGCAATACACAAATAAACATAGGAAAAATACAATCTTTAAATTAAACTCATCCATAAAATATCCAAAGAAAGGAAATAAGAGAAAGCTGAAAAATCTCACATGGCTGCTCTCGGTTTGATCATCTTCAAGCCAACACCATGATCGAACCAAAGAAGAGAAGAAGCGACATAAAATAAACACCTAATCTAACCCGGATCACCCGAGCACAAGGGCGGGTGATCGGCCTTATAACTCTAAAGCGGCTGTTATGCGTGTAATTTTCGTATGAAAAATCTGATGTAATTAGGGTTGGAATCGCAGCTGCTTTTATAGAAAAATCAAGTCGGTTGCTACAGTAAAGGTGCCGGACGCCCGTCCACTATTTTCAGCAACAGCATCCAAACTTGTAACGCTCATATCTTGGGCCTCGTAAGTCGGAATGGAGTGATTAAAAATCCTGTAGAATTCTCTCTTCAAGCTCTACAACTCTTCTCTTGAGGTCCAGAGTCAAATCGGTTGTTATCATATCGAGAACTGCGTCGGAAGTCGGGACTACCCGGAATCCTGATTTCCCAACATTCATCTTGATTGATTTCTTTCCTTATATCTTTCAATCTTCCATAACTTTGATTGATCCTTTCCAATCACGAATTTAGCTCTCTAAAATCCTCTCTCCCATCATCAATGAGTATCTACAACAATAGGAAAACATACCAAAGCGTAACGTATTTCCAAAATAACATAAAATCATCAATTACGCACATAAATCGTTACGTTTTGAGATTTAACTATTAAAAACATCATTTACTCAATATTTCCATATAAACACTTGATTCTTATGCAAATTATATAAATACGGGGGAAAATCATTATAAAATATATCAATATAAAACGTACAAAATCACCCTTAACATAGTTACGCATAATGTAGTATCACAGTGAAAGTCCACATATGAAATAACACGTATTTCACGTTGGTTCTGTGAACACTATCCGACGTACTAACACCACTATGCAAACACCCTCCAACATAGTAACACATAATGTAGTAACTCGTAGTAACACCAACACGTAGTAACACCAACACCCTGCAAATCCTTACCCGACTTTAATGTGAAAAGATAAAAAAAATTATTATCATTAAGGGTATTTTTGTACATCTCTTTTTTTTGTCCTTCTCAACCACTGTCTTTGTTTTTCGTCCTTTTTCATCATTTACCATCTTATATTGTCCTTTAGGCCCACCACCCGTTTTTTTTAATATAAAACATTGTGTTAATAAATAAGATTCAGTTTTTTATAAAATTTTAATATACATATTCTAATAAACATTGCGTTTAAATATAAAATACATTAGGGGAATGAAGGAGAATGACAGAAATATTCATCAATTGAGTACAAGGACAGTCTTTTGAAACTTTTGCATAAAGGACAAAACTATTTATTCACCGTCGAAATTCATTTGTGTTTGAAATTCACTGTTTAAATTCACTGCCGAAATTTACTGTCGAAATTCACTAATTTTCAAAATTCATTGTCGAAATTCACTAATTTTCGGGATTCACTGTCGAAATTCACTGATTTCGGGATTCACTAGGGAGATTCACTGATTTTCGGGATTCATTGTTTGTCCTTCTCGCTATAAAAATTATGCAGTTGTCATTCTCCCTATAAAAAATATGTAGATGTCATGTTACTTAAAAATATTCCAAATTGTGTCCTTATCCCTAATTTCCCATTTTTTTTTATAGAAATTCCTTTATCGAACGACAATACAGGTGATTCTAATAATACTCTCTACTATAGATTGTCAATTCATTATCGAGGGATTGATTTGAATCTCGGGATTCGTTAATGAGCGATTGATCTCAATCCCGAGATCCGTTATTGATTAAGAGATTTCAAACCGATATCTTTCCTTGCAGATAATTCGTATAGTACTATCTACTATAGATCGTCATGTCGTTATCGAGCGATTGACTTGAATCTCGGGGTTTGTCACCGAGCGATTGAACTCAATCCCGAGATCCGTTATCGATTAAACGATATCAAACCGATATATTTTCTTACAGATCATTATGATAGTACTATCTACTATAGATCGTCAGTTCATTATCGAGCGATTGATTTGAATCTCGGGGTTCGTCACCGAGCGATTGAACTCAATCCTGACATCCGTTATTGATTAAGTGATTTCAAACCGATATATTTCCTTATAGATCATTCTGATAGTACTATCTACTAAAGATTGTCAGTTCGTTATCGAGCGATTGATTTGAATCTCGGGGTTTGTCACCGAGCTATTGATCCGAATCCCGAGATCTGTTATCGATTAAGTGATTTCAAACCGATATCTTTCTTTATAGATCATTCTGATAGTACTATCTACTATATATCGTCAATTCGTTATCGAGCAATTGATTTGAATCTCGGGGTTTGTCACCGAGCGATTGATCTCAATCCCGAGATCCGTTATCGATTTAGCGATTTCAAACCAATATCTTTCCTTATAGATCATTCTGATAGTACTATCTACTATAGATCGTCATGTCGTACGTTATCGAGTGATTGACTTGAATCTCGGGGTTTGTCACCGAGCGATTGAACTCAATCCCGATATCCGTTATCGATTAAGTGATTTCAAACCGATATCTTTCCTTATAGATCATTCTGATAGTACTATCTACTATAGATCGTCAGTTCGTTATCGAGTGATTGATTTGAATCTCGGGGTTTGTCACCGAGCGATTGATTTGAATCCCGAGATCCGTTATCGATGAAGTTATTTCAAACCGATATCTTTCTTTATAGAAAATTCTGATAGTACTCTCTTCTATAGATCGTCAGTTCGTTATCGAGCTATTGATTTGAATCTCGGGGTTTATTCACCGAGCGATTGAGCTCAATCCCGACATCCGTTATCGATTAAGTGATTTCAAACCGATATCTTACCTTATAGATTATTATGATAGTACTATCTACTATAGATCGTTAGTTCGTTATCGAGTAATTGATTTGAATCTCGGGGTTTGTCACCGAGCGATTGATCCGAATCCCGAGATCCGTTATTGATTAAGTGATTTCAAACCGATATCTTTCTTTATAGATCATTCTGATAGTACTCTCTACTATAGATCGTTAGTTCGTTATCGAACGATTGATTTGAATCTTGGGGTTCGTTAACGAGCAATTGATCTCAATCCTGAGATCCGATATCGATTAAGCGAATTCAAGCCTTTTTATATAACTTTAATAATTTATATAATATGTAATTTATATAATTATATTGAGTAGTGATTTCAAACCCGGGGCTCGTTAACTAATCGGTTGATGACAATGTTATATAATATGTAATTTATTTAATTAATTTTAACGGGACGACAATGTCGTCCCAAAAAAGCAAATGTCGTCCCATTAAACATTATAACCTAACTAAATCGGGCAAACTCCCTTCTTCTTCTTCATTTCAAATTTTGTTCAGGCTCCGCCGCGCCCCACTTCTCAAACCTCCCCAGCCCGTCCGCACCACTACCCAGCTCATCCGCACTACTATCGCCACCGGAGAAAGCTTTCCCCCACCCATCGCCGCCGGAGAAAGCTTACCCAACCCGTTCTGCTGGACTAGCTGGCCGGACTGCTTCTCCACATCCACTCCAGGTGACTAGGTCGGTAGCAGGTCCTCCACGACTCCACCACCTCCACTTCAGGTTCAACTTTATTCTTCAACTCAATTTCAATTCAGTCCAAGTAATTTTTTTCCCTATGAAGTATTTTTTCAATTTCCATGATTTTTATGTTGTGTATAGATTAGAATTTAAAAGTGATTAATTGATTTGTTGATTGTGTTGTTGAGTGTTCTTACTTGAATTTGAAGTTTGAACACTTAAATATTTGACTATCGAGTAGTGAATGGTGTGTAGTGTGTAGTGAATGTGTAGTGAGTGTGTGTGTAGTGAGTGTATTGTAGTGAGTGTGTAGTGTGTGTGTGTGTGTGTGTGTAGTGAATGGTGAATGGTGTGTAGTGAGTGTAGTGTAGTGATAGTGTAGTTTTTTATGGATAAAGGGATAGTAGTGTGTGTGTTGAAATGAGGGATAGTAGTGTGTGTGTGTGTTGAAATGAGGGATAGCAGTGTGTGTGTTGAAATGAGGGATAGTAGTGTGTGTGTGTGTGTGTGTGTGTTGAAATGAGAGATAGAAGTGTGTGTGTTGAAATGAGGGATAGTAGTGTTTATGATGGATAAAGGGATAGTAGTGTTTTTGACTATTATATTGGTAGTAGATGTACAATATAGTTGATTTACTTCACAATGTTAGTGTATAAAGCGTGTGATTGACTAGTATATGTGTGTGATTGACTTGAAATTTTATTTCGTCAAGTAGTAGTGTATTAAGTAGTGTATGAATCTTGTCCATGTATTGGTTTTGGAAAAGTGTTGGAAAACCGTTATGTATGTATGTGATTGAACATGTTGAATAAAGTCTAGCATTGAAGGTGTTCTTATGCTAATTTGTTATAAATCAAAATTAGAAAATGAACTAACATTGAAGAACTAGGAGTGGTAAGTGTTAAAGACTTAGTTTTATGAAACTAAGTGTTGGAAATAAAATTTATGTTTTGATGATGATTCATCACTTAGTTTATTTAGTATTCTTAACCCCATTGATGAAGTGTCATAACTAGCTGTTATAGTGCAAAGCAAAAAGAAGTCTAGATATCAATGTATAGGATTTATTAGAGTCTGATATTTGTATAAGTTAATCAGACAAGCACTGTAATAGTTCTAGCTGGGCGAGAAAGAAAGGCGAGACTTAATCTAGCTGAGATTCTACAAGCAAACTGACTCAGAACACACCTACATGGAACTGAAGAAGATAAGTTTGCTGAGAGTTACAGACTCGGTTGGCTTATCTAGAAGATTGAAGAAGCGAGGACACTGAGACTCGATTATTGAAGAATGAAGAAGCGAGGTTCAAACTCGATTATGAAGATTATAAGTCGAGGCTGTAAAGTTAGACTTCAAGCAAGATTGTGGTGACTGAGGCGACTTTATGGATCTTGTATGAAGACCTAAGAATCATAAGGACAATGAATTCTTAGATGATAATGTATCATGGTGTACTCGATTAAGTCAATTATAATCGGATGGCGAGATCTTGACACACAGTGAGCGGTCGAGAAAATATAGCCGTTACAAGCAGGATGAATATTGAATGAACCCCTATAAATAGACTACCTCTACAACATCAAAAAGAAGAGCAGGTATATGATAATAAAGCAAGAAAACTTAAAAGGAATCTATCTAGTCAAGAAAGATCAAGCTAAGGGGGAAAGCCAGATTCAAAAGAATACCTGCTAAGTTTTAAATCGCAAGATCAAGAAATTTCTTCAAAGTGTTCAAGCATATTCAAGCAGATTCAAGATCTGACATTTGAAGAAATACAGAGCCGTGCTTAAAATTAATCACTCTGAAGAAAAGCTCAAATCACAGTTGAATCATAGTTATTGATTCAAAGTCTCAACTTTGATTTTATCAAAGGTCTAGACTGTGAAACACCAAGAAGGTGTGAAGGACAGTTGAGTGCAGTCAGGAAGACTGTGTTTGTGATGAGCTGGTGAAGAGGCAATTCTACCCTTCAAGGACCAGTGGTTCAAACAGTTGAAGAACAGCAATCCTACATTGTTCAACAAGTGTTTAGATAGTGAAGCTAGGGATTAGTCAAGGACTATCGTTTAGAACTTTGTAATGAGGCCATCTCAAAGAAGTTCTAGTGGAATTTTCCTCCGCATCACAGGGGAAGAGAGGATTGACAGGATTACACCACCTGGAACCTCTATAATTCTTGTCTATTTACTTTAAGCATTTATTTATTTGGTTTTCTTACAGAAACTAATTTAACTAGTGTTAAAGGCTATTACTTATCCATTTGCGATTAACAATACTAAGTATAAGTCGGTATTGACTTATATTGATTGAGCTAAGCGAACTCCGCACAAGTTAAGGGGCGAGAGATAAAGTAAGCAATCGAAGATCGGTTTGAGTTTGAGAGAAACTTCAGTTCTCGGGCTTTTCTGCTCGAGATTAGTTTTGGTGACAAGTTTATTCACCCCCCTCCTCTAAACTTGTGTTAGCCTTTCCAAGGGACCAACAATTGGTATCGGAGCAGTGCTTCTATTTTGAAGAGATCCATTACTGATGCAGTATCAGTTTGTCTAATTGAAGTATCTGTCTATCCGTTACTAGTTTGGAGCAACCAGTTGTTAAAAACCCCTACTGTACCTGTCTTAAAAGCATTTTTAATGGATACATCTAAAATTAGAAATTGGTTAAATAACCCCCTGACTGACTATTTGCAAAATGTTGCCTATGATTTTCAGGATCAAGTATTCGAAAGATTCAGTACTACATGCTCACACACAAATCCAGAACCTCAATTCAGTTATGATGAAAACTTTGAATTCAATGCGAATGCAGTTGATGAATTCGGTAGATTTGCATCCTTAAGCGATCTCTCAGAAGAAGCTGAAAGAGAGTTACTGCGAGTAACTGATTCTATAGAAGAAAAGCTAACCAGAGATCCATCCAGTGCAAAAGCCACAAATACTGATGAGATTTTACCTACAAGTCATGGAGGAGAAAGTGATGAAGAAATCATACTGCTAGGAGCTACACAGGCGAATGCTGTTGATAAAGGAAAACAAGTTCTAATCAGCAATGATTCCTCAACAGAAGGTTTAACTATCGAGCATCAGGAGGTAAGTGCATCTACATCCAAATCTCACACTGCCCTGAACAATCAAAGAAATGAAGATTTCAATAAAACCTTGGACATACTCATAAAGCAATTAGAGATTACTCAAAAGAATTATGAGAATGTCAAAAAGGAGAAAAAGTTATTGAAAACTGAAATTTCAAGATTGAATGGTGAAATCGATCTAATCAAGACTAACAATGGAGCCAAGGTAATTCGACCAACTGATGAGCCAATCAGTAAATCATCAGTTGATCCAACTTCCAAAGTTCAATTCAAACCAGGAAAACCATTTGGAGATAGATCTGGTTTAGGGTTTGATAATCAGTATAATTCTCAGTTTAGACCAAGATCAGTTGCAATAAAATTTGTGACTACTCAACAGTCAAAAACTTAGAAAACTGATAAAGTTATTAGAACTGATAGATACTCAACACAACCAAACACAATAACTGATGAAACTGAAAAATCAGCTGGAAAAATTCACCAAGCCAACAGATTTTACAGAAAAACTCAGAAGGCTAAAAATGGTAAAACTGATCCAAAATCAGCAAGAAAAATCTTCAAGTCATATTCATCTAAGAATGAAGATTATTCATGGAAGAATAGACTCAGAGGGAAAGGAAGATTATTTCCCACTGATGAAGATTGGAATAGACCATCACATCAGTTTCACAAACTGAACAAATTTAAAACTGTTAGGACAAAACAGGAAAAGCTTGTGAAAACTGACCTCACTCAGTCAAATTGTCAAGAAAGGTATAGAGTTAAAAATAAAGTTGTACCATCAAGAGCTAATCAGTTAGGACCCAAAAAGATATGGGTACCAAAAATTTCTCACTTTGTTTTGCAGGAAAATCTCACTAACTGAGAAATGCAATTCACAAAACTGAGTTGTACTTACAACTAGGTTTTTGAATTCAGCATAAGGACAAAACTGAGCATATACAGCTATTGATACACCGTACCTTCTTTATTCACTTTTATGTAGCCACGGTTATCAAGAAAAGACGTGGTCCTTCTCAATCTAAACCGTTCATAATTTCCACTCACCCACTTTTCGCAATCTCAAAACATTTATGACAAGACGTTTTAAGTCCCACTCAATTCTTAACTACCCTCACTCCAAATTATAAATACTCAGAATTTTCTTTTATAAAATTCCTTACGCTTGAATTCTGAATCTATTTGCTAAACTCCAGAAAAATGACTTTCACTCTTGTTGAACCTGGAATGATCGTTTCTCTTGATCAATATATTGCAAAATATGTTGATCAAACTCTAGTCAACTCTATTGCAACAAAAATCCGGAAAATCAAGGGATTGGAAGCTGTCTTCAACATCGATCTAAAAATGTTTGCTTGGAAAGCATCGGAGACTTCTATCAATTTGGTAGAACAACCGTTGAAGGAGAAGACACTCAAACCTATATCACCACTGTCAGTGATAAGGAAATCAGAGTCACTGAAGACTTAATTGCAGAAATCTTTGGATTTGACAAATCCGGAGGAACAGCAGCCATCAAATTGACCAAGGAACAGAAAGAGAAGTTATGGAAAGATATAGCAATTATTGGAGAATCTGCTGTCTTACAAACAGGGAGCACAAGCTTGCTCAAACCAGAATTTAATTTTCTTTCAAAGATGCTGGCAAATTGCATAATTGGGAACGCTGGAAACTTCAGCAATCTATCTGGAGCAAAACTAGATCTGCTATATGTGATCTGGTTTGAAAAAGATTTCAATTGGGCAAGGTACCTATTTGATCAATTGATAGCGCAGTCAATTGATGTACCTAAAAAGAAGACTGATGTAAAGAAAGGACGATTTTATCACAAGAAGACTCTTGCTTTAGTAGTCCAAAGGATACTCAATCACTTTGGAATTGCCATGAGAAAAGAAACACCAATTGCTGACGGAAAGATTGCCATTAAGGAAGAAAAAGAAAGAAAGAGGAAAGCTGAAAAGTCTGGAATTGAACCTGAAAAGAAGAAAAGCAGGAAATCAAAGAAACCTGCAACTGGAGATGAAGTGTTGACACAAATTGAAGATTTAAAGAAAAGAAGAAAAGAGTTGGAAGAAACAGAAAAAGGATTAACTGATCTAGTTACTGAGAATCCAGTAGAAATGTCATCAATTCAGAAGTCAGAACTGAAGTTGCTGATGGATCAGCACCAGAAATGCAAACTGAAGATAATCCCACCAAATCCTTTCCAGTTTTGGTAACTGAGGTTTCATCAACTCAAGAAGCAGTTGTGCATTCACAAGAAATAGTAATGACAAAAGAAACTGAAGTTGTCAACAGAGAAAAGACTGTTGAAACTGATTTGCAGAAAGAAGCTGTAACTCAGGGGGAACATACCCTGAGAACTGAGCCTGAGGATAAAGAATCAGACTGTGATGAAAGACTGATTGATGAAACAACATTGAACATACTCATGTTGCTTTCAAAGTCCAAGAATTCTCCCCTAGAAACCATACCCAGTTTGGAACCAGAGGAAACTGCAAAAGAATTTTTAGCTCCTCAAATTGAAGAAAAAGAGGCTGAAGCTGAAGCAGAATCAACCAAGATTATGCAGTTGGATGAACAAGTTCATGAATTTGAACTCAATGAACAATCATCGAAGGAAGTTCCAGTTGTTGAATTGGAACCTGAGCAAGGTAAAAGTCTAGTCGTTGAAGAAAATGCAAGTGAAAAAGTTTTGCAAACTGAGACTACAATCTTAGCTTATGAAATTGAAAAGGGAACATCAGTTATCCCAAACACTGCTGAGGGAGAAATCAGCAGAACCAATCTTATGCAAACTGTTGATCCCATGCAAATTGACGTTCCTACTCAAGAAGAAGATCATGAGGTCACACGAGAATCAGAAGATACCCTCACACCATTCAAATCCCTATCTGATCATACAGAACTTATGAAAGCTGACTATGAGCGACTGCAAAGATATAGAACTTGGAAGTTCAGTTCTATAGAAAATCAAAGAAGTCAGCGTGCATAAATGGAGGTTATTGAGGAATGGGTATTCAATCTTTACAACATCACAAGTCTATTGGAGATAATCAATACCGACGAATTCATAAATCAAGGTTATGCGCTAATCAGAAATCATCATTGGAAGGAAGCCATAGCCAGTGGAAGTTCTAAGAAGAATGTTGATGATGACTTTGAGGAAGATCCTGACTTACAAAAAGGGATTATTGCCTCTATACAAGAAAAAGAAACTGCAACAGAACTAGAAACTGATGAAGGCTCTAGCAGTTCTGGTGAAAGCTGTGGAAGCTCAAGTTCTGAAAACTTATCTGAAACTCAGCTGGACAAAGAAGCAGAAGGAGGTTACCAATCTCCCACTGATAAATCCACACTTGAAATAGCAAGAACCTTGGCAGACGTACCTGGAGAAGAATCAGATGATGAACCTGAAGTACATTTGTCACCCACAAAAGCTGTTGATTCATCAAGATTGGAGGAAGCTGAGAAACAGTCTGAAGAGAAAAGACAATCAATTGAATTTACGGAAAAACTGAAGCAAGTTGTTCTTTCACCTAAAACAACTGAGGCTGGGACAAGCAAAGGAAAAGAGCAACAAGGAGGAAATTCACAAGATGTTCCCACTCAAGTTGATCTCATTAGGTATTATCACAATGAGATACTAAGAATTCAAAAGGATGACAAAAGCTTATTCGGAAAAGTTTTAAAATCTTTAAAAGCCAGTCAAGATGAACGAACCAAGCTTGAAGAGAAAATGGACAATGTAAATGACAACTGTCAAACCACTCTGCTTGAGATTCAGAAAACAGCCACTGAGCATGTCACAAGGAAAAACGAAACTCAAGACAGATGGGAAGGTATTCTTAATAATCTAGTCGATAGAATGTCTTTAATGGAACCGGGCATAAAGGACTCAGTCGTGGCACAAACCATATTGGCATCAACCCAACAAACACTGAATGCTTACATCAAAATCCTGATCAACAAGGATGATGTCAATAAGGGGGGAAAGTTTGGATATCTTAAAAGTCCATGCAGCTGAGATGCCACAAGCCCTCACAAATGTTGATGACAAGTTGAGTGAACTGAAGAAAGCAAGAGGAGATTTTACTGATGATGAGATGAAAGCGATTATTTAAATATTCGAGAATCAGCCCGACAAAAGAGTTGGTCTAGATTCTCGTCTTTACAATCTCTTCAAGGACTTACCAGAGAGAGAAGGAGTATCAAAAGAAGAATCTCTTGAAACCTTTCTACACATGCAAAAGATACTCGTGTACTATTGGAATAAACTGAAGAAATGGGAAGCAAATGGCACCTTAGATAAAGCTTCAGAGAAAGTTGAAAAGGCTGAACCTGTATTTATTCAAAATCTACTGAGAACAGCCACCAATGAAAGACTAAGGACATTTGTATTTACTTTTGCTATTCTATTCAAAAGCAAGTTTTTCAAGAAGAATAATCTATCTCAATCATGGAACATTTGGGCAAGCATTCATGGAATTGAACACTCAGCCACAAATGATGAAATGATAACTATTGCGGAGAATTATGATAGTCAACCTTCTCTATCCGCCAAATAAAAAGAAACTATCTTCCAGTTTTTGTTTGTTGTATTTTATTACTTGTTTAAGCTTTGTAACTCAGTTATCAAATAAAGTTTCAGTTTCTCAGTTCATAGTGTTACTTACTGTATTTTGTCTTTTATCTTTTTGCATTGCTTTTAAGGAGGGTATTGACATCATCAAAAAGGGGGAAATTGTTGGAAATAAAATTTATGTTTTGATGATGATTCATCACTTAGTTTATTTAGTATTCTTAACCCCATTGATGAAGTGTCATAACTAGCTGTTATAGTGCAAAGCAAAAAGAAGTCTAGATATCAATGTATAGGATTTATTAGAGTCTGATATTTGTATAAGTTAATCAGACAAGCACTGTAATAGTTCTAGACTGGAACTGAGAAAAGAAGGAACTGAGACTTAATCTAGCTGAGATTCTACAAGCAAACTGACTCAGAACACACCTACATGGGCCCAGAAGAAGATAAGTTTCTTTGAGAGTTCTGAGACTCGGTTGGCTTATCTAGAAGATTGAAGGCGAGGGACCAGACTCGATTATTGAAGAATGAAGAAGCGAGGGTTCAAACTCGATTATGAAGATTATAAGTCGAGGCTGCAAAAGTTAGACTTGAGGCAAGATTGTGGTGACACGAATCGACTTTATGGATCTTGTATGAAGACCTAAGAATCATAAGGACAATGAATTCTTAGATGATAATGTATCATGGTGTACTCGATTAAGTCAATTATAATCGGATGAAAATCGAGTAATCTTGACACGCAGAACGGTCGAAAATATAGCCGTTACAAGCCAGGATGAATATTGAATGAACCCTATAAATAGACTACCTCTACAACATCCAAAAAGAAGAGCAGGTATATGATAATAAAGCAAGAAAACTTAAAAGGAATCTATCTAGTCAAGAAAGATCAAGCTAAGGGGGAAAGCCAGATTCAAAAGAATACCTGCTAAGTTTTAAATCGCAAGATCAAGAAATTTCTTCAAAGTGTTCAAGCATATTCAAGCAGATTCAAGATCTGACATTTGAAGAAATACAGAGCCGTGCTTAAAATTAATCACTCTGAAGAAAAGCTCAAATCACAGTTGAATCATAGTTATTGATTCAAAGTCTCAACTTTGATTTTATCAAAGGTCTAGGATGAAACACCAAGAAGTGTGAAGGGCTGAGTTGAGTGCGATCGGGAAGACTGTGTTTGTGATGAGCTGGTGAAGAGGCAATTCTACCCTTCAAGGACCAGTGGTTCAAACAGTTGAAGAACAGCAATCCTACCTGTTCAACAAGTGTTTAGATAGTGAAGCTAGGGATTAGTCAAGGACTATCAGTTTAGAACTTTTTGTAATAGGGCCATCTCAAAGAAGTTCTAGTGGAATTTTCCTCCGCATCACAGGGGAAGAGAGGATTGACAGGATTACACCACCTGGAACCTCTATAATTCTTGTCTATTTACTTTAAGCATTTATTTATTTGGTTTTCTTACAGAAACTAATTTAACTAGTGTTAAAGGCTATTACTTATCCGCTGCCAGTTAACAAGACTAAGTATAAGTCAGTATTGACTTATATTCAGTTGAGCTAACTGAACTCCGCACAAGTTAAGGGACAGAACAAAAAAGCGAATCGAAGATCGGTTTGAGTTTGAGAGAAACTCAGTTCCTGGGGCTTTTCCTGTTCAGGATTAGTTTTTGGTGACAAGTTTATTCACCCCCCCTCTAAACTTGTGTTAGCCTTTCCAATGGACCAACACTAAGTACTAACTTTTTCTTGTGCCTTAAGTGAGATACTAACTTAATTTATTGTGGTATGTCAAGTTATTGTGTATCAGTGATTTCAAATGGAACAAGACAAGTCATGGTTGTTTATTGACAGAATGAAACCCGAGTTTGATAAAGGGTTGAGTGGATTCATTAAATACGCACGGCAATTTCTTAACACTGAAGGTAAGATTCGTTTCCCATGCAAAAAGTGCTACAACATTTGTTTGAAACTTTGGAGGGCGTGTATGATCATTGCTTTTGGGGATGGGCATTTGGGTATACAACATGGTTTCACCACGGTGAAGATGGTGTATCCGTAAGCGATGCCACGAACAAGCCTGAATTGGTAGTTGAATTCGGAGATGAAATGGCTCAGTTATATATGATTTCCTTGGTAGAGCCTCGAAGAAGAAGAAGTTTTGAGACGAGAGAGGAGGATGACAACATTGATGAACTCTCTCCAAATTGCACGAACATGTTTATCCGGGATGCAAAAGCTCATCCGCCTTGAAGTTCTTAAGCGGATTTAATGCATATAAAAGTGTTGTATAAGTGGCCAAATGAAAGCTTCGACATTCTTTTAGCGAAACTGAAAGAAGTTTTTTCGGAAGGGTCAAATTTACCCGATTCATTCTAAACAAATTGGGTCTGGGGTATGAAAAGATCGATGCTTGCTTGTACCACTGTTGCATTTACTATAAGGAGACTGCTGACTTACAATCATGTCCAGTGTGCAAAACGAGCCGTTATAAGGAGTCTAAAGAAAAAAGGTAGCTCAGAAAGTGCTACGTTATTTTCCGTTAAAGCATTGTTTGAGACGTTTGTATGCTTCCCGTCACATAGCTCAGGCAATGACATGGCATAAGATGGGGCGTTCTACGGATGAGGATGTGATGAGGCATCCAACCGATGGTAAAGAATGGAAAGAATTCGATGAGCAACACCCGGACTTCGCTATCGAACCTAGAAATGTACGTCTCAGTCTAGCTACAGATTTTTTTTGCCCATTTGGTAATACGAGTCAAACATACAGCATGTGGCATATTCTAACACAAGTGGTGAATCCAGCACCATGGGTTTGCAACAATGAACTGTATAAACACATGTGTTTACTTATCCCAGGACCAGACTCCCCATGCAAGGACTTGGACGTTTATTTGAGGCCATTGATTGATGAGTTGGAAGAATTGTGGTCACAAGGGGTAGTTGTGCTTGATGCTGCTACAAATACTACCTTCAGAATGCGAGTTGCAGTTATGTTTACGGTGAACGATTTTCCCGCTCGTAGTTATCTCTCAGGTTGGACTGGTCAAGGATACAAAGCATGTCTAACTTGCAACGACGAAACACCTTCGGTACGGTTAAAGAATAAGACTGGATACGTCGGACATCATAGATGGCTGCGGGCGGACCACCCGATGCGCAAGAATAAGGGGTTTAATGGTAAAATCGAAACATTAAGCCCTCCAGTTGAGAAAACCACGGAGGAAATTCTTCAACAAATTAGTAACCTACCCGAATGTTTGCCGGGGAAACACAAAGAGTACGATGGTAAAACTCATAAGCGTCCAGAATCTTGTTTGAGTTGGTCGAAAGACATCATACTAAATAGATTGCCTTATTGGATGCCGAAAAAACTCAAGTACAATCTAGATGTTATGCACATTGACAAGAAGGTGTGTGATAGCTTATTGTCTACGGTATTGAATATTGATGGTAAGACCAAAGACACTATCAAGGCACGTAAGGATCTAGAAAACATGAAAGTGAGAAAGGAACTACATGTGATTAAACAAGGCAATAAGACTTTAAAACCGCGTGCTTTGTTCACGTTGGCACGAGAAGATCGGACAAAATTCTACGATTTATTAACAAATGTTCGGTTTCCTGATGGTTTTGCAGGAAACCTAAGAAAGAATTTGACTGGTAAAGACAAATTTAGCGGGCTAAAATTTCATGATTTTCATATCATACTCCAGAGACTTTTACCAGTTGGGGTACGAAAATTCTTGAAAAAGGAAATTTCTGATACTATCATTGATTTAAGCAATTTTTTCAGATTGATTTGCGCGCGCACGTTAAGGGTTAGTGATTTGGAGAATGCAAAAGAGAAGGTTTTGGAAATCTTGTGTAAACTAGAAACGATATTCCCACCGGCATTCTTTGATATTTTGATACATGTGATAATGCACTTGCCTGAAGAAGCGATTAGGGGTGGACTTGTTCATTTGAGATGGATGTATCCGATTGAACATTTCTAGGTAAGTTAAAGAGGTATATTAGAAATCGGGCCAGGCCGGAAGGATCCATCGCAGAGGCATACGTGGCTAACGAGACCTTGATGTTTTGCTCGGTGTATTTTTCGAGAAATGAGACAAAGTTCAATAGGCCCGAAAGGAACTGGGTTGAGAACGAAGATACAATCAAGAACCGTATATCAGTATTCAAGACTCATTTTCGATCAATGGGATCGATAAAATGCTTGACATTCAATACTAATTTGAGAGAGAAGGTTCAGGGGTATGTCTTGCAAAACTGCCATGAGATCGATGAATACCTCATGTAAGTGAGCAATCCAAACTTAATTCTTTCATTTTTTTTTTTAATTCCATTAAAGCTAACTAGTCTTCTACACCTGGAGCAGTGAACATCGTACAAAACTGTCAAGTTATTGCACGAAATAGAACCTGGACAAAATGCACCGTCAAGAATTTCCTGATTGGTTTAATTCGAAGGTACAAAATAAAGCTTGATACACTTATTGTGCACTTTTATGAGCGTTAAATAAATACTTATGTATGGTACATTATGCAGATGATTGTATTGAGTAAACAGAACTCATCAGACTTGAATGACCAATTGTTAGAACTTTCCACCGGATCTTTTTCAACGGTCAAATCCTATCTGAGTTGTGTGATGAACGGTGTCAGATTCAATGCACAAAAACTGGATCACACACGCACAACTCAAAACAGTGGGGTTGCTGTCAAAGGGACCGAAGGCACTATATGGTATGGAGTCTTAGAAGACATATATGTCGTAAGCTATCCAAATCATAACATTGTTGTTCTTTTCAAATGTACATGATTCGATACTAGTCCAGCTAAGAAGGGTGTCCGTGTATATAAGAATACAACAAGTATACGCACTACAAACACCTTGTAGGAAGAGGAGTCATTCATTCTTGCTTCACAAGAAAAACAAGTGTTCTACATAGATGATTTGTATAACGGATGTGACTGGAAATTTGTTGAGAATTTTCAACACCGTCATATCGTAGACGCACCAAATATTAATAGTGATGTGGTTGTTGATGATTTGGTAATCGACGAAACAACCCATGAAAATTTCTGACTTGTTGTTGAACTGCCACCGATGGAACCGTGTTACATGAGTGCAAATGATGTAGAAATAGATGTTGATGAAAACAATCTCGTTCAAAATGAAAAGGATGACAGTAACGAGTATGCTTCAACGGATTGCGATGATGATAATAACTGTGTAGTTGATGACATATACGACTCGATCTCACCAAACTATGCAACTGATAATGAATGATGCTATAAATCTAATATTCTTTTAGTAAGTTTATTCAAATATACTTGAATTTAAAATTTATATAATAGTAGTGCTTTACTTATACTACATCAACATATATGTGTTCTTTATATCAATTTTTTATTATATTCAAATACTTGATCATATAGGTGAATGGCTTGCGTGGGATCGGCAGGTGGTTCTCAACCACCGCACGAGCATCCATTTAGGCTACCGGGCCAATGCGAGGACGGTAATTAATTAACTGTCATTTTTTTTGTCTAGTATGATTATTCTTATTTCGTTGAATTAACATTGACACCGATACTACAGATCATATAGCAGATAATGAGGAATTGATACCGCCACCTCCATCCCCGAAAAAGAAGCAGGGTGAACGTGGACATGCAAAAGGTTTCACCGTCCAAGCCCTCAAGAAAAAGTTACGGGGCTTGATTCCTCTTAAATGGGATCCTAGATTTCCTAAAGTTCAGAAGGTTTTTGGAAAATACGCCAAGGATTTTGAGTCCGCGACAGGGAAAGTCGTGAGGTCCCATGTTCCCTATTGCGTCCCGACCTGGCGAAAGGTGGACGGCCGACTTAAACAGTTAATTTGGGAAGAACTTTGGGTACTTAGCTAATCAAATTGTTAACACTTTCAAATTGTAAGTTTCATTAGATTAATTTAGATATCAATCATTTCATTGCTTGTGTTTTCAAGCATCGTTTGAACCCCTTGAGCCTATTCACCGCGATGCCGTGCTGAAAAGTGCCGGTACTTTATTCAGAAAATGGAAGACTAGACTAAGGGAGGAGGTAGATGAACACAACAACAAGGGGTTGCCAGGGCCTTGTCCCCGACCAAGGGATGTGGGTTCACCACAACAATGGGAAGCGTATCTCCGCCACCTTAGTAGCGATGCTTTTAAGGTAAAGCTTTTATTCTATTACATGTGTTACGTAGATTCGATTATTATTACTTGTTACTGCTTATATATAATACAAAAGTACAATTTTTTTGCATAAAAGATCTGATCAGAATAAGAAGAATCGCACCGGGAGTAAATATGTAGGCCACCAAGGACGAACGCCTATGGCCGTAGTTCGATAGGATAGGTTAAGAAGGGTAAGTATTAGGAAAAAAATCCATATCACTTCATTTTTTTGAATTTTCATAACTAATACTTTTGTTTTTTCAAGGGTAATCTGAGTCTGAGTGAAGATCCTTTGGGGCAAGATCCTATCCATGTATGGGCGAGCAAGCATAAGAATGCTGACGGCTCGTTTCCCAACGGTGATGCGGAGGCTGCTTACGTAAGTGATATACGTTGTATATATTTCAATTCAATACGTTCACATTTTCCTTTTCCTTATCTTAACTTCCAACGATATATGTTGTGTTCAGAGGAGTCTGGAGGAATGGCGTGCTATGATTGCACCAGGTCGACCGATGACTTTTGAAGAAGAGGAGGCAATCTTTCAGGGCGCCTTATGAACTAGGCGAGATTATTTGATTGGCCTTGGCCCTACGCAATCTTCCGTATCCAATTCATCACAATCGTCCCAGTCTTCAGCATCGTCATCTTCTTACCACCAAGAATGCAATATGTAGATTGACCAACTTAGAAAGTCTCATGATCGGTTGGTGAAGTTAACCAAAAAACAGACCAAGAGAAACAAAAAACAAGTGGCTCTTTTCAAATTGTTGCTGAATAATCTTAAGGATAAGCAACCGGATATGCAAATAGAGGTTAGCTCATCATCTTCCGATGAAGATGAAGACGATTCTGAAGATGATTCTCAAGTTGATCTTGACGATGATGCGTAGACATTCTAGAGGAGACTATTGTTACTTTTGGAAACATTGCACAACTTTGTATTTTGCGTAACATTTTTTCACTAAGCTTCTGTATTTTGTTTTGTTATGAATCCCCTCTTATAAACATATATGTTATTGATTTGGAAAAAACAGGATTGGTTTTATGTAAATAGAATGGGAGGCCATGCGAAAACTAAAAAAATATCAAAAAAAAAAATATTTAAAGGGACGACATGTCGTCCCTATAAATGCACTTCTGGAAATTTTCTCCGTTTAAAGGGACGACATTTCGTCCCAACAAATATTTTATAAAAATTATTTTTTCCTAATTTTTTTTATACAATTATTTTTTTCCCAAATATATTTTAAGAATGTTTTCCTATAAAAATTATAGTTTTTTCGTATTGAATTTTATTATTAAAACTAAATGTAAATTCTTTTAAGGGACGATATGGTCGTCCCAACAAAATTTTTTATAAAAAAAATATTTTTTTCCTCATAATAATTTTTTAGTGAAATAAAATGAATCATGTTTATAGGGACGACAATGTCGTCCCTTAAAAGAATGTCATGTCAGCACGTTGAAATTTCTTAGAAAAGTTGAAGCCACGTCAGCATACATTTACAGGGACGATTTTGTCGTCCCCTTTAAAATCGTCGATTGTTTAAAGCGACAACGCAGAAGAGACGTCTTTATAGGAATGACGTGTCGTCCCTTTAAACATTTGATAGGACGACAATGGCTTTAAACGGACGACAAAATGTCGTCCCTTTAAACCAGTTTTCTTGTAGTGTTGGTATTTGCCGGAGTAATGTGGGAAAAAGCTTTTCGGTGATAGATCTTTATTTTGGGTTTGGATTTGACGATGTTTATGATGACTATAAGGTTGTGATAGTAAACTGTCCATTTGAGAAGGGTATTGATATTCATGATTATGAGTATGAAATTTACGGTCTCAGATCATATTCATGGAGTATACTAAGATCATATCTAGACATTCTTAATCACAACATCAAGAGTTCATCATCATGCTTGCATGGGGCATTAGTTAAGTGTGCTTTAAATTGGATTATAACGGTTTCTGATGAAGAAAGGACTTTGAATTACATTCTAGCATTTTATCTTAGAACGAATAAACACAATTTTTTACCAGTACCCAAGGATCTAGAGGAAACTTCTTGTTTGACATTGAAATGTATTGAATGACTGCCTTGTTTTAAGCATTGGTGGTTCTTAAACTTTATTTGATATGCCGGTTAATGTAATGTTTAATTACGATTTGTAGGTGATGAAGGATTACGGTTTGAAAGATTACTGGATGAGGATACCTAGACATAATCCACCGTGACAAACCTTACCACCCATGGCTCTTTTAGAGGATACAAATAATCATACTAGAAAACTCATCACTTTCAATCATTTTGATGGAACAATTTTTTTGTATGATTTAGTTAGTCATCAAAATATGGAGTTTCAAACATGTGGTGCTTTTTGGCAAAATTAGAAAATTGGTCTTTTAAGTTGGCATATTTTGGAGTCCTGCTCCTGCTCCGGTAAGGAAAATGGTCTTGTAAGTTGTTTTTTTAAATAGTCCTACCCGCCGAAAAATGCTGACTGGACACCGGAATCTTTCAAAATTGTTGACGTTGCTGCCACTAGGCTGCCAGGTTAGATCCCACGTGGCTGTGGGGGGTCCCATTTCTACTCAATTTATTGAAAAAAGCCCTTTATAAAAAAATTACTGTAGAGAAACAAGCACTTTGCATCCGAGCTAAAGCTCCGGTATGTCTATAGAATTTTAAGCATTGGTGGTTCTTATACTTTATTTGATATGCCGGTAATGTCGGTGTTCTAAAATCGCCAAAATCGGACGCCTAGCCTAGCGCGCTGGCACACCCGAGCATCTCGAATATACCTTAGGAGACCTCTCGCTGGCGGGCGATTGTGTCTTACAGGCGGTCTTTGGGCGATTAGGGTTTTTTTGTTTTTGGTTCCTTGACATATATATATATATATATATATATATATATATATATATATATATATATATATATATATATATATATATAAAAAAACATAATAATAATAATAAAACATTTCTAACAAAAAAAAGAAGGCAGCTTGCCGCCTCCCCCCTCGCTTTCTTCTTCTTCTTCGATTGTGATCACCTCCCCTCCCCCCTTCACACTGCCGGCCAAGGTGTTCACCGTCGACCTCCACCGGCCCATACACAGCCCGTCCGACGTCCGACCGCCGCCGGAGGTGAGTAGTTATCTATTTTTTTTGTATTTTAATCCAAATTTTTTTATCAATTTGTTTACTTATTTTGTATTTAGTATTTACTGTTGTTAATCAATGCCTAATGGGTAGTAAATAACGACTAATGATTCTAGTAATGATTTATGACTAACAAATTAAGAAAATTAGTAAAAAAAAATTACAATTAGTTGAGTTTTTTTTCCTTTTTTGATTTTGACATTTTGTTGATTTGTTCAAGTCTTCAGGAAATGAAAGTTGATTAATTTCATAATTTGTATGTATTTTTTTTATTTAATTTGTTTATAACTTAGTTCATAAGCTAACTAGCTAAGTAGTAACTAGTAACTAGTTTTGTTTGATTTTTTTGTTTGACATCTTTTTTAGATAAACAATGGCTCAACAATAAGAAGGGAATGCAAATGTTGGTTCGTCTAATGCTTCTTCTTCTACCCGTTCCCATTGAAGAAACAAAGTGACGATATTGGGTGGGAGTTTGGAGTGTTGTGTGAACCAAACAATAATGATAAGTGGAAATGTTTAAAGTGCGGAAATAAATATAGTGGAGGAGCATATCGAATTAAGGAACACATTTCCGGATACCATCCCAGAAAAAAGAAGAACGTAAAGCTTGTCTTATGGCGTCCGTGGAAGACAAGAAACGTGGTAAAGAAGCACTTGTTTCAAATGTAACGAAGAAGCAAACCGAGAATGAAGAACATGAATAGTCAAGGAAAGAAGTTGATATTAATAAAGAGTTTGTTGAAATCGAATTCAGTGAAAGTGGAGGAAGCAACAAAAGACCGAGGCCTCTTGGACCCATGGATAGATATGCCACAAATCAACCCGGAATCCGTCTCGGTTGACACTTTTCCAATGAGAACAAGGCAACAAAACATTAATGATGCACTTTTCAAAGAAAGAACTCAAGAGTGCATCAATATGTGGCAAAGTGGGTGTATCAATGCGGCGTTTCTTTTAATTCAATTAGCAATGATTGTTTTAGACAAATGTGTGAGGCGATTGGACAACTTGGCCCGGGTTACCAACCTCCAACCCAATACCAACTTAGAGATCCACTCTTGAACAAGGAAGTGGAGAAAACAAAAGAGACTCTCAAGAGTCACGAAGAAGAATGGGAGAAAAATGTTTGTTCAATCATGACCGATGCTTGGAGTGATAGAAAGAGAACAAGCATCATGAATTTGTGTGTGAATTCAAGAATTGGGACGGCTTTCCTTTCTTCAAAAGAGGCTTCCGGTGATGCACATACCGCCCAATACATATTTGATTATGTGAATGAATGTATTGAAAGCGTTGGAGAAGAAAATGTGGTCCAAGTGGTGACCGACAATGTTTAAAACAATATGGCGGCCTCGGATATGTTGAAGGAAATAAGACCACATGTCTTTTGGACACCATATGCCACTCACTCCATCAATATTATGCTTGAATACATTGGTAAGCTCTCTACTTTCAAGACCATAATTAACAAAGCCAAGAGTTTACCATATTTATCTACTCTCATCACAAGACTTTGCAAATGAGGAGAAAGTGTACAAGAAGAGAGATAATACGACCGGAGTGACTAGATTTTCCACTTCTTTTGTAACATTGCAAAGTTTATTGGAGAAGAAAGAGGCTTTGAGGCGAATGGTGAACTCTAATGAATGGAAAGAGACAAAATGGTCTAGGAGCAAGAAAGGAAAAACGGCTTATTCTATCATTGTGCATCCAAGCTTTTGGAGTGGGGTTACTCGTACATTGAAAGTATTTGAACCGTTGGTAAAATTCCTTAGACTTGTGGATGGAGATGTGAAGCCTGCTATGGGCTTTGTGTATGCCAAGAATGAGATCAAAGAAGTTATGAAGAACAGAGTGGAGAATTATAAGCCTATACTTGATATAGTGGAGAGCAAAGGAAAGAGACGTGTTGACACTCCACTTCATTTGATGTTTTACTTGTTGAATCCAAACTACTATTACAAATATGCTTCTTCATTGTCCTCTGATGAGCATATGAGTATCCATGATGCGGTCTATGAATGTATGGAGCGGTTATTTAAGGATGAAGACATTCAAAACATTGTGATGAACAATGAGTTGGTGATTTAAGGTCCATTTGGTAGACCTATGGCTTTAAGAGGATGTGAACAATATACTTTTGATCCGGGTATGATTATGAACATCTCTCTTTATTAAATATTAAGTTATTAACTATTAACTATTAAGTATTAACTAATAGTTGTTAAGTTCAATAATGTTTTTGTTACTTTTTGTCATTTTGAATTTTTAGTTGGATGGTGGTCTAACTATGGCAACCATACACCTCACCTCCAAAAGGTTTCAATGAGGATTATTTCTTTGACATCAAGCTCTTCCGGTTGTGAAAGAAATTGGAGTGTTTTTATAAAAGTATTCTTGAATTGAATTTTATCTTATGTGATAGTGTGATATTGATTTTTTAGTGTTTAATTTTATTTTTGTAGATACACACAAAGAAGAGAAAAAGACTAGATACCAACCGAATGAACAAGCTAGTCTATGTTCAATTCAATTCAAGATTGTTGGCTAAGAAGAAGAAGAGGAAGGACAAAATTGATGTGCTTCTAGCATCAAGTGCGGAAAATGCACAAACTTTGATAGTTGACGGAATAGATGATGATGAGGAGGTCACGCCCGGTTCGGGCCTTACATGGGAAATGGTGAGTGAAGCATCCGGAGCAAATGAAGAATTGCAACCAAGAAGGAGTGCCCGCAATACGGGAGAAGTAAAAGAGCTTGATGAAGAGGATTTTGTGTCCGATGCCACGGAGGATGATACCAATGATCATGAAGACATGGACTTTGAATTTGACTCGGACAAAGAGCGTGATGTTGTTGGAGTTGGAGACTTGGGGAATAATGAGGATGAGATTGAAGATTGAACTTGAGAGTCTTGAGTGTTGACAACTTGACATTGATTTTGTACTTTGGGCTTTGGCTAGTCGTTTCTTTAATCTTTTGACACATTTTTACTTGATTTTTATGTTTTATGATCATAGGATGTAAGATTTATATGGGACATGCATTATTATTAAAAAAAACAAAAAAAACCCGCCTAGGCGCCCCAGTAGCGCACCGACTTCGCCTAGCGAGTTTTAGAACATTGGATAATGTAATGTTTAATTACGATTTGTGGGTGATGAAGGATTATGATTTGAAAGATTCCTGGATGAGGATACTAGACATAATCCGCCGCGACAAACCTTCCCACCCATGGCTCTTTTAGAGGATACTAATAATCATACAAGAAACTCATCTCTTTCAATCATTCTGATGGAACAATTTTTTTGTATGATTTAGTTAGTCATCAAAATATGGAGTTTCAAACATGTGGTGTTTTTTTTTTGGCAAAATTAGAAAAATGGTCCTTTAAATCACTTATTTTGGATTTTAGTCTGCTTAAACGCTTGATGAGGAAAATGGTCATTTAAGTTTTTTTTTAAATAGTCCTACTGCCGGAAACGCCGGCCAAGACCAGAATCTTTTAAAATTAGCGACGTGATCGCATGTGTTGGATCCTACGTGGCTGTGGGGTCCCATTTCTACCCAATTTATTGAAAAACGCTTTTATAAAAAAAATTGATTCATCACAGATTCGAACCCACAACCTTTACTATAGAGAAACAAGCACTTTGCCATCCGAGCTAAAACTCTGGTTTGTCTATTATGACACAACTCATTACTTATTCAACTTATTCCTGCAACAATATCTTCCCAGGAATAGAATCAATCATGCTATAGCTATTAATTATTGCATAAAACAATAAATAAGTCATCATTCACACATAAATTGAACAAGACATTTCAAAGCACTTTGCCATCCGAGCCCTATAGTTATGTAATTCTCTTTTGTGTTGTGTTGTCAATGTAATATATCTTTAGAATGATGTATTTTTTGTAATGTAATTTTATTCGTTTCTTTCAATGTTGTGTTGTCAATCTAATTTATCTTTGAGATGATGTATTTTAATTAATGTTATTTGTTCCTTTGAATTTTGTATTGTGATGTCCATGTAATTTATCTTTTAAAATTGATGTATTGTTCAATTTACGTGTGAATGATGGCTTATTTAGTGGTTTATGCAATAATTAATAGCTATAGCATGATGGGTTCGTTTGCTCGGAAGATATTGGTACGGGAATAGGTAAAATAAGTAATAAGTTGTGTCATAATATACATATCGAAGCTTTAGCTCGGATGACAAAGTACTTATTTCTCTACCGTAAGGTCGTGGGTTCGATTCTGTGTTGAATTTTTATAAGGTGCGTTTTTTCAATAAATTGAGTAGAAATGGGACCCGTTTTTTCAATAAATTGAGTAGAAATGGGACCCATAGCCTTTTCCGGCGGGTAGGACTATTTTTTATAAAAAAAACAACTTACAGGACCATTTTCCTCACCGGAGCAGGAGAATGACTAAAATCCAAAATAGGTCATTTAAAGGACCAATTTTCTAATTTTGCCAGTGTTTTTTCTCGGCGATAGAACTCCCGTTTGACGGCAGTCTTGTTAAGCCTCATCCGCCTTCCTTTGAGTGTGAGAAAATAAATAGGCGTGAAGAAGATGGGCTAAATTTGGAGGCAGTCTCGAGGAAATCAACCATATCTGTTGAAAACACAGATGAGAAGCTTGCAGTTTAAAAAAGATAAAACAATAGCAATGCAAACATAATGTATGACGGAAATTGATAAAACATAGAAACAAAGAGAACACAGATATTTAACGTGGTTTCCGGCGTTGTGCCGACTACTCCACGGACAGAAAAATGAGACATTTTACTATGCACAAAGTTACAAGGTATTCCTCACAAAGTGAAAGACACACTCTTGAAAAACACACTCTTGCATTCATTATAACATTGGTATTTATAGGCACAAATCCCAAAACCACAACCGCCAAAGATCATTGTCGGAATCGTCATAATATACCAGGATGTGGACCCCACTCCAATCATATTATCAACGAGATGAAGCTCACAAAAATCGACTTTCCCGGACTTGTAACCAAGCGCTTTCAGATATGTAGAACTCGGTATACTCAGCCAAAAAGTCGTGAGACCAAAAGCGATGCGACTTGAAGAAACTTCGATTGCACTTCATCAAAATGACTTTCACAAAACGGATATACTTAATCGAATCGACCATCATTCTCGGTCTCGATTTTCCATTTGTTCCACGATTTATTCATCGTTTAGAGATTAAGTCACCAAATCGACAAATTTCCACCTTGACTTGAACTCTCATTCATCATCAATCGATTGCATAATCGAGACGTACTTGTACGAGATGCATTCATCAATTCCGGGATGTCTGATGCAGATTTCTCCTCGAAATCCACTCGGTTGATCTCGCCTCAATTCAAGATATCAGATTTGATTTACAAGCTTTGAATATTCAGCAAGTCCAGACAAAACTGAAACTTGCTCTGTTGAACTAGTTTAGTAAACATATCAACAGGATTATCCTGGTGCTGATCTTGTTCACTACAACCCTCTTCTCATTTCTTAGAAAATGATACCTCACATCAATATGCTTGGTTCTCTCATGATGAACCTGATCCTTAGCTAGACAAATTGCATTCAAACTGTCACAATAAATCTCAGCTTGATCCTGATGTAGCCCAAATCAGCGACTAGTCCCTTCAACCAGATACCTCATTGGCTACTACAAGATGGCGCCATAAACTCAGCTTCAGTAGTTGATAAAGCCATTGTTGCCTGAAGAGTTGCTTTCCAGCGGACAACTGAATTCCCCAATGTGAAAACATAACCAGTCATTGATTTTCTACTATCCACATCACCGGCATAATCAGCATCACAGTATCCGGTGATCAGTTCTTGAGTATCACCTCCATAAGGTACCTAAACATTCTTTTCACAGCTTTCCATTGTTCCTTTCCAGGTTGAGCCATGAACCTGCTGACAACACTGACTGCCTGAACCAGATCAGGCCTAGTGCACACCATGGCATACATCAGACTACCAATTGCACTAGCATATGGAACTTTTGACATATACTCCTTCTTCTCTACTGACTGAGAAGCAAAGACTGACAAATGAACATTTGATGCCATATGAGTATCTATTGGCTTAGCAGCTGACAAGCCAAACTTTGGCAAAATGTTCTGTATATAGCCCTGCTGAGATAAAAATAGTTTCTTCTGATTTCTATCTCTCCGGATCTCCATCCCTAAAATTTTCTTGGCTGCACCCAAATCTTTCATTTCAAACTCAGCACTGAGAATGTCTTTCAGATACTGAACATCAGACTTCTTTCTTGCAGCTATCAGCATGTCATCCACATATAACACAAGATAGATGAATGATCCATCTTCCAACTGACTGTTGTAAACACAGCAATCAAAAGGACTTCTACTGTAACCCAACTGGATCATGTAACTGTCAAACCTTTTATACCACTGTCTAGGATTTTGTTTCAGTCCATACAAGCACTTTTCAACTTACACACAAGATCTTCCTTACCAAGAACTTAGAAACCCTCTAGCTGAGTCATGTATATCTCTTTATCTACCTCACCATGTAGAAAAGATGTCTTCACATCTAACTGCTCAATTTCTATGTTCTACTGTGCCACCATTGCTAGTAACACTCTGACTGAAGTATGTCTGACTACTGGTGAGAATATCTCATCAAAGTCCACCCCTTCTTTCTGACTGAATGCTCTTGCAACCAAACGTTCCTTATACTTAACTCATTTTGCCTCAGTTATTCCTTCCTTCTTCTTGAAAATCCATTTGCAAGTAACAACACTCCTATCAGCTAGATGTTTAACTAGATCCCAAGTCAGATTCTTCAGTAATAACTCCATTTCATCTCCCATTGAAGCAAGCCATTGAGATGCTTCAGAACATGTCATTGCTTCCCTGTAAGTATAAGTTTCAAACCATCCACTTCTTCTGCAACTTGAAGTGCATATCCAACCATATCATCAAACTCATACCTCTTGGGAGGTATCCCAACATTGGATCTTTTAGCTCTGCTGACAGCTATACTCTGCTGACCCATATTCTCAGTTTGACGCTCAACTAACATTTGTTTAGCAGTTCTGGTTCGGATTCAGTTCTGGTTTAGTAACCAAATCAGATGAAAACTGACTTGGATCAGTTGATTGTTTCATTCCAACTGACTCCACCTGAAGTTCCACCTATCGTCAATTTTCTCGGCCAAAGATCTTTGGGTTTCGATTTCGATTATCCCGCCCATCGATCAAGCGAGCATAGAATTTTCATCAAAAACTGTATTTCTGCTGAGAATAACTATGTTTTCTACTGATGACCAAATTCTATAACCTTTCACTCCATCACCATACCCCACAAACACTCCTTCCTGCCTTTGGTTCCTGTTTCCCTTCACCAACATGATAGTAAATTGTGCTTCCAAATACCCTTAGAACTGAATAATCCACAGGCTTGCCTGACCACATCTCAACTGGCGTTTTGAGATTGATCCCTGTATGAGGACTCCTGTTGATTAAGTAGCAAGCTGTGCTAACAGCCTCTGCCCAAAATCTCCTTGACAAACCAGCATGAGAGAGCACGCATCTTGCTCTCTCCAGAAGAGTTTGATTTAGCCTCTCAGCTACCCCGTTCTGCTGAGGAGTATTCCTGACTGTATCATGCCTGGCAATACCCTTATTTCTGCACAACTCATCAAACTCATTCCAGTAGAATTCCAGACCATTATATATACGAAGCCTCTTGATCTTCTTCCCCAACTGATTTTCAACTAGAGCCTTCCATTGCATGAAGCTCTTGAATTCTTCAATTTTGTGTTTCATCATCACCACCCAAGTCATCCTTGAATAGTCATCTATGAATGACATAAAATATCTGTGACCACCCAATGACTCCACCTTTGATGGCCCGCAACAATCAGAATGAATTTATTCAAGTGATGACTTTGTGTTGTGTACCCATTTTGAGAACATGCTCCTATGAAGCTTCCCAAACACACAATGCTCACAAAAGTCCAGATTCTTGACCTTACACTCCCTAATAAGATCCTTCTGAGAAAGAACATCCCTTTTTCACTCAAGTGACCAAGTCTCATGTGCCACAATTTTGTAAGATGTGACTGATGTATGATTTTTTTATGATTAAATTTACGTTATTTTATTATGTTTTATTGACGAATTCTATGTAAAATATATGAAATTATGATATAATTGGTATGAAATATTAATCTTTATAGTTTAGTATAGTTAGTAGTAAAAGTTAGTAATTTATAATAAAAAGTTATGATTTTGTACCGGTTTTTAGTAACCGGAATGTCGTGTCTGTTTTACACGGGTATTTTCTGTTTGTTTCATTGCAGAATCCTAAGATAAACTGAAATCCCGAGTATCGACACTTTTTGAAGTCAATTCAAGTCATTGGAAGGAAGTTATAAAGTGTCACTGATGTAAAAGGTCAAGTAAAAGGTCAAGGGGATAATCGTTATGAATTCCGAGAACGACACGTAATGGGAATGGCTCATCAAAACGATATTTTCTGAAGGAGCTTCCTTAATAAAAGTTGTAGATCTTGGAAAGATCTTTCCAATGGACTTTGAATCATGAAGATCGGACTTCTACAACTCAAATGGTGGTCAAGTGGTCATTTGATTTCCATTAGTAAAAATCTCGAAAAAGACACGTAATACAAATGGTTCATCAAAAATGCGTTTTCTGAAGAAGTGGTCTTCATGGAAGTTGTAGATCATTCGAAGAGCTTTTCAACGAATCTTGAATCATGTCATTTGGAGTTCGTGGTTGCAAGTTATGAATTTTATAAGATGATTAAATAATTATATATAATTATATATAATTATAATCATCATTACCCCCTAACGGTTCACATGCTGCAAGTGAGTGTAATCATTGCAATGATTACACGGACCGATCCGCGCCGCCAGGACCGGTGCAGGAAGGGAGTTTGCCTATATATATGGGAGCCTCAGCATTTGCATTCGATGTACCAATATATATATACAATATTCTATATATATTCTCTATCCCCTCTTTTCTTTAGTTTGTAAATAGGCCTTAAGCCGGGAATAAATTAGTAGTAGTAGTATCATGATAATGCTCGAGAAATTATCAGAAGTCCAGTGTTGCTAAAGTTGTTGTTATGTCCGGAAGAATACGACTTCTGAATCAGCATCTGTAATCGGGTAACTTTTCTGAAGTATTTATGTTTATATTTGTTATTTTCTTCTTTTTAGTTTTTATAATGTTATTAGGCTAGATCTAATAACTAGCCAAAGTTATGTAATCGTATTATTTCGATCTTTTCGTTAAAAGAATGATGTCTAAGTAAAAGTGATTAAAATTGAGTTAAAATGAATCTTTTTCTATTTCACTACGTATCGATAATATATTCGGAATGACGTAATCAACCATGATGAATACCACATATAACTTGGCGATGTCTTGACCGCAGAATTCAGGATATGAGTAAAAATAGAAAAACCGGAGGGTAAAATGGCCGTCGTCGATTAACGGAATCCTATTTCCTACCGAAGCGATTTGTCCTAGAAAAACAAATCTTATTAACTTTGTACTCGAGATCTTAATAATGTTAAAATCAGCAGTTTAATTGAAACTACACCGTTTGTGTTAAATCGATCCGCTTGACAACCGGAGCCTCTTGAATAACATCGGCCGTCTGACGAACGAAATCACCTCTTTTATCCGGGGTAGATTTGTACTGCACTGTTTTGACTAACTAAGTTTAGCATGGGGCAGTTGTGGACATTGGATTAATGACATTTGACATATGACAATTTCATACGCTCGTGTGAGGAGGAATTCTTGACTATAGGAGTATACCGTTTCATTTACTCAATTGGACCTAATAAAAGGAAGATCGAGCACATTCTATTAATTGAAAAGATCGAATAAATTGATTACATATACTTTGGCTAGTCTAGTCTATAAGATATATATTGGTATCTATATATTTATATTATATTATATATATATATATATATATATATATATATATATATATATATATATATATATATATATATATTTATATATATATATATATTACTATTTATGTACATATATATATATATTTATATATCTATATATATTTTATTAGAATAACTTTTAAATTACGCATTTACTTTTATGTTGGTTAGAATAGTAGTATCTGTGTTATAAAATTGCGGTTTAGATCGAGTTAATAGTGCTCTTTGGTGTTTAACCACACTTAAAAGAATTACCACTTTTCCCGAGGATTCGACACGACTCACCACTTTATCACTACAATTTGACCCGGTACACTGCCGGTTAGGATCCGTCTAACCTAGAAAAGGTCTGTCCCTTTCTTGACGCCGTTTCTAAGGTCTGGTTTCGGCGACGTCAGCTTTCTGGCGCCGTTGCCGGGGAATAACGTCGCTATTTTTTTGTGTCTATGGTTACTACTTGTTTTAGCTTAAAAATTTCGAGGATAAACCAACACTCTTCTTATCACATTTCTTTTTTTATTTTTCGTTGGTATCTACTTTCTTTTAGTACCAATTTTCTTCTTCTTTAAAACTCGAGCATTTTTCTATTTTCGTTAGTTGATGACCAGAAGCGGTAAAGCCTCACTTACTCCTTATAAGCCTGATATAAACGCTACGTAAAGGCGATTATGGATAAAGAGTAAACGTGGTCAAACCAGCTTAGGACTCCTTGGAAAATCTCCAACGGAATCATCTTCTAATCAAAATAAAGAAATGGCTGAAACTAGTGATGAAACAAACGAACAGAGGCTAGATCATGCTTTAGGGCATGGCCAAAACCCTGTTAATCTTAATAATAATCAGAATAATAATAATAGAATCAATCAAGATCGGAATCAGAATAATCGTAACAATCCGCCAAACCCAAGACCTATTTGTGATCAAACTGTAAGGAGAAACCAGACTAATAATCCCATACTTTTACCCAATGAAGGAGCGAATAATTTCGAAATTAAGTCTCATCTTTTTGGTTTATTGACGCAAGAGCCCAATTTCTAGGAGAAGATGATGAAGATCCACATCATCATCTCTATCTGTTTGAAGAACTGTGCAATACAGCCAAAAGTCAAGGTGCTCATAAGGAATTAACGAGGATGACTATGTTTCCTTTTTCTCTAAAAGGACGAGCCCGAGATTGGTTTATGTCACTTCCACACCACTCGCTAACTAGTTGGGAGGATATTCAAACTGAATTTCTAAAACAATATTTCACTCTCAGGACGGAATTTGGAATTAAAGGTCGAGGTTGCTAATTTTAGACAAGGATCTCAAGAAACGCTGGGAATGCTCAGGAAAGGTTTAAAAATTTGTTAAGAGCTTGTCCCGATCATGGTTATTCTTTAGATATGCAAATTCAACTTTTACGTAAGTAAACTAAGAAAGGATTCACGTGCGAGATGTAGATCATGCATGTGGTGGCTCGTTAATGATGAGTGAAGCTCAAATAGTTTTACGATGCTATAAAAGATTTCCAAAAATAATAGAATGTGGGAAACCGGTTCTAGCATTAGAAAAGTAGCTTTTGCAGGAGAATGTACGTCAAACACGGAAGTTCTAGCACATTTAGAGAATTTGAGTAGGAAGTTTGATGGACTACAATCAAACAAGAATCAAAATTCAGAAAATAGTACGCCAACTGAATACTCAAATCATGATAATGTGTCATTAGGGATAGAAGAACCAACAGGATATTCAAGAGAGGAGGTGAGTTTTCTTCAGCAGCATAGGAATTTGAACAATGCATATTCAAACTCGTTTAATGCTATTAGAAGAGACCACCCGACTTTTAGATGGTCTGAAAACCCTAGTAAGCAAGGACAACCGCCGTATCCAGTTCAGTATAAGAATATGAATAATAATCAAGTTTATCAAGGAAATACATCTAATCAGAATTTACAATCATTACCTAGATCCTATCCTCAACATACCACTCAAAGTATACCAGTAACTCAAAGTTCAACTCAACCTGCAGAAGGGGTTGAAAATTGGGAAAAACTAATGGAAAATATGATGGGTGTAGTATCTACTCAAGCTAAGAATATGGAAACAATGATGACTTCTATTGGTACAGTCACTAAAGATATGAGTTCAATGAAAACATCTATGAATGGACATGATACCAGAATGAGAACGATAGAAGCTTCATTAAGGAATATGGAAGATCATTTGAGTAGGGAAGGTGAACGTAACAACAAAGAGACCTCCGGAGGATTACCAAGTAACATTGAAAGAAACCCAAGAGAGGTAAATGTTGTAGAATTACGAGAAGTAGGAAACTCTACGGTAGTAATGGAGTAGAAAACTTCGGGAATAATGAAGTAAAAATGATTTAGATAGAAAAATGAAGAGACTAAAGATGAACTTGAATTTACTGATGAGGAAGAAGAAATCATAGAAAATTTCTTGAAAAGGAATAGAAGTTTGGAACCTGAGAATGAAGGTGAAAAATGGGTAAAAATCCCTAGAATTTTGAAAGACCCCATGGATAAAGAGTTAAGGACTTTATTTAAGGAGCATGTGAGAATAGAAGATAAAGAGAACAAGGATGAGAAACAGGAAGAACTGAAGGAATCTGAAGTAGAGATTGATTCAGGGAATATTTTAAAGGAAAAAATTCAAGATCATGATATTTGGCGATCAAGTAATACTCAAAAGTTTAAGGATAAAGGAAAAGAGAACATGACTTCGGAACCAAAGGGTATAGATTTAGAATCTTTACCTTTTCCACCTAAAGATCAAATTAAGAAGATTAAGGCGATCGAAGTATGCTCGTTTCTTGATACTTTTTCGTCATATTCATGTTAATATCCCTGTTATCGAAGCTCGATTAATATGCTCGCCTATGGAAAGTTTTTTGAAAGATATACTATCAAATAAAAAAAAATTAGAGGAATATGAGAATATATGCCTAAATGAAGAATGTTCTCATAGTTTTATAAAGATAAGTTACCACCTAAAACCTGAAAGATCTCCGGAAGTTTTACGATTCCATGTGAAATTGGAGGATTTCTGTTTAAGAAGGTCTTATGTGATCTTGGAGCTAGTATAAATCTCATGTCTTATGAGGATTATAGAAAGCTAGGCATAGGAAAGCTTACTAAGATCGAAATGACTGCAAATGGCGGATAGATCGATTAAATACCCTAAAGGAATTATTGAGGACGTATTGGTTAAAGTAGACAAGTTCTATTTTCCAAGAGACTTTGTAGTTATGGAAATGGAAGAAGGATTTTCAGCGCCACTTATCTTAGGACGCCCATTTCTAGCTACTGAGGAGAACTTTAATCGATGTTCGAAAGGAGAGTTAATTTTGAGAGTCAATGAAGATGAAGTTGCTTTCAATATTTTCAAAGCTATGAACCATCCATACACATCACGTAATCATGTTCTTTTATAGAAGATATTCATTACGCCTATGATAATCGATTACCAACTTTTGAAGACATATTAGAAGAATGCTTAACTTTGTCTCTGTCTATAAAGAAGATGAGGAAGACATTGAAATGAAAGAGATAATTCTTTCTCTAGATAAATGAAGCTTTACTTTTAAACCACCATGGCATAAGTATTTGGAATTAGAACTAGAAGGACCAGTTCTTAAATCATCAATAGAAGATCCGCCGAAGAATCTGGAATTGAAACCGTTACCTTTAAATCTAAAATATGCTTTTCTTGAAACTGATAATCTATTACCAGTTATTATTTCATCAACTTTAACTGAGCAACAAGAAGATCAATTAATTAGAATGTTGAGAAAGCATAAGAAAGCTTTTGGATGGACAGTTGCCGATATTCGAGGTATTAGCCCTGAGATTTGTGTTCATAAGATAATTCTGAAGGAAGATGCTAAACCTTGTATTCAACCGCAACGCCGCCTCAACCCGAATTTACAGTTAATCGTTAAGAAAGAGGTTATTAAGCTATTAGAAATGGGAATAATCTTTCCTATATCGGATAGTGAATGGGTAAGTCCAACTCAAGTTGTACCAAAGAAAGGAGGTTTCACAAAGTGAAAGAGAATGATAAGAATGAATGGATCCCAACAAAGGAAATTACAGGATATCGAATGTGCATTGATTTTAGAAAACTAAATGATCATACTAAGAAAGATCATCATCCACTTCCATTCATAGTGCAAATGTTGGAACGTTTAAGTGGACATAAGTATTTCTTGTTTTCTTAGATGGTTATTCAGGATATTTACTGAGATATTCATTGCAAAGGAGAGATAGGAAAAGACTACTTTCACTTGTCCTTATGGAACTTTTGCGTATAAAAGAATGCCGTTCAAGGTTATGTAATGCTCTGCTAAGTTTCAAAGATGTATGATGTCTATATTTTACGATATGGTTGAGAAATTCTTAGAAATTTTTATGGACGACTTTAGTGTTTACGGAGACTCTTTTAAAGGGCTGTTTGTTACACTTAGAAGCGAGTGTTACAATTTGTGAGGATACCAATTTAGTGCTTAACGGGAAAAATGTCATCTAATGGTATCCGAAGGAATTGTACTAGGTCATAGAATCTCTGAAGTAGGAATTGAAGTCGATAAAGCTAAAGTCGAGGTAATCGAAAAATTGCCTCCACCAGTTAATCTAAGAACGCTAAGAGGATTTCTTGGACATGCAGGATTTTATAGGAGATTTATTGCAGATTTTTCAAAGATAGAAAAACATCTAAGTCATTTGCTTGAAAAAGAAGTACCTTTTAATTTTGATAGTAAATGTATGGAAGCATTTAAGACCAAAGCGAAGTTGATTATTGCACCAAAGATTGGTAGCACCAGATCGAATTTACCTTTGAGATTATGTGTGATGCAAGCGATTTAGCGGTAGGAGCTGTTTTAGGTCAAAGATATAATAGAATTCTCAAAGCTATTTACTATGCATCTCATACGTTAAATGCAGCTCAACTGAACTATGCAACTACAGAAAAAGAACTGTTGGCTGTGATTTTTGCCTTAGATAAGTTTAGATCGTATATTGTTGGCTCTAAGGTAATAGTTTATACTGAGACCATTCAAACATTGAAATATTTCTTGAGTAAGAAAGATCTGAAACCACGTCTTCTTAGATGGATTCTCCTACTTCAAGAATTTGATATTGAGATTAAAGATAAAAAAAGGAAGTGAGAATGTAGTAGCAGATCATCTAAGTAGAATGGAAATTGATGAAGAAATAGGAAATGAAATTAAAGATTCATTTCGATGAACAAACTATTTAGAATCGATATGCCTTCAACCATGCGATTATTAAAGAAAAGAATTCTTCTAAGGAAAATTCACCTTGGTTTGGAGATATCGTTAACTACTTAACCTGTGATTACATTCCGTCTCATTGGACTTGGCAGCAGAAAAAGAAGTTCTTTTATGACTTAAAATTTTATTACTGGGAGGAACCAGACCTTTTCCGTAAATGTTCGGATGGGATAATCAGAAAATGTGTGCCTGATAATGAAGTTTTAAGTGTTTTATCGTTTTGTCATGATCGTGAGGCAGGAGGTCATCATGGAGGTTGGAAAACTGCTTTTAAAGTTTTGCAATGTGGTTTTTATTGGCCTACACTTTATAAAGATGCTTATACATATGTTAAATCTTGTGAATCATGTCAAAAATGGGGAAATATTTCTAAAAAACATGAAATGCCTATGCAACCTATTTTAGAATGTGAGTTATTTGATGTTTGGGGTATAGATTTCATGGGACCTTTCCCTATATCGTTTGGAAAAAGATTTATTCTTGTAATGGTAGATTATGTCTCGAAATGGGTAGAAGCTGAAGCTCTTCCCACTAATGATACCAAGGTTGTCATATGATTCCTTAAAAAGAACATATTCACTAGATATGGCATTCCGAGGGCAATCATTAGTGATAGAGGGTCACACTTTTGCAATCGACCATTTACAAAGTTAATTGAAAAATATGGTGTAACGCATAAGTTAGGAACACCTTATCATCCACAAACCAGTGGACAGGTAGAGGTGTCGAACAGAGAAATTAAGAGAATTATAGAAAAGACAGTGGACTCAAAACCGTAAAAGCTGGGCGATTAGACTAGATGATGTGTTATGGCGTCTGCAGTAACGACTTTTAAAACTCCAATTGGTCGTTCTCCTACAAATTAGTCTTTGGTAAATCTTGTCATCTCCCCAGGTAGAGTTAGAACACCGAGCCTTACGGGCTATTAGATTTCTAAATTTCGATCCTAAGGTGTCGGTGATCATAGACTACTTCAGTTAACAGAATTAGAAGAATTTCGCCTTGATTCTTATGAAAATGCTCGAATCTACAAAGAACGCACGAAATTCTTCCATGATAAAAGAATCTATAGTCGTGAGTTCCATGTAGGTGATCGAGTGTTATTGTACAATTCACGTTTAAAGTTGTTTCGGAAAGCTTAAATCAAGATGGGCAGGACCATTTAAAGTAACACGAGTTTATAAATCTGAGTTGTTGAACTAATCGATGGGAATACAACTTTTATAGCCAATGGTCACGAGGTGAAGCTATTTCGGAAGGTGAAGAAGTCTCTCTCATAAATGAAGTGATGTTCTTTGATCGACCCTCCGAAAGACTAAAAAGCGATTGCTTTGAAAAGTGAAAGTATCAAATTACCAGGTTTTATCTTTACTTTTATATGTCTAAACTAGTTTCGTCTTTTACCGGATGACGTAAAAGAACTGGATGTCTTTTTTAGATAGATTAGGAGTTTTGTTTTGCTTTTGAAGTTTGGCCTTGATAGAGAATGTCGCTTTTACTATAGAAGCTTTAGTTTTTAACAGAACAAGCAATTCTTGAGAGAAAAAATTGAAAGAAGTTTGTAATGGTACGTCGAGAAGCTCGATAAAGAGAAGGGCTAAGTTTCTAAGGAAGTGCGTAATCTGTGGAAAGATTGAACACAAGTGGGCAATGTGGGAAAAATATAACTCAATCTCGGAATGAGTGTTTGAATGTAATTAAGAAGAGGAACGATTAGGTGGTTAACCGAAAATCGATGGAATTCCAAGACATAATTCAAACGCTACGTTTTTAGGATTTAGTTTGCTTGAGCGGTATGTTAGAAATCTGAGTTTGTAGAAATTGAAGAATTAGAAACCCCGTAAGTTCAAGTCTTTTATTGTTTTTAGTTTTATAAAATTTTTGCATAACTTTGAAAATTTTAAAATTGGATCTTTATAAAATTAAGGAGTTTTATAAAAGTTTTTTAAGTTTTTAGATATTTTATAAGAATTAATGGAAATTTATTGAATTTTTATAAACTTTTAAATAAGTTTTATAAAGATTTTATAAATTTTAAGGAATTGTTATAAAATTTATAAATTTTATTTTCTAGTTTTATTAAGTTTTTATTGAGTTTTATAAGTTTTATATCAAAATCCAAAAAATAAAAAAATTGAAAAATCATAAAAATTGCACATGGACCGATCCGGCCCTTGTCCAGGACCGGTCCGGGTTCGAATTAACGTAAAAAAAGACGGGACAATTCTTTCTTCTTCATTTTTCCTCTTTTCTTCAAACAGCCGCCGCACCATCACCTCCACCCCCAAAAATTTTATTTTTCTCTTCAAAATAACAAATTACACTATACCATTACATACATTCTTCCTCTTTTACTCTCCTCTCTTCAACACAAGTGAAAAATTCGAAAAAGATCGAACACAAGCTCCATTTCATCCCGGTGGCTTCTACGACTTTTCCGGCCACTTTTCACCGTTTTGTTCATTATAAGGTATAATTTGTTTACTCTAGTTATCAATTTCATGATTTTTGTAATTTTTTACTGTTTTGATTTTTACGTGTGTTGTGATTTTTTTATTTTTGTGTTGTTTTTGTTGTTGTTTTGTCAATTCCAAAATTCGTAGAATGGCCTCATCTAGTCGCAAAATCTCTAAGAAACGAAAGCCTAATATTCCAATAGCAGTACCGGTCGTAGGTCTTAAAGATTTAACACCGGAAGAAGAAGTACATTAGTTTTGTTGCTTCTGACTTCACCTCAAGCTAAGAATGCTTATAAGAATATCTATAGTAAATGTGGAGTTGTGTTGGAGAGAGGCTTAGATTTCGATGACTTAGGAGAGGAAGTTAGGCGTATTTTTACGAGACGCCAATGGTTGGATTTTGCAGCTAAGAGGACAAGAGAGATCAATACTACCTTAGTGGCAGAGTTTTATGCAGTTCTGTCTACTTTGACACCCACTGAGGGTAGTATGATAGAGTCTATCCCCCTTAGGTCTAGAAATGTTTCTTTTAATCCGGCTCTTATCAATGATGTTTTAGGGGTAGAAGTTTTTCCGGATGAGGAGTATTACAAGAGTTTGTTTATAGATTAGATGATCCTGCTATGTATGAGCAGATCGCCTCTAGAGCTCGAGAGGAGTTTGATGCTACGGCAGAGTGGGTGGACAACAGATTTAATTATGGGAAGTGTTTTAGAGATCGAGGGCAATCAAAAGATTTTTGAGCCATACTCTATCCCACTACCAAACACACCGCTTTGGTAAAGAAGATTTATGCATTACTTGGGCGATGATTCATGATATTAAGGTGGATGTGGGGAAGATCATGTATAGAAGGGTTTTCGAGTTTATTGTTATCGCTGCCAAGGTGGAGTCACATGTACTTTCCTGGCTTTATTTGGATTTATGTCGAGATCGGGAGTTCCTTTCCTATCTAACGACAAATTAGCTATGGTAGATGAGTCCCCGATAGGCCCTAGTCCGAGGAGGTCTCGAGAGGGTTCGATAGACTCGATAGTTAGGCGTAGTGCACCTCCACCCAGATTCCACCCGGGCCAGCATTTTCATCTTTTTTACGATCGCCAGCAGCTGAGACTTCTTTCCCAAACACCATTACATACGATATGTTTCAATCTTTAGTGTCGATGTAGCTAGAGGTCGAGGCTAATATGGCTTTATTTGTCGAGCGAGTAGAGCGCGTGGAGTGATGATTTGCGTAGAGGGATGTTGAGACATGAGCAGATGCATCTTGATCCTTCTTTCGATACTACTGCCTATCCGCCCTGTCAATCTGACCCATATACTTTACCAGATTGGATAGCACCTATCCCACCATCTTAAAGCTTTCATCATATGCCAAATCCTTTTGGAAGCCAGTCTAGTGGTCAGGGTGTCTTTTATACAGGTTCTCAGGGTGCTGTTACATCTAGCTGGGGAGGATTTTCGGATTTTGCACGGATTACATCGAGTATGAGTTCGTTGGGTCTCGACAGTTCAGTTCGGACCACGACTACGTTTCCACAGCCATTTACGTCATCGGTTCCGAGTTTGAATGATCCAGTTTATCCTGTTGAGGATGATGATGTTGACATTATTTGATTTCGAACAACTTTATTATTTTTAAACATTTTCTGTCTGTTTATTTTATTTTCCGCATTTTAACTTTATTAGATGCTAAGTTTGCTAGTTTAATAGTTTTTCGTTTTCGTTTTCGTTTTTATAATCGTTTTATGTCGTAGTAGTAGATTTAATCATTTTTAATAGTATTTAAATATTTCATCAAAAATCTAAAAATTATTTGTATCATTCGTATGTCGTTTTTAAAATATAATTCATGTATCGTTTTATTCGTATCATTTAGATAATCTTTATATATCTATATAGGATTCTAATAGCCTTGAGTCTATTATAGACAAACAAGCAAACTTGAATTTTACAACCTTTACACGGTGAAACTATTTTGAAGCCGGACCGGTCGGCCGCCAGACCGATCCGGGAGTTAACTTTGCTTAGTCATCTTTGAAAGTGTTAGTATGCATGCACGTGTACTCTAATTGTTTGACCATTTAAGGGAGGAGAGTTGAAAGTAAAAAATTGCAAATTCACTTACTACTTTCACCTTTCACTCTCTGTTATTTAATCTGTTTAAAATGTCAAACCGGTCATCACCGTCAGTCAATTCTTATGATCCGGAGGACCTAGATGTTCTTGTCCCGGAGTATAGCACTTCAAATGTTAATTTGTCGGCGAATGCGAGGTTTGCAAATTCTCCGATTTTGGTAGAAAAGGGTATTAACTACGAAAAAATTGATCAGTCAGGGAAGGATTTAATTCAGAGTAGAGGTTGGAGAAAGTTTGTAAGGAATCCAAGAGGTAGAAATAATGTTTCAGTCGTTAGGGAATTTTATTCCGCTCTCTCTACTGTCAATACTGTCGATCCGTCACAACTTGTATCCGTTCGTGGTACACTTATTCACTTTTCACCTCATATCATCAATCATATTTACGAAATACCAATTTTCAATCAAATCCATAATCTTCATTTTGAATATCAATGGGCGTTAGGGAACTCCTTTAACGTTGTCAACTATGTCACGGAAGCTTTTCAAGATTTGTTTCGAGTTCGATCAAAATTACGACTCTACCACTTCGATTTCTACCGCTCATCCGAGAGCATGGAAACACTTCATTAACTCACGAGTCTATCCGACTAGTGACTTTGCGTGGGTTAGTGATAATGAAATACTTTTGTTGTTTGCGTTGATAAGCGGAGCTCTCGTGGACTGGGGATTTTGATTTTTAAGACGGCAGTAAACTTTGCAGTGGAACGGTATAATAATGGAAGGCCGATGCCTTTTGCTTGGTTGATTTCAAGGTTATGTATTCATTTGAATGAAGTCCTTGAAATTGCTTCGACGAGATATATCCGTCTCGTGATTATCGTGAGAGATTGCTACCGGTTGAGAATCCGGGTTGTTAAATCGACTATTTAAGCTAGTTGTTAGTTTTTAAGTTAGTTTAAGAATGGTTTGTTTTAATAAATGAGTTAAGTAAGTTAGTTAATAAGTTTGTTTTATTTTAAGTTTTTTAGTTTGTAATAGTTTCTTTTGTTTAATATATATGCTTTTGTTTAGTATTTGTTGTAGTAAACGTTATTCAATATTAACGAACATCTAAAATTTTAATTTAATTTTTGAACTACTTTTTTTCATACTCGTTGAACATCGGACGATGCCACTTCGTAGTGGGGAGTAAGGGTTAGGTTTGAAAAATTTATTAAAATCCACCGAAAAAATTAGTAAAAATTATTATAGTTATTATCTTTTTCATATAAATTAGTACTTTAATTACTTATTTCTTATTTTTAATTTTCTTGAAAGAATTAAGTTAGATAATATATATAATATGAATAAAGAATGGTATAATTTGGAAGGATAAGTTTTTAATTAAGTAAGGTAAATTAGATATATTATAATTATATTGTTTATATTTAATTTAAAGATTATTAAGATTTTAAGTATATATATGAGAATAATTGATATTAAATATTGTTTTATGAAATTATATAAGTATGCTAGTATTTATAAGTAAAATTTTAGAATAATTTTCTTTTCTTAATGAATTATGAATATGGAATCGGAGTTAGGGATGATAATTTTGAATAAAAGCCCAAATAAATTTCCAATTTTTGTCCCTACCTCAGCCAAATAGAGTGGTCAGACCCCACTTGTTTTCATCATTCGTTATTAACCTATAACTTTTTGGTCTACATTCCTTTAAAAATCTTTCGAGTTTGTACGTACTTATGAAAGGAGATGATGAAAAAGTGAGGGTTAAGAAAAAAATGATATATGACGGAGATTAGAATAGATTTTAATATAGATGTTCTCACCTCATGACACTTGCAAGATAGTTGATTTTGGCAATGAGTTTAGATATGTTAGAATCCTAAAAAATATATACTAATAATATTTAGAACGAAGCATCACTTTGTTACACAGAATTAATCGAATATTGAGTATCTTCGTTATCTTTGTTCGACAAAATTAAAAATAAAGAATAAATTGGTTGTAGCTACCAATGATTAGGAGTGTAGTAGGGGATTATCTCGAAATGTCCTATATCACTATGAGGTAAAAAGCTCCCGATTTGCCTGATGATAGCAGTCCAGCTAGGGGATTATCTCGAAATGTCCTATTGCTGGGATGAAGGCATAAAAATATATAAAGAAAAAGTCGAATCAATAGATTTCAAGAATGATTACGGGTTTAAGGAAACCGGACTCGTAATTTTAGATCGAAAGAGTAGTACTCCGATCAATCTTGAAGAAGCAATGCTTGTAAGTTTGATTTTTCTGCACACACTCACGCTTTAGTTCTTAATATTAATTATTAATATTATAGAGAAAAAGTAGAAAAAGAAGAGAGAAAATCTGAAAAATAGTTGGAATAAAAGGATGTTACTAATCAGAATTGTTTTTTATCAAGAATGTGAAGACGTAGGTACGTACGACTTGCCTCTTTCTCTTTTTGATTTCCTTTTCTATCCTTTCGATTAACCGATATCCTGAACTCTAAATAAGCCATTATCTGATCAAGTCTATGATTCCATTATTTCATAATAGTTATGATTGAAAATAGTTCTGATATTTTGTTTATACTTACAAAGTATTACCTATGCAAGTTCATCTAAATAATGTTTAGTGTCTAAATTATTTAATTTATATACACTTTTTGTCTTTTTAATATTTTAAATTAGAATGTAAATTATATTTATAATATTGACAATTTATGTTGCTATAATTAAAATTATTTACTGAATATAGTATCTTTTGTTTATATTTTTATATATATTACCGCTTATTTTTGCTCGAGGACGATCAAAAGCTAAGTGGGGAGTAGTTGATGTATGATTTTTTTATGATTAAATTTACGTTATTTTATTATGTTTTATTGACGAATTCTATGTAAAATATATGAAATTATGATATAATTGGTATGAAATATTAATCTTTATAGTTTAGTATAGTTAGTAGTAAAAGTTAGTAATTTATAATAAAAAGTTATGATTTTGTACCGGTTTTTAGTAACCGGAATGTCGTGTCTGTTTTACACGGGTATTTTCATTTGTTTCATTGCGTAATCCTAAGATAAATGAAATCCCAGTATCGACACTTTTGAAGTCAATTCAAGTCATTGGAAGGAAGTTATAAAAGCGTCAGCGATGTAAAGGTCAATGGGATAATCGTTATGAATTCCGAGAACGACACGTAATGGGAATGGCTCATCAAAACGATATTTTTCGGGAAGGAGCTTCCTTAATAAAAGTTGTAGATCTTGGAAAGATCTTTCCAATGGACTTTGAATCATGAAGATCGGACTTCTATAACTCAAATGGTGGTCAAGTGGTCATTTGATTTCCATTAGTAAAAATCTCGAAAAAGACACGTAATACAAATGGTTCATCAAAAATGCGTTTTCTGAAGAAGTGGTCTTCATGGAAGTTGTAGATCATTCGAAGAGCTTTTCAACGATTCTTGAATCATGTCATTTGGAGTTCGTGGTTGCAAGTTATGAATTTTATAAGATGATTAAATAATTATATATAATTATATATAATTATAATCATCATTACCCCCCTAACGGTTCACATGCTGCAAGTGAGTGTAATCATTGCAATGATTACACCGGACCGATCCGGCCAGTTTTCAGGACCGGTCCGGGAAGGGAGTTTGCCTATATATATGGGAGCCTCAGCATTTGCATTCAATGTACCAATATATATATACAATATTCTATATATATTCTCTATCCCCTCTTTTATTTAGTTTGTAAATAGGCCTTAAGCCGGGAATAAATTAGTAGTAGTAGTATCGTGATAATGCTCGGGAAATTATCAGAAGTCCAGTGTTGCTAAAGTTGTTGTTATGTCCGGAAGAATACGACTTACGAATCAAAGATCCATGAATCGGGTAACTTTTCCAAGTATTTATGTTTATGTTTGTTATTTTCTTCTTTTAGTTTTTATAATGTTATTAGGCTAGATCTAATAACTAGCCAAAGTTATGTAATCGTATTATTTCGATCTTTTCGTTAAAAGAATGATGTCTAAGTAAAAGTGATTAAAATTGAGTTAAAATGAATCTTTTTCTATTTCACTCACGATCGATAATATATTCGAATGACGTAATCAACCATGATGAATACCACATATAACCTGGCGATGTAATCGACCCGGAGAAGTCGGGATATGAGTAAAAATAGAAAAACCGGAGGGTAAAATGGCCGTCGATTAACGGAATCCTATTTCCTACCGAAGCGATTTGTCTGGAAAAACAAATCTTATTAACTTTGTACTCGAGATCTTAATAATGTTAAAATCAGCAGATTTAATTGAAACTTCACCGTTTGTGTTAAATCGATCCGCTTGACAACCGGAGCCTCTTGAATAACATCGGCCGTCGACGAACGGAATCACCTCTTTTATCCGGGGTAGATTTGTGTACTGTACTGTTTTGACTAACTAAGTTTAGCATGGGGCGCGTTGTGGACATTGGACTAATGACATTTGACATATGACAATTTCATACGCTCGTGTGAGGAGGAATTGTTGACTATAGGAGTATACCGTTTCATTTACTCAATTGGACCTAATAAAAGGAAGATCGAGCACATTCTATTAATTGAAAAGATCGAATAAATTGATTACATATACTTTGGCTAGTCTAGTCTATAAGATATATATTGGTATCTATATATTTATATATATATATATATATATATATATATATATATATATATATATATATATATATATATATATATTACTATTTATGTACATATATATATATATATATTTATATATCTATATATATTTTATTAGAATAACTTTTAAATTACGCATTTACTTTATGTTGGTTAGAATAGTAGTAATGTGTGTTATAAAATGCATGTTTAGATCGAGTTAATAGTGCTCTTTGGTGTTTAACCACACTTAAAAGAATTACCACTTTTCCCTCGAGGATTCGACACCGACTCACCACTTTATCACTACAATTTGACCCGGTACAATCGCCGATTAGATCCGTCTAACCTAGAAAAGGTCATCCCCTTTCTTGACGCCGTTTCTAAGGTCCGGTTTCGTGACGTCGCTGGATCGATGAATCTCGGTGATGCTACAAAGAAGCAGAGAACCAAAGAACAACCGACCCTTGTAATATATACAGAGTCCCTTTCTTGACTTCCTTGAGAACCAAAACTGAATTTTTATAGACACTCAGCACACCACTTTCCCCCCTAAAATTGAATCCCCTGTTGTACCAAGAACTGAGAGATACCAGGTTTTTGGTCATTTATGGAACATGTCTAACTTCACTCAGTTTACAGAATCTTTCATCCTTTGTCCTCAACTGAAATGAGCCAATCCCAACTACCTTGCAGACCTTGATGTTTGCCATAGATAAATGACCATCATCTATCTGCTGATAACTTGAGAACCACTCTCTATGAGGGCAAATATGAAAGGATGCTCCAGAGTCCATAATACACACATCAGTTTGATGTGCTGACTCTCTTGCCACTAGAACCATGTCCTCATCTGAATCATGCCTAGCTGCCACAGCAGTTGTGCCAAAACTGTTCTCCTGTTGTTTCTTCCTTTTTGGACAATTAGACCTTCAATGTCCCTGCTCCTTATAGTGATTGCAAACATTCATGGATTTAGGGCCTTTGGACCTTGTCTTCTTGGAATTTTTCTTCCTAGACTGACCATGCTCTTTTCCACTGCTGCTACTGAATATCAGTCCAGCAGCCTGATTGTCTGCCCCAGCTACCTTATGTCTCAGCTGTTGAAATAGTGTCATAAACCCAATCGGGTTGGACGGGATCCGACCGGGTCGGATCATTTCTACTATTTATTTATGTTAGTACATATATTAAGTGGCTATTATGTTGTCATATATTTGTTTTTTTAAAGGAACCAATTATGAATTGTTATATTATAACGTCCTTAGTATCAAACTGTGGTAGAGAAACCATGATAGGCGATTATGGTTGATGAGATCTCTAATCACTTTAATAAGTTTGATACTTAAATGTCTCTAGGCTGATGTACTATTAAACAGGGCATTGATAGTATGAACAGACTAACACGTATTGGATGTCTTCTGTCTTTAGGGCAGGGATAGATCTCGTCTATCGAAGTGTAGAGACACTTGGACTGTACGTGGACATGTATTAGAGAATGCGTACGTTAGACTAACCCACTTACACCGTTAAGTGTCACACTATATGGCAGTTGTGTAATTATCCTTAGGACTGGAGTCTACATAGCATCACGGTGTGGATTGTCATGCTTTGACACTATTGAGGTTTCCCCTAGCCATGGGGTAATTATGCGGTAGAGATTGGTGTGATATTGAAGCATACGGAGTATATGATTTTGGATGGCGAACTTGAGTTTGTGCATTGTGTACTTATAAGGCCAAGCCCGTCGTATGGTGCTCGGACGTCTGTATGTCAGATAACAACTATGAACAAACTAACCCAGTTTAGTACTGGGCTTACAATTGGCGGGGCGTGATCGGAATGACTTCTCACGTGAAAATTTTAAAGCACGGCGAGTAAGGCCAGGTCGGACTAACTTCTCGCGTGAAAATTTTTAAGGACGAGCAGGGCCAGGCTCGCGTGAAAAATTTTAAGACCGTAGCCGTTCTCTAAAAATTGACAACCGATGATATTGAATTAAAAAAAAAAATACACAGACAAAATGAAAAGAAAAACAATATATTTTCGTAGTATATATATATATAATCCTAAAACAACTAGGGTTGTTTATATTTCCTTCTCTTTGCCGCTGTGTCTGCCCAGTTAATTAAGGAGCAACGAATTTCCTCCTTATAATTAAGGTATTGTTCTACCAATGTCGAATTCTTATTTTCCTGATGATCTACTGATTCTTATCCTTGTTAGATTGCCACTAAAATCTATTTCTCGATTTAAGAGCGTATCGAAATCATGGAATGCTTTGATTTCAAGCCCAGAATTCGCTAAGTTCTATGTGAAACTAAACATAATTAGTTTATGGTGATATTAACCGCGATCAAATACACGCGGTAGAATTTTCAATCACCGGGGAGAACTTAGAATTAAGTTGCAACATTCAGCAGCTCCGCAACCCTTTTGAAAATCACCCTATTGAAACGACAGACCTGCAGTTCATGATCGTAGGTTGCTGCCAATTTGCCATGGTTTACTTTGTCTAATTCGTCTTGTTCTTTATATTAATGAATATGAATATGCTATTTCTTTGTGCAATCCACTAACAAATTTATCTTGGGATATACCTTTATATGGATCTGATGATCATAATCAGATTAAGAGGAGAAAGATTTATTTTTATGGTTTCGGATATGATGATATTCATGACGACTACAAGGTTATGATAGCAACCGAGCATGATGATTACCATAACGAGTATGTGTATGAAGTTTACAGTCTGAGATCCAAATCATGGAGTAGAGAAAGATCATTTCAACGCCGTGGTAGTCTCGTTCGCCTTGGAGCATGCGGCTCTAATGGGGTCTTAGCTAATTGTACTTTACATTGGCTTATTCATTCCTATTATTCTGATAAGGATTATATTCTAGGGTTTGATCTTAGAACGGATAATCATAGGTTTTTACCATTACCTCATACCCTAGCGAAACATTATCGGTTGAGATTCGGTGTGTTGAACGATGGTTGTTTAGTTTTCAGCGATGCTTACCACGGTCATGTTGACATTTGGGTCATGAAGGATTACGGCTTGAATAATTCATGGATAAAGATAAGTATACGAGATATTTCATGTGGCCCGCAATTAACACCCATGGCTATTGTAGAGGGTAATGACGAAAGAAAAATTATCTTTCACGTTTGCGGATCAAGAAAAGTTTTATTGTACTATGATTTAGGTACCCATCGAATTATGAAGTATGCAACCATTCCAGGACATGGCGGCTCTCGTTTTTACTTTCCATTGTCGTCGGCAGTCTTGATAAATCAGCCTCTTGTAGAAGAAGAGTGAAGCTGAATTTGGTATTAATGTCTTATTATATGCAGGTTCTTTGTTAATTTGTTTGATTTTGATTTGTTGGTTTCGCTTTGCTTTAGGAAAATTGTAATCTGGGATTTTTTTTTTCATCAGCTTCTTGCTGAGTTTTAATAAAATTTGCTGTTAAAAAAAAAATAAAAATCAGTTGTTTCCAAAGATTGATTATACTGTTCGTGTTAAACTTTGCACTTTCTATTTTTCGTCAATTTGGCATGCCGTGTGTTGAATGGTTGCCTAGTTTTAAACGAAGCCGCCCGGATATCAACAGAAGTTTTCTTATTGTTTTACTTATCAACATTCTGATAAGTATTACATTCGCATTTGATCTTAGAACGGATAATCGATCATAGGTATTTACCGTTACCTCATATCCTAGCCAAACTTCATCCATAAATCTTTTTCAAAGTAATTATTTTTTTACAGAGTCCGAAATATTTTTCTATAGGTAAAATGTAGAGTTTTTCTTATTTTTAACGGGGTCCGTGGACCCATTTAAGACGATGTGGATCCGCCTATGCCCGCAGTTAACACCCATGGGTATTGTTGAGGGTAATGATGAAAGAAAAATTATCTTTCACATTTCCGGATCAAGAAAAGTTCTATTGTAGTATGATTTAGGTACTGGTCGAATTACGAAGTACGCCACCATTCCGGGACATGGCGGCTCTCGTTTTTACTTTCCATTCGTCGACAGTCTTGATAAATCTTTATAGAAAATTATATATATTGAAGAAATCGGCCTCTTGTACAGTTGTACGTAGAAGATCGTAGCAGAATTTGAAGAAGTCTCAAAAGTTCAAATTAGTATGGGTTACACTTTGCACTTTTTACTTTTTGTCAGTTTGGCATGATGTGTGTTCCGCTGTTAACGAGCCGAGCCGAGCCGAGTATTGGTGGTTCGAACTCGAGCTCGTTAAGCTCATGAGCTCGTTCGAGCTCGTTCGTTTGTTAAACGAACAAAAAATTCTGTTCGAGCTCGGCTCATTTAAAAGATAAAAAGTTCGAGCTCGTTCGAGCTCGGCTCGTTAGACATATTTTTTTGTCTTTTGGCTCGACTTTGGCTTGAATTCGGCTCGAGCTCGATTCATTAAGATATAAAACACAAAGTGCTAATGTAAAAATAACATGTTAGACATTAAAATTACATATATTATAAGCATATAAGCATGTTCGCGAACATTATATAAGCATGTTCGCGAGCTTAATAAGCATGTTCGTGAACATAATCGAACGTTCGCGAACCAAGCTCGAGCTCGGCTCGTTAAGCAAACGAGCCTACAATCATGTTCGAGCTCGGCTCGTTAAGCTAAACGAACAAACGATCACGAACACTAACGGAGCGAACACTAACTTGTTCACGAGCGCCTCTGTTCGCTTAATGACTCTATGTGTTGAATGGTTGCCTAGTTTTAAGCGAAGCGAATATCAACATTATCGTTTTACTAAGCAAGATGTTAGTTTTGATTCATGAACAAGGATACGATACGTGAAGCGTCTTTGACATGCACCTTGTGCTACGTACTAGGCGGCCTGCACCTTCCGCTAAATGGGTCTGCCGATCGACTTGTTAAAAAAAATTATTAAGGTGGTAAATTTTCTTAATATACACATAGTTACATAAGATTGACCCGCTTATTTTTACATATTAATATGTATTGAACCGTATTGAAATAAAATATATAGAGTACGGTTAGTAGTTACAAAATATATATAACAAATTTTCGTCTCGTATCAATAAATTTCTGAAGCCGCCCCTGGCTACGTACAACCCGTGGCTTTTTTAGACTACAGGAAGGATTTACATGTATGAAATTGTGAGTCAACGAGTTATGAAGTTTGCAACTTCTGAAAAGGTTTTCACGTCCAAAACGGCTTCAGTTTGTTAGCAATCTTGTTATGCCGCGCGCTGATATGATCATGTCAATAGAAAAGGCTACTCTTAAGTACAACAGCAGAAAAAATGAATCTAAATTAGTATATGAAGAAATAGGCTTCCTCTTAAATCACTTGCAGTAGATATTGCAGTAGATACTTTATTTATTACTGTAAAACACATTTTTTTTTGTGAAGAAAATAGTCAAATTTTATTAAGGCAAAACTGCCAACGCGGCAGAGATTACATCGGAAGGGGGCTGAGCGCCCCAAGAAACAATCCCCTCAGTCGCAACACCATGTCTAGCAAGAAGGTGCGTCGGGACATTACCAGTACGCTTGACAAAAGTAAAATAACAGGAAGCTAAAACACATATTTTATAAAGAAAATACATACATCTACTGCAATCATCCAGATTATGTGAATTTTTCTTTATATTTACCGCATTATGTATATATTTTCTTTATATACATGCTGGATAGAAATATTATTTAGCAAAGTCGGACAGAAATTCTATAAAGTGGGCTGAGCAAAAATGCTGGACAGAAATTCTATAAAGTGGGCTGAGCAAAAATCCCAATAAGCTCAAACCAACCCAATACCCAAACCGAACCAACCCGAAAAAACTCAACACAATTGAAACCAAAAATTTTGGGTTGGTTTTTGACCCAACCCGAATGCGATTGGGTTGGTTCGGGTTTTCAATTTCTTTCTTCAGTTCGACCCAACCCAACCCGAAGGACATTACATTAGGTTATTCTATTCATGGCCAATGAAAAGGGTTATTGATATTCATTACAATTTTTTTTTGAGAAAATATTCATTATCATTTACGATCAACATTTATTCTTGTGGCGTGATAATGAAAATTGCAAAAACGTCTGTTAGACGGTCAAAATCAATCAACCCATGATTGTAAACCAGAATCACATTAAAATCACTAATTCATGAATAAAATATAATATTTTTTCGAATGAATCATGAATCTTTTTATTTGCATTTAAAAATCAGTGCATGTCTTCCTTAATGTTTAAGTTAGGCTGTGTTTGTTTTGGAAAGAGTTTTTTTAGGGTTTTTTTTCCGTCACATCACCAATCATTTCTTACAATTCTCCCACCAATCAAATCTTCAACTACAAATAAAAAAATATTAAATCATCTCTCATCATTTCACTTTATCAACTTTATTACCTTTTTTACCATTATTTTATTCATTATTCTACTTTATTTCACCAATCATTTCATAATCTACACAAATTTCAAAAAAACATCTTAACTTTCTAATCATTACTTCAATCACTTTATCTAAAAAACCCCCCAAAAAAAACTCCAACAAAAACTCTAACCCAAAATAAACACAACCTATATGTTTATATCTCTATGTTGTTGGTTGTGTCATAGTTTTATTGGACTCGTAATATGACGTCCACAAAAGTTGTCTTTAATTATTGTTCTATTCAATAATAAATACAATGGACATGTGGTTTAAAATTTTAATTTCGATTGAATTCGTGTATCGATTTTATAACATGGAAGTTTGATTACAAATACATTGTTTATGGCTTAAAACCCGAAACCCAACCCCAACCCGAAACCATACCGAACCAAACCATTGAGTTTTATAATAATTTGGTTTGGTTTGGGTTAGTAGTTTAAATACACATTTTGCTAGTTTATAAGGGCTGAGTTTGTATTGGGTTGGGTTCGTAAGAAAATGTGTATTAAAAATTGTAAAATAGATTTATCAAGAGTATTCGATTTCGCCTGTGATCAAATACGGTCGTCAATAACCTATTAACAATCTATTCAAGACCAAAAACCCTAGAAAGACAAAACGTGGGTGGTGTTTGAGTGTTTTAGACTGAGCCTGAGATTATGAATTCCAAGTTGCCTACGTATCATGTAATTGTTCAGAAATCAAGTCTCTCGTACTTCCTTGAGATTGTTTATTATATAGGGGACGTATCATCCATGGCATGCATGTGCCATGTCCTTCAAGGACTCTATTTTGTATCCTCCAAGGATTATCTCATGTCAATCCCCTATGATTTAGGAGATAATCATGGTTGTTTAAATGATAGGATCATAGTATTAATGACTCCATATTTATCTTGTATTTAAACGCATGTGCGTAATATCGGATAAGGAAGTCTTCAGCCGACCTGCGTAGAGCTCCCTAGACCGTCGTATTCCGAGGTGCGTTCACCCGACGTCCGCTACGACCGAACCGACGTGCGGTGGTCTAAGTAAGAGATCACATCAGACCTCCCTCTAGGGGTGTAAGTGTGTCTTTAAGTATAAAGTGGGGCTCCTGGCCCTAAACATCGTATTTCCTTTACCAATATTTAAAGTTTAGCCATTTATGAGATGACACTTGATAAGATCTAACCCGACCTCCGTCATAAGCGCCCCGGATCTGGTCGGGTCGTCTTGGCCTGGTCAGATCTGTCACTGTAGAAGCTCGGCCTCTGTCATCTGGACTTATAGTTAACGATGACCCATTTTGCCAGCTAGCAGAGTTCCGTTATGTATTTGTCATAACTTCCCTTGGAATCGAGGCATTTATTCCCACGTCTTTTGAAGTGGGGACGGTTTTTTGAGAACGTGTCTCAGAGGTTTATAACCCTCGTCGTATGAACCGCCCATTCCATTTCAAACGTCTCATTGTCGCTTTAAATCAAGACCGGGTTTCTTGATTTCTCTCCTTCTCTTCTCCAATCTTCAATTCACTACAAGTAAGCTCTTGCTCTCCTTTCATATTTTTATTTCATTTCCTTTTTCGTTGATGAGGCATCAACCCCATCTAATTCTTCTATAGAAGAATTGTTCAGATCTGAGTTTGAAACCGAGGTAGAGAGACCGAGAACTAAGCGGTTTGAATTATGCCGTAAAAGATTTTCCACCGGACTAAAATGTCTGCTTTTGATCTCTACATTGTTTTATTTTATTTTTTTAAATATGTCTATTATTCGATCATATTTCATGAGTTATTATACAACAAATGTTTGTTTTTTGTTTTTTTTGGTCAGAATTAGAACTGTAAATAGTGACAATTTATTTTTTAGTGGATAAATAGTGATATTATGCAATTATTATTTTTTTTTTTTTGGATAGAGCAATTAAAAATTGAAACAGATGATATTGAATTGAAAATAGAAGTGTTAAAAAAATGAAAGGAAAAACAATATATATATATATATATATATATATATATATATATATATATATATATATATATATATATATATAAACTACTAGCTAGGTTCTTTACATTTCCTTCTCTTTTGCCGCTTCAAATCTGCTTTAGATTAATTAAGAGCAACGAATTTCCTCCTTAGAATTAAGGTAATGTTCTATCAATGTCAAATTCTTATTTTCCCTGATGATATAGTGATTCTTAGGCAAAATTAGGATTTTAGTCCTCTAACAGCCTATTTTGGATTTTAGTCCTGCTCTCAAAGCGGTGAGGAAAATGGTCCTCTAAGTTGTTTTTTTGGATTTTAGTCCTATCCGCGGAAATAGTGATTGGGCACGGAATTTTTAAAAATAGTCCTCTAACTAGGCTGCCACGTAAGCGTTTTTAAAGATTCCGTGCCCAATCACTATTTCCGCGGATAGGACTAAAATCCAAAAAAAAGCCAACTTAGAGGACCATTTTCCTCACCGGAACAGGAAGAGGACTAAAATCCAAAATAGGCCAAGTTAGAGGACTAAAATCCTAATTTTGCCGTGATTCTTATCCTTGTTAGATTGCCACTAAAATCTATTTCCCGATTTAAGAGCGTATCGAAATCGTGGAGTGCTTTGATTTCAAGCCCAGAATTTGCTAAGTTGTATGTGAAACTAAACATATTAGTTTATGGTGATATTTACCGCGATCCAATACACGCGATAGATTTTTCAATCACAGGGGAGAACTTAGAATTAAGTTGCAAAATTCAGCAGACTCCGCCTATCCTTTTGAAAACCATCCTATGAGATGGACACCCATGATTCGAGATCGTGAGGTTGTTGCCATGGTTTACTTTGTCTAATTCGTCTTAGGGATGGTTATGAAAATGAATATGCTATTTCTTTGTGCAATCCACTTACAAATTTATCTTGGGATATACCTTTATATGGGTATGATGATCCTCAAATGAAGAGGAGAAGAATTTCCTTTTACGGTTTTGGATATGATGATATTCATGACGACTACAAGGTTATGATAGCAACCGGGCATGATGATTCCTATAATGAGTATATGTATGAAGTTTACAGTCTGAGATCCAAATCATGGAGTAGACAAAAATCATTAATTCAAAATCGTTGTAGTTACATTCACCCTGCAGGAGTATGTGGCTACGATGGGGTCTTGGTTAATTGTGCTTTACATTGGGCCATTCGTTCCTATGAGTATGATAAGTCTTACATTCTAGCTTTTGATCTCAGAACGGATAAACATAGGTATATACCATTACCTCAAATCGTAGAAAAATATTATGGGTTGAGATTGGGTGTGTTGAATGATGGCGCTTTAGTTTTAAGCCATGGAACCTACGATCATATCGACATTTGGGTCATGAAGGATTACGGTTTGAATGATTCGTGGATTCATATAGCGATACCAAATATTTCATATGGCGAGGACTTAGCTCCCATGGCTGTTTTCAAGGGTAATGATGAAAGAAAAATTATCTTTCACGTTTGCAAAGAAGGGAAAGTTTTATTGTATGATTTAGCTACCCATCGAGTTATGAAGTTCATAACCATTCCGGGACATGGTGGCTCTCACTTTTACTTTCCATTCGTCGGCAGTCTTCATAAGTCTTTATAGAAGAGCACATGAAGAAAATACTCTGCCCCTATACTGGAAGACTGAGGCCAGTAATTTTAAATATTCAGCGTTGCAGCTTCCATTGGATTGCTGGTAAGAATAATGCTCTTAATTACCATCACTTGGAAGGGAGGATTGGTTAATTAAAGAAACCATTTTAGTTGGGGCTAGCTGTGCAATAATTCTTGGAGTTCTGTTTAGGTGTACTTACTTTTAACTTTCAATATGTTTGGGTTTACTTGGTTGTTCTTGTAATGCTTGATTTTGGGGAAGTTATGGTGGTGAGTGATTTTAGAGTGATACCAAGTGGAGGGTTGTAATTAATCAATGTCACATATACACACATCTACTATGTGTGAGAGAATGTGTGAGAATTAATCACAACCCTCCACTTGGTATCACTCTAAATTCACTTCTCACCATAACTTTCTCCTGTACGTTGGCCTCCAAATTATTTTAGGAGACCAACTTACAGGACTATTTTTACAATTTCCCTCTTGATTTTGACTTTTGAGAGGTTGGAGGCCAACTTAGGACTATTTTTGCAATTTCCCCCTTGATTTTGAGGGGGGCCAACAGTTTTTTTTGTTTTTTTTTTTTTTTGTTTTTGTTTCTACTGTCTTAATTAAATTAATTTGTTCAGCCGGTTTGCTTATTAATATTTACATGTTTTGATGATAAAAAATAATTATCGTGTTCTATCTTAAACCAAATCTGTAAAATACAGGAATCTGTAAGTGAGTTACCCTGAAGTTTGTTACTTTTTCCTTGTATTCACATGAAACTATAATGGCTTGTTTGGATTGCGGTAATGGAATGGAATGAAATGCCTTTTTCATTCTATTCCATCGATTTGACGTGTTTAGAAACTCACGAATAGATTTTATTTTCATTCCAACAGAATGAAAAATAGTGATTTTCATTCCACTAGATTTCCAGAGGAATGGCCGAAATAGAATGAAAAAAAAACCCGGGAATAAAAAATAGTTCCATAGCTTTTCGTGAAAACCACAAAATCAATACTTCTCCTCCTGCGACAAAGCCCAACATCGACAACCTTCAGGTATTTCATCTATGCTATTTTAACTTTTTTTTTAAGTTTCATCTCTTCTTTTCTTCACTTGCAACCTTTTTAATTTCATCTCTTCATTGACAAAACCTATCATCTATGAAGCACGGACTCAGACACGGACACGCCACACGATACGGACACGACGACACAGCTAATTTCAAAATTTAAGGACACGATACGTCGTCGACATGCGTGAATATATATATATATATATATATATATATATATATATATATATATATATATATATATATATATATAATGTAAATAAGATTCAAAGAAATTTGAATAACTAAACAAAGTAAAATATATAATACGTAAACTCTTTGAATGTTTAAAATAGATATTCGAATTTATATTGTTCAAAAAGAAAAATACGAAAATGTGATTGTCTTTCGAAATGATACAATTTCTAAAAGCTGATTATTTATCAACAAAAGCATATAAACTAAATATGCAATATTATTTGTTAAATTATAATCAAGATTGAAAATCGTGTATTTTAAAATGTCTAGGAAAGAAACTTAAATAGTGGAAATTACAAAATTGAAAAAAAAAATTTACGTTTACAAGTGTTGTGGAGTGTCGGCGCTGTGTCAACAACGTGTCGGAGACTAAATTTTTAAATAATATTATTTTAATCAGCCGACACATGTCGGGACGTGTCGGAAATGTGTCGGACGAGATGTGGAAAAAAACCAATTCCATTCCGATGCTAACAAACGTTGGAATGGAATAGAAATGATTTTATTCTATTACCTACCAAACGTAGTAATGGAATGATATCATTCAATTTCATTGCTTTCCATTCCATCAGATTCATTCCATTCCATTACATTCCATCAATCCAAACGAGCCATAAAGTTTTATTTCTTTGAAAAGCATCAACATGTTTAGCTTGAAAAATGAATTTATTCCTGGTCAACCAACGACAAGCACCATAGCCCCACTTTTCTAATATATATAATGTCCCACAACCAAGAGTCTTTCTTTTGATCATTTATCCAATAAGTAGGTGTACATGTACATAAAATCTTCCAGTCTAAGAAGGTAAAGACTTGTTGATTACACCACTTGTGAATCATGTCCCATTTTCTGTTCTGATTATCTTCTAATACAGTTGCGGTTGGTAATGACCACAAGTTGTATATAAAATCCAACTTTAACCGGCAGAGTATCGGGTCGTTCGGATGTACTACATTGACAAACAAGATCGATCCCACAAGGAATTGAGTATCACAATCACATTCAAGAGAAATACACTATAATTATCGATATTAATCGTATCTCATTAGAAAAGGACATAGGTAGCCTATTCCAGACGAAATTGTTGGGTTTATTGTGAGAGTATTTTAGATGCAACTTGATGAATTCCGGGCTTGAAATCAATGCGTTCTATGATTTCGTACGCTCCTAAATCGCAAGAGTGATATTACCGGCAATCTCTGATTTCGATCGCAGAAGAAATTGTAGATCCTTTGCTAAATAATATTTCGACATTGATAAAATACTTTGTTTAATTCAATTGAGAAATTTTCTTTTCATCAACTAAGTAGACGTATGATTTTCCGCAAGACAATGAATATATGGTTATTTGTGTATAAGGACCAGTTTTGAAACTTAATTAGAAATTTAAGACACACTAAAAATATCATTAATTATAAGGACAAAATAACACTTTTCACACAAAATTACCCCTCCCTTTGAACATTCCAGTCGTGTAGCCCAGCCTTTGAAGCTTCTTCTCGGATTCCAGTCGCGTAGCAACATCAGTATCTTATTACTTCGAATGCTTTCCGGTGGCCGTTGCTCTGTAATCTTCTCCCTCTGATATAATCTGCTTCACTTTCCTCGATTCGATCAAATCCGTTTTTGGTTAGAGCTATTGCCACTTCTGCTTCACAGCCAGCTCCAGTTCCTGGTAAACTTGGTACTTTCCATCCGTCATACTTTATCTAGTTGTTGCATTGGTCAATTGATTTCATCTTGATTGAAGTCTTGAAACTCTGATTCTTGTTGTTGTTTTGGGTGGTTTTGGAGGGTGGCTGAAACTGTGAATACAGATTTGGAAATTGGGGAAGAAAGTTTGACAAGTGATTGAGTTTGAGAAGGGAAAGTGAGAGAAGAGGTGGGGAGATTGTTGGGTAGCTTGAATGTAGAAACAGGGTTTGGTTAGGAGAAGAGATTCCATTTGTTTACAGATGTTGAAGATGAGAACTTTGAGTGCATAAGATGTGTTCGATCATTTGCATGATTGCATCAATGGTCTTTTTTTTCATGTATGTCTCTTCCAGACTTTCAGTAAAATGACTAGTTATCTAGTTACGTCAGTGTCGACGACACATGATGTGAACATAGGGGATACATGCTCTATATGATAGATACACTTAGATCATTCTAATAAATGATTGGATCATTGAATAAACAATAAACAATAAACAATATCTTTGGTGAACAAGAATTTAAAAGCTTGTCTAATTAGGTTTTGACCTAAATAGAGACGGATACACTAATTCTGGTTTCTAATCAGATAAAGATTATAGAAAGTCGTTTTTTTTATTCTTGTATATTCTTGAAGGGGAATTCAATCTTTCAAGTATGAATTCGGAACAACTTAAGAAGTAGTTCCCATCAAGATAATCCTTTCAAAATGTTTGATAGACATTAGCATTAAATGTGACGGTGGATTTGACCCATTTGTTTTAAATCAAGTGGGAGATTGTTGTGGAATATGGAGTGCTCTAAAATCAATCCATAATGCCTTTACGGACAAGTGGGAGATTGTTAGACATGATGCCCAAAAAGCAATCTTGTATTGTTTTTAATTAAGTAAAATGACATTTGTTATTAATCCTTTTATTTGTATTTTTGTATATATGTAAATGTACATCACAGAAAATCCCAAAGGGTTCAATATGTGGCCATAATGCTCAATGTATAAGTGTTATATACAAGAGGATTGAGTTTATGATGATACTCTTTAAATATTAAGTCCGTGGTGAAATTAATTGAAGTTTGGGATCTTTCAATTAAAACACCACTAGTGCCCTAGAACACTTCATGTGTGCCCGCCTGATCCGGACCGTCGATGTTGGACATCTTAATGGTTGTACTTATATATGATTTGATCATGTAGGACTTAGACCGATTTAATATGACAATCTCATGATAATTCCGTAGTGAGAGAATCTAATTAAATCACAAGCTAACCATTTATGGATTAATCTTAATCCTGATGTGATTATAGACTCATGCCTATTTCGGGGTGGATTTTTAATTTTATTTTATCGGCGGGGTGGAGTTTGATGTGGCGTTAAATTTATCTCAGCAAAGCTTTGCCAAACACGTCCATGTTGGCATCATTCAGAGATAGGTAGCCGGGAATATAAGTCACAAAGATGGAGTCCATTCCTTCATGTGGGAAGTAGAAAGACGGTTACCTCGTTTGTTAATTCTGGAACTGATCGATCGGCCGAATTTATGATTTTGGATTATAAATATATCACTAGTGAATTAATGGTAGTCGAGGATAAGATGTTATGAAGGGGTTATACGGAAAATGTCTGGCTTCATATACGAATCGTCTATGGAGGGTTAACCATAGGAAATGGTTATATCAGTAGACACTCGGTATCTATTTATTTATATATAGTAGAGCAAGTAATTAATTCTATGATCGAAGAAGTGCAATCCTGAAGTTATGGTGGCATAATTTCGGGATTAATAATGAAAATAATGTGATTAAAGAGTTTGATCAATTACTTGATTTATTAGAACTTTTGATTATAGGTCTATGGTCCCCAGATTGGCTTCCGATATACGAGTTGAAATCAGTTCTAATTGATTGTCTGATTAAATAGAAAATAGTTTTCTATTTAATAGAATATGTTTTGATTATTTATTGATAAATAAAGTATTATAATATAGTTTTTTTTATTTGAAGCACAAATTTGTAGGTGAGTGTGTGCGCATGTTTGTAGGTAGACTAAGTGGAAATATGTTTTCAATTAGTCATGTGTGTATTTTATTATTTATTTGATAAATAATAAAAAGAGATAATTAGTAATTATTTTCCTTTTTCTTGGATTTGAGATAACTTTTAATTATATTCAAACTAGTCAAAAACCTGTGCTATGCACGGGAATAGATAAAGCTTTGACATAATATATAATTTATAATTTACTCAAATAACGATAATTCAAGTAAAGATTTAATGTTACAATATAATACAACATTTATCAACTATATTAGTTTTATCCGAATGATGTGTTATTTATTTTATCAAACAATATATTGTTCATCTAAAGGCTAGCCATTTACCCCTGCATAATGCACGGGATGGTTTAAATTTCAGAAACCACTAATTTTAGGGTGAATTAAAGTAAAGAAGTTTTGACCACCAAGTCATCAATTTTAACATCATTGATGGGTGGTTTATTAGTAGGAGATTTTTAATTATAAAAATTCATATTGGTTATAGTACACACAAGAGGATTTCTGTGACTGACCATTCTAAAATTTGTGTTCGAAACTTCAACATGTCAAGTGACGCTTCCTATCTGATCCTTGCAAGACATTATTTGAAAACAAAGATCTCAACAAAAGGTGACGGGGATATGAGAGCCTGGGAGGTAGATGAAAATTGCCACACAAAAAAATAAATAAATAAATAAATGGAATAAGAACACAAATGCAATAAGTTAAACGATATGATATTGGAATATGATGTAAACAATGGTTTGAATTATCAACAAAAAAAGACAAAGATACATGTATAACCTTAAACTCAGAGGATATCAACAACTAAAAAGATTAACTCATTTTTGGTTGACATCCTACAAAATTAATGATGGGTTCAACTGACTCCTCTTAATTACTTCCGAAATCACATTTACATGTTAAAATTTGTGTGTAATTGTGCTGTTGGATGTAATTAGGAGGTGTCAATAGAAAACCCTTAAAGAAATGAAGGGACAGACACAAAGCCCATATCCTTTTTTCGCAATGCAACTCTTCCCTTTCAATATTGTCCATACGAAAGACCAAGGGTCCTACTGGAGCAACAATAGCTACCGCGATTTGAAAAAGGCTGGTATTCCGGTCCACACATTCATGTACATGCTCTGCACACTAAACATTAAATGTGATACAACATATATCTATAGTGCTGTACAACATTTCCATTATCCGTAGCATAGGCAAAGGTTGTCCCAAAAACCTGAAGCGGAGTCAAACTTTAAAGTTCCTTGCTTAAGGCATGATGTTCTTGTTTCTAGAAAATGTAGTTGAAAAGTACATTCCCTTGGGTAGGTGATGAAAAGTATCATTGCCTAAAATAAGCACACTTTCCTGATGATGTGCTTTCAGCAATGTCCTATATGTTCATAATAGAAAGAAATCAACAGGCCCTAAGCCGAATGGCTAAAATTCTAAATATACAAATGTAAGTATAAAATTTTAATCTTCCATATATAGCAGTAGAATAGTGAAAAGTCATGAAAAAAACAAAAAGGATGTGACCTGAAACTAATGCGTGTGCTTCAACTAAACATGGAGCTTTATCGCTCACAATTTATGCACCCAAGAAATGAAAATGGAATCATGCACCTGAGAAACGAAAATGGAAAACAATTGTTCAAATGGTTCATAAAGTTTTATAAAACTCTGAGCATAAGGAAATACTCACTTCTTTAGCTATAATAAAAATACTATAATCAACGGCACAGAGTTCGACTTCCATGAAGATTGAAAAGATCATAAGCTGAACCAAAAGCAATGTCTCCACAATTTGTACAAAAGTGTGCAAAACATCATAAGCCTAATCAATTTGAATACATATTGGAATCAAAATTGCACAACATACCTCTGTTTCTAATTTCTGTCTAAGAGTTTCTCGGCAACAATTTCGACAATTAAATCGATACTCCGAAACAAACACTGAGAAAATACAGAAATAAACAGGAGACCGATTTGCGAATGTAATTCAAAATTAAAAGATGAGGTTAAAAAAACACACACACACACAACCTATTCAAATTTAATCCACTGGGTGCTTGGTGCCATCCAAACGAAAGCCTCCAAAAAACTTTCATCATCAACTGAATTGCATGCCGAAGCAGTTCAAAAACTGCTTGTGCCTTCAATCTCCTTGTGTTCAATATCATTTTCTTCACAGTCACTTGTCGTTGGGAAGCTAAAACTGGAATATAGGCACAGTGTAAAACAACACAATGTAAATATAAGTATAGGATATACCAAATGGATCGATTATAGAGATACTTTGGGATACTCTAGAAATATAGAGTACATACTGAGGCGAAACTTGTCATACGTTATTGTATTTTATATTTATATTATATGGGTTTGAATAAATGTTTCAATACATTAAAATAAATGATTATGCTGAAGAGGATGGAGTAATGTATAAAGTCCTTATCAAGAATGTAGACTGTTCACCTATACAACAGAAAACAGGAGTAATCACATGATTAGTTGAAAACTTATGATAAAAATGATTCAAATGAACATATATATATATATATATATATATATATATATATATATATATATATATATATATATATATAGGGTTGTTCCCCTACATACCATACTATCCATGCTTACCGTACATACTACTAAAATAGTGCATCTGATCACTATTTTAGTGCACCAGTTATTGTTTCAGTGCAACTACAAATTGAGGAGCAGGTTTCTAGTTAGGTTTCTAGTATTACCTAATAGCAGATTTCCCCCGCTTCATTAACTAGGTGCACTCAAACAATAGCAGTGCACTAAAATAGTGATCAGATGCACTATTTTAGTAGTATGTACGGTGAGCATGGATCAATAGGTATGTATATGAACTCATTTCTATATATATATATATCCGAACGGAACAAAAAAATTGGATATTGGAACCTAATTGATCAAAGAAAAACATCGAGATAAGTAGGAGTTTGTTTTGATAAGAGCAGTAAAATTGGATATAAGGAAAAGGAAAAGGTTACGGCTTTTTTTTTTTTTTTTTTTTTTTTTTTTTTTCTAAGGAGATAAGGGTGTTAGTTTGAAAGTTTTACTGAAAGTGAGTGTTTTACGGAAACGACGTTGAGAGGTTTCGTAATTTGCGTAACAATAAAATATAAGGAGTATTATTTGAAATAAAAAAACATTTGGGGGTATAAGTTGGGTCATTTTTCGGGTTTGGGTTAAAATTATGGTTAATTGGGTTAAATGTTGCTTTCAAATATATATAGATATAGATATAGATTTTTTTTGAAGCCAATTAAATTCAAATTAGGTTTGACCTAATATTCACAATATAAATTGGAAGAGTTGGCCAACTTCAAGCTCACAACAAAAAAATCAACGTGGTTTTCCCGGCTAAATTACAATTTTGGTCCTCTAACTAAACACGTTTTCGATTTTGGTCCTGTTTTTTCTCCGGCGACAATTTTAGTCCGTAAGCGGTCTTTTTTTGCAAAAATAGTCACGAACACCGGAAAGACCACTTACAGGACTAAAATTGTCGCCGAAAGACCACTTACTGAGGACTAAAATTGTCGCCGAAAAGACCAATTTAAGTCCTGTAAGTGGTCTTTCCGGCGCTCAGACTATTTTTAAAAAAAACCACTTACAGGACTAAAATTGCGCGGAGAAAACCAGGACCAAAATCAAAAACGTGTCTAGTTAGAGGGCGGAAATTGTAATTTTGGCTGGTTTTCCCTCCGGCATTAGTCGCATGTCACAAAATTAGGAGAGAAAAATTAGTATTTTCATAACTCCAAATTTAAAAGAAAAATCTAGTTCTTTTCTTAGATGCATATTCAAGCAATTCAAGAACAGAGATTTAGACGTCCACCCGACTTCGTGGGAAATGCAACTGGAAAATCTTGGCATCTACATAGTTTTTCAAGATTGGTAACGATTTATATTCTTCTTTTGCATAGTGGAATAATTAAATTTAATTCATGATGAACGTTTTTTCGTATTTGACGAATTATGAATCGATTCATTTGTGTGATTCAATAAGATTGAATCTTGATGATGATCGATCCGGATCTAGATTTCCAACAATCGGGCCTAGCTCAACCGAGAATAATAGTATGTTCGAGGGTACATAGTTGCGGTGACCTCTTGGAACCAAGCCGAATCATTGAGTTATAAAGATCAATGTAGAATTGTAGATGTTGCGGTTATAGCACAGAAAGTTTCCGGAAAATAATTATCAAACAAACTAAGGGTAACACATAAAGGATACCAGTTTATCTCGATCTTCGAATCGAAAAGGTTACCGAAGCTCGTCGCTAAGCGTCAGAAGTTCATAGTGCCTATATATATTTGATTTCAAAAGAAATAAGAGAAAGTGCAACTTCATCGTCGCCGAAATGCAAAATCTTTCTTTTTCTTTTTTTTTTATTTTGATGGTCCCAATGTCCCATCAACATTCAAAACAGGTGCATAAATTAAATTAGCTAGAGGTCCCGAGATCAAACTCTGGTTGAAACATTATTTAAAATGAAATTATGTAAGTGTTGGGACAGATTGACACACTTGAGGGAGGTGTTGGAACAGATTGCTCACACTCTTGAATGAAAATTGTGCAAGTGTTGGACAGATTGCCAACACTTGAGAGGGGTGTTTGGACAGATTGCTCACACTCTTAATGTGTATAAGGAAATAAACTAGCGTCTTTACTGGCACCAATTGGTTTTAATACAACGGTGAGTGCTTAATCTTAACATGGTATCAAAGTCAGAGGTTCAAGGATCGAACCCTAGTTGGAACATTATTTAAAAAAGAAATTGAGCAAGTGTTGGGACAGATTGACCACACTTGAGGGGGTGTTGGGACATATTGTCCACACTCTTGAATGAAAAAATGTGCAAGTGTTGGACATGTTGCCAACACTTGAGAAGAGGGTGTTGGACAGATTGCCCACACTCTTAAGGAAATAAAGCAACACATTTACTACCACCAATTGGTTTTAGTAGAACGGTAAGCGCTTGATCTTAATATGGTATCGACCCAAATGTCACGGAATCGAACCCTGGTTGGAAAATTATTTAAAAAAGATATGCAAGTGTTGGGAGAGATTGCCCATACTCTTGAATTGAAAATTGTGCAAGTGTTGGGACAGATTGCCACACTCTTGAATCCATAAAGAAATATAGTAGCACATTTACTACTATCAATTGGAAGAAATATAGTAGCACATTTACTACTATCAATTGGTTTTAGTACAACGGTAAGCGAGTACAACTGTAAGCGAGAAATATAGTAGCATATTTACTACTATCAATTGAACATTTACTACTATCAATTGGTTTTAGTACAACGGTAAGCACTTGATCCTTAACATGGTATTGGTTTTATTACAACGGTAAGCGAGTACAACTGTAAGCGAGAAATATAGTAGCACATTTACTACTATCAATTGAACCTTTACTACTATCAATTGGTTTTAGTACAACGGTAAGCACTTGATCCTTAACATGGTATTGGTTTTAGTACAACGGTAAGCGAGTACAATTGCAAGCGAGAAATATAGTAGCACATTTACTACTATCAATTGAATCTTTACTACTATCAATTGGTTTTAGAACAACGGTAAGCGCTTGATCCTTAACATGGTATCGGAGCCAGAGGTCATGAGATCAAACCCTGGTTGGAATATTTAAAATAAATTTTTTTTGCAAGTGTTGGGTGAGATTGCCACACTTGAAAAGGGTGTTGAGACGGATTGTCCACTCTTAAATGAAAAAAAAAATTTGTGCAAGTGGGTGTTGAGACAGATTGCCCACACTCTTAAATGAAAAAAAAATTGTGCAAGTCTTGGCCGGGTGTTGGGACGGATTCTTAATGTATAAGGAAATAAAGTAGCGCCTTTACTGGCACCGATTGGTTTTAGTACAAAGGTAAGCGCTTAATCTTAACATTATTTGAGAAAATGGCCAAAAAAAAATCATGGTTGGTGATTCAGTCACAAAGCTGTTGTTGTTTGTTTGTTTGTTTTTTTATTTGTTTATAAACACTAATTAGGAGGCTTAATTAATCACTTAGGACACCAAAAAATAATCCTTTATAAGGACGGATTTTCTCTATGTTTCCTAAATTAACCTTGTGTTACAAACCCAGCATTATTCCCCAAAATTAACAGATATGGCATTGTCAGTTGTCACTTGTTAGGTGTAGTGCCCGAAAGACAATTATGTAATTGTTTTAGGACAGAATTAATAATTCATCTTATTATATGCATGTGTGCTTATAATTAAGACACTACTGAAAACCCTAAGTACCTCGTTTATGTAATCACATAACTCAGTGTATGGCTATACACAAGAGGATTGAGTTAGTGAGATGTACTTAAAATTAACTTAGTCCGTAAGCGTTTATTAATCCGAGCACGGGTCTCTAGATTAATTTGCTAATAATGCTTGAGAACACTTTAGGTGTGAATCTTATCTCGGACTATCGGTAATACAGGTACCTAGTGGGGCATTTATATATGATGATGATCATATAGAAATTTGGACCGATTTGATTTGAGTTCTCGATATAATTCCGTAATCAATAAGTCTTATCGAATCACAAGATGATCATATATGGATTAATCTTAATCCTGAGGTGATCACAGTCGACTGCTTAGACTAGGGTAAAGTTTGATGTGTTAGTAAGGATCACTTCGAAGTATATGTCCAACACTTCTCGTTGGCTCTATTCTGGGATGAGTGAGTAGTCTGTGCTATCACAGATATGGAATCCATTCCTTCCCTCAGGAAGTAGAGAGACAGTCCCCTTATTTGTTAGCCCTGAGAAAATGATCGATCGGCCGAGTTCATATTTAGACTAATTAGCTACTAGTCGGATATGTGAACTAATTGATCACTGGGGGTTAATGGTAAATAAGGATAAGATATTCTGAGTCGGGTTCACGGAGACTTCCCACTCAGAATGGACAGTCTATGGAGGATTTATCTGTTGGAATAGTGTCCTAAACCCAATCGGGTTGGGCCGGATCCGACCGGGTCGGATCATTTCTACTATTTCTTTATGTTTATACATAGATTAAATGGCTTTTCTGTTGTCATATATATGTGTTAGTAATATCATCCGTAGCGGAAGCGATTTAAGGATCTAGATCTATAAATTACACGTAATAAAATAACTAGATCTATATCTACAAGGGGGTTGTAGAACATACCTCTTGGATCTCAAAATCCAAGTTGAAGAACCACAATAGAAAGAACGAACGAAGGTGTGAAGTGTTAGGAAATCTACGCGGGAACGCAGCAGAATTCAAAAATTTGATTTCCTTTTACCCAAGATCGACTTCGTTTAAGCAATAAACAAACGAGTAGTAGACGGTGGTTACCTTGGTTGATCTAAAAGATCGACGTTTTGACCGTCTAAGGAGAGTAGTTCTGCATAGAGCCGCCCAAGTGTTCGGCCTCTACCGCTAGTCCACACGAACAGCCCGCCGGAATCCCATCATGGATTGCTATTGGAAAACTCCGGTTGCTAGACCGGCCTTTTTCCCCTCTCTCCAACTCTCTATAGGATGCTCTCTATTTTACACAAGAACTATTAGCTCTTGGAATTATGATGTACAAAAGAGCTTGACACCCACACTATATTTATAGTGTATATGGCGCCCCAAATATGAGTGGATGAGAAGAAAACATTTTCCCAATAAAATAAGGAAAATATAATTGATTGATTTATCTCATTTATTATAATATCTCATATTAAATAAATCTAGGATTTTGTCAATATCTTATATTGAATATTCCAAGATATTGTCAATATCTAATATTGACTATCTTTATTTTATTACCATAAATCAATTTACACATGTGTATATATCACATATATATTACACAAAATAAATCTAATAATATCATATATATATATATACGCATACTTGCATGCATGCAAATCCAATTTGCATTTATGCACACACGTATGTATAGATCATATATCTATATTATTTTATTTTTATTAATATCTAATATTAATAATAGGTAATATCATTAATTAAATTACACAATCCAAGTGTATCTTATACACAAATAAGTTGCGCCACCTTTAGCCATAAATTGGCTTCCGGAATATTCTTTAATTAATATAATATTATTAATATCTTGTATTTAATTTATTCATAATAAATAAATACCACCATATTAATTTACCACTATAACATTTATAGTCTCGAGATAAACTTTCCTTATTTGGTTATCATCTATAACCACATTTTAATCCAGCTAGATGTTCTTATGTGTGTGACCCGATAGGCTTCCGAATATGTTGGCCGTAGACACAAAGTGCAAATTACTTAAAATGCCCTTCATGCCTAACGATCACGGGATAGCGTCTCAGCAACACACCGTGACCCCAATCATCGGAAGAGTCAAATGCAATGACTACTACCTTTCATGTGAAAGCGATTACCGTGTAACTTACAATCCTATCATTGTAATAATATCCATACGGTCGTTAGTCGAGTGTCAAAACATCAACGACCGTATCTTATAATCTGGATATCATGCTCTCTCAAGTAACACATTTACTCCCACTTTGCAAAGATTCACGAGAGTAAGACATTCCTTATAAGAAGGCCATTTCGGATATTCGATCCCAATCATAGGATACGCGATTCCCGGACGACCAATCATGTATACTCCGCATGCTTCAAAGATCACACCCAATCACTACCGCATGATCGCCCGTGGCTGGGGAAACCTCAATAGTGTCAAAGCATGACAATCCACACCGTGATGCCATGAAGACTCGGTCCTAAGGATAATTACACAACCGCCACATAGTGTGACACTTATCTCGTGTAAGTGGGTCGCCCTAACGACGCATTCTCTAATACACGCCCACGCATACGGTCCAAGTGTCTCTACACTTCGATAGAGCGAGATCTATCCTCGCCTAAAGACGAAGACATCTAATCACGTGCTAGTCTGTTTTATACTATCAATGCCCTGTTTAATAGTACATCACCTAGAGACATTTAAGTATCAAACTTATTAAAGTGATCAGAGATCTCATCAACCATAATCGCTTATCATGGTTTCTCTACCACGATTTAATACTAAGGGCGTTATCATATAACAATTCATAATTGGTTCTTTAAAAAGAAAGTATATATGACAACATAAAAGCCATTTTATATATGTATAAACATAAAGAAATAGTAGAAATGATCCGACCGGTCGGATCCGGTCCAACCCGATTGGGTTTAGGACACTATTCCAACAATCTCCCACTTGGCCTAAAACCAACCACTCGCACACACAAGACCAAGTTGAAACACAAGAATCTTATGCAATACTCGCAAACCACTCTAGCTATAAACGGATCGCTATCCATGGGGACTCGGACTATCCAAATGACCAAGTTAAAGGAACCGCCCAACACACACACGAATCTCTCGGACGAGACCACGGTCCTTGCTTCAAGCAATGAATCCACTTACTATATCGGCTATATAGAAAAGGTGGAAGAACTGCATACAAGGTTGAGAATGAACCTTCTAGATCCATGTATCTTTGCTCTCGCCTTTAGCCTCTAAGGCACTACTGTGTTTTGGCTAAGTTGTAGAGTTTACAGTGACCCATAGGCGAGAACATTTCCAGCTCACTGTAACACTTAATCAAAGTGATTGCAAACCCAGACTGTAGCTCCCACTTGCCTTCATAAGACTCAGGATATACGTCTGTATAACTATATTTATCTAACTCCAAGTTTCGATAAACTAGGAAACTTTCTTAACTTGTTTAAGGATATTCTTGACATTCACCAGATTTACTTTCATACTTGCTCATGACTCTTCATAAAGTATGAACATCTGGCATTATTTTATGATGGTTCCTATCGCATTAGCAAAGGAAACCTTCCATAAACATCATCTTTCACCTTATCTTTAGGACCATTGTCCTAACATAGACAGATCTCACGATCTATGCTAAACTTCTTTTAGCATCACATCTATATAGGTAAACTATAATCTAACAAAGATTAAATCTATCGCTATAGATTCTTATTTCTAAAATAAGAACTCGCTAATCCAAGTGCTTTCATAAAGACCTTGAACTACCAAACATTAATTGATCGTGACATGGGAGATGATTCATGAGAGAGATATCCAATACCTTACTCAAAAATCGTAACACACTCCCACTATCCATCTTGCACATTGGCATATCCTTCTTTTGACTAAATCAAACTCCTTTGATTATCAAACAAAGAAATTGTCTAGAGAAACTTGTTTGAGTCCATAAATGGATCTCGTGGGCTTACATATCATGTTATTGTCTATGAACATCGAAATGCTGCGCCCAACGTCTTCAACACTATCATATAGTCATGATACGAAGTTATAACAAGCATAGTCTCGAATAGAACCGGGCACACCGGCATCATAAAGACAATTACAAGGTTTACACCTCATGCCCTTCACCGTCACTATAGCCTTATGGTAATCATATTACTATCCATGTCGACCTTTCGGGGACACTCCTTAGGTAAGGCAGACTCAGGTTCACAACCTGGTTGTCACTGATGGAATCTAATTCAGATATTATGGCTCCTAGCCATATCTCTCAACCTTGCCTTTCAAACATTCTTTCACAAGTCGTGAGATATTCATTCTTCAAGATGAACATACCAACAACCTTTTCAGGCTTGAGGTTATCCACAGACTTAGAGAACTTTTGTGTGCACTGAGCAGTGATCTACACCTCATCGCTATGTGGCGTCTGCTCATGTTCCATTGGTCGAATATATCTTTGTGGTTCTCAAACTCTTTTGAGATCTGATTCACTCCCACTGTTTCTTTCGGAAGAAACACTTCCTCAAGAAGACAAACATGTTTGGAGACAAACATTTTTGCTCATGGACAAGTAAATAATATCTAGCATGCTAGCTAAGACATTCCACAAAGTTGCATAAGTCGTACTAGGCTCCAAGCCTTTCTGACTTTGCCTATGACAACTTCAAATCATCGGTTAAGACAGATTTGACATTATCCTCTTCCATATCTAATATGGAATTTATTCAACCTTTATTCTTTGGAACTCGGTTAAGTATAAGGCACTATCCCGAAACGGGTAAGGGATACTTCGCATGGCCTGCATCACACCTTTATCATATAAAGTGTTGTTTCCATTTTGGGAACACAATCCAATTGCGTATCCCAAATATGGTATCCTTGAAGGGAGAATCTTATTCCTTTTCAGACGACTTCTGAAACACCCTTCAGGTATTAATTACTTCAATCCAATTGAAGATTAATTCCTAAGTAGCTCATCAATCTCATATTCGTACTAGCTCGAACTTTTCGGGATTTCTGAATTATGCACTTCACTGAGTACACTAGAACTATTTCTAAAAATAGTCATAGAGATTAACAAACAATTATTTGTAGCATTAATTGTCACAAGCCAACAAACATCGGTATGTTTAGGCTTTAGACAAATTTTCTAGATTTTATAACCTTTTCATAAAAGGGTATTTTAGTCATCTTTAGATAAGATACGTATTACCTATATGATTCATAATCATATGGTTCAACATCATCAGAATGACGTTTGATTACACGCTTCCCTTCCAGAGAGACTATGTCTAGAACAACTACAAATATCAAGGATAATAGCCATACAAATATTTAGTTGAGATCTCATCACATATATCAACTATTTAGTGACAACAATCTAGTATGTTAGATTCAGTGACCATCCAATTTTATCAGAATAACATTTATTCTTTACAATTGAATATGTCTGCTAAATCCTAACAAATAACTGAACTTGTGTCCTTCATAAGAACCGGAACATAACAACATTTATTTAGTTCCCTTATCAGTTTACTAGATCCAGAATATGGTAAGTGTTACAACGTTTGCTTCACCTTCCATATCTGTATTTAATCTTTCTAATTTAATCACACTCGCAAGATATCATATATCTAAGAGTCGACCTGAACTTAGATAGATTTATCTCAACTCACTTGCCTATAATAGAAACTTCAATAAGTTCTCTATTTAAGCACATGCCCTAAAATTTCCTTTTTAATCCTTTAAGCACTTGAGATATGTTTCTTATTGTAGTCTTCATAAGACTTAAGAAAGATCACAAGAGCTATGTCTTCAATTTCCTTTTATAAAGAAAATCTAAAGTTTATTAAATAGTTTATTTAACCTTTTGAATCGTATTCAAAACATTGACTATTTAATTAACCTTTAAGCAATGGTAGAATTAAGTCGATACTTAAATCTTACAATTTGAAAACTTCATTTCCAAAATTCGGTCTAGTCATTCTTATCCAACGTTTGAATAACTCGTCATCATCGTATGACCGAATGATCATCTTGGATCGTATCCAATATATGACTAATTCGTTGAAACTAATTTTCAAATGATTTAATCATATCATGAGCTTCCGCTCTCATTAATAATTAAAGCCTTGGAGTACTCCATCAAATATGTAGCCTCCTTGTCTCTAACTACCATAACGGGATCTCTCGTGTCATTGCTCATTTTAAAAGGATTAAAATTACTTAACCATATTTGAGAACGTTTCTCAAAATTAACAGTCATAATTTGGTTTTACTAATCGAGAATTAAACATAAATATAAAGTTTGCTAAAACTACAACATAAAAATGAAAATAAAAGAGTGTTGTTGTTTATACACGCAAAATCAAAAATGGTCTTTTGGTTTATGATTTTGCTCCCACTAGTCAACTACTTCCAATTGACTTTCAAGAATTTTTCAAAATTCTTTAGTGGCTGAGATCCCATCTAGTTACCTCGATTCCCGGCGGTGGTCGATCAACCAAGATAATTTCGATAGGTAGGTAACCCTTTACCATTCACATCTCTATGTGATTCTCAGTGGTTGACTAGTCAACTCTTTGGCGATACACATCACTATGTGTTAGTCAACCCCTTGTCTCTAAAGTCAGACGGCCCTGACGGTGGCCAATCACCGAAAGACCCTAGTCAAGTCATAACCCAATATTCACGAGATCTCATACGATCATATCTCAATAACGACGATATACCCGAGGTAGGTCAACTCCCGGCGGTGGTCGATCAGTTGGATCCGAACACAGGCTCTTCACCGTCGTTATAATATTGGGAGACAATATTTCGACTTGATTTTTGTTGTGGAAGTATTTATGTAAATTAATTCACTTAATTAATTTTAATCATGGTCTCATCAATTATATCTATCTCTATAGATATATATCCTACACATTTATCTAGATCGTGCCTAGTCATGCATCTATCGTATCATATAAAATAAATACAAGCACAAAATAAATAAATGCGTAAAGTAACCGGTATGATCATGGACTTTTCCTAGGTGCGGTTTCGAATACAAACTGACGAAACCGCGGGTCACAATCTAAGGTAGCTGCAACCGCCAATAGGATCTTTAATGCGCCATTCTCCAATGGGATCTTTATTCTTCTTTCTTTGCTCTCTATCTTCTGCTCCATTCTTGTTACATTTAATTCTATCTAATAAAATAAATACACCCGCCGCACACGGGGGGAGCCAACGGGAATGGGATAATTGCAGAAAATAAACTAGGTCACGTTCTTCATAACGGCCTAGGACAATTTTAAACCAACAGAAAAATTAAATCATTCACATCTATCCTATCGGTCGAGTCCATGATCAATCGGGGTCCATGTAATCATATTATATCTACTATATCTAATCCATACAATAAAATCTTATGAAAAAGATAAAATTAAAATTTAACTACTTGCGTCTTAATTAATCAATTAACATTTAATCTATTAAATAATTTTATCCAATCAATTAACTAATTAACATTTAATTAATTAAATGATTTTAATCGAAATAAAATTAACGATTAATTTTAAACCGATTTTAATTTTAATTTTAATTAATTAGAACTATTCCAAAATAAATCAAAATTAAAATTATTTCTCTTTTGTTTCTTTCCTTTTGATTCGTAATCAAAAGGATGCCTGGTTTCTAAACCAAATTTGGCTTAGGCTTCGCCACTTTCCAAAATCAAAATTTTGGAAGTGGCTCAGCCAGCCTTTACAAATCAAATATTTGGAAAGGGCCAGCGCTATTCCAAATCAAATATTTGGAAAGGCCAAATAATTTTAGTTTAGGCTGGCCACTTTTCAAAATCAAAATTTTGGAAGTGGGCAAAAGCTAAGCCTTTCCCAAATCAAATATTTGGAAAGGGCCTAGGCCTATTCCAAACAAAGTTTGGAAAGACCATTATTATTTTAATGCCATGTGGCATCCCAATGGCCAAACTATTTGAACCATTGGTTAGCCACATGACACAACTAAACAAAAGACGAATTACCAATCACAACTATGAACAATATTGAAACACAAAATACACAAAACAAAATTTTAGGGATCCTCCAAAAGATGCACCAGCCGACGTCGACCGCCCAAAAAAAGGTGCCGCCGCCGCAATTTCCGGTGGGGTGCCGCCGCCGATCGGCCGAGCACCCCAAAAGCCTTTTTTTTTTTTTTCTTTTCGTGTATCGATTTGCGAATCAAAAATCTTTCATCTTTTAATTACGTGATTTAAACGATAAAATTAACTACGCACAATTACATGCTTATTGCTTAAGCTCGAAGCTCTCTCTGATACCACTGTTAGGAAATCTACGCGGGAACGCAACGGAATTCAAAAATTTGATTTCCTTTTACCCAAGATCGACTTCGTTTAAGCAATAAACAAACGAGTAGTAGACGGTGGTTACCTTGGTTGATCTAAAAGATCGACGCTTTGACCGTCAGGAGAGTAGTTTCGCATAGAGCCGCCCAAGTGTTCGGCCTCTACCGCTAGTCCACACGAACAGCCCGCCGGAATCCCATCATGGATTGCTATTGGAAAACTCCGGTTGCTAGACCGGCCTTTTTCCCTCTCTCCAACTCTCTATAGGATGCTCTCTATTTTACACAAGAACTATTAGCTCTTGGAATTATGATGTACAAAAGAGCTTGACACCCACACTATATTTATAGTGTATATGGCGGCCCAAATATGAGTGGAGGAGAAGAAAACATTTTCCCAATAAAATAAGGAAAATATAATTGATTGATTTATCTCATTTATTATAATATCTCATATTAAATAAATCTAGGATTTTGTCAATATCTTATATTGAATATTCCAAGATATTGTCAATATCTAATATTGACTATCTTTATTTTATTACCATAAATCAATTTACACATGTGTATATATCACATATATATTACACAAAATAAATCTAATAATATCATATATATATATATACACGCATACTTGCATGCATGCAAATCCAATTTGCATTTATGCACACACGTATGTATAGATCATATATCTATATTATTTTATTTTTATTAATATCTAATATTAATAATAGGTAATATCATTAATTAAATTACACAATCCAAGTGTATCTTATACACAAATAAGTTTGCGCCACCTTTAGCCATAAATTGGCTTCCGAATATTCTTTAATTAATATAATATTATTAATATCTTGTATTTAATTTATTCATAATAAATAAATACCACCATATTAATTTACCACTATAACATTTATAGTCTCGAGATAAACTTTCCTTATTTGGTTATCATCTATAACCACATTTTAATCGACTAGATGTTCTTATGTGTGTGACCCGATAGGCTTCGAATATGTTGGCCGTAGACACAAAGTGCAAATTACGAAAATGCCCTTCATGCCTAACGATCACGGGATAGCGTCTAGCAACACACCGTGACCCCAATCATCGGAAGAGTCAAATGCAATGACTACTACCTTTCATGTGAAAAGCGATTACCGTGTAACTTACAATCCTATCATTTGTAATAATATCCATACGGTCGTTAGTCGAGTGTCAAAACATCAACGACCGTATCTTATAACTGGATATCATGCTCTCTCGAAGTAACACATTTACTCCCACTTTGCAAAGATTCACGAGAGTAAGACATTCCTTATAAGAAGGCCATTTCGGATATTCGATCCCAATCATAGGATACGCGATTCCCGGACGACCAATCATGTATACTCCGCGATGCTTCAAAGATCACACCCAATCACTACCGCATGATCGCCCCGTGGCTGGAAACCTCAATAGTGTCAAAGCATGACAATCCACACCGTGATGCCATGAAGACTCGGTCCTAAGGATAATTACACAACCGCCACATAGTGTGACACTTATCGTGTAAGTGGGTAAGTCGGTCCCTAACGACGCATTCTCAATACACGTCCACGCATGGTCCAAGTGTCTCTACACTTCGATAGACGAGATCTATCCCTCGCCTAAAGAGAAGACATCTAATACGTGCTAGTCTCATTTTATACTATCAATGCCCTGTTTAATAGTACATCGCCTAGAGACATTTAAGTATCAAACTTATTAAAGTGATCGAGATCTCATCAACCATAATCGCTTATCATGGTTTCTCTACCACGATTTAATACTAAGGGCGTTATCATATAACAATTCATAATTGGTTCTTTAAAAAAACAGATATATGACAACATAAAAGCCATTTTATATATGTATAAACATAAAGAAATAGTAGAAATGATCCGACCCGGTCGGATCCGGTCCAACCCGATTGGGTTTAGGACACTATTCCAACATGAAGAGCACCACGATCTTCCGTACGTGTGATCCAAGCAACTCCCGGTGGAAGGAAATCCTCGTCTCGAATCCTTCCGATATGCTACCCGGAAAAATCTCCAAGATCTTTCCCCAACCCTCTTGGCCGAAATTTTATTCCTTCTTCTCTCTAAGAGGAGAAGTCGAATTTCATTGTGTGTCTTAAGGCTTAGAAGAACTCTCTTTATATAGGAGAGTAAAACTTAGCCTCCAAGGATTTAATAATTAATACAAAATCAATTATAATAATCCCATTAAATAAAAGATAATCCCATAATATTCTTAAACAAATCTAGAATAATATTTATCTTTATTTCTTTCCATAAATATTTATCCAATAAATATTTTATGCACATGTCTTATTAAATCACAAGAAAACAATTTCTTGTTTCCATAAAACATGTCATGGCCGAAATTCCTATTTATTGACCTAGTCAATATTAATTTCGACTATGATACACTTTTGGGCCAAGATTATGAAAAATGTATTTTCCACATATTTAATTATTTAGCCCAACTAATTTAATAGTCCACTAAACAATTAATTCACATATCGTTTTAATAAAGTCCAACAAGAACTAAATTAATATTATTAGGATTCGACGTCCGAGAATAGCTATGCTATGTTAGGGAGGCACGTCGGGGACCATGGACTAATAATCAATGACTCCGATAAATCAAATAAATAATTATCTTACGAACAGAATAATTATATTCGATAAATCAATCACAGGAATATGCCACCATAATCCCGTGACTGCACTCCTCCGATTATGAGATTATATTTATCTCCTCACGAGAATAATAATAAGAGTCCATTGATATAATCATTACATATGGATTAATCCTCCATAGACTGTTCATTCTAAATCGGGAAGTTACCGTTAACCCTTTTTAGAACCTCTTATCCTTATTTACCATTAACCCCCTAGTGATCAATTAATTCATACAACTCACTGGTAGCTAATCAGTGTAATATGAACTCCATGGATCGATCAGTTTCTAGGATTAACAAATAAGGGAACTCTCTATCTACTTCCAGAAATGGAAGGAATGGATTTCGTATCTGTGATAACACAGGCTACTCACTCAATCCAGTACAATGCCAAGATGGGGTAATTCAGACCACAGACTCAGTGTAATCCTTAACCGTCAAGTCAAACTTCATACTGATTCAAGCAGTTGACTGTGATCACCTCAGGATTAAGATATATCCATAAATATGATCATCCATTGATTCGATAAGAATTCTCGATTACGGAATTATATCGTGAACTCTAATCAAATCGGTCCAGCCCTATATGATGTATCTATCATATATAAATGCCCCACCAGGTTCTCTTAACCGAAAGTCCGGATAAGACAATCACACCAATTGTGTTCTGGGCGGGTTAATAGCACGTTAAAGGAGAGACCCGATACTCTCGATTAACTTCACTACGGGCTAATTGTATTTTAAGTACATCTTCACTAACTCAATCCTCCCGTGTATATACCATACACTGAGTTAAGTGATTACATAAACGATATACTTTAGGGTTTTCTGTAGTGTAAATACTATTGTCACATCGGTGAATATGAGAATAATAAATATGAATAATAATATCATTTTATTTATTAAATAAAACAATTACAAAATTGTCTTTCGGGCATCACACCTAACAATCTCCCACTTGCACGAAAGCATGTGATTAATTGTTTTAGAGCACACCCTATTATTCAAACTACAACAAACTACATCTCCCACTTGCTCTAAAGCAATGGAGACCCATCCCGTATTCTAGTACCCATTAAGCATATCATAACCATTTCAGGATGACAAAATACACTCCGAGTGTGCCGTCGTAGGATAGGTCGTTGACTCGGGAGTACCTACATCTAAATGTCATGGGTCTTAATGATTAGTCAGTTGTCGGCTCGAGGCGATCCGTAGAATCGAAGCGTTACCGGTCCATCTAATCATGTGGTACTGAGTAAACATCGAGCCCGAGATCGACTTAACGATCATCCTCAATCTGACTTAAAGTCAAAATCAGTGTATCACACATATCCAAGTTCATACATGAATATGTCCGCATATTATTCCTCGTTCTCTCAAGATACTAAAGGACATACTAAACTTGCTTTGTTAACCGCCGAATCTAAGATTCGATCAAAGTTGACGTTCAATAACCTCGACCATCTCTTACTAGAAAGAGAATCTATCCCATTTCTCTTGATCCGAAGATTTGAGAGTCATTCCCGAGGCATAGGGTAGAACTTCCTCGTTGAATGTTGCATACACAGATGCATCATCTTAACCAATAAGATGGATGGGAAACCGTGGATTGATTCTAATGAATTCGACCGAGTCAAACTCTTAAGAATGTTGTCCAAATCTCATTGCAGAGAATTGTGGTATTGTCGGTCGACTTGAGATAACACACCCATGTTGATTCCAACTGGTGCAGTGTTATCCTTCACAAACACTAATATATGTATATATTCACTACTGTACTAAAATTGATATCCAGTCTACAACAGACTTATCAATATTCTGGTCAAATCCACATATTGTAGAAATATATGACTTCCAATGACCGAGAGGTTTGCTTTTTATCCACAAAGGACATAAGCCTTGGCGATCATCCTGTCATAAGTTCATAAGGCAATACCCTTTTGTTCGAATGAATCCGAGACTCCGTTTGTTTGGCAAGAAAATCTCAGGAATCACCCCTATTTTTACGCTTTTGAACAAAATCATGCAATACTAAGTGGTAAGAGAGTTCAAGGTCCGATTAACTCTACAGACCACTCAAGCTTTGCTCTGAAAGATAAACTTTCCTATTCATTCTACTCTTTTCCTTGTAGATCCAATTACTCCCCTTTGGGCTGAGGCGCTCGGTGGTTTACAAGAGTATGAACAGAATCGGAGTACCGAACTCCATTCACAGGGTTATGGCTATTAAACCAACCTCTATTACTGCTCACAAAAGAGCCATAGGTCATCAATCGATCCTCAGACTACAAAGTCCACAGAAACCGTAATGGGTAATGGATAAACCATACTCCCAATACTTACTGGGTGGATCGAAATTCTGATCTAGTTTAGTAGTATTTAGTGTTATCACCAAAAACCGATGTTGGACGTGGTCTGATTTTAATCAGTTAGTAACTACCTTGAGTAAACGTACTTCAAGGTTCAAGGTTTTGCTGTTCATGGACTCTATTAGGAAGGATGCAACAGTATAACTGTCCCTTCTCGATTTCAAGAATTTTATAACAAACCTTTTTCTCAATGCTACAAGACATATAACGATTGGTCACTGACCGAACGTGTTCGCGAAATTCCCAGACCTACCTTCAAGCACAGTGTGCTAAATGCTTATATTTATGGAAGTGGGGTGAACCGAATCCACACCTTATCCGTAAATTCCAAAGCATATTCTAGGTAGACTTCTCGGTCTTACATTTCAATGTAAACCGTTATTTCGCGTCCAATATCTTTATTGAGTTAAGCAGTGTATTATAGCACATCTACAACTATGTAAAGCAATTCAACGGTTTCTCCCTTAGTGAAAGCATTTCACTATGAGGCAGGCCGAGCATCAGTCCCTAGGACTATGTGATGGCCCATTTTTGAGTAGAGAATACTCCATCTCCGACAAAATCAGAGACACCTCAGAATATTTTGGATAAACTTACCGGAGTGTTTGAATAGTTATCAGACAAGAAGTCACTACTCGGAAGCTCCTACTAACTTGTATCTTTCATCAGACCCCGAAGGTCGTCATGAACAAGCTATGTTACTTCTTTATAACCATTATCCTTTCCCGATTGAAAGGAAACTTAGTTATTGAACATTTGAGACAATATAACCAGACTGGGAGAAAAGGAATCACCCTGAGCCAGTCTTCAGGTCTTGTCTTTTAGGGACAATGCACTAACGATGGAATATGAAGAAGCGTTTATCTAAATATAGAAACCAATTGCTTTTAATAGTTCTTAAGATGTGTTTTATATACATATTTCAGTGATTGTAAGTGGTTTTGACTTTATCAAACAAAAGTCCGAGTCTTGGATTCGTACTACAAATGGTATATTCATTTTATCATCGACAAACAAATTATCGAATAGAAGGTAAATCCATTCGTTCCAACGAATCTTAAACCGAAAATAAATTTTCCGCGATATCCAAGGATTGAATCGAGATTCATTTCCTTATATCACTCCCACTATTCTAGCTAAAATTAAGCGCCCGTTGTTTACTCTTTAATCGTTAAATGCTTTGCTACCTTGTTCTTCCAAAGAACCTAGCTCGAGAAAATCGCTTGAGGATTCATAGGTTGGTGATCCAAAATCAACATCCTTATCCTATGATTTTCGATTAATTAATTTTCGGTTCGACCTTAAAATTTTCTCGATTTAGGTGACTAACACTTTTAGACATATTCTCCCATTCTTGACTTTCCGTGAATGAAACGATTTTGAACCGGGCCGGTTCGTTTGAGTAGACACTACTCTTGAACCGTGGGATGTCTATTTCGAGTGTTACTCGTCGGGACTTCTCGGATTTTCTAATATACGAGAAAAACAACAAATCATAACATTGAAGCTCCCACTAGTTTATCGGTTCCAAATACAGTCTAACGAGCAATGCTTAATTTTTATGATTTTCCAATTTTTTCGATTAGATAAATCTTATAGTTCCAATGTTTCCAGAAAAACAACAAATAATAGAACTCCCACTAGTTCATCGATTCCAAATATCGTCCAACTAGCGACAATTCATACCTTTCCAGTTTTTCAATTAGAACGGTTACGTGTGTAGTTAGTTACACTTTTCTAATGTTCTAGAAAAAACAACAAATCATAAAGCTCCCACTAGTTCATCGATTCCAAATATCGTCCAACTAGTAACACTTCATGATTTTCCAATTTTTCAATTAGAAAATTACTCTTGTAATTACTACAAACTCAAAATTCACTAGAAGAATTTCAAAGTCGAAATCACCTTTGATCAAACTATGTTTGTCTTCCGTTTGACACGAATGACACTTGTGACATACCTATATGTCTTTGGTTTTAAAAGGCTTAAGAGAAAATATCTCTTTCAAGTAATAATTGCATTATCGATTAACTAGTTCAACGTCCTAGTTACTTTCCACTTTTAACGAAGTCAATACTAGTCAATTATAAATTTTAAGCAATTTAGTAAGGGATATAATCTTTGTAAATAAAATGACATATATTAATTCAAGTTAACACTACTATATTTATTTTAGGAATTGTAAACTAAAATTAAGTCTACTCTACCATTCCAAGGTTTTAACCTCGCATCTCGAGTGCCGCCGTAGGGTAGGTCAAAGAGATGACGGTTAAATCGAGACAATCTCATCAATGAATAACTTTTGAGAATCAAACATCCCGAGAATCGAACATCCCTTTATTCATTGACTACCTTCCTTTTTAGCCTAGATATTACCAAAAATATCCTTTATGAGTGTGACCTACTATATCGGATCTCTTAGGTACGCCCGAGTGTGCCGTCGTAGGATAGGTCGGTGACCCGACGAGTACCCGTAAATCCTATCCTTTCGGAGACCAAGCCATGAATGTTGATAAGGGTGAACACCATCCGTAGGGGACGAAATCAAAGCGCCGTGGCGTCACCCTTCTCTCACTTACTTGTATCTATAGTAGAGGCCGTGGGGTTGGTTGTCGCCTCCCCGCTCCCACTCAATAATTTGGAAGTGGTGGTGGGTTAACTAACCAAGTCTTTTTGATGTTAACATAAAAGCACATCAAATCAAGGATTCCGAATGGTGTCGGTACCCGTCCTATTCGTTGGAACATATGTGACAGTCGGACGAAATCGGGTCAAGATAGCCCCATTGAGATAAGAAGGAATCACCCCTCCGTTCTCCGGTGTAGCTTAGTCTTGCCGGACCCCCGTGCATACATCACACTAGGAGGGTTAAGTCGGTCGAGCGAAGCTCAGTTGACCACCCAACCTATAGGCGAACCGTTTTTATCCAAGATTTATTGTTCTTTTACCATCATTCAATCTCGTAGACACTACGAATCGAAAAACGTGATCTCGTTTGGGCTTTAAGGCGGTTCACCGAGAACACACACCGAAAGGCTTAACGATTTCATAACCCGTCCTCGGATCTTTAATTAGTTACTAAATTAATTAATTACCACGTATTAATTAAATTTCAACTAATTACACGAGTTTGTATACATGCCTATTTTAATTACCAAAATTAAAATTCTACATGTATGCATGGAGTGGATTTATGATATGATGCATGTCATGGCAATTCCGATTTTATATCTATTTTATGATCAAACACATAAAAATAAATTACGGAAAATTTAAACACCGAGATGGATCGTTGGTACCCCCGACTAACCTATTTTCTAAGGAAAAGTAAAATTTAATCTAGGTCTTCAAATCTCGATCTTCGATCTTGATCTTGAAATTTTCCGGATCTCGAACCTTCGATCTTGACACGAACCACGAACGACGAGGAGAGGAGGCCGTAATATACCAATATATTTAAAATATATCTATATTATCAAATTGTTTTATAAAAAACTTATTTTTTTTTATTTTATTAAAGGCTCTCGGCCAAGTTCAAAAGAAAAGGAAACTTTTTTTTTTTTTTTTTTAAAGTAATGTCGGCAAACCAATTAGGTTATATAAAAAAAATTTAAGCTGCAGCCTTAAAAAAAAAAAATTAAGCTGCCCTTTTTTTTTTTTTTTTTTTTGTTGACCTAATGGTCAAATTAGATCAAAGTTAAAAAAAAATGTTATTGCCGCATGATCTAAAAGAAACCCTAGCAACATGCAATGCAACCAAAAAAAAAAATTGCCGCATCTTTGTAAATAAAAATTCAGCCGAGCCGTATATTTAAAAAACAATTTCGGCCTCCTCCCGTTTTTACCTTCTTGATGATCTTCAACACCATGATCTTCGTCGTCTCGAACCCGGATCAAAATTAAAATTACAAAGGAGCCATCTTTACGATTTTCGAGTTGCATAAAATTAAATTACAAGTCCTATGCTCAAGTGATACTAATCAAAAGAGCTACAAAATAGATCTACGGGTAAACAATACCAACCCCAATCCATCTCTTCAACCAAGACATTCATAACATAAAAATAAATAAATAAATTTCGGCCCCCTTTATTTAAAAAAAAAATTGGGACAAAAAATCTACATGTTTTACCACTCCTAGATCTAATATTTTATACGTATAAATATAGATCACCCTGTCTCTGATACCACTGTTAGTAATATCATCCGCAGCGGAAGCGATTTAAGGATCTAGATCTATAAATTACACGTAATAAAATAACTAGATCTATATCTACAAGGGGTTGTAGAACATACCTCTTGGATCTCAAAATCCAAGTTGAAGAACCGCAATAGAAAGAAGCGAGCGAAGGTGTGAAGAGCACCACGATCTTCCGTCACGTGTGATCCAAGCAACTCCCGGTGGAAGGAAATCCTCGTCTCGAATCCTTCCGATATGCTACCGGAAAAATCTCAAGATCTTTCCCCAACCCTCTTGGCGAAATTTTATTCCTTCTTCTCTAAGAGGAGAAGTCGAATTTCATTGTGTGTCTTAAGGCTTAGAAGAACTCTCTTTATATAGGAGAGTAAAACTTAGCCTCAAGGATTTAATAATTAATACAAAATCAATTATAATAATCCCATTAAATAAAAGATAATCCCATAATATTCTTAAACAAATCTAGAATAATATTTATCTTTATTTCTTTCCATAAATATTTATCCAATAAATATTTTATGCACATGTCTTATTAAATCACAAGAAAACAATTTCTTGTTTCCATAAAACATGTCATGGCCGAAATTCCTATTTATTGACCTAGTCAATATTAATTTCGACTATGATACACTTTTGGGCCAAGATTATGAAAAATGTCTTTTCCACATATTTAATTATTTAGCCCAACTAATTTAATAGTCCACTAAACAATTAATTCACATATCGTTTTAATAAAGTCCAACAAGAACTAAATTAATATTATTAGGATTCGACGTCCGAGAATAGCTATGCTATGTTAGGAGGCACGTCGGGACCATGGACTAATAATCGGTGGCTCCGATAAATCAAATAAATAATTATCTTACGAACAGAATAATTATATTCGATAAATCAATCACAGGAATATGCCACCATAATCCCGTGACTGCACTCCTCCGATTATGAGATTATATTTATCTCCTCACGAGAATAATAATAATAGTCCATTGATATAATCATTACATATGGATTAATCCTCCATGCATTTATTCATTCTAAATCGGAAGTTACCATTAACCCTTTTTAGAACCTCTTATCCTTATTTACCATTAACCCCTAGTGATCAATTAATTCATACAACTCTTTGGTAGCTAATCGGTGTAATATGAACTCCATGGATCGATCGGTTTCTAGGATTAACAAATCACGGGAGCTCTCTATCTACTTCCGAAATGGAAGGAATGGATTTCGTATCTGTGATAACACAGGCTACTCACTCAATCCAGTACAATGCCAAGATGGGGTAATTCGGACCACGGACTCGGTGTAATCCTTAACCGTCAAGTCAAACTTCATGCGATTCAAGCGTTTCATTGTGATCACCTCAGGATTAAGATATATCCATAAATATGATCATCCATTGATTCGATAAGAATTCTCGACACGGAATTATATCGTGAACTCTAATCAAATCGGTCCAAATACATATGATGTATCTATCATATATAAATGCCCCACTGAGGTTCTCTTAACCGAAAGTCCGGATAAGACAATCACACCAATTGTGTTCGGGCGGGTTAATAGCACGTTAAAGGAGAGACCCGATACTCTCGATTAACTTCACTACGGGCTAATTGTATTTTAAGTACATCTTCACTAACTCACTCCTCCCGTGTATATACCATACCTTCGAGTTAAGTGATTACATAAACGATATACTTTAGGGTTTTACGTAGTGTAAATACTATTGTCACATCGGTGAATATGAGAATAATAAATATGAATAATAATATCAGTTCATTTATTAAATAAAACAATTACAAAATTGTCTTTCGGGCATCACACCTAACAATATGTTCTTTTAAAGAACCAATTATGAATTGTTATATGATAACGTCCTTAGTATTAAACTGTGATAGAGAAACCATAATAGGCGATTATGGTTGATGAGATCTCTAATCACTTTAATAAGTTTGATACTTAAATGTCTCTAGTGATGTACTATTAAATAGGGCATTGATAGTATAAGCAGACTAGCACGTATTGGATGTCTTCATCTTTAAGAGGCGAGGATAGATCTCGTATATCGAAGTGTAGAGACACTTGGGTATGCGTGGGCGTGTATTAGAGAATGCGCGACGTTAGGTCGACCCACTTACGGATAAGTGTCACACTATGTGACGGTTGTGTAATTATCCTTTTGACCGGAGTCTTCATGGCATCACGGTGTGGATTGTCATGCTTTGACACTATTGAGGTTTCCACAACCACGGGGCGATCATGCGGTAGTGATTGGGTATGATCTTTGAAGCATCGCGGAGTATACATGATTGGTCGTCCGGGAATCGCGTATCCTATGATTGGGATCGAATATCCGAAATGGCCTTCTTATAAGGAATGTCTTACTCGTGAATCTTTGCAAAGTGGGAGTAAATGTGTTACTTCGAGAGAGCATGATATCCAGATTATAAGATACGATCGTTAATGTTTGACACTCGACGTCGACCGTATGGATATTATTACAAATGATAGGATTGTAAGTTACACGGTAAGCTGTTTCACATGAAAGGTAGTAGTCATTGCATTTGACTCTTCCGATGATTGGGGTCACGGTGTGTTTCTAGAGCGCTATCCCGTGATCGTTAGGTATGAAGGGCATTTTAAGTAATTTGCACTTTGTGTCTACGGCCAACATATTCGGAAGCCTATCTGGTCACACACATAAGAACATCTAGCCGGATTAAAATGTGGTCATAGATGATAACCAAATAAGGAAAGTTTATCTCGAGACTATAAAGGTTATAGTGGTAAATTAATATGGTGGTATTTATTTATTATGAATAAATTAAATACAAGATATTAATAATATTATATTAATTAAAGAATATTCCGGAAGCCAATTTGTTGGTCAAAGGGGCGCCACATTGAAGTGTGTAAGATACACTTGGATTGTGCAATTTAATTAATGGTATTGCCATATATTAATATTAGATATTAATATATATACATATTGGCGTGAATTGTGTATGTATGTACATTCACGTGTCAAAGGATGCATATTTAAGTGGTGCATATGTTTATATATATAAATGGATTTATATGTGTGATAATATATATATGTGATATATACACATGTGTAAATTGATTTATGGTAATAAAATAAATATAGTCAATATAAGATATTGACAATATCTTAGAAATATTCAATATAAGATATTGACAATATCCTAGATTTATTTGATATAAGATATTATAATAAATGAGATAAATCAATCAAATATATTTTCCTTATTTTATTGGGAAAATGTTTTCTTCTCCTCCACACCTTCTAAGAGGCGCCACTTTCATTATAAATAGGAGGTGGGTGTCAAGCTCTTTGGTACATCACAATTGCAAGAGCTCATAGTTCTTGTGTAAAATAGAGAGCATCTTTTAGAGAGTTGGAGAGAAGGGAAAAAGGCCGGTCTAGCAACCGGAGTTTTCCAATAGCAATCCATGATGGGATTCGGCGGGTGTTCGTGTGGACTAGCGGTAGAGGCCGAACACTTGGGCGGCTCTATGCGAGAACTACTCTCCTTAGACGGTCAAAGCGTCGATCTTTTAGATCAACCAAGGTAACCACCGTCTTTAGCTTATTTGTTTATTGCTTAAGCGAAGTCGATCTTGGGTAAAAGGAAATCAAAATTTTGAATTCATTGCGTTCCCAGCGTAGATTTCTATGAGTGGTATCGGAGCGAGCTTGAGCTTAAGCAATAAGCAAGTTAAATTGCGTAGTTAATTTTATCGTTTAAATCACGTAATTAAAAGATGAAAGATTTTAGATTTGCAAAACGATACGAAAGAAAAAAAAAAAAAGGAGATCTGGTGGTGCTCGCTCGGCCGGTGGCGGCGGCACCACCACCCGGCGGTGGTCGGCGGCGGCGGCGGCAGGCAACTGCTCTTTGCCGCGACGCTTTATTGAGTCAAAGGGTTGTGGATCTCCAAATTTTCGATTTTGTGTATTTTGTGTTTTATATGGTTCATGTAGTTGTGATTGGTAAATCCTCCTTTGTTTAGTTGTGTCATGTGGCTAACCAATGGTTCAAATAGTTTGCCATTGGGATGCCACATGGCATTTAAATAATAATGGCCTTTCCAAACTTGATTTGGAATAGGCTGCAAGCCCTTTCAAATATTTGATTTGGGAAAAGGCTGAGGCAAGCCACTTCCAAAATTTTGATTTTGGAAAGTGGCTGTGCCTAAACCAAAATTATTTGGCCTTTCCAAATATTTGATTTGGAATAGGCCTAAGCCTTTTCAAATATTTGATTTGTAAAGGCTTAGTTTAAGCCACTCAAAATTTTGATTTTGGAAAGTGGCTGAGCCTAAGCCAAATTTGGTTTAGAAACCAAAGGCATCCCTTTTGATTACGAATCAAAGGAAAAAACAAAGAGAAATAATTTTAATTTTGATTTATTTTGGAATAGTTCTAATTTATTAAAATTAAAATTAAAATCGGTTTAAAATTAATCGTTAATTTTATTTCGATTAAAATCATTTAATTAATTAAATGTTAATTAGTTAATTGATTGGATAAAATTATTTAATAGATCAAATGTTAATTGATTAATTAAGGCATAAGTAGTTAAATTTTAATTTTATCTCTTTCATAAGATTTTATTGTATGGATTAGATATAGTAGATATAATATGATTATATGGACCCCGATTGATCGTGGACTCGGCCGATAGGATAGATGTGAATGATTTAATTTTTCTGTTGGTTTAAAAATTGTCTAGGCCGTTATGAAGAGCGTGACCTAGTTTATTTTACGCATTCATCCCATTCCGTTAGCTCCCCCGTGTGCGGCGGGTGTATTTATTTTATTCGATTGAATTAAATGTAACAAGAATGGAGCAGAAGATGGAGACCAAAGAAAGGCGAAAATAAAGATCCCATTGGAGAATGGAGCATTAAAGATCTATTGGCGGTTGCGGCTACCCTTAGATTGTGACCAGCGGTTTACGTCGATTTGTATTGAAACCGCACCTAGGAAAAGTCCATGATCATACCGGTTACTTTACGCATTTATTTATTTTGTGCTTGTATTTATTTTATATGATACGATAGATGCATGACTAGGCACGATCTAGATAAATGCATAGGATGTATGTTTATAGAGATAGACATATTTATGATGAGACCATAATTAAGATTAATTAAGTGAATTAATTTACATAAATACTTCCACCTCAAAAGAATCAAGTTGAAATTGCCTCCCCATATTATAATGACGGTGAAGAGCCCTTGTTCGGATCCAACTCATCAGCCAAAGCAGGGGGTTGACCTACCTCGGGTATCGTCATTATCGAGATATGATCGTATGAGATCTCACGAATATTGGGGTTATGACTTGACTAAGAATTCTCTCGGCCACCAGCCAAAGCGGGGTCGTCTGGATTTTAGAGGCAAGGGTTCGACTATTTCATAAGATGGAAATTTGTCAAAGAGTTGACTAGTCAAACAACAAGAGTCGTATAGGATACGATTGACAAAGGGATGTTGTCTACCTATTAGACTATTTTCGGCCCACCAGCCAAAGCGGGGGTCGCGGTAGTTTAGTGGGATCTTGTCCACTAAAGAAATTAATAATTCTTGAAAGTCAATTGGAAGTAGTTGACTAGTGGGAGCAAAATCATAAACCAAAAGACCATATTTGATTTTGCGTGTATAAACAACAACACTCTTTTATTTTCATTTTTATGTTGTAGTTTTAGCAGACTTCATATTCATGTTTAATTCTCGATTAGTAAAACCAAATTATGATTTATTAATTTTGAAAGCGTTCTCAAATATGGTTAAGTAATTTTAATCCTTTTAAAATAAGCAATGGCATGAGCAATCCCATTATAGTAGTTAGAGACAAGGAGATTACATAATTGATGCAGTGCTCCGAGACTTTAATTATTAATGAAAGCGGAAGCTCATGATATGATTAAATTATTTGAAATAAGTTTCAACGAATTAGTCATATATTTGATACGATCCAAGATGATCATTCAGTCATACGATGACAATTAATTCAAACGTTGGATAAGAATGACCACATCTAATTTTGGAAAGGATGTTTTCAAAAATTATAAGATTTAAGTATCGACTTAATTCTATGATCATTGCTTAAAGGTTAATTAGATAGTCAATGTTTTGAATACGATTCAAAAGGTTAAATAAACTATTTAATAAACTTTAGATTTTCTTTATGAAAGGAAATCAAAGACATAGCTCTTGTGATCTTTCTTAAGTCTTATGAAGACTACACCAAGAAATATTTACAAGTGCTTGAAGGATTAAAAGGGAAGTTAGGGCGTGTGCTTAAATAGAGAACTTATTGAAGTCTCTATTCTAGGCATGTGTGTTGAGATAAATCTATCTAAGTTCAAGTCAACTCTAAGATATATGATACCTTACGAGTGTGATTAAATTAGTAAGACTGAATACAGATATGGAAGGTGAAACAAACGTTGTAACACTACCATATTCTGGATCTAGTAAACTGATAAGGGAACTAAATAAATGTTATTATGTTCCGGTACTTATGAAGAACATACTTTCAGTCCTTTGTTAGGATTTAGTAGACATATTCAATTGTAAAGAATAAATGTAATTCTGATAAAGTTGGAAGGTCACTGAATCTAAAATACTAGACTGTTGTCACTATATAGTTGATATATGTGATGAGATCTCAACTAATTATTTGTGTGGCTGTTATCCTTAATATTTGTGGTTGTTCTAGACATAGTCTCTATGGGAGGGAAGCGTGTAATTAAACGTCATTCTGATGATGTTGAACCATATGATTATGAATCATGTGGGTAATACGTATCTTACCTAAAGATGACTAAAATACCCTTTTATGAAAAAGGTTGTAAGATCTAGAAAAATTGTCTAAAGCCTAAACATACCGATGTTTGTTGGTTTATGACAATTAATGCTACAAATAATTGTTTGTTAATCTCTATGACTATTTTTAGAAATAGTTGAATGTACTTATTGAAGTCGACAATTCGGAAAGCCGAAAAGTTCGAGCTAATGCGAATATGAGATTGATGAGCTACTTAGGAATTAATCTTCAATTGGATTGAAGTAATTAATACCTGGCGGGTGTTTCAGAAGTCGTCTGAAAAGGAATAAGATTCTTCCCTTGAAGGATACCATCTTTGGGACAGGCAATTAGATTGTGTTCCCAAAATGGAAACAACACTTTATATGATAAAGGTGTGACGTAAGCCATGCGAAGTATCCCTTACCCGTTTTGGGATAGTGCCCTTATACTTAACCAAGTTCCAAAGAATAGAGGTTGAATAAATTCCATATCAGATATGGAAGAGGATAATGTCGAATATATCTTAACTGATGATTTGAAGTTGTTATAGGCAAAGTCAGAAAGGCTTGGAGCCTAGTACGACATATGCGACTTTGTGGAATATCTTAGCAAGTACGCTGGATATTATTTACTCGTCCGCGGAGCAAAAGGTGTTTGTCTCCAAACATGCTGTCTTCTAGAGGAGGTGTTTCTTCCAAGAGAAACAGTGGGAGTGAATCAGATCTCAAAAGAGTATGAGAACCACAAAGATATATTCAACCATAGGAACGTGAGCAGACGCCGCATAACGATGAGGTGTAGAACACTACTCAGTGCACACAAAAGTTCTGTAAGTCTGTGGATAACCTTAAAGCCTGAAAGGGCTACTGGTATGTTCATCTTGAAGAATGAATATCTCACGACTTATGAAAGAATGTTTAAAAGGCAAGATTGAGAGATATGGCCAGGAGCCATAATATCTGAATTAGATTCCATTAGTGACAACCAGGTTGTGAACCTAGTCTGTCTTACCTAAGGGGAATGTCCCTGAAAGGCTGACATGGATAGTAATATGATTACCATCGAGCCATATAGTGGCCGGTGAAGTGCAGGTGTAAACCCTGTAATTACCTTTATCTTTGCTTGGTGAGCCCGATTCTATTCAGATGATGCTTGTTATAACTTGATATCATGGCTATATGATAGTGTTGAAGACGTTGGGCATATAGCTCGATGTTCACAGACGTTAACATGATATGTAAGCTCATGAGATCCATTATGGACTCAAACAAGTTCCTCTAGAAGATTTCTTTGTTTGACAATCAAAGGAGTTTGATTTAGTCAAAAGAAGGATATGCCCAATGTGCAAGATGGATAGTGGGAGTGTGTTACGATTTTTGAGTAAGGTATTAGATATCTCTCTTAGGAATTATCACCCCATGTCACAGTCAATTAATGTTTGGTAGATCAAGGTCTTTACGAAAGCACTTGGATTAGCAGTTATTATTTTAGAAATGAGAATCTATAGTGATAGATTTAACAACTGTTAGATTATTGTTTACCTATATAGATGTGATGCTAAAAGAAGTTTAGCATAGATCGCAAGATCTATCTGTGTTAGGACGTTCGTCCTAAAGATAAGGTGAAAGATGATGCTTATGGAAGGTATCCTTCGCTACTACGATAGAAACCATCATAAAGGTAATGCCGGATGTTCATAGTCCATGAATAGTCATGAGCAAGTATGAAAGTAAATCTGGTGAATGTCGAGAATATCCTTAAACAAGTTAAGGAAAGTTTCCTAGTTTATTGAAACTTGGAATTAAATAAACGTAGATATACAGATGTATATCCTAAGTCTTATGAAGGCGAGTGGGAGCCACAGTCTGGGTTTGTAGTCACTTTGAATAAGTGACACAGTGAGCTGGAAATGTTCTAGCCTATGGGTCACTGTAAACTCTACAAATTAGCCAAAACACAGTATTGCCTTGGAGGCACAGCGGGAGCAATACATGGATCTAGAAGGTTCATTCCTGAACCTTGTACGGTTCTTCCACCTTTTCTATATAGCTGATATAGTAAGTGGATTTGTTGCTTGAAGCAAGGACCAGGGTCTCGTCAGAGATTCATGTGTGTGTTGAGGCGGTTCCTTTGACTTGGTCATTTGGAACATGATATGAAGATAGTCTGAGTCCCCATGGATAGCGATCCGTTTACGGCTAGAAATTTTGATTCTGCGAGTATTGCATGAGATTCTTGTGTTTCAACTTGGTCTTGTGTGTGCTAGTGATTGGTTTTAGGCCAAGTGGGAGATTGTTGGAATAGTGTCCTAAAACCAATCGGGTTGGGCCGGATCCGACCGGGTCGGATCATTTCTACTATTTCTTTATGTTTATACATAGATTAAATGGCTTTTCTATTGTCATATATATGTTCTTTTAAAGAACCAATTATGAATTGTTATATGATAACGTCCTTAGTATTAAACTGTGATAGAGAAACCATAATAGGCGATTATGGTTGATGAGATCTCTAATCACTTTAATAAGTTTGATACTTAAATGTCTCTAGGCTGATGTACTATTAAATAGGGCATTGATAGTATAAACAGACTAGCACGTATTGGATGTCTTACGTCTTTAAGGCGAGGGATAGATATCGTCTATCGAAGTGTAGAGACACTTGGGTATGCGTGGGCGTGTATTAGAGAATGCGTGACGTTGGGATGACCCACTTACACGGATAAGTGTCACACTATGTGACGGTTGTGTAATTATCCTTTTGACCGGAGTCTTCATGGCATCACGGTGTGGATTGTCATGCTTTGACACTATTGAGGTTTCCCCTAACCACGGGGCGATCATGCGGTAGTGATTGGGTATGATCTTTGAAGCATCAGAGTATACATGATTGGTCGTCCGGGAATCGCGTATCCTATGATTGGGATCGAATATCGAAATGGCCTTCTTATAAGGAATGTCTTACTCTCGTGAATCTTTGCAAAGTGGGAGTAAATGTGTTACTTCGAGAGAGCATGATATCCAGTTATAAGATACGATCGTTAATGTTTGACACACTCGACGTCACGACCGTATGGATATTATTACAATGATAAGATTGTAAGTTACACGATGGCTGTTTCACATGAAAGGTAGTAGTCATTGCATTTGACTCTTCCGATGATGGGGGTCACGGTGTGTTGCTAGGCGCTATCCGTGATCGTTAGGTATGAAGGGCATTTTCGTAATTTGCACTTTGTGTCTACGGCCAACATATTCGAAGCCTATCGGGTCACACACATAAGAACATCTAGCGGATTAAAATGTGGTCATAGATGATAACCAAATAAGGAAAGTTTATCTCGAGACTATAAAGGTTATAGTGGTAAATTAATATGGTGGTATTTATTTATTATGAATAAATTAAATACAAGATATTAATAATATTATATTAATTAAAGAATATTCGGAAGCCAATTTGTTGGTCAAGGGCGCATACATTGAAGTGTGTAAGATACACTTGTATTGTGCAATTTAATTAATGGTATTGCCATATATTAATATTAGATATTAATATATATATATTATTGGCGTGAATTGTGTATGTATGTACATTCACGTGTCAAAGGATGCATATTTAAGTGGTGCATATGTTTATATATATAAATGGATTTATATGTGTGATAATATATATATGTGATATATACACATGTGTAAATTGATTTATGGTAATAAAATAAATATAGTCAATATAAGATATTGACAATATCTTAGAAATATTCAATATAAGATATTGACAATATCCTAGATTTATTTGATATAAGATATTATAATAAATGAGATAAATCAATCAAATATATTTTCCTTATTTTATTGGGAAAATGTTTTCTTCTCCTCCACACCTTCTAAGAGGCGCCACTTTCATTATAAATAGGAGGTGGGTGTCAAGCTCTTTGGTACATCACAATTGCAAGAGCTCATAGTTCTTGTGTAAAATAGAGAGCATCTTTTAGAGAGTTGGAGAGAAGGGAAAAAGGCCGGTCTAGCAACCGGAGTTTTCCAATAGCAATCCATGATGGGATTCCGGCGGGCTGTTCGTGTGGACTAGCGGTAGAGGCCGAACACTTGGGCGGCTCTATGTAGAACTACTCTCCTTAGACGGTCAAAGCGTCGATCTTTTAGATCAACCAAGGTAACCACCGTCTTTAGCTTATTTGTTTATTGCTTAAACGAAGTCGATCTTGGGTAAAAGGAAATCAAATTTTTGAATTCCGCTGCGTTCCCGTGTAGATTTCCTAACATTATCCGTATGTAATGATTATATCAGTGGACGCTTTCGACTCATAAATTGAGTGTAAGTTATCTATATTCGATAGAGTTCGATTTGAGGTTTATGGGGTGTAATCCGGAATTAATAGATTGAATATTATTGTTCGGTCGGCGAATAATTTTATTTAATTTATTGTAGCTACTTGAATATGGGTCCATGGTCCCCGACGTATCTCCTAACATAGCATATGTTTTCTCGTCGTTTCACCTCAATTATAATTAAATAGTTGGATTGGACTATTTAATTGATATGTGGATTAATTGTTTAGTTGGACTAGATAATTAAATACACGGAAAAAGAATTTTTTTCGTGGACTCGGCCCAGTGTGTGTCAAAATGCGTGTGGACCTATTTTTAATAGGGTGGGGCGCATATAATTAAATAATTGTCAAGAAATTAGTTTTCTTGGATAATTATTTAATGTGTGATTTATCTTTTATTTGTTAAATGATAATTAATGGAATATTAGATAATAATATGATTTATCCTAATTTGTTTGGGATAATCATTTTATTTATCTTTTATTTGGAAAAAGGATTAATGTAATAATTATCTCTTAATTATTAAATCCTTGGAGGACAAGGATTACTCTCATATATAAAGAGAGTTCTCCCAAGCCTTTTGACACATCAAAATACACGCCATATTGACTAGTACTTGGGTTGATATTTTCGACCAAGTGCTTCGGGTTTCGAGTTGGGAAAATCTTCGGGATTTTCCGGGTAGCATATCGAGGAGGTCCGGCGACTTGAAACACCATCCACATGGTGGTGCTTGGAGACACACGTTGGAAGACTTTGGCTTCTCAACTAGGCTCTCAACTTGTTCTTGACGTTTTGCACCATAAAAAGGTTGGTGATCTAACCCCTCGTAGTTTAGATCTATTTATTTATGTATTTTGGTTGTTAGATCTAGATCTTGTACTTTCCGCTGCGTAATCGGGTGGATCTTTGATCCATCCGGAGATATAACATCTAACAAGTGGTATCGGAGCATTTGATCTATCAATCAAAGTATATGAATTTTAGATCTAAGGAGTGGAATAGCATGTGTAGATTGCTTTATTTTCTTTTTTTTGAATCGAAAATATCATGTATGTATGCCTTTGTGATTGTCTTGGTTGAAGAGATGGATTGGGGTTGGTACTGTTTACTCGTTAGATCTATTGTAAACTCATATAAACTCGTTTATATGAGTATAAGAAATTTTGTAATTTTAATTTCCTAGAAGTAGATCTATTTTGTTGCTGTTCCGTTTTTTATTTTTTTTCCCGGAGTTTGAGCCATTGAAACGACAATCCCTCCGGTCAGAAGGACGAATAAAAGTTGATGAACATGCCCTCAAAATTTCGTGACGATCGGAGTCGATCTCAATGTCCGATCGCTGCTATAAAGTTGCTGCTGTAACAGAAAAGCACAACAGGCATTAAAACCCTAGCTGTGAGTTCGTCGAATTTCTGGAAGATATTGGACTGTTGAAACGAAGATCCGACCGTTCATATCGGCTACCATGGAGTTATGAACAAGCCCTAAAAAGTTCAGGTCGATCGGGATTTGTCTCGATGCCCGATCGTCCCCGGGAAGATACTGTTGCGCTGCAGTTATAAACAGATGCAGCAGTTACATCGGCGGATTGCTGGAGAAAATTGGACCGTTGATACGAAGATCCAACCCTTCAGATTGAAGTAGGAGGTGTGAAGAACAGGTCCATAAAGTTTCGTGATGATCAAGGTTCCTTTGGATGTCCGATCATCGATAAATCGCAGCAGCAGCAGATTAGAAAATAGTAAACCCTAGTTAGGGTTTGTGTTTTTTTTAATAGGTTAGATACGGGGGTACCAACGATCCATCTCGGTGTTTATTTTTTTTTTCCGTTATTTTTTCATGTATGATCGAAAATTGTATGATATAACCGGAAAATTACCATGACATGCATCATATCATGTTCCACTCCAATGCATACATGTAGCTAATTTATTTCGAATAAATTAGGCATGTATAACTCGTATAATTAGTTTAAAGGCTTATTTAATTAATATGTGGTAGTTAATTAATTAAGTAACTAATTATTAAAACCAAGGAACCGGGTTTTTGTCAATCGTTACGATTTTAGTGATGGATTCTCGGTGAATCCCACTTTGATAAATCGTTGAGTTTTCGGTGAACCTACCTTAAATGAAGTAAAGATTACGCTTTGGTTGACAATTTAGAAATCGGAAAATCATTGTACATGGGTTGAAATGGTCTAACCATGGTTGGGCGAGTTCAACCGAGCCGGCTCAATCGACTCCCTTCCATGTGTGATATGCGTTACGGTGGTTCGACAAGACTTAGCATAGCCGATAAGCCCTCGGGCTAAGCGGGCTTCTCTTGCGGATTAGCTGGCTGTCACATATGTTCCAGCGAATAAGACGGCGTAGGCTTGCCTACATAACCGACCACATTCGAATACTTTGATTTATTGTTTCTTATTGTCAAGACCGAAACCGTAATTAGTAAACCCACAACTTTTTCAAATATTGAGTAGGAGCGGGGAAGGCGACAGCCGACCCACGGCCTCTACTATAGGTGCAAGCACGTGAGAGAAGGGTGGCGCCTCGAGCCGCTTTGATTCGCCCCTCTGCGGGTGGTGTTCACCTATCAAAATTCAAGGCTTGGCCTCGAATGGATAGGATTTTGGTACTCGTTGAGTCATCGACCGACCCGGCGACATACTCGGGCGTACTTTGAGATCGATATAGTAGGTCACACTCTTTATGGATATTTTTGAAATATCTAGGCTAGAAAAGGAAGGTAATCAATGAAGTAAGGCCGGGATGTCGATTCCCGTGAGATGTTCGATTCTCGAAGCTTAATCATTGAGAGAGATTGTCTCGGTTTAATCGTCACCTCTTTGGTGACTGCAAGCGACTTTGAGGTGTGAGATTAAATCCTTGGAATGGTAGGATAGACTTTAAACAAGTTTATTATTCTAAAATAAAAATCTAGTAGTGAAAATTTACTTTTGAATTTAATTTTACTGTCATTTTATTTAATTTAAATCTACAGGCTACTAAAGCTGTTAGTAATAGGACATCATTAAAAATGTGGAAGTAACAAGAACGTTGTAATTATCAACAAATGCGTTAAATTTTCGGAAGAGATTTTTCCTTGAGCCTTTAAAAACTTAAGTGACATAGTATAGGTATGTCACGGATGTCACTCGTGTTGAGCGAGAGAGCGACCATACTTAGTTTACAAAAGATGACATAGGACTATCATATAAAATTCATTTAGTGAATTTTAAAAGTGTAATTACACAACAAATTTCTAAATTGAAAAATTGGAAAATCATATACATAAGGCGTTGCTAGTTAGACGGTATTTGGAAGCGATAAACTAGTGGGAGCCTTAGCCTTATAATTTGTTGTTTTTCTGAATCATTAGAAATGTGTAATAGACTACACATGAGTTTCTCCATTTATCGGAAAAACAAGAATAAAGCGTTACTAGTTAGACAGTATTTGGAACTGATAAACTAGTTGGAGCTTAGTTCTGGAGATTTTATAATCTTTGAAACATCATGAACACAGCATTGCTAGTTAGACAGTATTTGGAACTGATAAACTAGTGGGAGCTTAGTTCTAGATGATGTTCTAATCTTTGAAAAATCATAAATACAAAGTGTTGTTAGTTAGACGGTATTTGGAAGCAATAAACTGGTGGGAGCTTTGGTCTTATGATTTGAAAAATCGATAGTCCAAGCAAGTAACATTGAAGATCCCACAGTTCAAGAGTAGTATTTACTCAAACGAACTGCTAGTTCAAGATTGTTTCCATTTAAGGAAAGTCGAGAATGGGAAAGAATGTTTATACATGTTCGTCATCTAAACTAAGTAGTTTTAAGGCTAAACCGAAAATTTAATTGGAAATTAGAGGAAAAAGAAAGTGATTTCGGATCACTGACCAATGCATCCTTAGAAATTTTCTCGAAAGCTAAAGTTCTTTGGAAGAACTAGGTAGCTTTGCATTAAACGATAAATAAAATAGACAACGGGCAGTTATTTCAGATAGACTAGTGGGAGTGATATAAGAAAATGAATCTCGGATTCAATTCTTGAGTATCACGAGAAAATTCATTTTTACGTTTTGGATTCGTTGGAGCGAGCGTATTCTTTTTCAATAGGATAATTTGTTTGTCTTATTGACGATAAATATAACAATCGTAGCACGAACCCAAGACTCGGACTTTTGTTTGATAAAGTCAGAACCACTAAGAAATGCTGAATAGGTATATGTAACACAATATAAACGCAAATGGTTTCCGTATTTAGACAAACGCTTTCTATTCTATTAATTAGTGCATATTCTCTAACGACAAGATCTGAAGACTGGCTTAGGGTGATTCCTATCTCCCAGTCAAAGGAACCCTGTCCCAAAGGAACAATGCCTAAGTTTCCTTTCAATCGGGAAAAGGGTAATAGATTTAAAGAAGTTACATAGCTTGTTCATATCGACCTTCGGGGTCATATTGAAAGATACAAGCTAGTGGGAGCTTCTGAGTAGTGACATATTGTCTGATAACTACTCAAAACTCCGGTAAGTTTATCCAAAATATTTGGAGGAAATCTCGATTTCACTGGAGATAAGTATTCCATACTCGAAATTGGTTCTTGTGTAGTCTTTGGCAGCGATGCTCGGCTGCCTCCCGGTGAAATGTTTTCACTAAGGGATACACCATAAATTTGCCTTATATAGTTATTGATGTGCTACGATACGCTGCTGAACTCATTTAAGATATTGGTTGCAAAATAACGGTTTACGTTGTAATGTGAAACCGAGAAGTCTATCAAGAAAATGCCTGCACATTTGTGGATAATGAGTGAATTCGGTTCACTCCACTTCCGTAAATATAGACATTTAGCATTTAGTGCTTGAAGGTAGGACTGGAAATTTTGCGTACACGTTTAGGTCGTGAAATATCTTAATGCATTGAGTAAAGGTTGGTTATAAAACTCGTAAAACCAGAGAATGACGGTTATACTGTCAAACTCGGTCTGATAGAGTCTATAAATAACAACATTAGATCTTGAAGTATTTGTACTCAATATGTTACTAACTGATGTGTTCAGTCCACATCCAACACCGGTAGTTGGTGATAACACTAATAATAACTACAAAACTAGATCAGTATATCAATCCACCCCGAACGCAGTGGGAGTATGGTTTGTCCATTACCCATTGCATGACCTTAATGGTCTATAGGGTAAATTGATGACCTATAGTCCTTTGTGGGCTGTGTAGGATCCTGATCATAGAGGTTGGTTTAAAAGCCATAACCACTGTGAATGGAGTTTGATACTCTCGGGTTCTGTTGGAACTCTTGTAGAACCACTGAGTATCTCGGGCCCAGTAGGAGTAATTGGAACTACGGAGAAGAGTCGAATGAATAGGAAAGTTTAACTTTCAACACAAAGTGAGTAATTTAGGGGTGATTCCACAAAAGGTAGAGAGTTAACCGGACCGTGATCTCTTACTACTCGATCTTGCTTGATTTTCGTCGAAAGCGAGGAAATAGGGGTGATTCTTAAGACTTCCTTGCCGAACAATGGAATCGAATTCATTGAAGCAGAAGGGTTTTAGCTAAGAACAAATAATGGATTCGTTACAAAGCGAGAAAATAGGGGTGATTCCTAAGACCTTTTGCAAGACTAATGGTATCTTAATTTATTGAGAAGAACCTTTGGCGGATGATGCCATAGCTTATATCCTTTGGGGATTAAAGCAAACCTCTAGGTCATTTCAGAGTCGTATATTTTAATATGTGGACTTGACTAGAATATTGATAAGTCTTTCGTAGACTGGGAATCAATATTAGTAAAGTAGTATGTAGATTAGTGTCTATGAATGGTAACACTGAAACAGTTGGAAACAACATGGGTGTGTTATCTGAAGTCAGAGTCTGACATGCCATCGGGATTCATTCTTAAGGATTTGATTCGGTCAAATTCGCGAGAATCGATCATTGGCAATCCCATCCATTCACTTGGTTAAGATATTCTTGTATTTTTGCAGCATTCAATGATGTAGTCTACCCTACCTCCCAGGAATGATTATCTAAACCAGCGGTTGAATACGAAATGGGATGTTTAGTGAATCCTCAAGTATCTTCGGGAGAATGAGGAATAATATGCTAGTATATTCAGGTGCAAACTAGAATATAAGTGATAACACTGATTCTGGTTTTAGGTCAGATGAAGGATGATCGTTAAGTCGATTTCGTCCTCAGTGTTGAATCAAAGGCATGTTGATATCGTACCACCGAATTAGATGGAAAGGCGACGTTTCGATCCCAAAGATTGACTCAAGCCGATAACCTACCTGATCAGTGTACCGAGTCACATGGTATTCGGATTCTAAGTACGTGCCGGGTCACTGACCTACCCTGCGGCGGCACACTCCGGTCGTGCTTGGAAGATGAATTACTAAGATGCGCTTGGAGGTATGAATCTTGGGGATATGTCTCACTTGTTTTGAGCAAGTGGGAGAATGTTGTAGATATAGATATAAAGGTGTGCTCTAAAACAATTAATCCACTTGCCTTTCGTGCAAGTGGGAGATTGTTAGGTGTAGTGCCGAAAGACAATTATGTAATTGTTTTAGAATGCCGAAATTAATAATTCATCTTATTATATGCATGTGTGCTTATAATTAAGACACTCTTGAAAACCCTAAGTACCTCGTTTATGTAATCACATAACTCAAAGTATATGGCTATACACAAGAGGATTGAGTTAGTGAGATGTACTTAAAATTAACTTAGTCCATAGCGTTTATTAATGAGTGCGGGTCTCTAGATTAATTTGCTAATAATGCACCAGAACACTTTAGGTGTGTGATCTTATACTGATTTATCGGTAATAGAAGTACTAGTGGGGCACTTATATATGATGATGATCATATATGGTTTGGACCGATTTGATTTGAGTTCTCGATATAATTCCGTAATCGAGAAGTCTTATCGAATCACAAGATGATCATATATGTAATCCTGAGGTGATCACAGTCGACTGCTTAGACTAGGGTAGAGTTTGATGTGTTAGTAAGGATCACTTGAAGTATGTGGTCCAACACTTCTCGTTGGCTCTATGCAGGATGAGTGAGTAGTCCGTGCTATCACAGAATATGGAATCCATTCCTTCCTCGGGAAGTAGAGAGACGATCCCTTATTTGTTAGCCACGAGAAAATGATCGATCGGCCGAGTTCATATTTAGACTAATTAGCTACTAGTCGGATATGTGAACTAATTGATCACTGGGGTTAATGGTAAACAAGGATAAGATATTCTGAGTCGGGTTCACGGAGACTTCCCACTCAGAATGGACAGTCTATGGAGGATTTATCCGTATGTAATGATTATATCAGTGGACGCTTTCGACTCATAAATTGAGTGTAAGTTATCTATATTCGATAGAGTTCAGTTTCGGGTTTATGGTGGTGTAATCCCGGAATTAATAGATTGAATATTATTGTTCGGTCTGACGAATAATTTTATTTAATTTATTGCATTTCATCGAATATGGGTCCATGGTCCCCGACGTGGCTCTATCACAAACATATGTTTTCTCGTCGTTTCACCTCAATTATAATTAAATAGTTGGATTGGACTATTTAATTGATATGTGGATTAATTGTTTAGTTGGACTAGATAATTAAATACACGGAAAAAGAATTTTTTTCGTGGACTCGGCCCAATGTGTGTCAAAATGCGTGTGGACCTATTTTTAATAGGGTGGGGCGCATATAATTAAATAATTGTCAAGGAATTAGTTTTCTTGGATAATTATTTAATGTGTGATTTATCTTTTATTTGTTAAATGATAATTCATGGAATATTAGATAATAATATGATTTATCCTAATTTGTTTGGGATAATCGTTTTATTTATCTTTTATTTGGAAAAAGGATTAATGTAATAATTATCTCTTAATTATTAAATCCTTGGGGGATAAGGATTACTCTCATATATAAAGAGAGTTCTCCCAAGCCTTTTGACACATCAAAATACACGCCATATTGACTAGTACTTGGGTTGATATTTTCGACCAAGTGCTTTGGGTTTCGAGTTGGGAAAATCTTCGGGATTTTCCGGGTAGTATATCGAGGAGGTCCGGCGACTTGAAACACCATCCACCTGGTGGTGCTTGGAGACACACGTTGGAAGACTTTGGCTTCTCAACTAGGCTCTCAACTTGTTCTTGACGTTTTGCACCATAAAAAGGTTGGTGATCTAACCCCCTCGTAGTTTAGATCTATTTATTTATGTATTTTGGTTGTTAGATCTAGATCTTGTACTTTCCGCTGCGTAATCGGGTGGATCTTTGATCCATCCGGAGATATTACATCTAACATCACTCTCATACGATCTCTCTCACCTTTTATTGAACAAGTTTTCCGGTGGTCTTTTGCCCCTCCGGCATCCGCCGGTGGAGGCTCTTTTCTTCTTTTTTAGCTTTTTCCTTATACTGTTTTTCTGCTCTTTCTTTCGGCTAAATTACAATTTTAGTCCTCTAACTGGACACGTTTTTCGATTTTGATCCTGTTTTTTCTCCGGTGACAATTTTAGTCCTGTAATTGGTCTTTTTTTTACGAAAATAATCCTAAATGCCGGAAAATGCAGACTGTACACATTTTCCGGCAAAATTTTTTCCCATGTCATCAATAATTTCCAGATCAGCATTCTTTTCAAAAAATTAAAAAATTAAAATGTCAAGTCACCATATACTACTACATTTATTAAATAGATAAAATTAATATATTTTAGTAATACAACTTCCAATATTTCAAAAGTCTTCCTTCTTTAATATGGCAAATTCCAATTTTGGTTCTTTGTCTAAATTGTAAGCAACTCTCGCAAATCCCTAAGGTATTATGGCAAATTCGCACCATCATGTCTAACCCATTTCTTCCCCAAATTCGCACCATTTTACTCCCCCGTTTTTTTTTTCGTTTTCTTGTGGTGTGGTGAGATGTGTGGTCCCAATGTGTTCCTAATTTGATGTTTCGAGGTGTGGGATGCAATGGTGTTGCTTGTTTATTTAATTAATGAAAACATGGTTTTTGTGTTCTTGTTTTAATTTTGGGTGTGGTAAAAAGTCTGCGGATTTGTGGGTGCTATATGTTGATTGAGGAAGAGAATATGTGGATTTTGTTTTTGTTGTGCTTGGCATTTGAACGACATAATTGAGGAACGAGCTCAGCATCTGGTTTTTTTTTTCCCTGTGTGTTTCTTTTTATGCTATATCTATATATACATCGGAAATTTTATCTTTGGTCACCAGGCCAAAGTATGAGCAGTGATCAGGGACCAAATAAATCAGAGAAAAATACATGGGGCCCAACTGTGTAAAATATAAATGCCATACTTTTACAAATTTGCCCCTCTTTTAAGAAATCCTGTTGGATGACAAGTATGACATTGTGGTTTTATGGTGGTCCTGGACCACCATAAAACTACTGATATATACATTCATCTTATTTCAGTTTTTTTTATTTCATCAAATGTTATTTTTATGCTATATCTAGAGTTGTTTACGATTTGGACAAAGAACCAAGCTTTTGATGTTAATTTTTTTTAATGAGAATGAGGGATGAAGATGAAGATGAACTAGGGAATGGGAGTAAGATTTTGTGGGGCGGGGGGAGGGTGTGGGTTTGTTGGGAAGAGGGGGCAGGGGATTAAAGAAGGAAGACTTTTGAAATATCGGAAGTTGTATTATTAAAATATATTATTTTATGTATTTGATAAATGTAGTAGTATATGGTGACTTGGCATTTTAATTTTTTAATTTTTTGAAAATAATGCTGATCTGGCAATTATTGATGACATGGAAAAAAAATTTGGTCGAAAAATATGTACAGTCAGCATTTTCCAGCCTTTAGGATTATTTTCGTTAAAAAAAGACCACTTACAAGACTAAAATTATCACCGAAAAAAAAACAGGACCAAAATCGAAAACGTGTCCAGTTAGAGGACTAAAATTGTAATTTATCCCTTTCTTTCTGTTCTTCTTTTTGCTGTCTTCTTGGACTGCTCTCCGCAATGAACGGCCATGGTAGCTCTGATCTTGTCCTCGATTTTTGGTTTTTTCTGCGAGTTGAGATTGCAGATCTCTCTCCTCCCCTTGCGGAGAGATAAAGCTTTTGATTATTATTAATTCAATGGATGCAAAATAATGAATTTTGATGGATTATTGGTAAATGTCAAAGGCAACACTTTTTCTTTTTTTCGTTTTCTTGCCATCAAGTGGTCTATTGCAAAAACGAAAAGAGTGACCTGGAGGCCATTTGGGGTTTTGATGAATTGTCCTCTTTTGTGCTAAATAACAAAAGTGGACGATAATTTTAAGCAAATAAAATGAAATTAGAAACTGCAAGTCAAGAAATTGGATACTTAAGCAAAACAAAAAAAAAAAGAAAAAAAAAAAGAAATGGCATACCAACAATGCCATAACATGATAATTCTGGTTGTTCATTTTTGATAGGTCTTTGGAATGCAATTTCTTCAATTGCTTTTATGATAAGATGATGTTTGTTGATGCATTCATATATTTATTTGTTCAAGGTATGGTATCTTTGTCTAATGATCACGAACAATTGCATTGCCACTTCATTAGAGAATTGATTCCATGACATTGATATCACTGCATTTACAATTTGATAGACAAATTAGGTAACTTTATAAAATAAGTGTAGTGTCATTCACAATAGGTGTAATTGAGCCGAGTCGAGTCGATACTCCCCAGGGCTCGAGCTTGACTCGACTAAAAAAGTCCAGGCTCGATCGAGCCATAAAAAGGCAAGATCGAACTCGACTTGCTAAGTACTCGATATAGTTCGACTCGGCACGTAAGCTCGATTATTTTCTTAGAATTCATTTAATTTTAATAAAAGATAACAAGATCGAGCTCGACTCGTCTAATACTTGACTCGAATAATACTTTTTGAATTATAAAAAAAACATTATTTTATGAAAAAATTAATAAATATAATTATTCAAATAATTATTTAATGAAGCTCGATTAGCTCGTTAGGTACTCGATTACTATATTTTAAAACTCGAGATCGGCTCGGTTAATTATTCGAGTAGCTCGAATCGAGCTCGAACTCGAAAAAAACCGAATCGAGTCAAACTTTCTTGCGAGTCGAGGACGAGTAGCTCACAAGTAGTCTGGATCACTTACAACCCTAATTCACATGTCACTCCATCGTCAAATGTCACTGCATCGTCACAGTCACTTCATCTTCACATGTCACTGCATCGCGTCGATTTTATGAAGAAAATTTCGATTTTCAGAATAATGTTGTATGAGCAAAATCAAGTGTCACTTTATAAATCGTTGTAAATGTCACTTCATCTTCACATGTCATTGCATCGTCAAATGTCACTTCATCTTCACATGTCACTGCATTGTCAAATTTCACTTCATCTTCACATGTCATTTAATCACGGTGTCACTTTATCGCGGTGTCAATGCATCGCGTTGATTTTTATGAAGTTTATTTCTATTTTCAAAAATTAAGTCGGAAAAATATCAAATGAGATATCAAAATAAAGAGGACGAAAAAATTGGTGTAGTGACATGAATTTGATGGTGGGTTTGAGCATCATTTAGAATAAAATGGTGTCATTGGGTGTCACTTCATAAAATGTTGTTGTCATTGAGTGTCACTTCATAAAAAAAAAATGGTGTCATTGAGTGTCACTGCATAAGGTATCACTTCATAAAATGAGATATCAAGATATAAAGAAGACGAATAAATATGAATTATGGTGAAAGAATTATGTTGATCGTAGTTTTATATTAAAAGATATAGCCGTTGGAGGTCGATTTTATGAATAAAATAAATTGATTTTCTGAAATTAAGTCGGAAAAATATCAAATGTCATCGCGGTTTCGCTTTATCGTGGTGTCGCTTCATCGCGGTGTCGCTTCACTGCGGTGTCGCATTATCAAATATCGCTTCATCGCTTGTCACTACATCACGGTGGTCAATTCATCGGGGTGGTCACTGCATCAGGTTGGTCATTGCATCACGGTGGTCAATGCATGGTTGTGGTCACTGCATCGGGGTGGTCACTACATCGAGGGTGGTCACTGCATCGCGGTGGTCACTGCATCGCGGTGGTCAATGCATTGGGGTGGTCACTTCATCACGGTGGTCAATGCATTACGGTGTCTCTGCATTGTGGTATCACTGCATCGCGGTGTCTCTGCATCGCTGTGTCAATGCATTGCGGTGTCTCTGCATCGCGGTGTCACTTCGTCGCGGTCTCTTCATCACGGTGTCACTTCATCGCGGTGTCACTTCGTCGTGGTGTCTCTGCATCGCACTTCATCACGGTGTCTCTGCATCGTGGTGTCACTTCATCATGGTGTCACTGCATCGCGCTGGTCACCGTTAAAAAAATTAGCATCCAGGAAAAAAAAAGTTAAAAAATTTTTAAAAAAAACATTTTCAGCATCCAGAAAAAAAATTAAAAAACAAACAAACAAACTTTCAACGCCTCTTTCTTTCGACGCCGTCTTTTCTTCTCTTATTTTTATTTTAATCAGCGCTCCTTTTTTTATATTAATTGAGGGTAGATTGATCCATGTACTAATTCTATTTCCTTATAACCAATTAAAAGTTAAACGTGTCCTATTTGCCTAATTAAGTCTAATATGTGTCCTTTTGGACTCTTGCCCCTTTTGTTTATTCAGTCACATAGTTGTTATATCAAATAAAAGTCATATAGTGGTCTAATTTATCTTTTATCGTACTTCATCTGTCCAAAAATCTAAATCTATTTAATTTTTTGGTTTTGTCTAGTTCATTTAGACAATTATATGACTTTTCATTGAATAACAACCATTATTTTTTATTTTACTTTTTGCTATTTTCTCAAATAATTTAATTTATGCACGTGTGTTGAATGTTGATGTGACCATCAAAAGGGAAGAAAGAAAAAAAAGATAATTGATAAAGAAAGTGGAAAAAATAATAGTTTCAGGTCACTGTACATCCGCGTATTTCATGTCTGATCGGGTCAGACTTGACATTTTTTTCAGGTTGTCTGTGCAAAATTACACAGACCCGTGCAAATTTGCACGGGCTACACACAAGGCTCATGGGAAATTTGAACGAGTTGGATACATATATTTTACACATGGCTTGTGCATATATGTGCATGTTAAGTGAACAAAAAAAAAGTTGCACGGGGCTGGTGTACATTTTCACGGGCTGGTGTTGAGCCATTGCAAATTTGCACGGGTTTGCACGGGCTCTCTCTAAAAAGTTGCACGGGCAACTTAAAAAAATGTCAGTCGACCCGACTGACATGAAATCTGAGGATCGAAAGTCACGAAAGTACAGTTTATCGAGTTTGGTATATGAGCACTGTGCAATTGATTTAGAGGGTATAATGCGTATATGGGAAAAAGATATGAAGAATTGCCCTCGATCTAATTAAATAGCCCTGGCAATACCGTGAGCCCTTTCAAATATTGATTGCACAAGGCACAAAGTAGGAATATGATTGATCGAAAACATCAAAATAAAAAAAAAAGAAATAAAAAAAACTATAAAAAACTCAAAACTTCAATTGTTTTTATAGTTATTTGTTTATAAGGATTGGTTTTGAGACTTAATTGGCACTTAGGGCACACTTAAAAGATCATTGGTTATAATGACACATTTCATTTAGGTTTCCAATTTTGTCGTTTAGTGCATTTACTGTCTCATATACCCGGATAAGCATTTACTCTTGATCCCGATTCTTCGCTATTGCATTTACATTTGATTCATATGCATTTACGTCTCATTTACACTGATTCCTCGCCAGATTCTATTCACGATTGATCTATGTGTGTGTATTGTGTTCGTGATTCATCAATGTTCGCCGAGTTCGTCGTTCAGATGTTCGTAAATCATCCAACTTCGTATTTCATTGCCGTATTTCATCTTCGGTTTACTTTTTCTTGTAATTTTCGAGATTTGGTTATTACTTTAGTTTAATTGTGCATATTTGTGCATCTGGATGTTTGTTATTGTAATTTACTCATTGCAGTATGCATGATTTGTTCCTGAATTCTGAATTCAATTATTTTCACTGACATATGAGTTTGAATGATTGCCATTCCTGTTTTGAATAAGTGTTTCTATGTTTCTGTTTTTATGCAGTGATTATGCATTGTTGCTTTCTTGATTTGCATTGAATTATCTTTGTTTATAATGCAGTGGGTATGCAGTGACTCCATGTCGTAGTCAGTGAGATTTGCAGTGTTATATTAGTTGCTTTATTTGCAATTGAGCTAATTTATTGACATACGATCGTTATGTTTGAATGGTTATTCAATATATGAAGTGTAATTTGAGTTGGAATCAGTATATGTGTTAGTTTATGTTAATTTGATGTTTCTGTTTGTAATTTTGTGAATGTAGTATACATGAATTGTGACTGAAATCTAAACAGAGTCATTTGAGTTCGAGTGCAGTGACATGTCATATTCTTTTGTATTTAGTGTTTGTTTGGAGATTATATTATGCTTTTTGTAGTGATATATTATCTCAAATATTCAGTATTGAGGATATACAATGATATATGACAATGTTGTTGAATGAATCTTGTAATAAATGTAGTGGAATTTCAGTTTGAATATTTATTTTATTTGGTTTAGTGCATGCGAGTGTGATCATCTGTTATGCTGATGTGACGTTATCGATATGCATTGACATTTACTGTTTTTTGGGAACTGTGTTATTTTGCAATGATATATGAGGTGATTTATTCACAATTGAGCTAATGTATTGTATACGAGAATGATATTAAATAATTATTGGAATGAATGAAGTTTGATTTGAGTTGGAATGCGTATTCATGTGATATAGTCAATGCAATGACATTCTTCTCCCAAGCAGTGACATATTCTTTGTTTTTCTGCAGGCTTATATTGTCTTTACAATGTTGATTGTTATTTGCACGTATAACGAAGAGACATGTGTTGTCACTGTGACAACTGATACTACCTTAAAGTCTATCCATGATAGAGTTTCGAATCGGTGGACGGATTTGAAGGATAGGTGTATCAGTCTTTATTATGTGTTGCCTGATAATCCCAAGTGGCTGTTATGCTCTGATGATGATGTGCAGGCCATGATTTCTGTTGCTGAATCTTACAGTGCTAAGCGTGTTAAAGTGAAGGTTGTAGGCAATGGTGTTGTTGGGTCTTCATCTTCTTATAATGGTGGTAGTTGTGTTGCAGCAAAGGATATTGTTGAGGATGAAGTTTCTATGTTATCGCCTTTTTCATCTTCGAATGATAGAAATCCGTTGACTTTTGGTTAGGACAAAATACTAATCAAGGAAGGTCAACGGTTTGTTGGTAATGCGGATGATTTTAGAGAGTGCTTGCAAAAACTGTCTATACAAAGTGGCTTTAAGTGATAGTAATAGGATTTATGATGTTTGTGCTAAAATGAACGAAGCAAAATGTGGTTGGCATGTGCGTGCTTCGAAACAGAAATCAAGTGGATTCTTTTATGTAACTGAGTTGTGCAATGTTCATACTTATGGTACGTCTTCAAGATCTTTCGGCCGAGATCGTCGTATGACTTCTGATCCTCTTGCGAAGGTGGTTGTTCGTAAGGTTCGCGATGACTCAAGTTTTTCTGCAACACATTTGCGACGTTTGGCAGTTACTGATTATCGGCATCCAGTTTCTTATGATGTTGCTTGGTCTGCTGTTAAAAAAGCTAGGGATTCGTTATATGGTGATGTTAAAACGTCATTCAAAAGTTTACCAGGTTATGTTACTAGTGTGCGTGAAACGAATACTGGTTCTGTTGTAGTCTTAAAGATGCATCCTAAATCTCGACTTTCAACGGGTGTTTATTGCCTTTGATGCTTGTATTCGTGGGTTCACGCATTGTCGACCATTGCTCTTTCTTGATGGGGCTCATTTGAAGTTTGATATGAATGACCATTTCTTGGCTGCAACGGTGAGAATGGTATGTCTTATTTGCATTGATGGCTTATCTTTTATGCAGTGACACTTGAGTTTATGCATCGATAGCTTATTTTTTTTTATGGTAATTTATCAACTTTCCCAACAAAAAAACAAAAAAACCACCTTAAGGAAAACAGACTTCTTTTTGTGCCTAGTATATCGGTAAACACGTATGTATGTCGCCGGGTGGGTACATAAAAAATCGTAACGTAATTCACAACAAAACACACTAATCTTCGATTGACACTAAATAGTTCGACCAATTTTCTAAACAGAAAGCAGTGTCGAAGTAATCCGATCCAGAATAAAAAAAAAATTTTAGCCCACGCACATTTTCCGGCCATGAAATAAAAGATACACCCAATTATATATTTAACACTTATATATACCGAAATTTCTAAAGAATTTGGCATGACGTAAATAGATACGTAAAGATGGAACTTTAGCAATCAAGATCTGGTGGGATCGGGTATGGGTGCCTGATGGAGGTGCAACAGTGATAGAGATGGATGAGGTGGTGCAATTGCCGCGGTGGAGTGTTTGAGAATGAGTTTGAAAAGTTTATACAGCTAAAGAAACCATGGAGTGTTTATATATAGCTCATAACATCCAAGAATGGTTTCTCTTTTAACAAAAAAACACATTTTTTTAACACTTTCAGAGCACCTTAGAATACTTTAAAAGATTTTATTAAACTAGCAATTCAAAGAATATTGACATTACGTCATTGATTGTGATGAAAAAATTTAAATGCTTTGAGAACACATTAGAATACTTTATAACATTTTAATAAAATAGCCATTCACAAAATTTTAACTTTATGACGACAATGATTATGATGAAATTATATCTCAAATTTATTATAGTTTTACATCAAATATCTAAATCACTGCTAAAAAAATTGCTAAATTAACATTATATTGCCACACATAAGTTAATGTGTTGATTTTGAATGTATACACCATATAACTTATGTTGATTTTGAATGTATACACCATATAGACACTCGAGGTAAACCTACCATCAATTTTGAATCTCAATCAATAAATCTACTTCTCAATTAAAATTGTATGTTTTCTAAAATAAAATAAAAATTGTAATGTTTTGTGTCGATTATCATGATCATTGCAGTTAAAAATATGCACTCTAATTAAAACTAAAATTATGAGCCGAAAAAAAAGAAAAAAAAAACCAAAATTAATTCTCGATGAGGTCTAACTCAATTGGCTAGAGAGGAGGTCATGAGACCTCAAATCTCTATGGAGACAATGATTTGAGGAGAAGCACACGTTCGATTTTCTAATTGTCAGATTTTAATCTCTACCGTTGAAAAAATATATAAATAATTACGTACGTTGGATCATTTTTTTTGTATATCATAATTAATGTGTACAATAGCACATATAATCAATCTTTAACCTCCTAAACCAGTAACAATTTGCCAAAAGGAAAAAAAAAAGATAACTACACCCGGTATTGCTGCAACTTGCCTAAAAAAAGATTCAGATCACACTTCACACTCAGCTTCCCATCAAAGAACTATAACAAATTTGCAATGTCGTCTTCCCCATTATGTCCCTTTCTTCCCTGCTATACTCAGCCATTTCCATCATCTTCACCGGCGCCAAACTGCCCAACTTAATAATTTACGATATTCATCGGTCTTGGAAATCGGAATGCAAGATTGAGCTGCTAGCATAACATTCCGGCTGTTAAGTTAATGTTCTTGACTTCTGGTTCAGGCATGTAGGCTTATTTTCTTCAAAAGGGTCAGAATTGAATCACTCGGAATGAAACCAGGTACACCGGCCGTTTCAGTTTCCGGAAATTTATCTCACTGATTATAAGCAAGCTCGAGTTATTGCTCCTTTAGAGTCATCCAAGCATATGTGAATTTGTGAGTCAAATGTTTGATGGAATTACTGCTTGAAGCCTTTAAAATATGAAATCTGATCATGGCCGTTCCCGTTCCGATGCATTTCTATCAACAATTTAACACCAGGCTGGTGGTGTGACTTGGAGTGGGTGTGGAGGTGAAGTAAGATAGTGATGGGAAATTTGAAGAGAAAGGAAATCGCGGGTGGAATGAAAGATGTGGTGGAGGTGAAGAACTCTGGACCGAATCGACACCATTACCATTATCATTATCATTAATAGTATACGATTAGCCAAAAATCATGGACTCGGCAAACTTTACAACAACACCGACAACCTATATTACTTTATGGATTAAAACGGAAATAATCCGTAAACTAAAAATAATTTGGACAATAATGTAATCACATTAACACCCAAAAAACTTGTGTATTTTAAAATAACACATTCAATCTTGGAGAAAAAAATTGATAATGCCTGGGAGAAAATCTTGGAGTTGAAAGGGCCGACAAGGAGTAATTATTTATTGTGGACAATTGCTCACAATGCTTTGCTGATTGTGAAACACTTTATGCCAGGCACATAGTGGATGACCCATATGCAAGATTTGTGAAGAAGATAATGAAACGGTGCTCCATGCGATTAGAGACTGTAGTTGGACAAGAGATATTTGGAATTTGTGTGTTCCGCAGGAGAGCAACAACCGATTCTTTCAAATGAGCTCACCGCTTGATTGGGTGAGGTGGAATCTAACGATGGATTGAAGTTCAACCTGGAAATATATGTGGAGGGAAGCAGTGGCGGACCTACATAAAACCAAGGGTGGCAAGATTCGAAAAAAATACACTAATATTTATACGATGTATATGGTTTGCCCCTCTTTAAATTTTTATATTTGCCATTAAAAATTTTACTGCCTCCCATACCCGAAATCATGCGTCCGTCCCTAGAAGGAAGTAATATATGGCATCTGGATGTGGCAAAATAAGATTTTACATGGTCAAGACGATTAACGTCTTCCTGCTTTTGCTTTTCTCACAACAGAAGTGAAAAGGGCAAGAAACCTAAGACTAGCTTGAAACGTTAGTCGTGTTGGATTTTGTTTTTACAAAACTACTTTGAATGTAATCTCTTTGTAAAGTTTTTTGTTTTGACCTCCTGGTGAGTCCCTCAAACAAAAAAATCCAAAAAAAAAAAAAAAAAAAAAAAAAAAAAAACCTCCTGATGAGGTTAGTTAATAAAATACTTCCCTTTAAAAATAAAATAAAAATTATATATATTGCGTAAACCCTACTAGGACTAGGGTTTTGTTTATCGCAATGCAATATAATACTACCATCGAAAATAGCTGCGATTCTTCTCAAAAAAAAAAAAAAAAAAAAAAAGCTGCGATTAGAACAAGAAAATTTCTCCCTTGAATTAAAAAACAAAAAAGGATTGCCAGAGATGCGGAAATATTCTTTTTTAACTGAGGATCTACTTCTCCTTATCCTGGTAAGATTGCCAATAAAACCCCTTCTTCGTTTTTTGAGCGTATCAAAATCATGGAACGTTTTGATTTCAAGGCCAGAATTCGCTAAGTTGCATCTGCATCTGTCTTCAAGCAACAATAAAATACCAAACAAATTATGTGATATACTCCCTCCGTCCCATAATATAAGGCCTTTTGGCCATTTCACACAGTTTAAGAAAACATAATGAATGAGTTGTTTTTTAATATTTCAATGCAAAATATTGTATTGTTTTTTGAGACTAGCTAATAATATTACATTGTTTAGTGTGAAAGTGAAAACAATGCATTTAATATTGTATTGTTTTGTGAGAAGAAATTATATTTTGGGACACTATTAAAAAGCCAAAAAGACTTATATTACGGGACGGAGGGAGTATATGTTTATGACAGGACAGAAGGATAGCACTTCCGTTACATACAGATGGCAGAATTTTCGATCACCCCCGGCACCGCCACCGGGTATAACATGGAAGCAGGCTGCAAATTTCAACAGCTTTACCATCCGTTTGAAAGCCCACGCCCGGTGATGGACTTAATGATCGTAGGCTCTTGCAATGGTTTACTTTGTCAAATTCTATATCATAATTGTGTGGATGGTGATATATATGGTGAATATGACATATCTTTGTGCAATCCGCTGACAAAGTCATCTTGGGATTTGCCCAAACGGACGCAGTTCCGTAATGATGAACGTGTAGCTATTTACGGTTTCGGATATGATGATGTTCATGATGACTACAAGGTTATGATAACATGTAGTACTCCAAAATGCCGCCGTGTATATGAATGCGAAGTTTACAGTCTGAAATCCAATACATGGAGCATAGTAAGATCAGATCAAGACTTTGGTGGTCTAAAGAATAAAGATGGGGTTTTAGCCAATTGTGCTTTACATTGGATGAGGGACACATATCCAGCTCATAGTGTTGATAAGAAATATTACATTATAGCATTTGATCTTAGAACGGATAAACATAAGATTTTGCCGTTACCCAAGGTTTTAGAGAAATCTAAACCTAATTTGGAATTGAGTGTATTGAATGGTTGCCTACTTGTATACACATCTGTATTTGTTGAGCCAGATGCTACTTTTAATTTATGGGTGTTGAAGGATTACGGCTTTAAAGATTTATGGACGAAGATAGTTCTACTTAATACGTCAAACAAATTGTGCACATTAACACCCGTGGCTCTTTTAGAGGATGGTTATAAAAGAAAACTCGTATATTTCAGGTATGGCGGTGATTGTGGGTCAAGGATTATATTGTATGATACAAGGAGTCATCAAGTTTTCGAGTTTCCGGTATATGGTGGTTGGTACATAACGGAACGGCTCGAGTTTGTCGGCTGTCTTGTTCAGCCTCATCCACCGTTCATTGGGACAGTGAAGAGTACATTTGGAGAAAGTCCCAATAAGAAGAAGAAGGTATAAAGTCTTGTGCAAGATATTGCTTATTGTCTTACGGAAATTATTTTAATTTTATTTTTGAACAAAGTAGTATATTTGAATTATTTTTCTAGAATTATGTGTTGCTATGTTGATGTTTTGCTGAATACACTACTTTGTTTAAACTTTGTTATAGGATGGGATTGGATTATCTCTCTAGCCACTCTTTCGGTGGCATATTATAATATTTATATTATGCAAGTGTCGAGTCTCTTAATTTGTAGGCTCTATTGTGTCCGTTATATATGCCTTTACGCGTATGTGTTGGCCTTGACTAGTGTATTGAAGTAGCCCACTGTTTCTCGCTCAAGCACAGAGGCCGAATATAGTTCTATGGCATCCACAACAACTAAGATAACATGGTTAAGCCGCCTCTTACGTGATCTCGGGATACCTTTAATCTCAGCCTCCTCAACTCGAGTGTGACAATCTCGGTGCCATTTACCTCACCGTCAATCCAACGTTGCATTCAAGGTCAAAACATTTTGCCTTAGACTAACATTTTGTCAGAGATAAGGTAGCTATGAAGCCGCTCGTAACTAAAGCACGCAGACGTATTTACTAAACCTTTACCTAAAGGCCGGTTTCAATTCATCCGAAGAAGCTATCTTCGTGTCCAGCAAGCCTCCCACGTTATTGAATCACGTGAAGACGTGTTTGAACATAGTTCAAACTCTGCGGTTGATAAATATGAAGGGGAAAAGCTGAGGAAAAGGATTATGTGAGCTCCAAATTTCCTCATTAAATATGAATATAAGACATAATTAATTCATGTTTTCAAACACGACTCAAAAAAAAAAGTTTAAATCTGTCTCTAAATATCACATTGTTGGCACCATATCAAATCTAATTTCATGGCACCACATTGATATTCGATCTCTGAAAAGTCGAATATATAGTCAACATTCAACTTTGAGACTAAATATCCATATTCGATCTGTGTAAAGTCAAAACCTAGCCCAAAGTGTTGTGCCCGATAGATTCATTACGGTGCCAATCACAGTGTCCTTTAATAATATATGAATTAAGTATAATTAGAGATGTTCAATTTCACATGGCCTCATCTTTCCCTTCTGATTGTTGTTGTTATCAAAGGACTATCTGCAGCTGCTATTTTCTGCCTGTTGGTGGTAAGTGACGTGTGTGGAGTGATTTACGGAATAGATCCGTGATTCACGGATATAATTACGGAAATTAAATGCAAAAAATAATAACTCGAAATAAAATCTAATTTTATTATTCAGATCTTGCAAGTAAAATCGATTATGGTGCAGATCTAATAAATTAACAGAACTATATGATAGATGTAATGAAACACAGCTACTAGATATAGATCTAACAAAATATGCAACTAACGTACAGATCTGACATAGATGATTGAGAAAATTAAAATACAGTGCATAAATAAAGACAAACCGAGGCGAGTTATGAAACTCTTTCCTTAAGACAGATTGCTCGGTATGGTGCCCACGGTAGTAAGCAAGCGCCTCCCAAGATACAACGGCTTACGTCCTGGATTGAGAGGCACTTCAACAATCCAAGCTCCGGCGAACTTACAACGTGCTCCGACTTCTCTTCAACTCAAAAGCCTAACTATATGCTCGACCCTTTTAGTAGTGGAAGACACACGAGAAAACTGAATGCTTCAACCTTCATCCTTGGGGTTCTTTATATAGTGGAAAGGAGGAGCCAATGCTTGAATGTGATTGGCCAGAACACATCACTAGTCTTTTCCCCTTGGAAAAGAAATAGGGGCCGAAATTTTTATTAAAAAATTGCCAAAATATTTCCACAATTCGATTGGTCGGATGGCGTGTCTTACGAATTCGATTGGTCCGATGATTTAACCACTCGACTTTTCCCTCAAGAAAAGTTATGTGGCCGAAAATAATTATGCAATTTCGAAATTAATTTAATTAAATTAAATCCGAACCGACTTAATTAATCAGAATTCGTTTCCATATTATTCTGGAACCTTCCAACCGTCTCACGATTAACTAATTAATTTCTGGTTAATTTCAAAGGAAATTTTGTCCAAAAATTTAATAGTAACACCCGAACCGAGCCGAGCTCGAGCTCGAGCACGAGCCGAGCCGGCCGGACGGACGGCGGCGGCGGCGCGCGCGCGTGTGGAAATATCTAAGTCCTCCCTCCTGCACAAAAGTGCCTTGCCCCTTGGGGCACATTTATAAGAGCACACACTAGCCTTATATATGGAGCTCAAGTCTCCCATCTTTCCAATGTGGGATATTGAGTTGAGGTACTCCCTTCAACTCTTATCTCCAACACATTTTCAACCAACTTTAGGCATTAATTTCTCATTCACCCGATATCCGAATCGAGTGATTCTAAAGCCAAACATTATCTACTCCGTGAGTAGAATATTTAGACATAATAAGCTCCCGGTGAATCTCACCGGAGCGTATCCGAAATTCACGCTAAAGTTGACCATTTTAACCCCATTTCATGGGATATCTCCAACAATCCCCCACATGAATGAAAATTAATGCAAATGCAAATGCAGACTCTGAAGAGAAGTCAGATGGGAAAATATTGCATCAGGAGAGGTAGCTTCTGGCCTTGAACCTGCCTTAGTGATGTACTATCGGATTTACTCGGCTAATCAGTGAACTAGGTCTTGAACTGTTCAGCCTTTAGTGTAAACCAAGACAATAGCACTCACACAATATTTCCCCTAGCACCTTTCGGTTCTCATGGTTGTGTCCGTCTCAACCCTGGACAACACTTGGTTTCAGAAAGTGCTTTAGAGAATTCAAGCCTCAAAATTCTCATAGAAGCGGCCCCACTTCGTACTTACATAGGTGACCTCCTATCAAGGGTATTCTGCCCTACCCCACTTGAGTATCAAGATATAGGAATCATTAAAAGCTTTGCTTAACCTCACACTCTCTGCAGACAACACTTTATTCTCTCGTAGAATGGGTAAGTGCTGAAGCATTCCACATAGCTTAGTTGTCCTTTTGAACCATGATCTTGGGATCTCCAGGTCAACATGGTTGGGTTGCCTACTACAAGGAAACATGCGTAATAGGCTTGATCCATTTCGGTTGTCAAAATTGACATCGATCTCTAGCTAAACCTTTGTAAGCGGATCCATAAGATTTCCTTCGATTTTATATAATCGACGGAAATCACACCATTAGAGATCAAGCTGTTTAATGGTATTGTGTCTACGGCGATGTGTCTAGACTTACCATTATACATACTACTTTGTGCCCTTCTTATCGCTGGATCGACTATCGCGCGATGTAAGGCGATAGCGACCACAAGCTTAGGCCAACACGGAATATCCTCAGGAAATTCCTATGCCACTCAAACTTCTTCTCAAACCTTATCCACTGCTATGAACTCAGCTTCCATTGTAGAGCGAGCTATGCACGTTTGTCTCGTAGACTTCCCGGACACAGCAGCACCACCAATCGTGAATAAGTATCCATTGGTGGACTTCGACTCTTTCGTGTCTGATATCCAGTTTGCATCACAGTATCCTTCTAATACTGCTGGATATCTTGTAAATCGTAATCCCAGACTCATAGTGTACTTCATGTACCTCAACAACCTATTTAAGGCTTTCCAATGATTATGATCTGGATTACTCGTGAACCTACTCAGTTTATTCACTGCACATGCTAAGTCTGGTCGTGTACAATTGGTTATGTACATCAGACTTCCAATCACTTGAGAATACCTCAATTGATCCACAGGTTCACCTCTATTCTTGGCTAAGTGCACACTTAGGTCAATAGGAGTGCTCACTGGACTTTCATCAAAGACGTTAAATTTTTTCAAAAGCAGACTCAATATAATGAGTTTGTGACAACGCTTGATCCATCGGGTAATCTAGAGATCTTAATCCCTAGTATCACATCCGCAACTCCAGGTCCTTCATATCGAAGTTCCTTGTCAACATCTTCTTGGTATTCATGATGATATCATGAGTACTTCCCATTATCGACATGTCATCCACATATAGACATACTATAACATAGGCATTAGGTGTGATCTTAACGTAGACACATTTATCACACTCGTTAATCTTAAATCCATTTGACAACATAACATTATCAAATCTGATATGCCACTATTTTGGTGCTTGTTTAAGCCCATACAAAGATTTAACGAGTCTACACACCTTGCCCTCTTGCCCTGGAACAACAAACCCCTCAGGTAGTTTCATGTAAATTTCTTCTTCCAGCTCACCATTCAAAAGCGGTCTTCACATCCATTTGATGGATTTCCAAGTTATTGATTGCAGTTTATAGCAATGAGAACCCTTATATAAGTGATTCTCGTCCTTTGGTGAGTAGGTATCGAGTAAAGTCAAGGCCTTCCTTCTGTCGGAACCCTTGGGCCACCAACCTAGCCTTGTACTTATCGATAGAACCATCAACCTTTAACTTCTTCTTGAAGATCCACTTGCATCCGAGTGGTTTATTTCCTGGTGGAAGATCAACCAACTCCCAAGTGTGGTTTTGCATGATGGAATCTATTTCACTATTTATAGATTCTTTCCGAGAAAGGAGCTTCGGAGTAGACATAGCCTCAGATACGCCTGCGGGGTTCGTTTTCTACCATATAGGTCGAAAATCGGGACCATAGGACTTTGAAGTCCTCGCCCTCTTACTACAACGAGGTTCCTCAGGTTCTTGAGGATCACCCTCTTCTTCAGACTCATAAGTCCGCTTGCTCGTTCTTGCTTCTTGTTTTTCTTTCTCCCTACAGGGAAAAATATCCTCAAAGAACACAAGCATTCTAGACTCGATGATGACATTTTCATGTACATCAGGGACGTCCGATTTATGTACTAGAAACCGATAGGCACTACTATTGAGAGCATATCCAATGAATATACAATCAATGGTTTTGGGCCCTATCTTCACTTGCTTTGGTTTAGGTATTTCAACCTTAGCCAAACACCCCACACTTTTATGATTTTGTAGTTAGGCTTGTGACCTTTCCACAATTCATACGGGATTCATCCTTCTTCTTAGAAGGAATTTTATTAAGAATGGAGTTCGCTGAGAGGATAGCTTCCCCCCACAAGTTCTGAGGTAAACCCGAACTAATCAACATAGCATTCATCATCTCTTTCAGAGTTCGGTTCTTGCGCTCAGCAATACCGTTTGATTGAGGTGTATATGGTCTTTGTCGTTTGATGAATGATGCGGCGCCAGAGCAAAATTCATTAAGCGGTGCATCATATTCGCCACCACGATCACTACGGACATTCTTTATCCGTTTGCTAAGTTGATTCTCACCTTCATTCTTATAATCCTTAAAAGCTTCAAGAGCTTCGTCTTTGCTTCTCAGCAGATAAACATAACAGTATCTGGTACAATCATCAATAAAAGTAATAAAGTACTTTTTACCACCTCTAGTTTGCACAAATTTTAAGTCACATATATCAATGTGAATTAAATCTAGAGGTTTTGTGTTCCTTTCAACCGTTGGAAACGGTGCTTTAGCTAACTTAGCTTCAACACATATTTGGCATTTGTGATTAGGATCAATTTTTACGTTGGGAATTAAATCTAGATTCATCATCTTTCGAATCGATTTATAATTAGCATGTCCTAATCTACAATGCCATAAACAAGAAGACTCAAGCAAGTAAGCGGAAGCAAAGTAGTCATCTTATTAGCCTTTTAAGACAATGATTTGGGTACAACGGTCATTACATTCATTTTGAACATACCATCTACCAAGTACCCCCTCCCAACATACATATCAAATTTGGATAAAACTACTTTATCCCCACCAAAGACCATCTTGAATCCATTCTTCACCAGAAGAGCACCAGAAACAAGGTTCTTGCGCATGTCAGGAACATGCATCACGTTGTTGAGTGCGAGTTCTTTGCCAGAAGTCATCTTCAGTATGACCTTTCCCACACCTTCACGACCTTCGCAGCGAGCGAGTTTCCATAAAGAGTGTTTTCGCCTCGGCGGCCTTATAATCGAAGAACATCTCTTCAGGCGCAAACATGGCGAGTAGCCCTGTGTCAATCCACCAATCACGGGTATTCCCGATCGTGTTGCATTCGAAACCACGGCCCGATGAGTTCATCTCCTGCATGCCTTCACCACGGTTCGGCAAGATGGGCATGTGACTTGACCCTTTTCTCGTGACCTGCATTCACTTTGGCGATGCCCTGGCTTTCCACAGTTGTAACAGCTTCCAGTGAATTGTTGCTTGACCTTCTTATTGTCTTTTGGACCTTGATTAGGCTGCTTATGCCTTTTGCCTTTGTTGCTCACTTCGACCAAGTTCGCCTTGGACTGGCCCATCAGAAAGCTTCTTTCTGACCTCTTGTTCTGCTCCTCAATCCGCCAGACGCGCGTTGCTAGCTCTTCCATAGTCATCTCTTTCGCTTGTGCATCAAGTAATTCTTGAAATCCTTCCAAGAGTGGGAAGTTTTCCAATCACAAACAAGAACTGGAATTGTTCACAAATCATCATTTTTCCTCCAGGATCTCGAGAGATGATTACCGTAGCTCCTCAATCTGACCGACAACGATCTTGGAGTCTATCATCTTGTAGTCCATGAATTTGACCACAAGCAAATTTCTTGAGCCAAGATCCTCGATTTTGTACTTTTTCTCCAAAGCATGCCACAAGGATTTAGCAGACTTACATCACGGATTTTATCTAACAAAGCAAACAAGTAATAAAATTTATTAATCCGGTATTCCCAAGTGTAGGGATCGTAGTATAGCGATTAATACCGGAGTCGATCTCAGGGAATCGAGGTTGATTAATACCGAGTCGATCTCGGATACATTACGATTGAACCATTGATTTTGATTGGAAAAATTGATATTTTGGTTCTGACTGAAGTTCGGGTTTTGATAGAAATTTGGATTCGAGAATTGAAACCCTGGTTCAAAATTGCTTTGGCCGCAGCGATTATTAAATCTCGACGATCACTGCTTGCCACAGGAAGCATTTACTTCAAAGATTCTCGCCCACCCATAGGGTAAACGAAAGCAAGCGTGTCCCACATTGTCACAATTTTGACATCGACTAGATTGAAATTTCCCTGATTCTGGAAAGAATTGACTTGATACGCAGGAGGGGAAAGAAATTGACACTGGCTAACAGCATGGCCAGGTCGACAACATCTTCCACAGAACAGAACTTGTGAGTTACGTGGGGAAAACGGGTCCGATTCATAGGATTGGGTAACATCATAAGAGTTGCCACTGCCTTTGCAAAGATGGCGATCGTCGACTTTCCATGTCCTCAATCCTGGATAGAAGGTTGTATGACCACTCTTTTTTAATATATATTTAGAAAAGATAAAAAGCAGTAAAAGAAACGAAGCGAAGCGAAACCTACCTACGAAAAATTTAAAAGCAGAAAAACAAGAAACCGATAAAAGGAGAAAAAGCGTGTTGAAATCTTACGAGCCCAAAATGGAAGGGAAAACAGCAGATTTTGACCTCGAAAACGGTGTCGAATGGCCTCTGGCAAGTTGTCACGTCGTCGGCGTCGGAACGAGCTTTCGAATTGGGGTCATGTGCGCCAAACGGACACTCGAGCCGAAAGTTACGGCCAAAATACTAACGAGTGCTAAAACAATCCCTTTTATCCAAAAGTTCGATCGCTAAAAGCGTGGAGTCGGATAATTCAACCTCGGATGTCCCGAATCAATGTAGAAACTAGAAAGGATAGAAACAAAAACCTATCTACGAAAAATTAAGTAACAAAAGCAGAAAAATTAATAGAAACTAGACAACCGCACCGATTCCCCGCAACGGCGCCAAAAACTTGTCACGGATTTTATCTAACAAAGCAAACAAGTAATAAAATTTATAAATCCGGTATTCCCCAAGTGTAGGGATCGTAGTATAGCGATTAATACCGGAGTCGATCTCAGGGAATCGAGGTTGTTTAATCTAGTTCTTATTAATTCTTCTAAAATTGTCACTACTATTTATTACTAAACCTAAACTAAAACGGAAAATAAACTGGACAGAGGATTGTCAGTCCAAAGCCAGGAAAATATCGTTGCGAACAAAAGCAAATAAAATAAAACTACAACTAAGAAAACAATAAAACTAACTATCATGATAATGGTCAAGCAAATCAACATAGAACAAACATGATCCACCATCCCGCAACCCTTAATTCTTCCCTAGATTATCTTATGATGATTCAATCAAAGTTGTGGTTCACCTAATCAAAGGTATGAATTCCTACTTCCGTAAGTAATCCGTCTATCAATCTCATCATCTTCCGATCTATAGAGATTAACGCTCTCAAAACAAGGTGCAAGATTTATTAGATCTAACAACCTAGAAATCTAACCTATCAACTTCCGTTATGTCAAGGTTAAAAGTCTAATCTTTCCTATGGTGATCTAAGGTTTACACCGATTTCCATCATACGGTAAACATCAAATAGCAATACATCTTACGATATCGATTGCATAAACAAATAAACAAAGGAAAGAAACAAACTTTAAATTAAACTCACAAAATATCCAAAGGAAAGAAAATAAAAGCTGCTGGAAAAAGTTTCCCATGGCTGCTCCAAGTTCATAGCTTCAGGCCATCTTCATGCGAACAAGAAAAGAAGAAAAAGAAAACAAAAACCTAACTAATCCGCAACCCAGCCTCCCCAAAGGGGGCTGGGGCCGCCTAGGGTTTATCTCTAATGATTATGTATCAATAAGAGTCAATAATATGTGAAAATCTGATGTCATTAGGGTTGGGCGCAGCTGCTATTTATAGAAAACTAGGTCATTTCGGCCGCTATGTCGGTTTTGGACGCCCGCCCAAGGATTCGGGACGCTGGCTGGTCTTGTTGGGCCTTGATCCACTTCAGCGCCCAAACTCTCTGCATTCAACTTTTTCCTCCGGGACTTGATCCACCACAGACGGGATACGGGCGTGCGTTCACTCTTTTCTTCCAAATTCATCTTGATCTTCATTCCAACTTCATCTCTATCTCTTTCCTTCCATGCAAATCATCACTTGAACATCTTTTAAACTCCTTTCACATCATGCAAGCGTACCTACATCATGATAAAAACATGCAAAATGTAACTTCTTACATCTAAAGATATTTATCCAATAAAATCACATAATTAACCCGATTTTGCACTTTAATACTTCTAAAACTCATTTGCTCAATATTTCAATATAAAGCTCGATTTCTATGAAAAACATCCACATATGGGGAAAATTGACATAAAATATATCCTTATAAAACGTATAAAATCACCCTTAACAACTCCCCCACACTTAAACCTTGCTCGTCCCGAGCAAGACAAAACATAATCAAGACTCGAGACATATAAACATTTATGCAACCATAAAGCATATTCAATAGTTTAGAGGTTCACCCAAGTGTGTGTGCATAGCCATAACAAATTTCCACTAAATCCACACTTGAAATTGATTCAAGCAAAACTAGCCAACATCCCATTTAGATCAGAAATATAAAAACGATTATAACATGCACTACAAGAAAACTGTTAAATTACGACGGGCGTTTTACGACGTGCTTTTAATGCACGTCGTAAGTTTTAACATTTATGGCATTCTTCCATTTGCACGTCATTACTTGTGGGAATACTTCATAATTTACTACGTGCTTTCTCTGCACGTCGTGTTTTAAAAAATATTTATGACGTGCGTATGTGTACACGTCGTAATTCCTTAAGCGGGAATATTATTTCCTTCTCAACATAACATTTATTTCCCTAAGTTTTTTCCTCAAAATCACTTTTGTCCGACGGCCGCTACTAGCAAAATCAGACGAGAGCTCCAGCCGCTCCTAGCAAAAGCTGATGACGTGGTCAAGTTAAATTATTAACTCGATGCCTACTAACACACTAGCAAGAGAACTAGGTTCAATTGTAGTATAGTCAGATAGAGTCGAGGTCGATCCCACGAGACTCGGCACAAATTAAACACAACTTTATCCTATTCGAACTAAATTGAAAAGGCGGTCTACGACCAACTAAATGAGAAAAATAAAATAGTGACAACCACAAGACACAAAAGACCACAAAGAAAGACTAAAGGCTACTAAAACACGGATAATACGGTTGATATTATCTAAACAAATAGTATTGATTACGCTAGTAGATTATAACTCCCCATGTGAATTAGGTCGATAACGAGACAAAACAAAGCGTTAAAGATTAATTATTATGACTACGGAGTCATCCCCAAGGTAGATTTAGCTCCGATTAGGCCATCTAAATCATCGTGCCTCCATTACGTGACTTCGCTTTTTAATGCCTCCATCTCATATAACTTCTGACACAATTACGAGACTAAGGATGCCGGTATAAACCGTAACCTCATCTAAGCAACATTCCTAGGGTAAGGCGTACTTCTTAGATGCCGATTCAATCTATATCCTAAGTAACAATCACTTTTTGGGTTTCATGTTAAATTATGATGACGAATAACTAAGTTGATCAGGTTTAATTACTCGTTTTAATTCCAATTCAGAGAATCTGACGTAGTCGAAGCCGATCATAATATTGCCCTACATATTGCCAGGCTCGGTCGACCGAACGACAGCACTCGGGCGACCGAGTGACACGTCTAGGTCGACCGAACACAGTTCTGTGTCGGAACAAATCATGATTACTTCTTAACGTTTCTAACCTAAACACATGGGTTTGTAAATTAATCTACATCACGCAATCAATACAAATAAAAGCTACTCCATAATAAAATGCATCAGATCTACAAATAAAGATTGCATAATTGAATAGTCATACCCTCGAAGACGAGAGTGACTCCCACTCTTTAATGCGCTCCCTAATCGGAGAATCCGACGAATCCACAATGAACGAACATAAAGAAAATAAAACTAAAGACTTAAAAGCTAAAATTGTATGAACTGTTTTGTGTTGTAGTGGTGTGTGTTCTCAACATCGTGGCTGCTGTTTATATAGGAGTTGTAGCCGACATAGGGAGAATCCAGAAGATTGACATGCATTTATCACACTAGGCTCGGGTGACCGAACCTACACGCTCGGTCGACCGAATGGTATGGCTCGGTCGACCGAGCCGAGCCTCCTCTTCACGCGTTTTCACACTCGGTTCGTCGACTTGTTCCCCACTCCATGCTTTTGAGCGATCGATTTATCTTTTCTTTAATGCTCCGATTTTCTTCTCTTTTATCTTGAGATCTCCGATTGTATGATAATTATCTTCCCGATTTATCATGATACGCAAAATCAGCATTTATCACACAATTAATTGCTCTTTTATAATAAAAATAGCTAAATACCAATTATCATATTAATAATCACTTATCATTAAATAATAAATATAAACACGTGATTAAATATGAAATATATATAATTAACTCCGATTTAAGGTTATAATTGATGACATAAATGGGTATATTTTAACTGTCATCAAAATGCCCCCCACTTAAACTTTGCTTCGTCCCGAACAAAGCATCCATAAGTCATTTCCCAAGACAACATTTTCTGTGGTCAACTCATACTTACACAAGAAACCTGAGTCAACTCATACCAATCATGCTCATAAAATAAACATTATTCACTACTCGCTATGAATCGATGTGATCGTGTGCATGTGCATTGGTTTCATATAAATGTAGCAAGATTAGAGTTTATGCAGACTTCATATCTAAATTCACCAACATCAGCATTCATACTTCTTATGCCTCGCAATGGTTAAAGCACTAGAACAATAAGCAAGAGCGTATCTATCGGGTTTTTGGACTTGGAGACCGAGTACTACTCAAAGCCTCTTAAAGAGTTGAATATTCTTTTCATATCTTCATATTTTTCAGATACTATCAACCTCAAGAAGGAAAACTTTTTAGGGCATCCCTCTATCTTAGATCAAATATTAGCATCGAATATTACCACAAGCGCGAGGCTACTTTGGTAACTTACTACAAGCCCAGTGTTTTAATACATTGTCAAAACACAGGTACGTCCCAAGCTTATTACTCCGCTTTTGTTGGCTAGAAGATCAGAATACATCAGTCGACAAACATCGACACTAGGTCCTCATAACCAATTATCTACGCAATGTACACATACTTCTTTCAATTATTATAATTCATGCGGCAACTTTCGATTCACATGTTGAGTAATTGAACAATACCTAACTACTTGCAATTGTTGGCATGAATATCCTTAAGTTTACTAACAATTTATCGCAAAAGTATAATATGACCACGTACTCACGCAACTTGGTTCATTTCCTATTAATTCTAAGTATAAGAACTTCACAAGTTTAAGGGTACGAGTTAAACAACTTGGCATTTATCCATAAAAATTTTTAAATTTGGCTCAATATTGTCTCGGTATTCCGTTCCCCTTAACATATAGCACAATATGTAGCTAAGTCCCCTGCCCCCCACTTAAACATGGCAGTGTCCTCAATGGCAAAAATAAATGAGAGTTCAAGATGAAAGACTTAGCTCTGGAAACGGCTCCCAAGTAAAGGAACAATATCGAGTAATCATCGGCAGCGTGGAGAGACAGACACATCTGTATAAGCAGACAAGCTCCACGAAATCGTCAAATACCATGTCTAAGGAAGTTATAAAATAATGTGGCGGTAATTAGATATAGATATCTAAAAGCAGTTTAAGCCACTTTATTTTTATCACGCCATGGACAAGACCAAAAGGGATTTAAACCTAGATAAAAACTCACATGACGGCTATCAAGGAAAAAACCTCGTTTATTCCGAACTTAGACTCGGAACATGGCGAGATGAAAAAAACCGTGATAGGCGCATGCTACTTTATTAAAAAGAAAAACGAAAAAAAGGATAGTTATAGGTAGTAGTTCTAAGTTTATAGTCGCTAGCTCGACTCAGCTCAAGATGGTTTATTCATAGACAGGGTCATCGAGGTACAAAACTTCCTCCTCAGCCGCAGGCGGAAGCCCGTGATAATGCTTAATACGATGTCCATTGACCACAAATCTGGACTCGTCTTTAAAATTAAATAGCTCCACCGCTCCAGAAGGAAAGACGTGTTGTACTTGAAATGGGCCACACCATCTTGATTTCAACTTTCCCGGGAAGAGTCTTAAGCGCGAATTGTATAAGAGAACTAGATCACCCTCTTGAAAGGTCCTATCCAGAATCTTCTTGTCATGGAACTTCTTCGTGCGCTCCTTGAAAATCTTGGCATTCTCGTATGCCTCTAAACGAAACTCCTCCAGGCGAGTTAATTCCAACATCCTCTTCTCACCGGCCAACGTCTCATCAAAATTTAGCATCCTCGTGGCCCACATGGCCCGGTGCTCCAGTTCTACAGGTAGATGGCATGCCTTTCCAAAAACAATCCTATATGGTGACATTCCAATCGAGGTTTTATATGCAGTCCTATAAGCCCACAAAGCGTCGTCTAAACGTAACGACCAATCCTTTCTGGTCGTATTGACAGTTTTCTCCAGGATACGCTTTATCTCTCGATTGGTGACTTCTACCTGTCCACTAGTCTGGGGGTGATATGCTGATGCTAGCTTATGTCGAACCCCATATTTAATCATCAGCCGTTCAAAAGGTTTATTACAAAAATGACTACCATTGTCGCTTATAATCGCCCTCGGCGTCCCAAACCTTGTAAAAATGTTCTTCTTCAAGAATCTAACCACAATCCTAGCATCGTTAGTAGGTGAAGCAATGGCCTCAACCCATTTGGATACATAATCTACAGCAACTAAGATATATCGGTTAGATAATGATGAAGTGAAGGGTCCAACAAAATCTATTCCCCAAACGTCAAAAAGCTCCACTTCTAAGATGCTCTTGAGTGGCATCTCATTCCTCCTTGAAATATTACCTGTCATTTGACAAGAATGACATGCCTTTGCATATTGGTGTGCATCCTTAAACAATGTCGGCCAATAAAAACCGCATTGGAGGACCTTAGCCGCGGTTTTTTCTCCCCCATAGTGTCCTCCAACTTCATAGGAATGACAATGCTTCAGGATATCATTATATTCTTCCTCGGGCACACATCTTCGAAAAACATTATCAGATCCTAGCTTAAACAAGTACGGTTCATCCCAATAGTAGTGTCTGATGGAGGTCAAGTTGAATTATTAACTCGAGACCTACTAACCCACTAGCAAGAGAACTAGGTTCAATTGTAGTATAGCCAGACAGAGTCGAGGTCGATCCCACAGAGACTCGGCACAAACAAAACACAACTTACTTTATCGACTTAAATTAAAAAGGCGGTCTACGACCAACTAAATGTCAGTAAATAAAATAGCGACAACCACAAGACACAAAATACCACAAAGACAAATCAAAGACTACTAAAACACGGATAATACGGTTGATATTATCTAGACAAATAGTATTGATTACGCTAGTAGATCATAACTCCTCATGTGAATTAGGTTGATAATGAGACAAAACAAACGCTCAAGATTAATTATTCGACTACGGAGTCATCCCCTAAGGTAGATTTAGCTCGGTTAGGCCATCTAAATCATCGTGCCTCCATTACGTGACTTCGCTTTTTAATGCCTCCATCTCATATAACTTCGACACAATTATTTAACTAGGGATGCCGGTATAAACCGTAACCTCATCTAAGCAACATTCCTATGGTTAGGCGCACTTCTTAGATGCCGATTCAATCTATATCCTAAGTAACAATCACTTTTGAGTTTCATGTTAAATTATGATGACGAATAATTAAGTTGATCAGTTTAACTACTCGCTTTAATTCCAATTCAGAGAATCGACGTAGTCGAAGCCGATCATGATATTGCCCTACAAATTGCCAGGCTCGGTCGATCGAACGACAAAGACTCGGGCGACCGAGTGACACGTCTAGTCGATCGAAACACGCTTCTGCGGTCGGAACAAATCATGACTACTTCTTAACGCTTCTAACCTAAACACATGGGTTCAGAATAGATCTACATCACGCAATCAATACAAATAAAATTACTCCATAATAAAACACAACAGATCTACGAATAAAGATTGCATAATTGAATAGTCATACCTCAAGACGAGAGCGACTCCCACTCTTTAATGCGCTCCCTAATCGGAGAATCCGGACTAATCCACAATGAACGAACATAAGGAAAATAAAACTTAAAAACTAAAATTGCATAAATTGTTTGTGTTGTAGTGGTGTGTCTTCTCAATTTCAGTAGTCATTGCTTATATAGGAGTTGTAGCCGACATAGGGAGAATCCGTAAGATTGACACGCATTTATCACCTTAGGCTTGGGTGACCGAACCTACACGCCGGTCGATCGAATGGCATGGCTCGGTCGATCGAGCCACCTTCTTCACGCGCTTTCACACTTGGTTCGTCTGACTTGTTCCCCACTTCACTCGCTTGTGCCGATCCGATTAATCTTTCTTCAATGCTCCGATTTTCTTCTCTTTTATCTTGAGATCTCTCGATTGTGTGGTGATTATCTTCCCGATTTATCATGATCCGCAAAATCAGCATTTATCACACAATTAATTGCTCTTTATAATAAAAACATTTAAATACCAATTATCATATTAATAATCACTTATCATTAAATAATAAATAAAAACACGTGATTAAATATGAAATATATATAATTGACTCGATTTAAGGTTATAATTGATGACATAAATAGGTATATTTTAACCGTCATCAAAATGCCCCCACTTAAACTTTGCTTCGTTCCGAACAAAGCATCAATAAGTCATTCCCAAGACAACATTTTCTCGTGGCCAACTCATACTTACACAAGAAACCCGAGTCAACTCATACCACCATGCTCATAAGATAAGTATTATCCACTACTCGCTATGAATCAAGTGATTGTGTGCATGTGCGTTGGTTTTATATAAATGTAGCCGATTTAGAGTTTATGCAGACTTCATATCTAAATTCACCAACATCAAGATTCATACTTCTTATGCCTCGCAATGGTTAAAGCACTAGAACAATAAGCAAGAGCGTATCTATAGTGGTTTTGGACTTGAGACCGAGTACTACTCAAGCCTCTAAAAATTAATATTTTCAATTTTTGCATATGTTTCGAATACTACTAATCTCAAGGAAGAAAACTTTTAATGAGTATCTCCCTATCTTAGATCATGCATAGCACCGAATATTACCACAAGCGCAGGGCTACTTTGGTAATTTTTCTACAAGCCCAGTGTTTTAATGCATTGTCAAAACACAGTACGTCCCAAGCTTATTACTCCGCCTTGTTGGCTAGAAGATCGAATACATCACGACAAATATCGATATTAGGTCCTCATAACCACTTATCTACGCATTGTACACATACTTCTTTCAATTATTATAACTCATGCGGTACTAAGCGATTCATATGTCGAGTAATTGAACAATACCTAACTACTTGCAATTGTTGGCATGAATATCCTTAAGTCTACTAACAATTTATCGCAAAAGTATAATATGACTACGCACTCACGCAACTTGGTTCATGTCCTATTAATTCTAAGTATAAGAACTTCACAAGTTTAAGGGTACGAGTTAAACAACTTGGCATTTATCCATAAAATTTTTAAAATTTGGCTCAATATTGTCTCAGTGTACTGCGTTTCCTTGATCGCAACATATAGCACAATATACATATATATAGCTAAGTCCCCGCCCCCACTTAAACATGGCATTGTCCTCAATGACAAAAATAAATGAGAGTTCAAGATGAAAGACTTAGCTCGAAACGGCTCCCAAGTAAAGGAACAATATCGGAGTAATCATTGGCACAAACGTGGAGAGAGAGACACATCCTGTATAAACAAACAAGCTCCACTTAAATCGCCAAATACCATGTCTATGGAAGTTATAAAATAATGTGTGGCGTAATTAGATATAGATATCTAAAAACGGTTTAAGCCACTTTACTTTATACCGCCAAGGACAAGACCAAAAGTGATTTAAACCTAAAAAAAAAAAAAAAACTCACATGACGGCTATCAAGGAAAAAACCTCGCTTATTCCGAACTTAGACTCGGGACATGGCGAGATGAAAAACCGTGATAGGCGATGCTACTTTATTAAAAAGAAAAACAAAAGATAGTTATAGGTAGTAGTTCTAAATTTAAAGTCGCTTAGCTCGACTCACTCAAGATGGTTTATTCATAGACATGTGGTCCTCGAGGTACAAGACTTCCTCCTCACCTCTGGCGGCAGCCCGTGATAATGCTTAATACGATGTCCATTGACCACAAACTCGACTCGCTTTTGAAATTGAATAATTCCACCGCTCCGTAAGGAAAAACTCGTTGTACTTGAAATGGGCCACACCATCTTGATTTTAACTTGCCCGAAAGAGCCTTAAGCGCGAGTTGTACAGAGAACCAGATCACCCTCTTGAAAGGTCCTATCTAGAATCTTTTGGCATGGAACTTCTTCGGCGCGCCTTGAAAATTTTGGCATTCTCGTATGCCTCTAAACGAAACTCCTCCAAAGCGAGTTAATTCTAACATCCTCTTCTCACCGCCAATGTCTCATCAAAATTTAGCATTCGTGTTGCCCACATGGCCCGGTGCTCCAGCCTCCATGTGTAGATGACATGCTTTTCCAAAAACAATCCTATACGGTGACATTCCAATCGAGGTTTTATATGCAGTCCTATATGCCCATAAAGCGTCGCCTAAACGTAACCACCAATCCTTCCTAGTTGTATTGACAGCTTTTTCCAGATACGCTTGATTTCTCGATTGGTGACTTCTACCGCCCACTAGTTTGGGGTGATATGCGGTTGCTAGCTTATGTCGAACCCCATACTTAATCATCACCTTTCAAAAGGTTTATTACAAAAATGACTACCATTGTCGCTATAATCGCCTCAAGGCCCCAAACCTTGTAAAAATATTTTTTCAAGAATCTAACCACAACCCTAGCATCGTTAGTAGGGAAGCAATGGCTTCAACCCATTTGGATACATAATCAACAAAGAACTAAGATGTATCGGTTAGATAATGATGAAGTGAAGGGCCCAACTAAATCTATTCCCCAAACATCAAAAAGTTCTACTTCTAAGATACTCTTGAGTGGCATCTCATTCCTCCGAGAAATATTACTCGTCATTTGACAAGCATGACATCCTCTTGCATATTGGTGTGCATCCTTAAACAATGTCGGCCAATAAAAACCGTGATTGGAGGACCTTGGCCGCAGCTTTATCTCCCCGTAGTGTCCTCCAACTTCATACGAATGACAATGCTTCAGGATATCATTATACTCTTCCTCGGGCACACATCTTGAAAAACATTATCGATCCTAGCTTAAACAAATAAGGCTCATCCCAATAATAGTGTCTAAGATCTTTAAAGAATTTTTTCCTTTCTTGGACAAAGTGAGATTCGTGGTGTACTTTTATGGAGAGATAATTGACAAACAAACTAAACCACGGTTGTTTCTTCTCCTTCACAACCTCTATTCGCGAAGAAATCGCAAAGACAATCATCATGTCCTCCGATGGTGGTGATGGAGAAAAGTTGTTCATCAGAAAAGATTCTCCTATTTCGTGCAATTCCTCACCATCCTCTAACTGTAAGCGCGACAGATGATCGGCCACCACGCTCTCACTTCCTTTCTTATCTCGGATTTCTACGCCAAATTCTTGCAAAGAATAGAATCCATCTCAACAGCCTCGGCTTTGAATCTTGCTTTGCTAGGAGATACTTAAGAGCCGCATGGTCATCCCATACAGTTGACTTTAGATCCTACTAAGTACGATCTAAACTTGTCAAAAGCGAAGATAACGGCCAAAAGCTCCTTCTCCGTTGTGGCGTAATTTCTTTGGGCAAAGATTCAAAGTCCGGCTTGCATAATAAATGGGCCTAAAATCTTATCCTTTCTTTGACCCAAAGCGGCGCCAACAAAGCAAAGATCACTTGCATCACACATCGGCTCAAACGGAAGATCCCAATCGGTGCGACTAGGACGGGTGCAAAGAATCAATCTACTTTTTATTTCGTTGAAGGCTTTTATGCACTCATTAGAAAACACGAATGGTACATCCTGGCCAATAATTCGGTAAGAGGTCTAGAGATTAGGAAAAGTCCTTGATAAACCTACGATAAAATCCGGCGTGGCCTAAAAACCTCGCAAAGTTTTAAGATTAGTAGGTGGAGGTAGTTTCTCGATCACCTCGACTTTAGCTCTATCCACCTCTATACCGTTCTTGGATATGCGGTGACCTAGTACTATACCTTCCGTAACCATCAAATGACACTTCTCCCGCTTAAGCACAAGATTAGTCTCTTCACATCTCTTCAACACTCGTGCTAGATGTGTGAGACATGAATCAAATCGCCTCCAAACACGGAGAAATCATCCATAAAGATTTCCAAGAAATCTTCCACCATGTCCGCAAACAAATGACATCATACACCGCTGAAATGTCGCGGGCGTTGCACAATCCAAATGGCATTCGATTATAAGCAAATGTCCCATATGGGCATGTAAATGTCGTTTTTCACGATCCTCGGGTGAGATGTGGATTTGATAGTATCCCGAATACCCGCCAAGAAAACAATAGAAAGCATGCCCGCTCGCCTCTCGAGCATTTGATCGATGAAGGGAAGAGGAAAGTGGTCCTTACGAAGTTGCGCCATTTAGTTTCCTAAAGTCTATGCACACTGATGACCGGTGATTAGCCTCACAGAATTAACTCATTCAACTCATTGGCTTGCACCGTCAATCCTCCTTCTTGGGAACTACGTGGATAGGGCTTACCCATTCGCTATCAGCAATTGGAAATATAATTCCCATTTCTAGCATTTTTATAACCTCATCCCTAACCACGCCTTTTAATTGCGGGGTTAAACGCCCGAGGTTGTGCAACCGCTTTCTTTTCAGTGGTCCACGGAGATCTTGTGCATACATACGCTAGACTAATGCCCTTGACGCCGCCTATGGTCCATCCAAATGCTCCGCGGTACTCTCTCGTAACTCTCATTAGTTTCTCCTCTTGTAAGTCCGTCAAGGATGAAGATATAATTAGCGGCAAAGTCTCATCTTGAAGAAATACATACTTCAAATTCGCAGAAGAGGTTTTAAAGTCAAATTTGTGGGAGGTTCTTCCAAAGAGGTCTTCACTTTTGACCAAAGTTGAGTTTGAGTTCAAAGTATTTATGCCACGCTGGTCTATGATAGAATCTTTCAATCTCCGCAAAGACTTACTTCCTCTACAGCCTCTGGGATTCCTCTACTACATCCCCGGCCATATCATCTTCTCCTCCTCACTACTTATGTACTTGACTTCATCCTCTTCTTCCAAGACAAAGATCCAAGAAATCCTTGATACTTTCATGTTGTTGAAATTTTGAATGATCCTATCGATGGAATCCAACATGAAACATGCATCTTCTCCATCATCAAAGTTGTTTCATAAGATCAAAGACATTGAATGCAACTCTCTCTTCATTCACTCTTAATACCAACTCGCCTTTGTAAACATCAATTAGCGCTCTACTAGTGGCCATGAAAGGTCTCCTAAAATCAATGGCACTTCGAGTTAGCTTCCATATCTAATACCACAAAGTCGACAGGAATACAAACTTTTCAACCCTCACTAGCACATCCTCAACCACCCCACACGGTTCCTTGACGTAACGGTCGCCTAATCTGCAGCAGTGATTGAGGTCTTCTTAAGATCCTTCATGCCTAGTTTCCAAAAAATAGATAGTGGCATCAGTTCACACTTGCTCCTAGATCACACAAAGCTTTGTTCGACATACGCTACCTATGGTGCAGTGGAATGAGAAAACTTCCCGGATCTTTGCATTTCGGGGTAACTTATGTTGAAGAATGGCCGAGCACTCCTCATTAAGGCATATGGTCTCTAAATCTAGAAGTTTCCTTTTAGTGGAGACGGCGCCTTTTAAAAACTTGGTGTACTCAGCATTTCACCAAAGGCTTCAACTAGGGGTATATTGATTTGCAACTTACTAAACATATCCACGAACTTCTTATACCTCTTATTATCAAACTTAGGTTTCGGCCTTGGTGGAGGATAAGGTAGAGTTGAAGGATCGACATCGCTGAAAATTGGGTACTTGTTATCAAAAAGTTCAACTCTCTAGGCCAAGAGGTTCTTTATATGTTCTTTGCTCGTGCAAAGATTCGAAGTATTAGTCTCATTGCTTGGCTCACCATCCTTATTCTTTGTGACTTTTCTTGCAGGATGGTGGAGTTACTTCTTTTCCACTTCTTGTCATGATCGATTCAAATCCTTAGGGTTCTTCTCGTTGTTGCTTGGCAACCTCCAGAGGTCTAGTTGAGACTTGCTCACTAGTTGTCCTACCCGGTGCGTGAGATTTTGACTAGAGCTTCCTCGGTTGGTTACCTTGGCATCTGTCTTTCGACAATATTGGCTAAAGTTAGTGGCTAACTCACCATAGATTTTGAAAGTTGTCCCATATTATCAAGTGACTTACATTACTCGCTTTTTCTATCGCAGCCTTCCCAACCAAAAGTTTTAGTCCATTGTGGTACATAAGGGTAGGTGGTTTAGGCCTTTCTCCCGCATTTATGTCACTATATCGGAATCCAGGATGGTTATGATTGGGTCCAGATCCTCCTCCGACATAATTGGCTTCTTCAAGCATCAAAGATTCTCACCTTGAGGTGCTACTCGATTCCAAAGCCCCTTTCTACTCTTGTCATCCTCTTGCATCCCATCTACCTTATCATTGATAATGTAAAGTTGTTCTAAGATTTTGGTAGATGCACTATCATCGAATATATCGCCGCCATCTTCACAAAGAGCTATGTCATTGCCTCCCATTGGCTATTCATTGCTATTTGTTCCATCTTTCCTTGTGCCTCCTCAGAGATAAAGAACAAACGCTCCATTGCCGGAGGCGTCTACCCTAATTTTCTCGCTCTCTCAACCCATGGTAAAAAGTTTGCATTAAAAGCCAAAGAGAGATGTCATGATGAGGACACTTCCTCATAGCTTCCTTGAAACGCTCCCAAGCTTGATCAAAACTCTCCCTGTGTTGTTGCTTAAATCCTAAGATGTCTTGGCGTAACTTAAAGGTTTTTCCAAGGGAAATACTTATTCATGAATTTTTGCAACAATTGTTCCCAAGTAGTGATAGATCCAAATCTAAAGAGAGAAGCCATTGCTTAGCTTTATCTTTCAAAGTGAAAGGAAAAGCTTAAGCCGAATGTTCCTCCGGGATTAATTTCGTTTCACAGTTGCTAACGATTTCCAAGAAATTCGCCACGTGAACACCAGATCCTCGCTTTGGATTCCATGAAAAGTGGAATAGTTGGTCACCATTTGAATTACATTAGGCCTAGGGTGATAGACTTCGCAAAGATCTCGCGGTGCTACGATAAGCGGGAATGAATTGTTCAATAGTGGGCGTTGCATAACTTTGCAAAGTGCGCCTCGCTCCTTGGACTAGGGCTTGGTTCTCATTATTAACATTTGCATTCACATTATTGGCATTATTGATAACAGGATTAACAAATGTGATTAGGTACTGATTTGGATTGTTCTCAATGCCTTCCATTTCCGCTTTTCAGATTCGTAATGTTCGTAATGATCGGTTGTATGTCCTTCTTCCACTCCTTGCTCGCTTCCTCAAGATTTGGATCCTCTTCTCCTTGCTTAGCCGCTTCCTAGCTAACTTCCTATTCCTTCGCAAATTTTTCTATCTCAGATTATAAGGTTCAAGCGGTTCCTTCGATTTCCGAGTAGCGTACTATAAAATAATAAACAACAATAAAACAATTAATCACTAGTAAAGGCTAGGCCTTTAACTAACTAAATAAAACAGACTCAAATAAGTTGGAGAAAAGAAAAAGTAAATAAAATGTATGTAATATTGTAAAACCGACGCAGTAATAAAAATAAAAGAAAACAAATTTCTCGGTCGATCGAGAGTAACGGTTCGGTCGATCGAACGCTTTTTTTTTTTTTTTTTTTATTTTTATTTATGACACTCGCATTTAATATACGTGCACTTTATTCACGTAATATTTACTTAATCCAGCTTCTAACAAAATAAGCTATATCTTAATTTAATGACTCGAGTCCCGGCAACGGCGCCAAAAACTTGATGGAGGTCAAGTTGAATTATTAACTCGAGACCTACTAACCCACTAGCAAGAGAACTAGTTCAATTGTAGTATAGCCAGACAGAGTCGAGGTCGATCCCACAGAGACTCGGCACAAACAAAACACAACTTACTTTATCGACTTAAATTAAAAGTGGCGGTCACTTACCAACTAAATGTCAGTAAATAAAATAGCGACAACCACAAGACACAAAATACCACAAAGACAAATCAAAGACTACTAAAACACGGATAATACGGTTGATATTATCTAGACAAATAGTATTGATTACGCTAGTAGATCATAACTCCCTCATGTGAATTAGGTTGATAATGAGACAAAACAAACGCTCAAGATTAATTATTCTCGACTACGGAGTCATCCCCAAGGTAGATTTAGCTCCGGTTAGGCCATCTAAATCATCGTGCCTCCATTACGTGACTTCGCTTTTTAATGCCTCCATCTCATATAACTTCGACACAATTATTTAACTAGGGATGCCGGTATAAACCGTAACCTCATCTAAGCAACATTCCTATGGTTAAAGCGCACTTTTAGATGCCGATTCAATCTATATCCTAAGTAACAATCACTTTTTGAGTTTCATGTTAAATTATGATGACGAATAATTGTTGATCAGTTTAACTACTCGCTTTAATTCCAATTCAGAGAATCTGACGAGTCGGCCGATCATGATATTGCCCTACAAATTGCCGTGCTCGGTCGATCGAACGAACGACAAAGACTGGGGCGACCGAGTGACACGCCTCAGTCGACCGAACACGCCTGCGGTCGGAACAAATCATGACTACTTCTTAACGCTTCTAACCTAAACACATGGGTTCGTGAATAGATCTACATCACGCAATCAATACAAATAAAATTACTCCATAATAAAACACAACAGATCTACTACGAATAAAGATTGCATAATTGAATAGTCATACCTCAAGAAGAGAGAGCGACTCCCACTCTTTAATGCGCCCCTAATCGGAGAATCCGATTTAATCCACAATGAACGAACATAAAGAAAATAAAACTTAAAAACTAAAATTGCATAAATTGTTTGTGTTGTAGTGGTGTGTGGTGTGTCTTCTCAATTTTTCAGAGTCGCTGCTTATATAGGAGTTGTAGCCGACATAGGGAGAATCCGTAAGATTGACACGCATTTATCACCTTAGGCTTGGGTGACCGAACCTACACGCCGGGTCGATCGAATGGCATGGCTCGGTCGACCGAGCCACCTTCTTCACGCGCTTTCACACTTGGTTCGTCTGACTTGTTCCCCACTTCACTCGTTTGTGCCGACCGATTAATCTTTTCTTCAATGCTCCGATTTTCTTTCTTTTATCTTGAGATCTCCGATTGTGTGGTGATTATCTTCCGATTTATCATGATCTCGCAAAATCAGCATTTATCACACAATTAATTGCTCTTTTATAATAAAACAGCTAAATACCAATTATCATATTAATAATCACTTATCATTAAATAATAAATAAAAAAACACGTGATTAAATATGAAATATATATAATTGACTCGATTTAAGGTTATAATTGATGACATAAATAGGTATATTTTAACCGTCATCGTTGTCTAAGATCTTTAAAGAATTTTTTCCTTTCTTGGACGGTGAGATTCGTGGTAGGTACTTCTATGCGGATAGATAATTGACAAACAAACTAAACCATGGTTGCTTCTTCTCCTTCACAACCTCAATTCGCGAAGAAGCCGCAAAGACAATCATCATGTCCCCCCGATGGTGGTGATGGAGAAAAGTTGTTCATCAGAAAGACTCTCCTATCTCGGGTAATTCCTCACCATCCTCTAATTGTAAGCGATAGATGATCGGCCACCACGTTCTCACTTCCTTTCTTATCTCGGATTTCTACGTCAAATTCTTGCAAAGCAGAGAATCCATCTCAACGACCTCGGCTTTGAATCTTGCTTTGCTAGGAGATACTTAAGAGCCGCATGGTCGGGTCCACACAGTGACTTTAGATCCCACTAAGTAGGATCTAAACTTGTCAAAGGCAAAGATAACGGCCGAAGTTCCTTCTCCGTTGTGGCGTAATTTCTTTGGGCAAGCATTCAAAGTCCGGCTTTCATAATAAATGGGCCTAAAATCTTATCTTTTCTTTGACCCAAAGCGCGCCAACAAGATTATCACTTGCATCACACATCGATTCGAATGGAAGATCCCAATCCGTGCGACTAACGGGTGCGAGAATCGATCTACTTTTTATTTCGTTGAAAGCTTTTATGCACTCATTTGAAAACACGAATGGCACATCCTTGGCCAATAATTCGGTAAGAGGTCTGCAGAGACCAGGGAAAATCCTTGATAAACCTACGATAAAATCCGGCGTGGCCTAAAAACCTCGCAAAGTTTTAAGATTAGTAGGTGGAGGTAATTTCGATCACCTCGACTTTGGCTCTATCCACCTCTATACCGTTCTTTGATATGCGGTGGCCTAGTACTATACCTTCCGTAACCATCAAATGACATTTCTCCCGATTAAGCACAAGATTAGTCTCTTCACATCTCTTCAATACTACTGTGCTAGATGTGTGAGACATGAATCTAAATCGCCTCCAAACACGGAGAAATCATCCATAAAGATTTCCAAGAAATCTTCCACCATGTCCGCAAACAATGACATCATACACCGTTGAAATGTCGTGGGGGCGTTGCACAATCCAAATGGCATTCGATTATACGCAAATGTCCCATATGGGCATGTAAATGTTGTTTTCTCACGATCTTCGGGCGATATATGGATTTGATAGTATCCCGAATACCCGTCAAGAAAACAATAGAAAGCATGCCCGCTCAATCTCTCAAGCATTTGATCGATGAAAGGAAGAGGAAAATGGTCCTTACGAGTGGCATCGTTTAGTTTCCTAAAGTCTATGCATACTCGATGACCGTGATTAGCCTCACAGAATTAACTCATTCAACTCATTGGCTTGCACCGTCAATCCTCCCTTCTTGGGAACTACGTGGATAGGGCTTACCCATTCGCTATCAAAGCAATTGGAAATATAATTCCCATTTCTAGCATTTTTATAACCTCATCCCTAACCACTTCCTTTAATTGTGGGGTTAAACGCCTCGAGGTTGTGCAACCGCTTTCTTTTCGTGGTCCACGGAGATCTTGTGCATACATACGCTAGGCTAATGCCCTTAACGCCGCCTATGGTCCATCCAAATGCTCCGCGGTACTCTCTCAAAACTCTCATAAGTTTCTCTTCTTGTAAGTCTGTCAGGAAGAAGATATGATCAAGTGGCAAGGTCTCATCTTGAAGAAATACGTACTTCAAATTTGCAGGAAGAGGTTTTAAAGTCAAATTTGTGGGAGGTTCTTCCAAAGAGGTCTTCAACTTTTGACCAGGTGAGTTTGAGTTCAAGTACTTATGCCACGCTGGTCTATGATAGAATCTTTCAATCTCCGCAAAGACTTACTTCCTCTACTGTGTCTTGGGGTCCCTCTACTACATCCCCGGCCATATCATCTTCTCCTCCTCACTACTCACGCATTTGACTTCATCTTCTTCTTCTAAGACAAAGATCCAAAAATCCTTGATACTTTCATGTTGTTGAAATTCTTGAACGATCCTATCAATGGAATCCAACATGAAACATGCATCTTCTCCATCATCAAAGTTGCTTCATAGTGTCGAAGACATTGAATGCAACTCTCTCTTCGCTCACTCTTAACACCAACTCGCCTTTGTAAACATCAATTAGAGTTCGCAGTGGCCATGAAAGGTCTTCCTAATATCAATGGTACTCGTAGTTAGCTTCCATATCTAATACCACAAAGTCGACAGGAATACAAACTTTTCAACCCTAACTAGCACATCCTCAACCACACCACACGGTTCCTTGACGTAACGGTCACTAACTGCAAAGGTGATTGAGGTCTTCTTAAGATCTTTCATGCCTAGCTTCCGAAAAATAGATAGTGGCATCAGTTCACGCTAGCTCCTAGATCACACAAAGCTTTGTTTAGACATACGTTACCTATGGTGCGGGGGGAATGAGAAAACTTCCCGGATCTTTGCATTTTGGGGGTAACTTATGTTGAAGAATGGTCGAGCACTCCTCATTAAGGCATATGGTCTCTAAATCTAGAAGTTTCCTTTTAGTGGAGACGGCGTCTTTTAAAACTTGGTGTACTCGGGCATTTCACCTAGTGCTTCAACTAGGGGGTATATTGATTTGTAACTTACTAAACATATCCACGAACTTCTTATACCTCTTATTATCAAACTTAGGCTTCGGCTTTGGTGGAGGATAAGGTAGAGTTGAAGGGTCGACATCGGTGAAAATTGGATACTTGTTATCGTAAAGTTCAACTCTAGGGCCAGCAGGTTCTTTATATGTTCTTTGCTCGTGCAAGGTCTCGGAAGTATTAGTCTTATTGCTTGGCTCACCATACTTATTCTTTGTGACTTTCTCTTGCAGGATGGTGGAGTTACTTCTTTCCACTTCTTGTCATGATCGCATTCAAATCCTTAGGGTTCTTCTCGGTGTTACTTGGCAACCCTCCGTGAGGTCTAGTTGAGACTTGCTCACCTAGTTGTCCTACTGGTGCGTGAGATTTTGGACTAGAGCTTCTTGATTGGTTACTTTGGCATCTGCCTTTCGACAATATTGGCTAAAGTTAGTGGCTAACTCAAACCATAGATTTTGAAAGTTGTCCCATATTGTCGGTGACGACATTACTCGCTTTTTCTATCGCAGCCTTCCCAACCAAAAGTTTTAGTCCATTGTGGTACATAAAGGGTAGGCGGTTTAGGGCCTTTCTCCTGCGTTAATGTCACTATATCGGAATCCAGGATGGTTATGATTAGTCTGCATCTCTCCCCGACATAATTGGCTTCTTCAAGATCAAAGATTCTCACCTTGAGGTGCTACCTCGATTCCAGCCCCTTTCTCTACTCTTGTCATCCTCTCTTGCATCCCATCTACCTTATCATTGATAATGTAAAGTTGTTCCAAGATTTTGGTAGATGCACTATCATCAAATATATCACGCCATCTTCACAAAGAGCTATGTCATTGCCTCCCATTGGCTATTCATCGCTATTTGCTCCATCTTCCCTTGTGCCTCCTCAGAGATAGAAGAACAAACGCTCAATTCTTTGGAGGCGCCTACTCTAATTTTCTCACTTCTCTCAACCCATGGTAAAAAGTTTGCATTAAAAGCCAAAGAGAGATGTCATGATGAGGACACTTCCTCATAGCTTCCTTGAAACGCCCCAAGCTTGATCAAAACTCTCCCAGGTTGTTGCTTAAATCCTAGGATGTCTTGGCGTAACTTAAAAGTTTTTCCTAAGGAAAATACTTATTCATGAACTTTGCAAATAAGCTTGTTCCCAAGTAGTAATAGATCCAAACCTCTAAAGAGAGAAGCCATTGCTTAGCTTTATCTTTCAAAGTGAAAGGGAAAAGCTTAAGATTTAATGTTACCCTCCGGGATTAATTGCGTTTCACAAGACTAACGATTTCCAAGAAATTCGCCACGTGAACACCAGGATCCTCGCTTTGGACTCCATGAAAAGTAGAATAATTGGTCACCATTTGAATTACATTAGGCCTAGGGTGATAGACTTCCGCAAAGATCTCATGCGGTGCTACTATAGCGGGAATGAATTGTTCAATAGTGGGCGTTGCATAACTTTGCAAAGTGCGCCGCGCTCCTTGAACTAGGGCTTGGTTCTCATTATTAGCATTTGCATTCACATTATTTGCATTATTGATAACAGGATTAATAACGAGATTAGGTACCTGGTTTGGATTATTTCAATGCCTTCCATTTCCGCCTCAGATTCGAGAATGTTCGGGGTGATCGGTTGTATGTCCTTCTCCTTGCTCGCTTCCTCAAGATTTGGATCTCTTCTCCTTGCTTAGCCGGTTCCCTAGCTAACTTCCTATTCCTTTCGCAAATTTCTATCTCGGGATTATAAGGCTCAAGCGGTTCCTTCGATTTCCGAGTAGCGACTATAAAATAATAAACAACAATAAAACAATTAATCACTAGTAAAGGCTAGGCCTTTAACTAACTAACTAAAACAGACTCAAATAAGTTTGAGAAAAGAAAAAGTAAATAAAACGAAGCGAATATTGTAAAACCGTCACGTAACGTAAAGTAAAAGAAAACAAATTCTCGGTCGATCGAGAGCGTGGTTCGATCGACCGAACGCTTTTTTTTTATTTTTTATTTTTGTTTTTTTTTTATGACTTTATTTAATATACGAGACTTTATTCACGTAATATTCACGAATCCAGCTTCTAACAAAATAAGCTATATCTCAATTTAATGACTCGAGTCCCGGCAACGGCGCCAAAAACTTGATGACGTGGTCAAGTTAAATTATTAACTCGATGCCTACTAACACACTAGCAAGAGAACTAGGTTCAATTGTAGTATAGTCAGATAGAGTCGAGGTCGATCCCACAGAGACTCGGCACAAATTAAACACAACTTTATCCTATTCAAACTAAATTGAAAGGGCGGTCTACGACCAACTAAATGCAGAAAATAAAATAGTGACAACCACAAGACACAAAAGACCACAAAGAAAGACTAAAGGCTACTAAAACACGGATAATACGGTTGATATTATCTAAACAAATAGTATTGATTACGCTAGTAGATTATAACTCCCCCATGTGAATTAGGTCGATAACGAGACAAAACAAACGTTAAAGATTAATTATTATGACTACGGGAGTCATCCCCTAAGGTAGATTTAGCTCCGATTAGGCCATCTAAATCATCGTGCCTCCATTACGTGACTTCGCTTTTTAATGCCTCCATCTCATATAACTTCTGACACAATTACTGAGACTAAGGATGCCGGTATAAACCGTAACCTCATCTAAGCAACATTCCTAGGGTAAGGCGCACTTCTTAGATGCCGATTCAATCTATATCCTAAGTAACAATCACTTTTGGGTTTCATGTTAAATTATGATGACGAATAACTAAGTTGATCAGTTTAATTACTCGTTTTAATTCCAATTCAGAGAATCGACGTAGTCGGCCGATCATAATATTGCCCTACATATTGCCAGGGCTCGGTCGATCGAACGACAAAGACTCGGGCGACCGAGTGACACGTCTAGGTCGACCGAACACGCCTCGGTCGGAACAAATCATGATTTTCTTAACGCTTTTAACCTAAACACATGGGTTTGTAAATTAATCTACATCACGCAATCAATACAAATAAAAGCTACTCCATAATAAAATGCATCAGATCTACAAATAAAGATTGCATAATTGAATAGTCATACCCTCGAAGACGAGAGTGACTCCCACTCTTTAATGCGCTCCCTAATCGGAGAATCCGACGAATCCACAATGAACGAACATAAAGAAAATAAAACTAAAGACTTAAAAGCTAAAATTATATGAACTGTTTTGTGTTGTAGTGGTGTGTGTTCTCAACATCGTGGCTCTTTGTTTATATAGGAGTTGTAGCCGACATAGGAGAATCGGTAAGATTGACATGCATTTATCACACTAGGCTCGGGTGACCGAACCTACACGCTCGGTCGACCGAATGGTATGGCTCGGTCGACCGAGCCTCCCTCTTCACGCGTTTTCACACTCGGTTCGTCTGACTTGTTCCCCACTCCATGCTTTTGAACCGATCTCGATTTATCTTTTCTTTAATGCTCCGATTTTCTTCTCTTTTATCTTGAGATCTCCGATTGTATGATAATTATCTTCCCGATTTATCATGATCTGCAAAATCAGCATTTATCACACAATTAATTGCTCTTTTATAATAAAAATAGCTAAATACCAATTATCATATTAATAATCACTTATCATTAAATAATAAATATAAACACGTGATTAAATATGAAATATATATAATTAACTCCGATTTAAGGTTATAATTGATGACATAAATGGGTATATTTTAACTGTCATCAAAAGCTCACCTCCATCCATTCAAATCGCCTTCTGTGACTTCACCCTAATCCCTCAAATCAGTTCTTGTACTTCAATTTCTCATTGTCCATTCTCGCTATGCATCGACACCTACATTGCCATCGTTTCGAGGCTTTTCCGCCGGTCTCTGCCGGGCCGCTATTTTCCTCCCATGGAATCCTTCCCGAGCATCGTTTTGACCTCATACGGTAATGATGGCTCATCTTTTCTAGTCAATTTCAATTTTAGGGTTTGTCATCAATTTTTATTTCTTCTTTTGACCCCGCTTTTGACCGAAATTTGACTTGAGTATTTGCTTTGGCTTGTGGTGGCTTGGATTGTGATCTCGTTGATGTTGTTGGTGTTTTGTGATGGATTGTATTGGATTTTTGATATGGTGTTCACCATACCGCATACAATTTCGTGTATGGTCTTTTTTGGTCTTCATATCATATGATTTCTTATTTGAGTTTCTGCTTTTGTTGTTCTTTTTGCTTTTTGTTCTACATTTGTTCTCGTGTGGATTAAGAGTTGAAGACAAAAAACGACATTAAATGCAATTGCCTGCTTGTTTTAATTATGTTTTGTTCGTGATTAGTTGTTGATTGAGTGTATTATTATGTATTAGAATTTCACAAAGAACAATTGATGATTATTTTGATTATTTTTCTCGCAATTTATAATACGTTTTCTTGTCCCGCAAAATTCCCCCAAATCTCGTGTGTAGTGCATTTGATATCACATGCCATGGATCTCTCATCTAGAACACTTTGCACAAGAATTTCCTTTGAAAATGAGCCAATATATATGGATAATGAAATGCATTGATTCAACCTCCAAGCTACTAACTCATTTACTGTGGGCTAAATTCACATGGGCATTACCACACACAAGTATCCAATACCAAAGTTAGAGCATTTGAAAAGCTGCGCAGGAAAATTTGAACCATTAGGGTACCGGTGATAGATAGCGTTGTTTTCAAATAAATCTCAATTTCTCATGTAATGAGTTATGATGAAATTCTAAATAAATCTCAATTTCTTTTCATTTCCTCTTCGTTGTCACCGGCATTTTATATATAAAAACAAGAGATTTTGCCCACTAAACTTCAACTTTTAGAGGTGGGTTTTACTTCTTCATAGCAGAAAGGTCAATGCTGTTGAGGTTGAGCAACAAATCATCAGAATTCAGATAGATCTTGTTGGGCAGAGTGTTGAGAACCTCGAGCAATTTCTCTTGCTGCTTCAATCCTCCGTAGGGATATGAATGCTGGATTGTTAGCAATTGCTTCACCAATCAGTTGTGCACTCTTCGCTTCACCCTGGTCCCTAATAATTGCACTTTTCTTTTCTTGCTCCGCTTTTTCAAAGAACAAACTTGGCTCTCTCACTTCTTGTGCGGCTACTACTTAGCTTCAATTGCAGTAGTGAATTCCTACCAAAAGTCAGCTTGTAATGGACACATCATCCAATGCAACTTAAAGTAGGAAGCCCTTTCTTTCAAAATCTTTCGGATCTCTCGACTCACGACCTCTCGTGTGTGATAAGTAGGCAATTGGTCGCCATCGGTCGAGTAAGTATCAAGACCAATCTTCACAATTTGAAGATCACGACTTCCGTAAGATACTTCCACCGCATGAGGTCGAGCACGGACATCATAGATAATTGGTCTCTCAAACCATGGAACGATCAAGTGGGTTCCTCTGGATAAACCTTATCTTTAACACATGTTTTCTATTTACTTTGTTTTTTTTTCTTTGAAAAAAAAATGGTCGAGATTTCAAGCAAAGATGCAATGGCGGAATCGTTTTATGTCAGATCACTATATGGAAATAGCCTCTCGTTGTTTTTCTATTAATTTTTCGGCATTGTACTTTTCTCCTGGTTGTGATCATTTGCCGAGTGATGTGTCTCGCTTTTGAGTGATGTGTACTTTGCTTTGTGAGAAAGGATTCACTTGTTTTAGAAAAGATTGACTAATTATTGTACCGTGTATGATCATTTCTTCGAGTAAGTGATTCACTTTTTTAGTTCTCAGTAACTTTATATTCTTCATTTAATGCAGTAAATACACAAGCGCCAAAGAAATATAACCGACTTTAGTGATCGAAACAACTCAAGTATTATGTGGGTCAGAAAGTATGTGTAATTTTCTTGTTCATCCATGTTCTTATCTTTCAAATGAAACTTGTTTCTTGAATATTATAATTGCTTGAACCGATGAAACCGAAGTTGAAGGATCTAGATTTAAAGACTAATCAATATTTGTGAAGTAAAGGGAACACATCTTTTGTGAAGGCATAAACCACGTAGAGATGGATACTGAGAATGGATATACTACCCCAAGGTTATATGCAACACCTTTAGCATGTAGTTCAAGTGTAGTTTCATAGGCATTGCTAACAACTTTGCAAATGATATAGGGACACAAAAACATATCGTGATGGAGCTCAACGTTATGTTGATAATCTTTCCTCCAGCTTTAGAAATCCACCTACCATAAGATGCCCATGTTTCAAGTGTGTAAATATGAAATGGCATGAACCTAAGATGGTTTTTGGTCACATATGTATGAATGAAATGCATCCTGTTGAAGTTAATCAAATTCTACATCCAGAGGAGTCAACATCACACAACATCAAGATGTTCCAGCCTAAACATACTACATTTTGAAGGATGCATTTTGTGATGATGAAGTTGTTATTGAAGCAATGGATGAAATGAATGACGCACTTAGATAATAAAAATAATAGAGGAGGCGAACTGCCGCTTTTTTTGGGTGCTCCACTACCACAATTGCTTCCATTGTTTCCATTTTCAAATATAAGTCTCGTTTTAATTTACCGATAACGCTTATAGATGAACTTTTTCCACTCATCAAAAAAATTCTACCGTGATGGAAATACTCTTCCGTGTTCTCTATATGCTGCTAGAAAAGTATTGAAAGCATTTGATCTTGGTTACCAAAAGATACATGCTTGTGTAAATAATTGTTGCTTGTTCAGAAAAGAGCTAGAAGAAGCACAGTCCTGTCCGAAATGTGGTACATCAAGGTGGAAGGTTGACATAAAGTCTAAAAAGGTTATGAAAGGAACACCGGCAAAGGTGCTTAGGTATTTTCCAATTATACCTAGACTTAGGAGGATGTTTAAGTCTGTGGAAATGTCTAAACAACTAACATGGCATGATAACAATAAAAGCAAAGATGGAAAAATGCGTCATCCGGTTGATTCTCCTGCATGGAAGAACATTGATACCAGATGGCCTACATTTGCAGCCGAACCTCGTAATATGAGACTTGGTCTTGCGGCCGATGGATTTAATCCATTTGGTGATTTGAGTTCTCGGTATAGTTGTTGGCCGGTGATTTTGATGATATATAATCTTTCCCCTTCATTGTGTATGTCCAAGGAAAATCTCATGTTAACATTGTTGATCCCCGGTCCCAAGCAACCTGGAAATGATATCGATGTATACTTACAACCACTTGTTGATGATTTAAAAGAGCTTTGGGAAAATGGGGTGAGAGTGTATGATGCTTGTAGTGAATCAACATTTAATATGAAGGCAATTTTGATGTGGACCATCAATGATTTTCCCGCGTATGGGAATTTATCGGGATACTCCACTAAGGGAAAAAAAAAGCATGCCCTGTATGTGGTGTTCAAACTTGTTCTAAATGGTTGGAAAATGGGAAAAAACACGTATATATGGGCCATCGCAGTGGCTTTCGAGGATCATCCTTACCGCTTTTAAAGCAAAGTTGGTTTGATGGTACCGTAGAGCGTAGAAGCAGACCTATATATTTAACTGGATCACAAACTTTTGAAGTTGTTAAGAAAATTGAAAATGATTGGGGACAGAAGGTGAAGAAAGATAGGTATCCGGAAACGAAAGAGAGCAAGGACTTGATGAGACATAAATAATGAATCGATGATGATGGTGATGATCCTTTCAAGCTTACCAAACGATGGAAGAAGAGATCGATATTCTTTGACCTGCCATACTGGGAGGTAAGTTAATCTTTTTTGTTAATGTTGTGGGAGAAAGGTGGGAGGAAGCGACGCTTTTTTGTCCTATAAAATAGGTTATTTTGTTGACAATGTAAATCACAATGTTGTAGGCACTCTTAATTTGCCATAATTTGGATCCGATGCATGTGGAGAAGAATATATGTGAGAGCCTTCTTGGAACTCTTTTGAATATGAAGGGCAAAACAAAAGACAACCTGAATTCTCGTAAAGACTTAAAGAAGATGGGGATCCGAAAAATTTGCATCTTCATAATGATGATCCTAGCACCTTCAAGCATACGACACTGCGTATGTATTATCAAAGCAGAGAGAGTAAGATTTTTCGTGAAAGGATAGCATCCTTAAGAATGCCAGATGGATATAGCTCTAACATTGCAAGAAAAGTGGTATTGGAAGAAAAGAAAATTCTTGGAATGAAGTCACATGATTGTCATGTTCTTATGCAACAAGTTCTGCCGGTTGCATTAAGAGGACTATTACCAAAAGGTCCAAGACTTGCAATTTTCAAGCTTTGTACTATCTTCAATCACTTATGTCAAAGAGTTCTTGATGAAAAAGAATTAGAAAACTTAGAAAAAGAGGTACCGGAAACCTTATGCATGTTGGAACGATTTTCCCTCCGTCATTTTTTGATGTTATGGTCCACCTAACCTTACACCTTGTGGAAGAAGCACGAATTGGCGGCCTGTGCATCTACGATGGATGTACTCCTCCGGAAAGGTGAGAACCGAACACAATATATTGTCGATAACTTTACAAAAGGTTCATTTTTGCCTCATCGATTATTATCTTCGTTAACAACGATCTTGCATTAGGTTTATGAAGACGTTGAAGAATTATGTAAAAACCGATCAAATCCGAGGAATGTTGCATAGCCGAGAAGTATTTAGTGATTTGAGTTGACAAAATTTTGTAGTGGATATTACAAACAAGTCATTGATGTTGGTTTGCAAAACAAACGCAATGAGGATCTGGAAGATGATGATTTGTTAGAAGGGCGAGGTTTTGGTAGAAAGAGTAACCCTATGAGTCTTAAGATGCTGCAGATTGCTCATCGTTTCGTTCTTTTGAATTTGATTGAACTAGAGCCATTGAGAAAGTAAGACCCACTTACATTTTTTATGTAAGACTATATGCATCATTTTATAAGATTTTTATTTCCTAATGACATTTTCTCTCCCTCTGCTTAGTTTACATAAGGATGAGTTAAAACGTTCAGATGCACGTCTATCACGAAATGCACAACAACTTGAAATAAGACATGTGGATTCCTTTGCTGCTTGGTTGTCGAACCTCGTTACAACTGGTGCTTCACATGGCATTTCAGATCTTGTGAGGTGCATCGGTTGTGGTCCCAAACAAGAGGTGGTTAGTTGTTCAGGTTTTATTATAAATGGGAATAGATTTCACACAAAGGATAATGAGAAAAGTACTCAAAATAGTGGCGTTTTCGTTGAAGGGGACACATATTGTCGAGCCAGTGCAAAAGACAAGGCCGCAAGGTTGGATAAGGTAAATTACTATGGGATAATAAAGGATATTATCTTGTTAGACTATCATGATTTCAAAGTGCCTTTGTTTCATTGTGATTGGGCCAACATAGCAAAAGGTGTGAAAATGGAAGAAGGATTTACATTAGTTAATCTGCATGAAGGTCAACAATAGTTTCAAATGGATCCGTTTATTTTTGCTTCACAAGCAAAACAAGTATTTTATTCGAAAGATAGTGCCACATCAAATTGGTTTGTAGTACTGAAAGCACCTCAAAGAGGGTTTTATGCGGATGAGAACTTCAATGAGAATGAATACATGCCAAGTGCTCCATTGGATGTATCACAATTGGACATTAATGACGATGAAGATTGTTTCCCACGTAATAATGAGGAATTTAGCGACAATACTTTGGTAATTCATGCTATAATTTATTTGTTTATTTTTGTTGTTTGACACACTTTTTATCTCGGTAATATTGAGGAATTTAGCGACTATTTGGTTATTTATCTATGCTTGGTGAATTTTGTGTTTTCTTTTGGTAGATTCACGAAGAAAGTGAAAGTAGTGATTGACAAGTTGATAAACCATGATAGGTGGTGAGGTAAAAGTTTATGCATTAATTTTTGTGTACTTTTGTTCCTTGTTAAAACATATCATTGATTTTTCTTCTTCATTATTACTCATAGTGTTCTCGGAAAGGAGAAAAGCAGAGTAAAAGCAACGAATGGCTGCTGGCGGTTGTTATGGCTTTAATGTTGCAACGAAGCAGAGAGGATTTGATTTGAACCACCAATGGGATCTCAAGATGCAACACATACAAATGAGTCAAGGAATGATCAAACTCAGACCAAAAGGCAAAGGTAAAGGCAAGGTCAGATTCGACACGGGTGAAATGATGAATGATCGAAACTCGGGACCAAAAAGCAAAGGTAAGGGCAAAGTCGAATTCGATACGGGTGAAATGATGAATGATCAAACTCAGTCCAAAAAGCAAAGATAAAGGCAAAGCTGAATTTGATACGGGTGAAATGATGAATGACCAAAATTCAAAACCGAAGCGGCAAAGTCACAGCAAAGCTAAGACCAACGGACCAAAGATGGTCAAATTCAATGATTTAGGTCAACTGCTGGTAAAAGGCAGCCCCATTTGCACATTTTCTTTCAAAACAGCTCATGGTATGTACCATTGACAATTCCCAATTGGCATAAGGCTCTCACTATTGCATTCAAGGATTTAATATGGAATCATGTCAAGGCAAGTTAAAGGTTCTTGTATAATCTTTCTTGATCACTTTGTACATTGAAAATTTTGTAGTTATGTTATCTTACTAAATTTGTTGTCTTTTTTTTGTAGAAACATTACATTGTTGATGATTGCCATAGGAAAATTTGTTTTCAAAACATGGCCTGCATCGCGCGGGCACAAAAGTAAGACAATAAAGGATATCGAGGAACGAGTTAAAAGGCAAGCGTGGAATCATTTGTAAAAGCTACTCAACCGGCCAATGTTCATTCTTTGGATGATTGGACAAAGTTTGTAAAGTTTTCACTAAGTCCAGCAGAGAAGGTAAGAATTTTGTTTTTGTCCATTTGCACGTATTCACCATTAAAAAGGCCTCCATTTGCACGTATTCACCATTCATATATGGTGAACTAATGCTAATTATGGACGGGGTGGAGCCAGATTGTTTTCCTCTGCTTCTGTGTTATTGTGTAAAAAGATGTTGAATTATGGTAAGCTGTCTGTTTTCAATGGATTGGTTTGTGTAGAAGAGGCGTAACATGTATGTAGAAATGCGGAAGCGCCGTGAGTTAAAGTACCGTGGAAGCAAGAAAGGCTTCGTGACGCATTGCTTATGAAATGGTAAGACTTGATTTCCTTTTATGTTTCACGTGCATTGTAAAATGCATAACTAACCAAGTATTTTTTTTTATAGAAGAAAAAGAGCTTAAAACCCCGATCAGATAACAAGGGCTGATGTGTGGCTTGCGGGTTACTCGAGAAAGAAAAAAGATGGCGATGAAGAAGTTGAAGATCCGTAAGTTGTGGTGAGATATTCTTATTCTTTAAAATCAAATTTCTAGTAATCAAGTATTTAAATGCATATATGTTTCCATCGTAAAACAATAACTCCTAATATGTTTTTTAGAGACAAGTTAAAGAAAAGATGGCCGAACAAATGTGATTCATCGCAATGGTCTATTAATGATGATCCAGTTTCACAAGTTTTAGGCCCCGAACGCCGGGACGGGTACGAGGCTATGGATTTGGAGCAACACCTTCACGCTTGATTGGAAGAAGTCCAGAGATTTTAGAGTTAGTATGTTGGAAAAGAAATTGCAAGATATGGAAAGGAAATTTAGTGTCGTTTTTCTCAACATAGCAATGGAGCTCATAGTAGTGTGAGTATTTAACCTTGTGTTAATCTTATTTTGTTTATTGAAATGATGTACTTTGATATTTTAGTGAGTTTTAATTTTATGTTTGTCCTAATAAATAGGGAGACAAAGAAGATTGTGATTCCGCCTGCTCACATTGACAACTCCATGGATGACACAATAGTACTCGTAAGAGAAAAGAAGTACCGGTGTTTCAACTTCTTCCAAACAAGTTAAAATCTCGAAAGGTGAAGATCAATCAAAATTAGTTGAAAATGTTAATAAAAACTCCGCAAACACAACATTTGCTCTTGTTGAGATGGTATGGTACCGAGGAGAAGATTGTTGCTTTTATGCCTAAAGATCCTGCACGATAAAGTACATTGTATTCGCTCTGCATCGGTATTTGGAAGGTATGGGTTCGGGAAGTGATTGAAGACATTGCTTTGTATCGACGTAACTAAGAATTCAATACCTCTCTTCACCAAAGGAAGCACAAAGTGGCTTGGCCTCCGAGTACATTAAATTACTTTAAGGTAAGTCCTGATTTGATTCTCAAAATTTCACATTAATTTTGCTTGTTAATGTGTTGTTGATGTTGAGTTGAGACATGGTAGGGTTCGTAAATAGTTGGGTGCATCGCAGTTGATTTCTTTGTGTTTTAATGTTGAAATTGTTTTTCCTTGTTTGTTTCTAGTTGTATTTCTAGTGTAAGACTGAAGTTAAGTTGTTGCTAGTGTGTTTTGTTCCTAATGTATTTCTTTCCCGCCTTTTAGTGTGGTTTGTTCCTAATGTATTTCTTGCTTTGTACTTGTTATCAACTAGGTTGAACTTTTAGTTGGATGGGACTGTAATGCAATTTAGCTTAACATCTATTATCATTGGCTATTTCATGATGTGTATTAGCAAACTTATATGTGTGTGTGTCTCTGTATCCATGGATATTCCGCTTGAGATGATTATAATTCCATTTATGATAAAAGTAAAAGCCTTAATATGTAGTGTTAGGGGTCATAGAAGTATTATGTGGCCGTGTGGTTTGAAAATTGGCTAATGCTTTGCTTATTGTAACTTCTGGGTATTTAGTTGCCTACCGCCTACTCTGATCATGTCGGGTACTAGTGGCTAAATTAATGTCTTGAATCCTATTTTATGTACAATGAAACAAGCCAATATGCTATTTTCAGATGATTGTACATGTCTTTGATTGTATGTGTCCTTTTATAAGTGGTTTGATAGCTTGGGTTTTATATGTACTCAACGCCCCTAGCATATGTTTACATTTATTTTTGGAGCCTTGACTCGATGTAGTTCATCATGTTATAAGTTGTTTTTAAATTGATATTACTATCTTCATTATGAATTTTAATCCATAAAATTGGTTTTACAACCTTTAATCTTCACAATTGATCGATCAGAGTGGTAGCATAGATTACAAAAAGTCGTGATCTTGTACTGCATATATGTTGGTGGAGTGACAATATAACGGGTTACTCGGATTTGTGGATTGAGGATAAAATTTCAATCTAGAATGAAAACTCATCTATGTGATAGACTTTACTTCAACGTGAATCGTATACAGATTTATTCGTATGGATAAAATTTCACTAGAATGCAAATCGCTTGTATTGTATGTATGTATGATGTTTCCGTGGTTTTTGTGCTTCACTTAGTTCACTTTGTGCTTGTTTATACCTCAACTTTGTTCAAATTTGACCTCTTATTTTTCTCTAGGTAGTGTGATCATCATTAGTGGTCGCAATGGATGGATGTGGCTTTGTTGATTACATTTTGAAAGATGGGAAGGGCACGCTTGAATGTAATTTGTATTAGCTTTTGGATTAGACTTCCAATGTTTAAAACTCCCTTTGCTAGACTTCTTTTTGAAGCTAGTGGTTTTTATTATTATTATTACTACTAAGAAGAATTCGTATTGTAGTATTATTTTGTTTAGATTAATGATCAATTTGCAACTTGATAGAAAATTTTATGTGACGCTTTTGAATTTGGTGTGTTATGATATGTAATTGGTGGGAATCGTTGTATGCACAACACGTCGAAATTGTAATTACAATATTGGAACTAATTACGACGCAAAAGCATGTTGTGAATGTCTATTACAATTGGTGGGAATCGATTTACGACGTATAACGAAACGTCAGAAAGTCAAAACTTACGACGCACATTTGCACGCTGTAAATAAATTGGCGGAACTAATTACAACGTACAAAACATGCCATAAACGAGACATATACGACATGCCAATGCACGTTGTAAAGGTCACTTACGACGCGTGGATGCATGTCGTAAGATAAATTCAATTTTACTAGGCGGTGTTTTACGACGCGCGAACGCACGCGTTGTAAAAGATAAATTATAACGCGCATTGCACGTTGTAAAACGTGATTTTCTTGTAGTGATGCACCTCACAAAACATACATATTCAAAAGAATGATAGAGGGTATTTAAGACCTTTCCGACATACTCAGAGTATAATCCCTACAACATATCTTTCGGTTTTATACTGGGATAGTGTAAGATAACTACGGTTCTCAACCATCTTTTCACATTACTATTCACTAATTTTTCTTTATAGTTCAATTCCGCATATATGCCCTCATTCCCAAAGCAATAGGACGCTTTGCGTGATAACACCCTAGTCGGACTACTATCATCAAAGCAAATGGAGCTATTAACCTCATAGTGGTATAGGACATTTCGTGATAATGCCCTACCGCACTCAAATTATCGGTAGCTACATCCGACATACACATATATATATATATATATATATATCTTATTCATATTATTCATCTTAGAGTGGTATTCAAACCTTAAATTATATCCCTCCTATCACATTCAAACCTTCAGATATTCACAAAGATGTCATACTTTAATTCTAAACACAAACTATTAAAATTTTTCAAAATTGGGATGTAAGCAAAGAATCATGCGATAATCATCAAAAATCTCTAATCAAATGGGCATAGCTTTAAAATATAGCTCATCATTTACTATGGCACGTGAAAATAGTGTTGGGTGAGACATCTAAATTTACTAAATATGCAAAATAACGCGATCAATGACTATATAGTATCGAACAAAGATATGCATTGCTTACTTGGGACAAAACAAACAAAATTTTTAAAATTTAGCACTTTTCATAGAATTATAATAGCATGGCAAATGAATGTAGATACATGAAACCATTCCTCCCCACACTTCTAAATTACAACATGTCCTCATGTTGTGCGTAATTAAAGAAAAGATAAAAACTTAATGATTTGGTAATGATATTAAGGTTAATCAAGAAAGAAAGATAATCGATCCGTGTTTCGAGGCACGAGATGTCATGTATTCCTCTCCGCATTCACTTCCAAGGCCAGCTTAACAAAAACAACTAAAATGTACCTGCACCACTTGAAAAACATGGCAAGATCTTGGGAACACGGGGAATATAACATAGCAAAAATAATTCCGCATAAGAAATAAGCACATGATATAATGGCTCGATGGAAAAATCACCACACAGGAAAGTACAGACATCTAAGCGCCAAAACACAACCGAACGGAAGTTTGATATAAGCACAAAAGAAATAAAGCCACGTAATTTGTAGAATAATATAGACCACATGCAAAAGTAAACATCAAACTCCAACTAATAATGATAGAGGATTATATACGGGAAAGAAGTCACAGAGATTTTTCAAATTAAGCCCATATAAAGATGGAAATTATACATGGAACATTACAAAACAAGAGGGCTAGGTGCAACTACATGAAAAAGATATTACAATGCAATCTACATGATAAAGTGGTAGCGCAAGACGGTTTCACAAGAACTACCCTCAAGAAAATAAAAGAAAAATAGAAAAACAATGCAAACAGATGACGCGGCAACTAAATGATATGCAAAAATAAAAGAAAATAAAAGAAAGAAAACTAGCCTCACTCATTTGCAAACACTTACATGTATATCATAAACGCCTACCAAATAATGATAGTTTACTTATAAACGCATAAAGATTATTCACTATATGCGCAGGTGACGCGCCTTAAGACTCATCAAAGGTGATAGCATTATGGAAAACCAACAGCTAGCTTATATACTAAACATATATAACTCATAAGAAGACATGGTAGCATACTTGAAAACCGATGTAGAGCTACCCATATGAGTTACAAAAATAACAAGAAAGCTCATAGGTCTCAAAGCTCACAAGATTCATCACAACGATATGTAGCATACGGAAACCGACATTAGCTACTAAATAACAATAAGAATGAAGCTTATATAGCATACGAGAACCGACAGAATTTATAACATGCATGGATGAATCCTAACACCCTAGATGTATTTGACAACAGAACAAAGATAAGTCATATTAGAATCACGCCTAGCTAGGTGAATTACTCAACATGGATTGCAACAGATGGAAAGAAACCATAACGGTGAAAGAATGTGACATCTACGCATATACAAAGGCCACAGAGGCTCACATTAAAACATCCATGTCAATTAATGAAGCATGTATATCTAAAAATTAATCAATTATCTAACATGGAGTCGTAGATGGAAAGATATAAACATGCAAGTTCGTAACATCTACGTAAAATAATTAGCCACGAAGCTCGTATAGAAGATATCCACGCCAAATAAAGCATTAAAAATCAAGCAAGAAAAACTTGGAACCTCGACGGGCGCTCGACATACCAAACGGGCGGTTGCCTGGAAATTTTAGGATCGGACGGGATGCTCAATGAGCGTAACGCCCGCTTGATACTTCGATACAAAGAACCTCGCAACTTAGTAAAGCACAAAATTAAAACCCTAGACTAACATCTTAAACTCATGGCAATTCAGATCATCAAATCACACACACAAAGAACCCACGGATAAATTTAAGCACAGAGCACACTAGTTACAGATTAGTTACACTTCACGCTTCACAAATCGAGTAAAAACTTTTGCACATTCTTAACCCAACGGTCATCGAAACATGGTAAAAATAAAACTCTCAATTTGTGTGACGCTACTTTTATTGAAAGAAAAGAAAAAATTAAATCGTAACAAAATAGAAAATTAACTCAATTAGATTCAACAAAAACACCAATTCCCCGCAACAAATAAGCCAAAACTTGTCACGGATTTTATCAACAAAGCAAACAAGTAATAAAATTTATAAATCCTGTATTCCCAAGTGTGTGGATCGTGAGTATAGCGATTAATACCGGAGTCGATCTCGTGGAATCGAGGTTGTTTAATCTAGTTCTTATTAATTCTTCTAAAATTGTCACTACTATTTATTACTAGACCTAAACTAAAATGGAAGATAAACCGACAAGTAGGTTGTCAATCCAAAGCTGTAGAAATATGATTACTGAACCTAAAATAACTAATTCTATTCTATAAACGAAAAACTAAAATAAAATTCTAAGCTAGCAACGAAGAACAAGGCACAATGATAATTTCAATTAATTTTAACGAAGAACAAGCATTGATCCACCTATCCCGCGAACCCTCAATTTCTACTCTAGATCGTTTAAGGAAGATTTAATAAAGATGTGGTTCACCTATCAAAGGTATGAATTTCTACTTACTCGTAAATAATTGCCTATTAATCTATCATCTCTCGATCTTAAAGATTAACGCCTTCCATAACCAAGGTGTAAGATTTCTCAATCTAAGAACCTAGAAATTAACCTAACAACTCGTTATTTTTAGGTTAAAAATCCAACCTTTACTATGGTGATCTAGGATTAACAACGATTCTCATCAAACGTTAAACATCAAACATGCAAACATCTCTCGATACAATTGCATAAAAACAAATTAAACATAATAAAGATGCAACTTTAATAAAACTCACAAAACAATCCAAAAGAGTAGAAACTGTTGTCGCGAACGATCGGTTTCATAGAACTCGCTCAAATCGGATAAAAAATAATAATAATATGGCTCGGTCGATCGAAAGGTGGGCACTCGGCCTAATTCGAGTGAACCTCTCTTTTTTTTTTGATTTTTATGCCGCCTCTGCTCCCGTGATGATTTCTCGTGTTCTGTGGTGTCGCTAAGTCCGTCCTTTTATAACCTTTTATCCGACTTAGGTAATTATTACCTTTTTTTCTTTCTTAAAATAATAAAACCCTAATAAAAATATGATAATTCCAATTTTGCCCTTCTAGATATATCTTCAATTAAAATGCACTCGAAACCCTTCAAACTGTTGACTCGCCCACGATATGCTCGTTGTACCTACAATAATAAAAACGTGCAAAGTGTAACATCACATATATAAATAGATAATTGCTAATAAAATCACGTAAATAACCCGACTTTGCACTTTAATGATTTTACACGCATTCTTTCAATAAACCATTAAACACTTACTTTTCTATAAAAGTAATAAAACACGAAGGAAATTGCTACTAAAAATATCATATATATCGTAAAAATCACTGTTAACAACTCCCATTACTTAACTTTTGCTCGTCCCGAGCAAAACAAAACAAGAAAACCAAGGACTTACTTGAACATTGAACCACATCAAATCCCATATATCAAATCACAACCGGTCGACTTAGCATAAAAACATACATCCCATGCAACAAACGACACTTCGAATGTGTAGTGTGCAAAGCCTTCTTCAACTTTCACCGATTCCACACTTGACAATTAAAATCAAGCTAACCGACCAATACCCATTTAAGACAGATAATGAATTACCCCGACTATACATACGCCCTACAAAACTACTCACGCCACTGTAGTAATACATGTGTTTTAAATCTTTCAATACACTCCGGAGGATATTCCCTACAACATATACCTTGGCCTATACTCTGGGATAAGGGAGGCTATAACTAAGTCTTACATCCATTTCATACCACTTCTTTTTTGCAAGTTGAGTTAACTATTGTCACATTTAAACACACATCGTAACGAGCTATTGCCTGTCCATAGCAAAATAGGATATTCGAGATATACCCTACCTTACTCCAATCATAAGTGCAAATTTTCTTCCGACCAGTCGTGAGCTTTTGGTCATCATATCAGTATAGACATTCTGAGATATGACTCACTCAGACTCAAATCATCGACCGTAGCCTTCCGACACACCCAAATTTTCATCAAATTTTTGAATTTTTCTTTAATAACAACTTGTTAAAGAACAATAGTCACGCTCACTTATCACATTCAGGCTTCAGTATATTCACGATACTTCTACTTCAATTCCAACTCGCACATATTACAATTTCCATGACATTAGCACTAAGCTTAACGGTCCGATAAACGTAATCAAACATCATCGGTTTAAATGGGTACAGATTACTAAGTTCACCACATCGAAGAGGCTTACGTGAAAAGAATTCGAGTAAAGGCTTATTTATCAAAGGTCTATGCAAAAATACTAGCCAATCGAGCACAAGTATGGGAATATAACAAGTAAAAGAACCAAAATAAAACTCATGCTCGATGGATTTTTTTAAAATCTCAAAATTTCAATTTTTTTCACAAAAGATAATAAATTGAACAAATAGGTACAAGCAATCCTCCCCACACTTAAATAACAACATGTCCTACAAGTTGTGCATTAAGAAAGATTTAATGATTGTAGTTCAAGGTTGTAATTTCGAAGCGGTCCTGAGTCGATCTGTAAACGCTTGAAGAAGCGTAGATCGTGGGACCATCCACTGAAAACTCATTTCATCTAAAAGCTCACAAGCCGCTATATTTAAATATCCTCGCACACTTGAAAACAAAACAAAACGCACTTCGTGGGTAGGGGCACAAAAGATGATAGAGCAAGGCATTATCACTGAACAAAGCATAAGCAATGCAAAAATTGACAAAACTGAATCTATGTAGAAAAGTGAGTGCATAAATGTAACATTGGCAGGAAGGAATGAATCTTATGGATTTTTCAAATTACTTAAAAATGCAAGTTACCTAACCACAGTAAAACCGACACCAAAACCTAGACTATTAACACAAGACAAAAACTAGCCCCTTATTCAACAAAAACAAAATAATAGAAAATAATAATAATAAAAAAAACTATTCTTATTATTGGGTTGCTCCCTAACAAGCGCTTTGTTTATATCTTGGCTGAGACACACTTACTATTCAGTTCGGATCGTGCCACTTAATCTTCCTTCCGCCACTACTGTAAGCTCGGGTCATTAGCTATGGCTAAAAACATCATCTCACACATGGGGTTAAGTTCTTTACCGCTTCCAAACATTCTTAATTTTCTCATCATGACTCTTCTTCTTCAATCTTCTTTAATCGCGGCCTCCCGCTTAAATTCTTACATATCCCAACCACATGTAACTTCTCTATCGACCAACGCCATCATTCTCGTAAAACAAATCGGCTAAACTCACAAACTCATTGACTTCGTGGAGTACCTACACCCGAGGATGCTCGGTGAAGTGAACAATCAAAGGCTTCCTTTGGGTTGACTGATATAATGCTTACACTTTGACCATTCATCGAACAGCTCGGGTCACCATGACTCTTTAGTTCTAAACACTCTGGTGAACGATTTGGAGAATTTCAAAGGACCGGACCATCGTGGTCCCGCCTTACTGGTGAACAGATGTAACCTGAATTGTACAATAAAACTTGTTCCCAAACTTGAAATTCTCGCTTGATTTTGGCATCGTGAAGGAGTTTTGTCTTTTCCTTACTTATCCCGGGCGCCTGTGAGTTCAAGTCTAATTGTCCTAACCTATGCAACAACCAATCGGTGCTACTACAAGATCGGGAATCAAAGTTTAAGAACTTAATGGCCCAATACGCCTATGCTCTAAATTCCACTGGCAAGTGGCATGATTTTCCATACACCATCCGGGAGCAGGGTGACGTGCCCGGCTGGTCTTATAGTGCGCTGATATGCCCATACAGACATCATCCCTTTGAGACTCAGCCCTTTCTACGATCACACGCTTTTCCAGATCTTCTTTAAACTTTAGCGTTGCTTTTTCAACCTCGACCACTAGTCATGGATGGCCATGCTGGTGCTAATTTTGTGCCGGACACTCATATTTCTCAAGAACTTTCCAGAGGTCGGTTGCAAAAGCAGTGTACCTTCATCACTTATCAAGGCGCTGCGGGACACCCAACATCACAAAGATGTTTTTCGTAAACTTCATGACCGCTTTATGATCATTGTGAGTCGTGGCTTGAGCCTCCACCGCATTTCGGAGTACGTAATTACTGCAGATGGTAAGATGTATTTATTACTAGATGACGCATTGAATGGTCCCATAAAATCATGCCCCATACATCAAAGACTTCGATTCTAAAATTGGGTTTCTAATGGCATGTCGGAAACGCCTTTGTTAAAGTTCGGTTCTTTTGACACCTATCACAAGCTTTACGTAAAAGCTTCCTGATCTTTGAAGATCAGCCGCCAGGCTTTGGATTGGAAAGATCTTTAAGAACGGTCTTCCATGACTAAATGACCGCCGCGGTCCACCGTGGCATTGCTTCAATAATATCAACGCTGTTTTATTCTGGAATACATCTTTCTCAAAGAAACCATCTTTATAAATCTCAAGAGGTAAGGTTCATCCTAAACGAATGTTTCTGTTACAATCGCAGAAAATTTCTTCTTCTCCCGATAAGACACCCTCGGATCTGTGACACCTGGAATGTGCTAAGTTGACGGTAGTAGCATACCAAGGATTTTTATGGAGTGTAATCTTGTTCATGACATGAGTACACATTCCTGAGAGGGAAGGTAAAGGTCTATCCTCTGTCAGTTCTTTCACTTCTCTTCATCCTTCATTCTAAACATATGGATCATCTACTCAAGCTTTCACTACCACTAGAATTTTCGCTTTTCCGACGGGATTCGGGAGTGAAATATGGTCGAGGGAAGTAATCTTCACCAATTTCCACGTGGGTTTTAAGCGGTTTACTCAAAAATAATTAAGAAAGGAAAA